>OU342743.1:494832092-495432092 GCA_910589775.1 Avena eriantha
TCTTTTCACATACCACATGTGGATCCACCAGTGTCATTGCATGTGTGTTCTTTTCACTAAAAACAACCAGAGTCATTGCATGTGTGTTCTTTTCACATACCGCATATGGATCCACCAGTGGCATTGAAATGTGTGTTCTCTACAGAGACCACACATGGAACCACCAGTGTCATTGCATGTGTGTTCTTTTTAGTAACAACAACGAGAGTCATTTTGCATTTGTGTTCTTTTCACATACCACCTATGGATCTACCGGTGTCATTGCATGTGTGTTCTTTTCACAATCCACCCATGGATCCACCAGTGTCATTGCATGTGTGTTATTTTTAGTAACAACAACCATAGTCATCTTGCATGTGTGTTCTTTTCACATACCAACTGTGGCTCCACCAGTGTCATTGCATGTGTGTTCTTTTTAGTAACAACAACTAGAGTCATTGAAATGTGTGTTCTTATCACATACCACCTATGCATCCACCAGAGTCATTTTGCATGTGTGTTCTTTTCGCATACCACATATGGATCCACCAGTGTCATTGAAATGTGTGTTCTCTACAGAGACCACACATGGGTCCACCGGTGTCATTGCATGTATGTTCTTTTCACTAACAACAACTGGAGTCATTGCATGTGTGTTATCTTCACAATCCACACATGGATCCACCAGTGTCATTGCATGTGTGTTCTTTTTAGTAACAACAACCAGTGTCATTGCATGTGTGTTCTCTTCAGAGACCACACATGGATCCACCAGTGTCATTGCATGTGCGTTCTTTTTAGTAACAACAACCAGAGTCATTTTGCATGTGTGTTATTCTCACATACCACATATGGATCCACCAGTGTCATTGCATGTGTGTTCTTTTCACTAACAACAACCAGATTCATTGCATGTGCATTCTTTTCACATACCACATATGGATCCACCAGTGTCATTGCAATGTGTGTTCTCTACAGAGACCACCCATGGATCCACCAGTGTCATTGCATGTGTGTTCTTTTTAGTAACAATAACTAGAGTCATTTTGTATGTGTGTTCTTTTCACATACCACCCGTGGATCCAACAGTGTCAGTGCATGTGTGTTCTTTTCAGAATCCACCCATGGATCCACTAGAGTCATTCCATGTGTGTTCTTTTTAGTAACAACAACCAGAGTCATTTTGCATGTGTGTTCTTTTCACATACCACCTATGGATCCACCAGTGTCATTGCATGTGTGTTCTTTTCACTAACAACAACCAGAGTCATTGCATGTGCGTTCTTTTCACATACCACATATGGATCCACCAGTGTCATTGAAATGTGTGTTCTCTACAGAGACCACCCATGGATCCACCAGTGTCATTGCATGTGTGTTCTTTTTAGTAACAACAACCAGAGTCATTTTCTATGTGTGTTCTTTTCACATACCACCTATGGATCCACGAGTGTCATTGCATGTGTATTCTTTTCACAATCCACCCATGGATCCACCAGTGTGATTACATGTGTGTTCTTTTTAATAACAACAACCAGAGTCATTTTGCATGTGTGTTCTTTTCACATACCACCTATGGATCCACAAGTGTCATTGCATGTGTGTTCTTTTCACTAACAACGACTAGATTCATTTTGCATGTGCGTTCTTTTTAGTAACAACAACTAGATTCATTGTATGTGTGTTCTTTTTAGTCACAACCACCAGAGTCATTGTGCATGTGTGTTCTCTTCACATACCACCTATGCATCCACCAGTGTCATTGCATGTGTGTTCTTTTTAGTAACAACAACCAGAGTCATTGAAATGTGTGTTCTTCTCACATACCACCTATGGATACAGCAGTGTCATTGCATGTGTGTTCATTTCATAATCCACCTATGGATCCACCAGTGTCATTGCATGTGTGTTCTTTTTAGTAACAACAATCAGAGTCATTTTGCATGTGAGTTCTTGTCACATACCACCTATGGATCATCCAGTGTCATTGCATGTGTGTTCTTTTCACTAACAACAACAACCAGAGTCATTGCATGTGTGTTCTTTGCACATACCACCTATGGATCCACCAATGTCATTGCATGTGTGTTCTTTTCACTAACAACTAGAGTCATTGCATGTGTGTTCTTTTCACATACCACATATGGATCCACAAGTGTCATTGAAATGTGTGTTCTCTACAGAGACCGCACATGGATCCACCAGTGTCATTGCATGTGTGTTCTTTTTAGTAACAACAACGAGAGTCATTTTGCATGTGTGTTCTTTTCACATACCACCTATGGATCCACCGGTGTCATTGCATGTGTGTTCTTTTAACAATCCACCCATGGATCCACCTGTGTCATTGCATGTGTGTTATTTTTAGTAACAATAACAAGAGTCATTTTGCATGTGTGTTCTCTTCACATACCACCTATGGATCCACCAGTGTCATTGCATGTGTGTTTTTTTAGTAACAACAACCAGAGTCATTGAAATGTGTGTTGTTCTCACATACCACTTATGGATCCACCATTATCATTACATGTGTGTTCATTTCATAATCCACGTATGGATCCACCAGTGTCATTGCATGTGTGTTCTTTTTAGTAACAACCAGAGTCATTTTCCATGTGTATTTTCTCACATACCGCCTATGGATCCACCAGTGTCATTGCATGTATGTTCTTTTCACTAACAACAACCAGAGTCATTGCATGTGTGTTCTTTTCACCTACCACATATGGATCCACCAGTGTCATTGAAATGTGTGTTCTCTATAGAGACCACACATGGATCCACCAGTGTCATTTCATGTGTGTTCTTTTTAGTAACAACAACCATAGTTATTTTGGATGTGTGTTCTTTTCACATACCACCTATGGATCCACCAGTGTCATTGCATGTGTGTTCTTTTCACAATCCACCCATGGATCGACCAGAGTCATTGCATGTGTGTTCTTTTTAGTAACAACAACCAGAGTCATTTTGCATGTGTGTTCTTTTCACATACCACCTATGGATCCACCAGTGTCATTGCATGTGTGTTCTTTTCACTAACATCAACCAGAGTCATTTTGCATGTGTGTTCTTTTCGCATACCACATATGGATCCACCAATGTCATTGAAATGTGTGTTCTCTACAGAGACCACACATGGATCCACCGGTGTCATTGCATGTATGTTCTTTTCACTAACAACAAGTGTAGTCATTGCATGTGTGTTCTCTTCACAATTCACACATGGATCCACCAGTGTCATTGCATGTGTGTTCTTTTTAGTAACAACCAGTGTCATTGCATGTGTGTTCTCTTCAGAGACCACACATGGATCCACCAGTGTCATTGCATGTGTGCTCTTTTCACAATCCACCCATGGATCCACCAGTGTCATTGCATGTGTGTTCTTTTTAGTAACAACAACCAGAGTCATCTTGCATGTGTGTTCGTTTCACATACCACCTATGGATCCACCAGTGTCATTGGATGTGTGTTCTTTTCACAATGCACCCATGGATCCACCAGTGTCATTGCATGTGTGTTCTTTTCACTAACAACAACTGGAGTCATTGGATGCGTGTTCTTTTCACATACCACATATGGATCCACCAGTGTCATTGCATGTGTGTTCTTTTTACTAACAACAACCAGAGTCATTGGATGTGTGTTGTATTTAGAGACCACACATGGATCCACCGGTGTCATTGAAATGTGTATTAATTCCAACTACCGCCATTGGCCACAAACAATCGGGACACAGAACTAAGCAACAACCGCTCTGGGCTTCTAGAAGACCCGATCCCCGATTGTTAGGTGCCGTTGGATCGGGGTGCGTGGACGATAGTGATGTCCTTCACGAGGGCGATCCACGAGAAGTCTGTTCTGCAAACTGATTGGCCCTGGCAACTACGCTGGGCTGAAAATCAGATTGTGTTCCTTCATCACCATGGAGAGGGAGAGGCCCAAACTCAGCTTGCACGAGGCTCAGATGTTTGCCCACTACAACATACTCGCACCGCCGTTAGCGAGGCTTTCGGCCGGCTTCGAGCTCAGCTACGCCGGGGTTCCTGTCGGGCCGCTCTTGCGCGACAATGCGTTGGCGAGGCTGACCGAGGAGCATCGCCGCCAGCTGTCGGAGCGGAAGAGGGCAATGGCACCGTACTCGCGTACGAGCGCGTACTGGCGAAAGCTGTTCAAGAAGAAGCGAGCTGCGTTGATTGCGCTGTGCGGAACCCACTAGTGGGAGATCCACCCGGATCTGCGCAACCCCGAAGGGAGGCAGCGCTTTTGGGCAGTGCCTGGGTGTACGACTTCCACCGTTATCGATGCAGCGCGCCGTGAAGAATCCATGAGGAGGAGGAATGCTGCCGGGAACATCGGCATCGATTCCGATGTGGAGGAGGCTGGCGGCGACGCGGACAACGTCGTCAATGATGGAGACTGCGGGAGCGTCATAGTCGATTGGGGCCACTTAAGCATAAATTAAATGGGAAAATTTGATGCAAGACACCGTTATTTTCTGTCATTTGCTGCAACACACCGTCCGATTGTGTCTTTGCCAGGTACCATTACAATTGAGGGGTGTGTTATAGCAAACGCCAGAAAATAACGGTGTCTTGTAGCAAATTTCCCAAATTAAATCTATGTACGGTATCTTAATGCGCTCTTTGGATCTGGGTCACCTGAGTCATGGTCGATTATCGTCATAATCTATATATGTTGGCCATGTTTTAGTTGTCTTTGTCTTTGAAACTAGTCGATCGAAACTCGTCTGATCCTGAAAATAAAGTTCGCTCGTTCCCTGGCATATCTGATGGGACAATACGCTGACTCTGCTCCCAGCACTTGATGGCACAACCGTAATTTGGAGTGCGCCTGAGGAGACGGGATCGAGCGTGTTGTAATAGTGTACTACTCCTGTCCAGATATAACTGACTTAGTTTTTTTTAGATATTTAATAAATGTGTCTATACCCAAAACATGTCTAGATACATGTTTTAGGTTTCTCTGTCTTTCAAACTAATCAAAAGTCATCAAATTCTGAACAAACAAAGTCATTGCGGTCACACCTGATGGGACAATACGCTGACTCTGCTACTTGATGGCACAACCATAATTCTGGAGTGCACCAGAGGCGATGGGAATGCAAGGGAGATGGGAACTAGTAGCGGTAAAAATTAATGTAATAATATTTAAAAAAAATGTAATCTGGTCCACATGACCCCATCACAGACACGTTGCACGCGCCAGATATAAATAAAGATGACACGTCTAGTTTAGTTTCAATGACACAATTCAACATAGGACGTTTTTGTGCCCGCATCTTTCTGCTCCACTTATTAGTCTGCTAGCCCACGCTGCATTAAGCATCATTTGATGAGGATAAAAAATGATAAAATGGCAAATAAAACAATTTTTAAGCTTACCTTTCATCCGGAGAATCGTACAAATATGAAATTGGTAGGGATTTATTATTTCTCCTGCAGTTAGCCGAAAGATCCTCAAGAACATCCTCAATCACCCCTACAACTTCTTCATATTCTAATACACCTCCATTATTTGCCCTTTCCTCCCCGTTCCGCTTACCCTTTTGTTTCTTTTCACACCGTTTTCTCGCTGGCACCTCCATTTCTTCATAAATTGGCTGCTTACGTACATTTTCCTCCGAGTGCTCATCACCGTCTTCGCGCTGCCGCCAGTTCTGGCTGAGAAGCCTCATTTTCTGCCACCGGGGTGTGAACAGGGACAATAGCATGTGTAACTGGGGTTTTGCACAACCTCTTGATATGGCCGAATCCGCCACAACGTCCGCATTTCCTTTTCTTAGCACCAAGCCTTGGACCTTTATCGGTGGATGCTACGATCCTTAGCTTTCTAGGACTCCCAGGTGGCCTCCTAAGAACTAGTGGTTGAAGTTTGAACCCTGGATCGACAATCTCCCAATCATTTTCATCGGCCATAGGTGGTACGTTTTCTGCATAAGTTGCAGCAAACTTGTCCACAGAGAAATAGTTGTCGACATAGTTTCTATTTCAGCTCTGTTACCTCTAAGCTTTAAGATGAAGTAAATTTCATGGTGACATGGCAGACCAGTAATCTCCACTGCCTGCATGAAAAAGTCTTGTTTCCAATGTCCACAGTGTAACTCCGTTCACTTCCACGCTTGTATTCTACATAAACCTCAGGCAATGTTCTGGAACTTCTAATCACCCTCATCTTTATCGTTCTCATTGCCCTGGTTCTTGCATTCAGTAACATAACCACCTTTGGAACTATTTTATGGCCTAAAAAATTTCTTGCACAAATTCTTTGCCTTAAATCTATCTTCACCATTATGCACTATCTTATTGCATCCAACAAAATAACAATTCCAAGTGTCTTCATGCCCGAAATCTTATCATGGAAACTCTCTGCCAAATTATTGCATACAAAATCCACATTGCTTAACTCACCAAACTTGCTTCTGGCCCATAGCTTGGTGTGATGTTCCTCAAGGTATTTTTTCACCTTTGGAACTACATACATGTTCTGCAAGTAAGTAGCATGCGTGCTTGGGATGTATGTGTATGATGATCGTCACAAGTCCTCTTCAAAGATCTTTCCTTCGAACTTCTTTGTGAAGCTAGTAGCGAGGTGCCGCATGCATTCCCTATGCTCAACCCCAGGAAACACAGCATCAACAACATTCTCAAGACCCTCGGATGCACCGGTGTGTATCACCAAGACTTCAGGGTGACCAATTACTTCCCGTAGTATCTGCATGAACCATGTCCAGCTTTCATTTGATTCACCCTCAAGAACAACATAAGCTACGGGTAGAAGCCAATTATGCGCGTCCAAAGCACAAGCAGAAGCAACATGTCCCCTGAACTTCCCTGTTAAAGAAGTTGCGCCTATTGCCAAGTATGGCCTGCAGCCGTCTAGGAACCCCTTCCAGCATGCCTTCAGGCACTTCAGGCAGACAAAACATCTCCTGAAGCATATCTTATCTGTCTGCTTATACCTGACCCCCCTCGAGACCTTTTCTCTCCCTTTCACAACCTCGTAATCGATGTCAACAACACTACCAGGTGATGTTTTCTCTACCTGAGCTTTGAAACTATACAGCATATGAAAACTGTCATTCCACTTGCCTTGAATGAAGTCTAGAGCCATCTCCTTCCCATCAAAGACTCTATGATAAGGAATCAGAACGTTAAACTTTTTGCTAATCTTTGCTCTGAGTTCAGCTGGTCCAATGTTATGATCCTGCCTCACCCAGTCAAGTATAGTAGCAGCAATCCACTTGGTAGTCACCGATCTAATTTTACCACTTAAAGAAGTATTAGGGCAGTTGTGTTCCTTCGTGTTTACTTTGATCTGCATTCGATAAGAATCCAAATAATTTAAAGCTAGTTATCAACAGAATAAATATGAGAAAGACTAAAACTAAATGTAGCTATTGTAACCTGAAACGAGTGTCCACCCCGCATTGGAGATGCATGTAATCTCCATTTACACACATTACTTTCCCTACAGTGCACCCTAAATCTCTTTTGGTCACTATTTTCAATGATAAATTCGAACCCAACTCTCATTGCATAGGTTGCAACTGCATATCTGCAGTCCTCCACATTATCAAAGACAGTCCCCTCATCAATTGTAGGATTGTCCCTGTCAAAGTGTATCACTGGCCTGTCCACGTCTTCGTCGCTGTATCTACATCCCATTTCCACATCTTCACATTCCTCTTCCTCATCAGTCCCATAGTCAGGCTCAAAGTTCGAATCAACCAAATATTCCCTGCTCTCCATCCTATCAGGGTCAGCAGCCACGTCTGGATATGCTTTCTCATCATCATCTGCACCGCCACACGTTTCAGTGCCTTCATGCTCGCTTGACAAAGCATCATGCTCAAGGACAAGCTGTATAGACATCCTGCGGTTACTAACCCATATCCTTGGCATCACTACGGGACTAGAAACGCTAATTGGGGTATGCAGATAAGGAATCATAGTTCTTACCTTTCAATGTGGACGCACCATACCTCCAAAGCTCTACACCCCGCTACCTCTCTCCCCGTTTTGTTGTCCTCTGTGCTCTCCAGACTTGAAGGAGATTCCGTGCTCTCTAGCCGCGCAGGACCCATATCCGTGCTCTCAATCCTCGCAGGATCCATCTCCGAGCGGGATCCGGATCACCAACGTCGTTGGGCCCCTAACCTAACGGCCGACTCTCGGTTTTCGTTTCCAAACGCGCTTGGGCGGTGGTCGGCGGCAAGGAGACATGGCAGGGAGGGGAGGGGAGGGGACGTGAGGGGATGGCAGGGATGGGAGGGCGGGAGGACGACGGCACAAGGGGACGACGAGAGTGGTGTACGACTAAGCGGAGTGGCGGCGGCAGGAGCAGAGGAGAGGAGCGGAGCTGGTTGCGACAAAGCATGGAAAGTTGCACAATAATGTGTTGGTGGGCGGCACCAGCCCTCGAACCTGGGACGCGCGCCGTCGTAGGTGGAGGAGGCGGGCCCGCCTGTCAGAAAACATGCCACCTGTTAGCGCACTATGCACGGGGAGCACTTCACGGAATTTTTAGCAGGTCCCACATATCAGTCTGTTTGATCAAAACTTGCATGCAGTGCATGGATGGTCCACGCGCTAGTTCCGGAAAAAAGCCCGTTGATCCAAACTTGAATTGGCAGTTCCGCTTCTTCTCCCCTGTCTCATCGTCTCCTCACAGTGGCAGTTCTGCTCTGTCTCCCTCGTCTGTTATCCTCTTCTTCTTCTCCTCGCAGTGGTAGTTCTTCTTTCTTCCTCGATCAAAACATTCCCGCACGTAAGCCATGGCCAGTAGCCGGATGAAGAGGAACTGGGCCGATCTCCCGGCCGACCCACTTCGCAAGATCGCCGACTATTTGCTGGAGAAAGAGGAGTACGTCGACCCCAATGCTGCTTGTCGAGATGTCTGCACCGATTGGCGCCGCACTTTAAAGGTGCCCGAATTCCATCTCAACAACCGGATCATGATAGATAACACACTTCCACACGTTGGCGACTTCACCTTCCTCAACCTCGCCACTGGTCGTTGCTTCAGGACAAATCTAATGGACGCCCATCGCAGCTTCACATTCACATCTGATATTTATGGTATTTTCCATTGTAAACATCTTAGTGCTAACTGATGCCCTCTTCTTCCAAAAGATTCTACTTCGTCGGTGTTTCTCGTGGCGTCATCGTGCTTGCTCAGAGGGTGGAGCCGTACCAGATTCGGCTTCTGAACCCAATCACTCATAAGTCTAACACTGAGTTTCAAGCACACATACCATCTGATCTTCTGGAATCTGTCGTCGTGACGAAGTCCCCGATGATGGTGTTCGTTTGCACTGATTATCCAGATCATATTGCATGGGCCGATGAGAGCACCCCAACGAGGCAAATCAATGGATCATTTGGAGAAGGATTGTATTCGCCACCTCCTGATACGCTTCTGGTCTGCATGACGGCATTCCGAGGGGAAGTATATGCATTACTTGAGAATGGAGACATCTTGTCGACCAACATCCAGTTAGAGCAGCGTGCGAGCACTGTCACGATGGGCAAAATAATTTTGGCCCCAGTCTTTGAACAGGTACACGGAACCTACAATTTTTACGTTGTGGAGTCAGATGGTGATCTGCTTCTTGTGTTGAACGGGGATTTCGCCAAAGGGCAGCTGGTGTTGTACCAGGTGGACACGGAGAACCACTCTCTCGAGGCCGTCGGCGACATTGGAAGTCGTGCCCTCTTCGTTGGTTACAATCGGTCTATCTCCATTGACACCAGGTTACACCCCACAGTCAAACCCGGTTGCATATACTACAGGAATTACATTAGACTGTACGATCATGAGTTTCAAGCCTGGGAAGAGGAACCAACAATTGTAATGTATGGCTTAAGTCTGGAACATACACCGAGGCCTTACCCTCTGTACGAGATACTGGCAGCACACTGCAGACGGAAAGAGTTCTCTAAACATGTGTTGCAGCACGCGGGAGCCGACGGCGACGAAATATATAGGGGAGAATCAATCATATATTCATCCTAGGTTATTTGCTAACATTTTCAGGTCTATTTGTTGAAGTAGAAATTTGTACTGTATTTATATTATTTCGATGATCAGAATGCGTATTACCTTTCAGACAAAATTGTAATGTATTTAAATTTAGTACTTCCAGAATTCAAAGTATTTATTTTTAGTAGCTTCTTTCAGAATTCTCTGTGTTCGACATGGGCGTCAGCTCAGCGCCGGAATTCAGGTCCCACATGGAAAATTGCACAATAATGTGTTGGTGGGCAGCACCACCCCTCGAACCTGGGATGCACGTCGTCGAAGGTGGAGGGGGCGGGCCTGCCAGTCAGAAAACATGCCACGTCGGCATCCCCTGTTTCTGATGCCCTTTAAAAAAATAAAACATGCCACGTCGTTATCCCCTGTTTCTGATGGTGTTGCTACACTTGAAGGTACATGGTGGCATATAAATAATATCGCATAAACATAAGAGCACAGTCGTCAACATTTCTGAAATGAAACCCGGTCCCGTCTCCTACATGTCCTGGTACATTGCCCGATGAGGTGGATAGCCAGGACCGATCTTTTTAATACATTCGCACTCTTATGCTGAGAAGGGAAATAAAGATTGAGCTGTTAACGCAACGAGTGTCGAATTATTACCCTCTAAGGAAATGGGAAATGGTTATTTTTACGTGCCTGTAGTCCAAACCTACTGTCAGTCTTTCACTCCCCTTCTCCGACTAACCACAGTTCACCTTGCGCAACTCCTCCGCGCCGCACCAACTAGGGTAACATGGCCACGCCTAAGCAGCCGTCGCCGCTGCCACGACAGCCACCGAAATTGGTGTATTTAGCCCTTCTAAGGTAAGCCATGAAGCCCTACTGGAAGGCTGGTCTCACATTGCCCTGCCAGGAGGATGATTTCCCCGAATGTGCTGAATCTGCCGCGGCGGCGACTACGGCGTCGTCGGCGCCAGATGTAGCAAGCAGGGCCAAGAGAGCGATGTGGAGTAATCACGCGGCGGTATTACGGCATGCTCTGGGTAGTGGGAACAAGGTACGTATCAAATCGTTCACGAGAGCATGTCGCGGCCGAGGGTACACACCCTCGAACAGTTGTAACTAAATACTATCAAGTACCTATTTCCTTCAATTACTAGTCGTGGTTCAATCCAGTTAACTGGCATCTTTTTATCCCAGACTACAGATTTTGCGTCTGCTATCTGTGTTGTAAACCATTTTTTTACTTTGTCTTGTGTTTCCTGCAAAATGGTCCTGCAGTTCAATGTGTTACAAATGTAGCTACCTTGTACTCCCTCCGTTTCAAAATATAAGATATTTTAGCTTTGTGAATGAAGTGTATCTAGTCCCCTTTTAGTATGTAGGTTCATCTAGCTTTAGAAAGCACCATCACTAAAAGATGTCTAGATACGCTCCATTCACAAAGCTAAAACATCTTATATTTTGAAACGGAGGGAGTACTTGAAGAGTAGATGGACTACATTTTCCTGGCATCCACAGAATTGACATTGCTCATTGCCAGACCACCCTCTTTTCATGAGGTTGTCCTTGCTTATTCACAGAAATTATAAAGCACAGTGTTCAACTACATCGATTCAAACTATTATATGCACACAAACTACATCAAATTTATTACCCACACATACTACATCGATTCAAACTGTTACACACACATACTACTTCAAACTATTACACACACATACTACATCGATTCAAACTATTACACATTTTTAGTCGATGGTAACTTCCTGCTACGCTCTCCATACTACAAATTCATTAGCCACACATACCACGACAATTCACTAGAGCTCTGTCTTCACTCGAGGGAAATCAGAACCACCAGCTCGTCCAAGCCCGGTCCCCCCACCGAAACTGTGTGCCCCGTCGCAAAACGGTGGCCGTCCTGTGCCATCGACGAGCGACGAGGGCGCTTTCTGGCAGCCTCTTCGGGGCCTTGAATGCCATGTACCGAGTCCAGAACCTCCTTCATGTGGATGATGACCGGGTGCTTCCAGCAAAGCTGTCGCCCTGCCCTGCTTGGAATATGCACCTCGTACATATTAGGAACGGCGTCAGGATCTTTCAGCCACGCCTTTACCTCGATGACCCATCTGTCGCTCGGTGGCACGATTTCCACCAGCTCGCCGCCAAGGCTACTAACGACCTGCTTGAGGGCCTCCGGCTCCCAAGCATCCAATGGGAGGCTGTCAAAGCCAAGTTTGGAGAAGAAACGAAGCTGCCCCAAGCGATCGTCGCACCCACAGGCGTGGTGCCAACGCATGAAGCTCATTTTCTCCCTGCAACACTCGAAAGAACGGGAAGAATGCAGAACGCGCTCGGTGCCTGAGCTGTGCTCGAACTGGATGAAAAAATCGAATGGCGGCACGCATACCTCAATGTTGACCTCATTTCGTCTGATCCCAAAACAAGACCTGAAAGCCGACAGCAACTCTGCCGGTGACACGGCAGGACAGACGGCCAGCATGGTGGCCATGAGAGCGTGGTTGTCGAACTGATGTGCCAGGGCTACCATGCCTGGGGTGCGCGGCAACACACAACTTCCCGAGGCTGGTCGCCGGCCTAGATCGCCCGACGAGACACGCTCCGCCATGCGAGCAGGACTAGCCAGAGGCGAGATATTAGTCCGGGGACGCGAAGCTCCGATACGGGGGACGATGCAACGACGACGGCTGCGAGCTTCGATTAGAGGCGTGGGAGGTTGACCGGACATGGCGGAGACGCAAATTAAAGCAAGTGCGAGCTCCGATCTGAGACGAGCAGCCAGAGCTGAGCAAATGTTATGGGGTGGGGAGCAGGGGAGAAGACCAGAGCAGAGCAAAGAAATATATCTCGTCCACTCAGGGATCTGGTCCACGTAGGGGTAAGCTAGTCCACGACTGCAAAAGATAATGGGGAATACTGACATGGCGGGCCAAGAAGAGTTGACCTAACGGCGGTATTTGAGTTCAGCGTTTTTCGTCTGGTTCAAACGACCATTAGATTT
This sequence comes from Avena eriantha, assembly GCA_910589775.1. NCBI lineage: Eukaryota > Viridiplantae > Streptophyta > Magnoliopsida > Poales > Poaceae > Avena > Avena eriantha. Next base: position 494,845,105 of record OU342743.1, read on the forward strand.
GTATTCACCCCCATTTGGCCCTTCGCGACAATTCGTGAATCTACTATGGCCCCTCCGCGCGATTGATGGTAACTCGGGTACCGTGGTGCACTCACCCACCAAGTTTGGTACCGCAAACGAACATTCCCGTTGGTGCTCGTGTCACGGACAGATGACCGACATGAGGGTCTCGACCGTCTACTTCACGGGGCAGTTTCATGGAAATGTTTGAATTTGGCAGGGGTGAGATGAGTTTGCATCGAAATGGCCCCTCTCGGTAGTTGCGGCCCAACATTTCGAAACGTGGCAATTTCAGGCAACTTAGGTACCGTCATGCGCTGGGCCAGGAACTTTGGTACCGCAGACGAACAGGCCCCTCCTGGTGCTCACCGTCTCATTTATATGGGAGTACGTAATGGTGCGTCTCATATGGAGGCCTTACTCCATAGCTAAGAGGCTGAGGGGGAAGGGATCCAAGGCCCCCCTTATAAGTTCTTGAATGGCTCCAACAAGGAGGTGAATAGGATGAATGTGGAGGCAGATGGTTTGGTGCTCGATGTTCACGACCACAACCACCTCCCCAGGATTGTGCCACACTTCCTCAAGTGGAGGTCAGAGTATGGTAAGAGATTCTGCTAAAAGGGTATGAGTTACGTTTTTGTTTGGAGCCTGTTGGTTTTTCTCCGGAGCTAGACTTCTCGCCATATCTTTGGAAGAAGGGTCCTGATGGGTCTGGGGATGATGGTGCTCGGTCTAGTGGTGATGATGTGATGGATACCTCTACGCCGACCCTTACACCACCTGTGGGTGGGATTTCGGCTAGTAGTCATCTAGACAGGGCTCTTCTGCACCAACCACTTCGTGTTAGACTCCTATGCAGGTGTATGCGGTCACCCCCTTCAATGCCTCTGTCGTGGTGGTGTCACGGCAGATGCCATGTATAGGCTAAAGGTGGGGACTAATACTCGCTAGGGGAATCCAGGGAGGGATAGTGAAGTGATTCTCCACACAAGAGCTTGTATTGATTTACTTCCAAGGTTACAAGTGCTCCTAGAGCTGTATTGGCGAGAGGAGGAAGAAGGAACTCTCTTACTCTCACCCACAGATCTCACCTGAAACCCTAGACCACAATAGAATCGTAGAGAGATCAACCAACCAACCCCTTCTACAGAAGCCCTAGCCCCCCTTTTATAGGGGAGGCTCGGTTTCTGCCTAGGGCATACGTGGAGGCATATTCCTAAGAATATGCCTACTCCCAGAGTGGTAAGCCGACCGGGGTGCTTTTTCCCCCGCGTCACACATGCTTTAGCTACGTGAGCCCGTGACGGTGCCCTCGTCAGCTGACACGGGCGTCGTCACGCTTGTCGGCCACGCCCCGGTGGTCCTGTCCTTGCTCGCTTCGCTCAGGTAGTGCGTACCGGGGCTCCTTTTGACTAGCGAGATTCCTTCCTTCTCCTAGAAGCTTGCTACGACCCGGATGATGGTTCATCCGGCCACACCTTTTCCTGCATACAGGTAAAACATACACTTCCGACTTACCGCTTAAGCCGGATGAGGGCTAGTTAGGCGAACGCCCCCAGGTCCGGATTACCCCGTGATTCGACCTGCCTTGAGGTGACCCGGCCAACATCTGCTTTGGCCTTGCCGAATCTCGGCTAACTCGGCCTTTATACCCCGGCATGACCCTACCCGGGGGTATCCCCCCAACATTAGTCCCCGAAGCTGGTGCGGTCTTAGCCGCCTCGGCCGCTAAGGCCACACCAGGTTCCATTTTGTGCCCCTGTCGTTGTTGCCGAGTTACCTCTGTACCTCGGACAGCTTGGATTTACATTCCCTTCGCACATTGCAAGTTTTCACTTGCTGGCCAGGTTACCGCAGCTCCATCCGGGTCTTACTTCCTTCTCTCGTACGCTAGCCCATGTGAAGGGTAATCATTATGTCGTCTTATTTTAAGGGACGGTACAGTAACCGCCGTAGTAATTGTCAGTTATCACTGTGCGCGGGTCACGTCACGCCTGCCTCCTTGTTTACCGCATCAGTGCGTCACGTCATAGGACTCTCTCCGCCTTGTGGCCTTCCGTGTGGCTCCTCGCTGATTGGTCCGAACGGGTAATACACGGCCACAGCATGTGGCCGGTCCACAGGGTGCGATCCCACTCACCCCTGCCGGGAGTGGTTAAATAGCGGAGGGGTGCGTCCCTTAGGATTTTTCCCCCTCCGCACCCCTCTGCCCGCTGCTATTCCTCTTCGTCTTCCTCGCTACTGCGCCGCCGCCAGCACTGCCAAAAATCAGCGTCGCCGCTGCACTTCTCCGTTGCGCCTCTGCGTCACCGTCACTGCGACGCAAATCTCCCACTATGGGGCCTCGTCAATCCAGGCCACTGTACCCCGCCGCCTCTAGCGCCAGCGAGGGCTTCGAGGAGCAGATGACGGAAGAAGAACTCGCCATTGCTGAACAAGAGATGGAGGAGGACGCCGCTGCTGCGGCCCGCGGCGCGTGGGCCGGCTCCTGGGTCTGCCAGGACGATCTAGACTGGCTCTACCGGACCAGACGCATCCCGCCGGCGTCGCCGCTCGCCTCGCCTCCGCCGAGCTAGCTCCTTCACCCAATCCCGGGGAGTTCGTTGTGTTCCTGTCTCACTTTCAATGGGGCTTCGGACTGCCGGTGAGCGATTTCTTCCAGGATTGGCTCAGTACCTACCATCTCCAGCCGCATCATCTTCCAGCCAATGCCATTACTTCTCTCTCGGCCTTTGCTTCTACAATCGAAGGCTACGCTGGATTATGGCCCACGAAGGAGCTATGGATCCGGTTTTTTGCCCTTCGTCGCAACATTATTCCCGACATCCACACTGATCCGAAGGACAAGTGGCTCACTTAGTTCGGAGCGGCCTCCATCTCACCCTGGAGGTTCTCTATTTTCCCCCGGGCCAGAGGGCTAGAATCCTGCAAAGGGTGGGCCCGGACGTTCTTTTACGTCCGAAACACGGGCACCGATGATTTGATCCTGTTGCTCCCCTATACACCGGGTCCGCCGAACCCGGATCTGTGGGACGCCGTTCCCAGGAAACCTACGGCCCTGGCCAACCAAGTGAACAAAAGGTTTGCGGAGCTGAAGGAGCTCGGGTTGCGCAACGAGGATGCAATGATCACTTTCGTGCGCAACCGAATATCCCCTCTCCAGAAGCGCACCCACAAGGTGTGCCATATGAGCTACGGCCGCGATCCCAACCGGACTTCATCCTTCGAACTGAACAACACGGAGATTTATCGACGGGTTAAGGCTCTCTTCACCACTCACAAGGACTTCTCCTCTGAGTGGACTTGGGAGATTGAGCATTTCTGCCGTGACCGGCTTCCTCCCGCGGTAAGTTTCATGCTGCAAACTTACCCCGGACTAATCACGTGTCTGTTATTGTTGCATTTTTGACTCGTTTGTTTACTCTTTTCCTTAGCTATTCCTTCAGCAGACGCTCGAGCACGGCACCGATCCGACCCTTAAATGGGCACCGGACCGGGTGACTTCGGACGAGGAGGAGCCGGACCAAGAGATGTTTCTCCCCATGACCGACGCCACGAAACGACCCACGGGTAACTTCTCTTCTGCTAGAGATTGACCCGATGATGAAGATTACTCGGATATCGAGATAATTGAACCCTTTGAGGCTGTCCCCCTTTCTTTTGCTTTTCCGCCATCAGCTCACCCCGGTGGTCATATCCACGAGGATCCTCCCCTCGCTTCGGACGAGCCAGTTCCGGCGGCGTCGAAGAAAAAGCGCGGGGCTTCCTCAAGCTCTTCCTCCGGACCTTCCCAGCCCGTTAAAAGGCGAAAGAAGGCCCCAGCACGAAGGGCTCGGAAACCCAGAGCAGCCGAAACCTCAGATGCGTAAGTCCTTCTTTCTTCTGTAACTCGTTCTTCCTTACTTCGTCGTCATTTTTCTTCTGACGTTACTTGATTTCACAGGGCTCCGGTGGAGGTCCCTCAAAGTGGATCCAGTATCTCATCACCTCTCCGGCCTAGCCCTTCACCGCGTCATGACGACGAGCCACGTCCGCTGAGCCCTATTCCGGAGGGCTCTGCGGCCGCTCCGGGTCATCCTGGGGCGGGGGGAACCGGCCCAGCCAGAGCAACGGCACCCACAACCTCGGCAACGCCACAACTAGCAGCCACTAAGGCTACCTCGACTTCAGCATCTATTCCAGTGCCAGTAGCCAAACCAGCACCATCTCCAACTCCGGCATCAGCACCCACTCCGGCTGCGAAAACATCAGCGTTGGCACCAAGTCCAGCAACGAGAGTACCAGCGACCAGTTCCTCTGCATCTTCCGAGTCCTCTCAACCTCGGCAGGGAAAAACCGTTGCTATAGCTTCTTCTTCCTAGCAAGCCAAGGGCAAGAAGATTCAAGACGCTGCCAAGCCTAGTGCTACAGAGCCTAGGCAACGCACCCTTGAGTCAATGCTCCCCAAGAAGACATCAGCGGCAAAGGACGCGCCTGCCGAGCCAACCGAAGCCCAGCAGTTGGTTCTGCACACCAGTCCCGCCCTTGCCTTGGTGGAGAGGAAGGAAGCACATGCAAAGGGCTTGGTGACGCCCCATATGCCCACGGGAGAACGGTACCCTCCGAGCCTGATCGAATTTGTTATGAATTGGAACAAGGCCGAGGTAGTCCAGGAATCTGATCTCCCGGAAAAGTTCGGTCCTGCCGAGTTTTCCGCTCAGATGAACACCGCCGCAAAGGCCATTAACCTCGCTGGACGAATGATGGAGGTACGTTGCTCTCTCCTTCGCAAATTGTAGATAATAACCATTAGTCCCCGAGCCTCCGGGGGAGTAACTTGTTACTCGGCCGGATGATCTTTTATAGAACTAACGTAGCTCCATGATAACTTCAAACATGCACACACCTAGAGCCGGGTTAAGTTCCACTTGGCCCGGATTTTAGTACACTTCGAACATGCACACACCTAGAGCCGGGTTAAGTTCCACTTGGCCTTGATTTTAGTACACTTCGAACATGCACACACCTAGAGCCGGGTTAAGTTCCACTTGGCCCGGATTTTAGTACACTTCGAACATGCACACACCTAGAGCTGGGTTAAGTTCCACTTGGCCTGGATTTTAGTACACTTCGAACATGCACACACCTAGAGCAGGGTTAAGTTCCACTTAGCCCGGATTTTAGTACACTTCGAACATGCACACACCTAGAGCCGAGTTAAGTTCCACTTGGCCCGGATTTTAGTACATTTTGAACATGCACTAGGCTGACTTAAGTTTCTGTATCTCTTTTAGGTGACCACCAACCACCGAAGTGCTGAATTCCAGCACTTGTTGGATACGCACAAAAATCTTCGCACGAAACAGGCTGCACTCATTGCGGAGTACGAGAAAAGGGGTAAATTTCTTCCTAATACTTTCCTCAATTTTCTTCAACTTTGCTTGCCGAACTAATCTGATTGTTCGGTTTCCGCAGCTAGAGTGGAAGCTGAAAACAAGATAATGCGGAAGAACTTGGAGCAGATCAAGGGTACGTCCCTCTTGTCTATTTTTACTGTGCTTTTCATCATCTTACCTCCTTGGCACAGCAAACATTCATACCTCGGCTCTGTCGGGCCAACACACGGTTTCAGCATTGCTTGAAGAAAGTGTGCATGTGCCTGACATGATGCTGCATTTTCTCGAACAAGCAGGACAGCACCAAGCCGAGCTGAAGAAGAAAGATTATGAGCTCGCCCTCCTCTGGACCAAAGATGATGAGATAGCCAAGCTCAAAGCTGAAATGGCTAAGATGAAGGCGCAGCACCAAACCGAGCTGAAAAGGGTTGGCCAGGACTACACCGAAGAACGCGAGCGCCTCAAACTCCAAAGTGCTAAGGACCGTGAGCTTCTTCAGGAAGCCGAGGTCAAACTTGAGTCGGCAAATGCTGAGCTCGAGCAGCTTCGGAAGAGGCGCGATGTTTGCATCAAGGAGTTGACCCGGATTCACAGTCACATCTCACGTAACTTCTTTTTCTTTATCCGCCTTATTTCTCCGGGTTACTTCATATGTCTTGTTTTCTCAACTTTGTCCTTTGCCTTGTTTCCCAGGCCACTTTCCAGAGGGTACTGCCATTGCAAGTGCTTTTGTCGCCAATTTCCGCCGAGAAAGGGGTACTCCGGTCGCTGCTGAGGGTGAGATCATTCCCTTTGACATGGAGGACCTGTTGGTCAGCCTGTCGTCTCGTGTGGAAATTATTAAGAACTACGGCAGGGACCTCTTCGATGTTTCAGTCCGGGTCTTCAACGCCTTCTGGCACGCCGATGATGCTCCGGAAAGAGTCACACAACTCGCTGAAAGACTTTCGGAAATTGAGACCTAGCTCGACCTTTGGCGAGAATCCGCTGGACGTGCTGCTGCCGATACCGTCCTTCACCACATTTTGACGTGGTATGAAAAGATAGATCTCAGCCTCCTCACACGCCTGCGCACCGGATCCAAATGGACGGATGACCCGGAGTGGGTAGCTCGGCGCCAGGCTTGCGCCCACAGCCTCATCGAATATGCCCCCATTCACGGATGGACTGAGGGTCCGAGCTTCCTGGAAGTCGCAGGTGAAGAGGAAGTTGAAAATGTTGAAGATGCTTCGGGTGAAGACGAAGAGGACACTGCCTCGGATATCGAAGAGGGCGACGATGATGTCGAACTTCCTCCCGCTGCTCCTTAAGTAAAAAACACTCGAAAATTTATGAGATCCCCGGTATGCCGGGTGGAATTGTATTCCAAACACATGTGATATTTTGCTACTAAGTACTTATGCCGGATTAACATGGGCGTAGTCCCCGAGTTTCTTTTTCTTGTTCGTTCAATCTTTTGGCTCGGATCGTGTCTACCTTGATTCGGTTTTTCAACTTACGAATCTGAGCTTAAAAATTGTCTTAACAATACTGGGAAACTTTTAGACTTAGCTCAAAAATAAAACTATATAATAACTTGAAAATAAATACAGGGTTAGTCCGAAAACGAACGTCGGCTCGAATAAATTCTTTTCCTTAGTCATTTTTCATGTGCTACGCAATTCCAAACTTGTTCTCTTGCTTGCCATGAAGCCAATTCTTGTTGGACAGCAGCAAGTCGAAGAGTTAGGTTTTTGGTGCTCACACACTACTAATCCGAGCTAAGTAGAATAACTTACTCCAGCTAACGCACAGAAAATAACAAACATCATTAAGGCAGTCCCCGAGTTACTGCTCGAGGTGCCAACATTTCATTGATAAGCTCATTGCCGACATACATACCGACATATGAGATAACCCGGATACATACACTTCTTAGCTAGGTGTAGAAAGGCCGAAGTAGAGCTATGTTCCATGGTCTCTTGGATTCCTCTCCAGACCTGTCCGCCTTGTTCTTTTCCTGTGGCTTTGCATCTATAAGATAGTAAGAATCATTGTGCAATGCTTTGCTCACGATGAACGGCCCTTCCCATGGGGGGGGGATAATTTATGCATTCCAGTAGTACGTTGTACCAACCGGAGCACCAGATCGCCTTCCCGAAAGACTAGGGGGCACACTTTCCGGCTATGATAGCATCGAAGATTTTGCTGATATATGGTGGATCTGGACAGTGCCAGTTCTCTCGCTTCTTCCAGCAGATCAACATCATTTTGCCGGGCTTCTTGCACTTCGGCTTCTGTGTATTGGGTGACCCTAGGCGAATCAAGCTCTATGTCGGCTGGTAATACAGCTTCTGCCCCATATACCGGAAAAAACGGCGTATAGCCTGTTGATCGATTCAGAGTTGTTCTTAAACTCCACAGTACCGCTGGTAGTTCTTCTATCCAGCACCCCGCTGATCTTTGCAGCGGCTCAATGAGCCGGGGTTTTATCCAGGATAATACTAATCCGTTGGATCTTTCCACTTGCCCATTCGATGCGGGGTGGGCTACCGAAGCTACGTCAAGCCGGATCCTCTTATCCCGGCAGAAACGAGCAAATGCTCCTTCTGCAAAATTTGTGCCATTATCAGTTATGATACTGTGTGGATAACCGTACCTCAAGATGATATCGTTGAGAAACGTTACGGCCGTAGCTCCATCACATTTTCTTATAGGCTTTACCTCAATCCACTTCGTAAACTTGTCCACCATTACCAGAATGTGAGTCATATTTCCCCTTACTGGTTTGAATGGGCCCACCATATCCAAGCACCATACGGCAAATGGCCAAGTGATTGGGATGGTCTTGAGTTCCGACATTGGCATATGTGTCTTGGTAGCATACCTCTGACAACCATTACATTTCCTCACCAGATCTTCTGCTTGCTCTAAGGCATTTGGCCAGTAGAATCCGTGTCGGAAAGCTTTTGCTACCAAGGCTCGGGATGAGGCGTGATGCCCGCATTCCCCGTGATGTATATCTCGGATGATTTCAAGCCCTTCTTCCGGGTCAACACACCGGTGGAGGACATTGGTCACACTTCTTTTGTATAACTCGGAATTGATGATCGTGTAGGCCTTTGCCCTCCTCTGTGTTTGCCTGGACAGCACCTCCTCAGTGGATAACGTTCCATCCTTTAAGAATTGAAATATAGGCAGTGCCCAAGCCGGTATTGGCTGCACGGGGAACACGTCCTCGTTTATCTCCATCTGATCCACCGGCATAACTTCAACCGGACCATGCTGAGCAGTCCCCGGGTCTTGGGAAGCAGTCCCCGGGTTTGCCGAGGCAGTTCCCGGGTTTTGCGCACCACTTCCCGTGTCAATGTCCATGGGCACAGCTCCGGATTCTATGTCCTCCAGGACGTAGATTGACTCGGATTCTAGGGATGGCCTGATGGATGGTTTCTTGAGGTGCTCTAATGCTACACCCGGTGGAATTGCTTGTCTGGTTGACCCGAGCTTCGACAGTATGTCGGCAGCCTGATTTTCCACCCGGGGTACATGATGAAATTCGCATCCCTCAAAGTAACCAGAAATCTTCTGCACATGAAATCTGTATAGTGCCATGTTTGGATCAAGTGCATCCCACACTCCGGACACTTGCTGCACCACCAAATCCGAGTCGCCAAAGCATATAATCTGACGTATACCAATTTCTTTTGCTACCTTGAGCCCATGCACAAGTGCTTCATACTCAGCGACATTGTTTGATGTGGTGAAGTGGATCTGCAGCACATATTTCAATTGGTCCTTCTTCGGCGATGTGAGTACAACTCCGGCACCTAGCCCGGTTTTGGTCTTTGATCCGTCAAAGTGCATCCGCCAATAGTTCGGATCCGGAAGTGGTGGTTCGTACTGCTCCTCGGCCCAGTCCACGAAAAAGGCCGCCACAGCTTGAGATTTGATGGCTTCTCGTCTGTCATATTGCGGAGCATAAGGAGCTAGCTCAATTGCCCATTTTGCAATTCTGCCGCTTGCGTCCTTGTTACTCATTATCTCGGATATGGGGGCCTCACATATGACCCGGATGGGATGCTCCTCAAAGTAGTGCTTCAGTTTCTTGGCGCCATGTACACGCCATACGCCACTTTTTGATAATGTGGGTAGTTCTGCTTTGAGGTTGACAACACTTCGCTCAAATAATATACCGGCCTTTGCACCGACTTACCTTCCTCATCGCGCTCCACCACTATCACTGCACTTACAACTCGGTTGGTTGCGGCTATATAGAGCAACATTAGCTCCTTTGATAGTGGTGAGGCTAGCACTGGTGCCGTGGCTAACATTTTCTTTAGTGGGCAAAGGCTTCATCAGCCTGCGGTGTCCACGGTGGGCGCCAACTGTCGTGGTGGTGTCACGGCAGATGCCATGTATAGGCTAAAGGTGGGGACTAATACTCGCTAGGGGAATCCATGGAGGGATAGTGAAGTGATTCTCCACACAAGAGCTTGTATTGATTTACTTCCAAGGTTACAAGTGCTCCTAGAGCTGTATTGGCGAGAGGAGGAAGAAGGAACTCTCTTACTCTCACCCACAGATCTCACCTGAAACCCTAGACCACAACAGAATCGTAGAGAGACCAACCAACCAACCCCTTCTACAGAAGCCCTAGCCCCCCTTTTATAGGGGAGGCTCGGTTTCTGCCTAGGGCATACGTGGAGGCATATTCCTAAGAATATGCCTCCTCCCAGAGTGGTAAGCCGACCGGGGTGCTTTTTCCCTCGCGTCACACATGCTTTAGCTACGTGAGCCTGTGACAGTGCCCTCGTCAGCTGACACGGGCATCGTCACGCTTGTCGGCCACGCCCCGGTGGTCCTGTCCTTGCTCGCTTCGCTCAGGCAGTGCGTATCGGGGCTCCTTTTGACCAGCGAGATTCCTTCCTTCTCCTAGAAGCTTGCTACGACCCCGATGATGGTTCATCCGGCCACACCTTTTCCTGCATACAGGTAAAACATACACTTCCGACTTACCGCTTAAGCCGGATGAGGGATAGTTAGGCGAATGCCCCCAGGTTCGGATTACCCCGTGATTCGACCTGCCTTGAGGTGACCCGGCCAGCATCTGCTTTGGCCTTGCCGAACCTCGGCTAACTCGGCCTTTATACCCCGGCGTGACCCTACCCGGGGGTATCCCCCCAACAGCCTCTCCGACTACACCACGTGGAAAGGAGTTGCTAGATGCTCTCCCACCTGATTCACCTCTCCGTTGGGGTTCGCCCATAGGTGATGTCTACACACTTCTATTCTTGTAGACAGTTCTTGGGCCTCCAAGTGCAGAGGTTTGTATAACAGTAGCAAGTTTTCCCTTAAGTGGATCACCCAAGGTTTATCGAACTCAGGGAGGAAGTGGTCAAAGGTATTCCCTCTCAAGCAATCATGCAATCAAGATACAAGAAGTCTCTTGTGTCCCCAACACACCTAATACACTTGTCAGGTGTATAGGTGCACTAGTTCGGCAAAGATAGTCAAATACAAGTGGTATTAATAATTATAAGTGGTAACGGTGCGAGAAAATAGCTTGTTGGCGTGGAAAATACTAAAGGCAAACTGAAATAAAGATGAAAGCAAGCAAACATATAACAGATCTAGTAGCAAACGGTGTTTCAATGCTTAGAAACAAGGCCTAGGGATCATACTTTCGCTAGTGAACACTCTCATATAAATATCTTCCGTTTATGATACTACTCTAAACTACTCTCCGGTTGGACACTCTAATCCATGGTAGGGCTATAACAACACACCTCAAAGTTCATCTTTCCCATCTAGAAAACCCCACACTTTCACGTTGACTACTAGATGAGTCCAACAAACACCACAATTTCATAAAGACATCCAACTCCAAATATAACTCATAACAAGTATTTGTAATCTCTAGCCTAAGTGCCACCATGGTGTGCACGCTGTCACTTTCACATACATGGGGAGAGCAGAGATCTAATAAAGCACTTGAGTAGCAAGGTAGATCTACTTGATTACAAAGCTCATGATCACAATATGATCATGCATAGAGAGAGAGAGATGAACACATAGCTACCGATAGAACCCTTAGCCTCGAGGAAGAACTACTCCCTCCTCATCATGGGAATCAGCAACGGTGATGGAGATGGTGGTGGAGATCGATGGAGATGGCTCCGGGGGCACTTCCCCGTCCTGGCAGGGTGCCGGAATAGAGACTTTCTATCCCCCGAATCTCCCCTTCGGTGGCGGCGGTGCTGCGGAACTTTCTGTGGATTTCTGATTGACTATCTAGGGTTTTCGTATCGGAGGCTTCTTATAGGCGAAAGGGCTAGGTCGGTGGAGTGCTAAGGGGCCCACACCACCTGGTGGCGCGTCCAGGGCTAGCCCGCGCCACCATATGGTGTGGCCAGGCTCTGGCCCTCCTCTGTCTCTGCTTCTGGCTCTGTGAGTCTTCCGGTAAAATAGGAACTTTGGCTTTTGTCCCGTCCAATTCCGAGAATATTGATTTTCTGACTTTCCTGGAACCAAAAACAGCAGAAAACAAGTAACTGGCACTGTGGCTCTTGTTAATAGGTTAGTCCAAGAAATCATATGAAAAGTACTCCAAAGTGTGGACAAAACATAAGAAAGTAAATAAAACCAAGCATGGAACATCAAAAATTATAGATGCATTTGCAATGTATAAACATCCCCAAGCTTAACTCCTACTCGTCCTCGAGTAGGTAAGTGATAAAAAGAAAGAATAATTTTTGAGGTGACATGCACCATCATAAACTTGATCAAAGTATTTGTAAAACATTCAAAGCTGGTGACATGGGTATACCCTACAGGTACTCGAGCTTGGTATATACGGCCTGAATACATAGAAGCGCACGGTGTTGCCAGGGCCCAAATGATGAACTCGAGTAACCTGCAGACTCTCGATTGCTTGAAGAATAAGAAGAAGCTAAAGATAGAAAGTTTAAAGGGAAAAACCCTAACCTGTAACCGACTCGACCTGCTACCCGAGACATAGCCTATCTATATAAAGGCAAGGAGGGGGCGGCGAGGAGGACACACGCAACCCTAGTTTCCACAACCCTTGTTAGATTGCATCTGCGCACCATTGTAATCCTCGATTCCTTTGATAATTCCACGAGCAGACAAGCAGGAGTAGGGACCTCTACGAGGCCTGAACCTGGGTAAATCTTCGAGTCCCCTGTGTGCTTGTTTGCTAGCCGATAGATGTCTCCACCGCTCCCTCCTTCTCCAAAACCCAAGTCCATAACAATGGGCATTGATGAGTTAAACCCTCGTCAATTGGCGCCGTCTGTGGGAATTGGGAGTGATGATGTTGCGGCTTCTTCGGCCCCATCAACCGCGATCTACAACTCTGCAACAGCGGAGATTCGCCAGCTCTTCGGGGCGTTTGACTTCACCATCCACACGTCGGCCACTCGCCCGGCCTTCGAGTCCATGGGCGACAGGATCAGCCTGGCGATAGTGAGCCTCCGCTTGCAAGTTGGTCAGATGGGCACGCTTCGCATGCCTGATCAGCCGATGGTGTCGTCGATCGCCCCAGCATCATGGTTCCCTCCATCGATCGGCACCCTCAGTGAGCTCAACGCCCCAACAACAGTCGAGAACACGGTCAGCGATCTGGCCACTGAAGATGGAGCCTACGGTTCTGGATGTGAGAGTTGCGGAAGCAGCAGCTTCCCCAATAACTTCATGTGTGCCGTCATCAACGCAGGCGATACCTCCGCCAACCGCGACAAAACGGGCAATAGCGGTAACGGAACCAACCCGCCTAACGGCAGCAGTGGTGGCAATGGCGGCAACAGCGGCAACGGTGGCAATCGCACCCCCCGTCGACAATGGAGGAGCAGTCGAACCTCCAACCATAATAAACGAGCAAACCGGCGAACGCATCGCGATCAGGCTCAACGAGCAAGAATGGGCTCGCTGCCACGAGGCCCTACGAGGCACTCCTCTACCCTTCGGATCTCCGCACGAATTGCTAATGGGCTACCACTGGCTCCTGAAGGAAGAATTCAAGCGCCAAGTACAAACAATCGCGCAACTCAAGGCACGCAAAAAGGTAGTAGACGAGTCGAGCCTTCGTCGTGCTGGGCTCTCCTCCCACGGAGGATCCTCCTAAAAAGGCAACGAGTACATCGCCAAAAAGAGGCAATCTCGGATGGCCCATCTCACCGAGCAAGAACGCATAGAAGCTGCAAAGGTCCTCGACTTCAACTCTATGACAGTCGATACACGGGGCAATGTGGTCCCCAAAACGTCGCAGGATGCGGTGACAGCGGCCACCATGTACCCTCAACAACCAGCCGCCAGCTGGAGATCCTCGAGCCACCATGCACCGATCTACGATCACGGGCTTGGGATTAATCGAGGCCGCCCTCGACCAGGAGCCAACACCGGAGCCAGAGAAAGGCAAAGCGCTAGCAAAGTGCTACTCCTCGCCTTCATCCAGTGACGACAACCACGACCTGTCGACGCCGCTGCTCACGGCGACACGACCATGACTACGACGCGTGTGATGACATCACGTAGCGCAAGATCGACAAATCAAGGGTGCGACGTGCTCTGTCAACTGACTCAGAAGAGGAAGATGTGGAACTCTGCGGCGCCAGATGTTTCAACAGATCCATCAGGCAAAAGCGAATGCCCAAGTGGTTCAAACTCCCGTCGGAGAACCCGAAGTTTGACGGCCTACAGGACCCAAAGATCTGGCTGGAGGACCACATCTCCTCCGTCAGGCTCCAGGGAGGCAGTCAAAGCACGGCCATGGAATGCTTACAGCTACAGCTACAGGGCGCCGCCCGAGCATGGCTAAACAACCACCCACGCGGATCCATTCGCAGTTGGGATGAGCTGGTTTACAGCTTCGTGCGCAACTTTAAGGGCACATACAAGCTGCCCGCATCAATCAAAGAACTGAGATGATGCCAGCAAAGATCAGGTGAATCGCTGTGCTCCTACATCCAAAGGTGGTCCATCATCAAGAACTCCGCAGAAAACATCTCGGAGGATCGCGCGATTGATGCATTCAACGGCGGCGTCCGCCGCATAGAGCTCAGGGAGGAGCTGGGCCGCTCAAAGCCCAAGACCATTGACTACTTGATGGAAATCGCGATCGGTGGGCCGATGGAGAAGATTCGGTGAAAAATCGCGTTCACTCCGACGAGGAGGCAGAACTCGAGCGCAGACGCGACCGCCGAGGCAAACGCCGTATGCGCATCTACGATGACCGCGACGACGTCAACATGGTCGCAGCTGGCTACGCCGACAGACGCGACGATAACCGCAACAGTGGATACCGAAGCGGTGGATACCGCGACTCCGGGAAAACCACGCAAGTGTGGCAACGCCGCAACTTTGATGAGGCATCCGTAACATCCATCGAGGAAAAATTGTCCGGGCCATGCACGGTGCACTTCTACATCGACAAGCATGATGGAAAGAACAAGCCCAACCACCTCCTCAAGGACTGCCGCGAGTTCCTCAAATCACATGAGGGATTGGTTCAAATGAATTGCAACGCGGTCGAGAGAGGCTACGGAGCGGCTCCAGGCGCCGTGGCACATGGCGCTCTGCCACCACCACCTGGAATGCCCCCAAACGCAGCTGCGCCGGACCAACACCAAGGAGGTGAACGCTACCCACGGGCCATGGGTACTATGATGATCCAAAAAGGACGCCCCTCCAATCGGGTGTTGAAGGCCATCACTCGCCAAGTCAACTTGGCCATACACTCGCCACCATCTACCACTGAGTACCTCAGCGGTAGCGAGTCCTGCATCACTTTCGCCAAACGCGATCATCCGCCTCAAGTACCTCGTCTAGGCCACTATCACCTCATACTCGACGCACAAATTGGAGGCTTCGATATGAGCCGCGTCTTCATGGACGGTGGAAGCGGCATCAACCTTATATTCGCGAGTACCTTGCGAGCCATGAGGATCCCTCTGACTTGCCTAGAAGCCTCGGATACAACATTCCACGGCATCATCCCAGGAAAAGGCGTATATCCCTGGGCAAGATCAACCTCGATGTTATCTTTGGCACGCCGAAAAACTTTCGGCGCGAGCGCATCGACTTTGAGGTCGTCGATAGGCCCTCACAGTACCACTGCATCCTCGGACGTGTCGCGTTCGCGAGGTTCATTGCAGTGCCACACTACGCCTACCTGCAGATGAAAATGCCAGGTCCCAATGGCATCATCACAGTCAATGGGAGATTTGAGAGGTCTGACAGTTGCGACAGGGAATTCAATAGAATTTCCCAGTCCTTCGGCATGCAGGAAGAACTCACGAGACTAAAGGAGTCGACAGACAACAGTCTGCCTCCCCTAAGTCGGCCAGGCTCGCCTGATCTATCTTTCGACTCATCAGTGCACACAAAGAAAGTGCAGGTTCACCCATCGGACGCCGCCAAAACGGCCCTCAACACCAACAACTTGAGTCCCGCATAGGAACTCGCGCTCGTCGAATTCCTCCATGAGCACTGGGAAATTTTTGCCTGGTGTCCTGCGGACATGGCAGGAGTTCCCGGGGAATTTGCCGAGCACGCACTCAACGTCAACCCCGACGCAAGGCCAGTCAAGCAAACAATCCGGTGATTATCTGAGCCACGGGCGCAGACAGTTGGAAAGGAGATCAACAGACTCCTCGACGCCAAACTCATACGCAAGATCAAGGAAAGCACTTGTTTTGCCAACCCGGTGCTAGTACCAAAAAAGGACACGGATATCCTGCGGATGTGCGTGGACTTCACCTCTCTGAATAAGCACTGCCCAAAGGATCACTTCCCGTTGCCGCACATCGACCAGATCATTGACTCCACCGCGGGCTGCGAGCGCCTCTGCTTCCTCGATGCCTACTCAGGCTATAATCAGATTCGAATGAAGGAGGAATATCAAGAGAAAACAACGTTTACAACGCCCTTTGGTGTGTTCTGCTACAACACAATGCCCTTTGGGCTCAAAAACACGGGAGCCACCTACCAGCGGTGCATGCAGGCGTGCCTCAAGGAAAAACTTGGTCACAACATTCAAGTCTATGTCGACGACATAGTAATCAAGACCAAGGAGGAAGCCTCCCTAATCGATGATTTGCGCGAAACCTTCGCCAACCTCGACCGCTACCGGATCAAGCTCAATCCCAACAAATGCGCCTTTGGCGTGCCATCCGGGCAACTACTCGGGTACCTCATCTCCGCAAGAGCAATCGAGGCAAACCCGAAGAAAATAAAAGCCATACTGGCCATGGAGAAGCCGAAAAACATAAGGGGCGTTCAGCAACTGGCTGGGCGAATCACGGCCCTCAGTCGATTCATCAGTCGGATGGGTGAAAAGGCGCTGCCCTTCTACCAACTCCTCCGCAAAGCTGAAAAGTTCGAGTGGACCAACGAAGCGCAAGAAGCATTTGAAGACCTCAAGCGCCTTCTATCCCACCTCGCCAGTACTAGTGACCCCACGGTAAAGGGAACCACTGTTGCTATATATCTCCGCCACCAACCAGGTGGTCACCACAGTGCTGGTTGTCAAGCGAGTCGAGGAAAACAAGGTCCACGGGGTACAACGCCCAGTCTACTACCTCAGCGAGGTCCTCACGCCAACAAAACAGCATTACCCGCACTACCAGAAGCTGGCGTACGGCGTCTTCATACGAAAAGCATGACGCCATCAAGTCGCAAGTTCTCCCTGACTTCCTCGTGCACTGGATGGAGAACCAGCTCCCTGAAAAACTAGATATATCCTACCTCTGGACAATGCACTTCGATGAATCCAAGCGGAAGGACGGAGCAGGTGCAGGTGTCATACTGACATCAACTCAAGGGGACATGCTGAACTACATCCTGCAAATGTAGTTCACCGCCTCCAACAATGAAGCCGAATACGAGGCCCTGCTACACGGGATGAGGATGGCAAAAGCCTGCGGCGCCAAAAGGCTCATTATTTACGGCGACTCCAAGTTGGTCGTCAACCAAACAATGCATGAGTGCGACGCACTGAACGACAACATGATCGCCTACCGCGACCTCTATGATACACTCGAAGGGGACTTCAACAGCTGCGAGCTGCGACACGTGGGTCGCGAAAGCAATGAAGAGGCGGACGCACTCGCCAACATAGGCTCTACCTGCGCCCCCATACCACCTGGGGTATTTCTCGAGCGCATCTGCGAACGCTCCATCAAGCCAAAGGCAACAGAGAAGAAAAAGCGCAGCAACGGACTCGGGGGCTATGCCGCCCAATGAGCCAATGACACTCGATGACCTGGAGCTGGACACAGGACTCGAAGGACCAATGAGCGTCATGATGATCGAATCATCCTGGACTGAGCCGTACATCATGTACCTCCTCAGCAAAAGGCTACCGGACGACCCGACTGATGCACGACACATCACGCGGCGATCCAAGGCATTTGCTATTATCAACGGCGAGCTATACAAGTGCATCATCACAGGAGTGCTCCAGCGATGCGTCTCCACGGCTGATGGAAGAGCTGTTCTCCTCGACATCCATGAGGGAACCTGCGGACACCACGCTAGCAGTCGCACCCTCGTGGCCAAAGCTCTACGAGCTGGGTTCTACTGGCCTACGGCCATGCGTGGCGCCAAGGACATCGTCCAGAAGTGCAACGCGTGCTAGCGATTCGCGGACAAGCCACACGCGCCTGGCGCAGAGCTCCGGCCAATTCCGTTGGCCTGGCCCTTCACGCAATGGGGACTCGACATGGTCGGCAAGCTCCCTAAGTCCTCACGAGGAGGTTACGTCTACCTCCTAGTGGCAGTCGACAAATTCACCAAGTGGATAGAGGCCATGCCAGCGACCAATCAATCAGGGCACAGCACACTTAAGTTCTTCGAGTCCATCGTCTTCCGCTTCTGGGTGCCACACAGCATCATCATAGACAATGGCACAAACTTCACATCCAAGGAGTTCCAAGAATTCTGTGAGAATCTGGGAATCAACATCAGCTACGCCTCGGTAGCACATCCACAGACCAACGGTCAAGTTGAAAAGGCGAATAGGCACGTCTGCGGCGGCATCAAGAAGCGACTCCTCCGACCACTCGAACAAGCTGCGGGTTGCTGGCCTGACGAACTACAATCAGTACTTTGGAGCCTACGCACAACTCCAAACAGTGCTACAGGCTACACCCCGTTCTTCATGGTCCACGTGGCTGAAGGCGGTGCTGCCCGCCGAAGTACGGTACAAAGCGCCATGCGTGGTCGCCTACAGCGAGCAGGAGTCCTCCCTCGCACTCGAAGACTCCGTCGACCTCCTCGACGAGGCAAGAGATATCGCCACGGAAAGATCAACGATCTACCAGCAGAACCTGCGCAACTACCACAGTAGGAGGCTACGCCCCCGATCCTTCGTCGAAGGCGACCTGGTCCTGCGACTAAAGCAGCAAGGACATCTCAAGCTCAAGTCCCCCGGGAGGGACCATACGTGGTTACAGAAGTAATCCCAGGTGGCGCATATCGCCTTCAAGATTTAGAGACAGGAGTAGCATACTCCAACCCCTGGAACATCGCGCAGCTGCGACGCTTCTACCCTTAGTCGTTTTTTACTTTTACATCACAAATAAGGCACTCAGCCAAGGCTACTTAGCCTACAGATTGTACTACGTACTGTCACAAATAAATAAAGCTAAGTGCCCCAAAACTCTGTGTCTTCCTTTATTTTTCCGCAACTTATCCACTCGGGGGCTGCGCCACCCTATAGACACCTGTTCTACGAACTACAACGTGATATCCTAAGTAGCTGGCACATCAATAGAAACCCTTGACTTAACATCAACCCAGCTGCAACGCACCTAACAGGTTGACAAGGGACTGAGACAAGAGCATGGCCAGGCGAACAAAAAGGAATCGCATAGTGCAACACACTTACACGCTAACAAGCTCTTTATACATAACCGACAACCAACTATACACAACGTATATACAAACTTTACAACATTGGTACACTTATGTGCATGACACAAATTAAGCTATTACTGCAACAAAAGAACGTTGGTCTGCTCCTCGAAGAAATCGACGATCTCCTCAGCTGGGCGATCCACTGCCTGGTAGTGCGGCACCATATTCCAAGCAAAACCTGCTGGTGGTGCAGGTGGCCCAGCCGCAATTGCCGCAACATCGACGTCAGGCCTATGCAGTCGCACCAGCGATAGAGCGCCCTTGGCACCAGCCACCAACTGTTGCCTTACGCACTCGCGAACCGCAGCCAAGTCTTGGAACTTGGCAAGAAGGGCCAGCAGGCTTGAGGGAGCAACATCCAGCGGAAACATCGTTCGATAAATGTTCTTCAAGCATGACTGTGACTTCTTCAGAAAGTGCAGCACTCGCAACGCACGATCCTGCAGGGTCACCAGCGCAATCGCACGATCATGATCCACCCAGAAGTATCCACTCTCCTAAAGTTGCTCTTGGGTCAGATCATGCATGCGAATGGCAATCCTATCCTTCTCATCCTGCGGATGGCACGCGCTGACAACTATCCAAAGCAACAACGAAAGTATAAGGACAGCACATCACTGCGAGTGACTACAAGGAAAAGATAAGAGTAAGCAAACTAACACTTAAGTTGGTCGCCAAGCTGCGTCATCTCTCCTAGCAGATACTGCTCTCGGGCGGCGGCTTTCTCCACCCGCGACTTCCATACATCCGTGTTACTGCGGAGCACGGGAAATTCATGCCCCAGCTGCTTCATGCGGTCACGTAGTCGCGAAAGCAGCGACAGCTCATCTAGCCTGGAGCTCGGCGGTGCCAAAGTATCATCAAGGGGCGGCGAGTCCCGAGGTTCCCTCAAAGGATCACTTGATGTACCCTACCACAAGCCAAGCAAGAAGCAAATAAGAAGATCAAATCGACACATAGACAAAAGATTCGAGTGCACTCAAGATTGGCAAAAGTATCAGCAGATAAACCCGCCAAAGGCATGTTCTAGACAAAAGGCATAAACTAATCAACTATTACAAAACTACTGAGGAGCGATTGGCTTCTTCGACTTCGACGGCTTCGGGGGCTTCATCGAGTCCGTGGCAGTGTCAGATGCCACTGACTTTCCGCCAGCCCCTGATGCCGCAGCCTTTGTCGCCTTCTTTGCTCGTTGTAGCTCCTCAGAGTACTTCGCAACCGTGTTAATCAGCTGCGGCCCATATTTGCCACAGGCAATCGTGAAGGGAGCAAAGACTACCTGCTGGCCGTCCGTGCTAATGGGCATCGCCTTTGAAACCACTGCAGGATCAACCTCGACTCCGTGGGCCTGCACCATGGCGAGTGACATTGACGCGCCAGCCGTACGGAGCGTGTTCTTGAAGCTTGCAGGAACACCCCCGGCGAGAGACTCCACCAGCTCGTTCATGTTTTCGATTAGCTCAGCCTTGGGCATCAACTCCTCCCGAAGGCGACTGAGCATGCCCTTGGCCTTGGAAAGCATATCCTGAACGGCGGCGTTGCGGTCCTCGACTTCTGAAAGTGCACCCGCCAAGGCGTCGTCGCGGCGGAGGGCCTAAGGGTCGAAGCTCAAGTCGCCAGCATCTATACATAAACCCACACATGGACACAAACATCAGGGCCAACAGCAAAAATCAAACAGAGAAAGATAATGATACCCAAACATAGTACCTGAGAGGGCTTTGGCAATTAAAAAAGCTGTTCTTCGAACAACTTCTCCCTAGCCGCGATGGAGGCCTGCAGATCCTCTTCATGCCTCTACGCCTCGTCACGTGCCGCGATTGCCTCATCGCGACCCTTCATAGCCGCGGCGAGTGTCTTCTCCATGGTGGCAGCGTCGTGTAGAAGGGCATTATGTTTAGCTACGAAACAAGAGGGATTGACCATCAGTCGATTACATAAAAACGATGCAGAACAAGGAGCAGTGAAGAGCACTTACTTTCTACCAGGCGATGGCGTGTTTCCAGCATTGCATGTTGACGGCCCATCGCAAGCACTTGCTCCGCCAAGTGAGCGGCTTCCTTCACAAGAAGCTATCGCGAAAGGAAAAACAACAAATCATGAGGAGTAGCCATAGATAGCATCTACCGCAAGATCAAAAGAAGCAATCCTACACTCACATGATCCTCCAATGACTCCGAAGTCGATTGGTGTGCAGTCATCCGGGCAACCATTCGATGCTCCCCATCATGCGGAGAGCTGGAAGAGTTGTGCCCGGAGTGGGCCGCCAATGGAGGGGAAGGAGCACGCTCGACCTCTTTCTTGGCCCTTGAGGTCGCGACTCCTGATTCTTTCAAAAATTGGGCATCGCTAGAAGATGACGACGCCTCTTGACTACAAAGCAGAATCAACTTCAAGAAAGGGAAAATCCAAAGAAAAACCAAAAAAGGCAACTAGAAAGCTTACTAATATAACTTATCAAAGTCAAAGGTTGGCTCCCCCGACTCTGAAGAGGACTCCTTGGGTAGTCGCATCTTCTTACGAGAAGATGGCGCCACGGCGCTCACAGGAAGAGCAGGGATTGGCGACTCCGCACCAACGCCTGCACCTTCTGGAGTCGAAGGAGACGATGCATCAGAATCCTTGCTACGCAAATGCTTGCGAGTATCTGGACTACCCGACTCGGGGGATTCCTCCTCCACATCAGATGGGACGGTCGACTCCGACTCGTCCTCCTCCAAGGCTTCGCGAGGAATAACCCCCTCTAGAAGGGGGGCATACAAGGTGACACCGCCCAATCCTGCATACAGATCACAACTTAGTACAAGATTACAAGGCAGCAAGAGCAATCAACAAACTAAGCTACTGCATAGCACAACTATATCTCATGAGGAGGGTTCGCAGCATCGAACGGAGGAACGACTGGTTCACTGGGGAGCACATCCTTGACGGTGTACTTGGTGACCAGTCGAACCCTTTTATCCACCTCACTCGCGGACATGCCATCGGCTGACATGCGAGTGACATCGTCAGCACCAGCCCACTGAAACATGGGGTGGACTCTGGCCTACAGGGGCTAGACGCGACGGCGCAGCCACGTGCGAATGAGGGCGCAGCCTCCCTCCTCTTTGCCTATGCGACTCTCGAGGTCGCAGACGCGCTTGTACAGCATATCTGTCTCCGCAGACTCGCCAGGCATGATTACATTCTTCCAGGAGCGCCTCCCCTTACACGGGGTCGCGAGATCGAAAGGTGCGAGTCTGAAGTGCTCCCCGTCAGCCTTCTCGTCGCGGACGTAGAACCACTTGTCCCTCCACCCTTGGACAGACGCTGTGAGCTTGATGTCGAAATAGGTGGCGGATGGATCGACGTGGATTCCGCAGCCGCCTACATCGTAGACTAAGGAGCCAGACGCAGATTGGTGTTTCAACTTGAAGAGGCGCTTGAAGAGGCCGAAGTGCAGCTCGATTCCAAGCCAGCACTCGAAGAGGGTGATGAAGCAAGAGATGTGGAGGATAGAGTTCGGGGACAGCTAATGGAGCTGAAGCCCGTAAAAACAAAAGAGGCCCCTAAAGAAGGGATGCAGGGGCAAAAAGAGTTTGCGAATGATGAACGCCAAGAACATCACTCGAAAACCAGCGGGAGGAGAGGGGATTATCTCACCGCCGGGGACACGCGCGTCGGCGACTACGGCGGATAGCACTCCGTCTTGATGAAGAAGACAAAGATCAGAGGACTTGATGACGGAGGGATGCCATGCGCCATTCGTGACGCGGGTGCCCGTGCCCTTCTTCTTCCCGCCGGCGGTGGTGCTGGTGCCCGCAGCGGCGGAGCCGCCTTTCTTCTTCACTGCAGCAGCGATAGCCGCGGAATCGGCCGCAACACCTCCCTTCTTCTTCCCCATTGCACGGCGGCGATGTGACCGAAGAAAGTAGCTGGGAAATGTGCAGAGCTGGTCCAGCGCCGCGAAGGAAAAGAGAGCAGAGAAAGCAGGGGAGCAGCAGCAATGGGAATGAAGGCAAAAGATGAGCGAAAGCAGATGTGAATTTTACCGTCGCAGCACCACTCCTTAACCCGTAGAAGATGCAATCCAACGGCTCAGAAAAACCCTACTGGACGCCTAGTGATCATCGTGCTAGACACGTGGAAGAGCTGAAATAAAGATTACGCACGCCCAGTCAAATCAGAGTCAGGGAGTGGGACCCACCGCTCGTCACGTCCCGTCAAACTCGCTCACGCGGGCAACTGAGGTCATGAGATCATCAGCACTGACGTCATCAACTACGCAGCAGAAGACTTCGATTACTTTAGTCCTTGCTCTAGTATTCGACTCCACCAAGCACTCGGGGGCTACTCCCATAGGGAGCGCTGGTGGCGCACCCTACGATTTTTCTTCTTCTTTTACAGGAACATGGACAATCAAATCAAAAACCCAATCACTCGAAGCACAGTTCGATTATGGACATGGGTTACGCCCATAGGGAGCACCGGAAGCAAATTCGACTGAAACAAGCAAATAAAGACGAGAGTAGTCGCAAAAGTACTTTAGTCCCTGCCTGAGTCTTCGACTCAACCAGGCACTCGGGGGCTACTCCCATAGGGAGCGCTAGTCGCGCACCCTATGATATTTGTGCAAAGTATTGTGTGTTGATAACATACACACTCGAAGTTTATGGCGACACAGCCTCATAAAGTCCCTACAAAAAGATTATGTCTCCTGGGTCACCTGAATCATCTCCGTGATGATAAAATTCGGATGCCGCACTTACAGTGTGAAGATAAGACCTGAATAAGGCCTGGCAACGCATTAAGCTGCGCACTACCAGAAATATATCCGTGCCTGCAGGTACGATGAACATGCCTTGACGGACGCGTCGAGTGCTCACACCCATATACTGGAATTCGACTCTTGTAAGACCTCCGCGGCTTGAGTCGAATTACACCAGCATTTTTCCAGATTCGAGTCCAAGGACTCGAGTTCGAGTAGATGGCGTTGTTTTACCGTAAGGTAGTTATCTGATACCAATGCATCGGTTAAAATCAGGCACCCACATCAACAATCCATATGACATAAACAGAGCAGTCGAAAAACATACTCAGTCATGCACTCGAAAAACTTCATAGAGTCTCCAGTTGAATCTGCGATTCCACTAGACACTCGGGGGCTACTGACATGGGTATACCCTACAGGTACTCGAGCTTGGTATATACGGCCTGAATACATAGAAGCCCACGTTGTTGCCAAGGCCCAAATGAAGAACTCGAGTAACCTGCAGACTCTCGATTGCTTGAAGAACAAGAAGAAGCAAAAGATAGAAAGTTTAAAGGGAAAAACCCTAACCTATAACCAACTCGACCTGCTACTCGAGACCTAGCCTATCTATATAAAGGCTAGGAGGGAGCGGCGAGGAGGACACACCCAACCTTAGTTTCCACAACCCTCGCCAGATTGCATCTGCGCACCATTGTAATCCTCGATTCCTTTGATAATTCCACGAGCAGACAAGCAGGAGTAGGGACCTCTACGAGGCCTAAACCTGGGTAAATCTTCGAGTCCCCTGTGTGCTTGTTTGCTAGCCGATAGATGTCTCCATCGCTCCCTCCTTCTCCAAAACCCAAGTCCATAACAATGGGCATTGATGAGTTAAATCCTCGTCAGCTGGGATCATAGTACTTTAATCATAACATGAAAGACAAAGTTCTAGAAATAAGACAAAGAAACTATGATGCAACATGAAAAGGCACAAAAAAAGATTCATGAATAACAATGATTTGCAAGACGTTTGTTTGTTTCACATAAAGAGAACATAACATAGTGGCATTCAGCTTGTCCCTCATAGAGTAGCAAATATAAATGCATAGGACACCTTCAAAGTTCATAAGAGTGACTAGATACAAATAGTTTAAAACAAGCAATATCAAGGTTATGCATCAATCAACAAGTTTTGGGACAATGCACATAGAACTAAGAATGGCCACTATGCTCTCAAAGTAGGTGCATAAAGATAGAAGGTGGAGACTCAACATAAAAGTAAAAGAAAGGCCTTCATAGAAGGAAGTAGAGATTCAAGTTTCATGAAGAGCTTCCAAAAATTATGGTACTTGTTAGCTTTCAGCTCTCATTGCCCCTATCATAAGCATCTTGAAGTGATTAAGGTTAAAGTGAACAAACTATGGAGTATATGCTTGACAAAGTATAAGTTGGAAATCTCATGTCCCTCATGCTACTCAAGTTTAGTCACCGGTAAGTTCTTGTCATCGTAATTACATGTGTATCATAGAGAACCTCCAACGGGGTACCCCTTGCCCGATGATACGGAAGAATCCCCATATCAAAATGACAAGGCAAGGAGACAACGAGCATCTCAGCAATCTTCTTATTTACCATGGGAATATGGTGCTTTTTTCTCTCTCTCCTCTTTTCATAATATCTCTTTTTTCAGTCTTTTCTCTTTTTTGTCAATATAGGACTCTTTTTTTATAAGAAGAATGCTTCATAGACAGCTCATTATGGTTACGCTGTAGGTTTCCACCATGACAGCATGGATTAGACCGGTGGCCCAGGCGTTTCTCTAACACACATACATAACTCCATGGACTTACAAGCTCCCCTTTCATTTCACACCGATGACATCCATAGACAAAAGAGCATGATAGCAACTAGGTACAAAGTACAAGTGCAATGTTGAAAGTGTTCCCCATGACAGCATGGTTTTGCTAATCCCCAACATATAAGTGCAAGCATATACAACATAGACGACACAATGGTTCAAGTTTATTAAGGGCAAGAAAAGTAAAGTGTGCCATCAAGTTCGTGAGAGCTTTAATCACTAGTTTTCTCATAACAAGTTTAATTTGGAAGGTAAACAAAAGCATGAATATACTTGGAGTAGCATAAGCTAGTAGGTAGATATGGTGGACTCTCTGGAATAACTTGGTTTAGGAAGTTGGATGCATGAGTGGGACTCATACTTGGTTGTGAAGGCTAGCAAAAGACTGGGAGTGACAAACTAAGAGAGCTATAATGGCCATAATCATGCAGAGCGACAAAACATCATTGATCAAAGCATAAAGTGATACTACAAGTTGAAAACTAAAGGATCATAAAGGCTATGGTGACTTGAGATAGTCATAACATGGTGTGAGCATGTGCCAAGTCAACCCAAATAAGGCATCAAAGGAGAATACCACAATACTATGCTTTAATATGCTAAAACAACGCATGATTCATCCAAAGCACATTAAGCAATATCAATTGTTTATAACAAGTCATGCTACAACAAAGAATACTAAGCATAAAGCCAAAACATTATCAAGCATGGCATGACAAAGCATAGGCCATAGTCAAAAACAAGCTCTTTTTACCACATAAGTATGAACTTTCCTACTCTTTTCCAAACCAAACCAAACTATTTGAAAACCAATGTATGAAAGAGGGGGTCCAACCAATTTATGCAGCAAACCAAGAAAACAAAAAACCAAAACTAAAACGAAAAAGAAGATGCTCCAAGAACAACACAATTATGCATGAAACAATAAAAATGAAGCGTTTGGAAGAAACCTGGAATTTTTATTGATGAAGAAGGGGATGCCTTGGGCATCCCCAAGATTTGACGCTTGTGCTTCTTGGATATTTCTTGGGGTGATACGCGTGGCATCCCCAAGCTTGAGCTTTAGTCCATCCTTCATCTCATTACTTATTCCTTCCATACACCTAAAACTTTTCCTTTATACAAAACTTCACACAATCTTTATTAGCAATATTAGTGCACTCAAGATAAATAAGTCATAAGGTTCAGTTCTAACACCAAATAAACTTCCATTAGAACACTAGATACTGTAACACTTCCTTCAAAAATCTCAATTCCCCAAAAGAACTTAAAAAGGAACCAACAAGAAGCAAATGCAGAAAATGGCAGAAATCTGTCAAAATAGACCAGCAGGTAAATACGAATTTTTTCAAAGACCTTATGTTGCTCAAATAAAAAAGTGTTGACCTAATGAAAGTTATATAAAAACCTGGGGTAGAAGCACAAAAATTCACGCCTCAAAAAGACATTCAGAGATTTTACACAAATTTTTACGATGAAGCACAAAAATCTGTTTCGGGGCAGCAACTTTCCCAATCATTACTTCTCTCTCATTAGAGGTTACTCTTGGCAGAAAAAGCAAATAAAAAGGATAAGGAGCGGTTATTACTGAATTAATAACTTCCAAGACTCATCTAAAACTTTTGGGTTATCTCCCAATAAGTACTTTTCTTTAACGCCTTTAAGTTAGGCATGATAGTTTGAGAAGATGCTCACATAAGAAATATGAATTGAAGTAAAAGAGAGCATCAAGAAACAAATTCAAAGCACATTTAAGTCTAACCCACTTCCTATGCATAGGAATCTTGTAAAGAAACAAGTCATGAAAGCACAAAGCAACAAGCATAGTAAATAAAAACAGGTGCAACTTCAAAAATTTCAACATAAAGAGGGGAAACTTAATATTATTGAGATGCATAAAACCATGTTTCCCTTTCTCATAATAAATTTCAGTAGCATCATGAATAAAATTAACTATATAACTATCACATGAAACATTCTTATCATGAGCCATATGCATAAAAGAATTATTACTCTCCACATAAGCATAGTCATTCTTATTAATTGTAGTGGGAGCAAATTCAACAAAATAGCTATCATTATTATTCTCATCACCATAATCATCAAATATAGGAGGCATATTGTAATCATAATTAATTTTATCCTCAATAATAGGTTGACTGAAAATATCATATTCATCATTGTAGTCATCATATATTGGATCATCAAAGTAAATTTTCTCCTCCGTGCCTAGGGGACTAAAAATATCATGCTCATCAAAACCAGCTTCCCCAAGCTTAGAATTTTCCATAGCATTAGTAAAAAAGGTGTTCAAAAGATTCATACTAATAACATTGCTATTAGAAAGAAAATAAAGTTCCATAGGTTTTTTAATTTTCTCTTCAAACACTTCATGTCCTAACTCAAGATAAATACTATAAAGATCTCTAATTTTTTTTGTTTTCCATTAAGCCTAACTAGTGAAAACAAGAAACAAAAAGACAAAATTGCAGAATCTAATGAAAATAACTTCGAGCACTCACACCGGAGGATGTGAGTACCTTTTACCTTACCTCCCCGGCAACGGCATCAGAATATAGGCGTTTGCCGTGGGAGGTTCTTCTTCTTTAATCCTCCGGTGTGAATACCTTTTCCCTTATCTCCCCGGCAACGGCGCTAGAAAATAGCTTGATGTCTACGCACTACTATTCTTGTAGACAATTGTTGGGCCTCCAAGTGCAGAGGTTTGTAGAACAGCAACAAGTTTTCCCTAAAGTGGATCACCCAAGGTTTATCAAACTCAGGGAGGAAGTGGTCAAAGGTATTCCCTCTCAAGCAATCCTGCAATCAAGATACAAGAAGTCTCTTGTGTCCCCAACACACCCAATACACTTGTCAGGTGTATAGGTGCACTAGTTCGGTGAAGAGATAGTGAAATACAAGTTGTATGAATAATTATAAGTGGTAACAGTGCGAGAAAATAGCTTGCTGGCATGGAAAAGACTAAAGGCAAACTGAAATAAAGATGAAAGCAAGCAAACATATAACAAATATAGTAGCAAACGGTGTTTCAATGCTTAGAAACAAGGTCTAGGGATCATACTTTCACTAGTGAACACTCTCATATAAATATCTTCTCTTTATGATACTACTCTAAACTAATCTCCGGTTGGACACTCTAATCCATGGTAGGGCTATAACAGCACACCTCAAAGTTCATCTTTCCCATCTAGAAAACCCCACACTATCACCTTGAGTACTAGATGAGTCTAACAAACACCACAATTTCATAAAGACATCCAACTCCAAATATAACTCATAACAAGTATTTGTAATCTCTAGCTTAAGTGCCACCATGGTGTGCATGCTGTCACTTTCACACACATGGGGAGAGCAGAGATCTAATAAAGCACTTGCGTAGCAAGGTAGATCTACTTGATTACAAAGCTCATGATCACAATATGATCATGCATAGAGACAGAAATGAACACATAGCTACCAGTAGAACCCTTAGCCTCGAGGAAGAACTACTCCCTCCTCATCATGGGAATCAGCAACGGTGATGGAGATGGTGGTGGAGATCGATGGTGATGGCTCCAGGGGCACTTCCCCGTCCCGGTAGGGTGCCAGAATAGAGACTTTCTGTCCCCCAAATCTCCCCTTCGATGGTGGTGGCGCTGCGGAACTTTTCGTGGATTTCTGATTGACTATCTAGGGTTTTCGTATCGGAGGCTTCTTATAGGCGAAAGGGCAAGGTCGGTGGAGTGCCAGGGGGCCCACACCACCTGGTGGCGTGGCCAGGGCTAGCCCGTGCTTCCATATGGTGTGGCCAGGCCCTGGCCCTCCTCCGTCTCTGCTTCTGGCTCCGTGAGTCTTCCGGTAAAATAGGAACTTTGGCTTTTGTCCCGTCCAATTCCGAGAATATTGATTTTTTGACTTTCCTGGAACCAAAAACAGCAGAAAACAGGCAACTGGCACTGTGGCTCTTGTTAATAGGTTAGTCCAAGAAATCATATGAAAAGTACTCCAAAGTGTGGACAAAACATAAGAAAGTAGATAAAACCAAGCATGAAACATCAAAAATTATAGATACATTTGCAATGTATCAACGGGGACCACACCGTGGGTCACACAGACGCAACTCTAGGAGGCGTTGCATCTGGCGTGTAAGCCGTCAGGGGATACTCCGTCCCCTACCAGGTCTCGACCAAATGTGTTAGGCAGAACTATTCCGCATGGTGTGGTGGAGTCTTTCCCTGGACCTATTCTCATGGAGGTGACCCCGGAGACTAGTGTGCATGAGGAGCAGACTGTTTTCTCGAGGCCTATCCAGGATGGCTCTTTTTCGGTGAGCGGTCACGAGCGTGCGACGCCGCTGGTGGACGTGGTGGGCCTGGCTTCACAGGTGGACCAGTAGGTGGGGGTCGTGGCAGCCCACGCGGGACTGCGGGCTGGCGCGGCGGTGGCCCAGCCAGGGCTGCAGGCTGGTGTGGATTTAGCCTAGGCGGGGCCGAAGGCCCGTGCTGACCTGCTATCTTCGACGGCGCGTCCAGGAGAGGGAGCCCTGGCCCAGGCGGGGCCGGGGTCTCCTTTCAAGGCCCAGGATCCCGCGAATCCAGCACGCGCGGACACCCATCTACAACTAGGGCAGCGACATGGTGACCTGGCCCAGGAGGGGTCGGGGCATGACCACGGTAACCTGACCTAGGTGGGGTCGGATTCACTACGGGCTGACGCTGCTGCACCTAGTCGCAAGGAGACGGTGGACGGGACCCCAGCGGGACACAGTCTTTGACATGGGGCTGATGCTTTTGGTGCGTCCACAACGTACCAGGATTCGCTGGGCAAGGCTATGAGGAGGAAGGTGGAAAAGAATCTCGACCTTAGGGTACTATGAGTTCTTCGAAGTTGTTTCTTTCTTTCTCTACTCCTATTACTGTTGACAAACTTTCCAGTGTTGGTATTAACATGGGAAGATCTGTAACTAAAGTTAATATTTCTTGTTCTATTCTGAGACATATGGAGGTTGACTATCTCATGGTTACTCCTAAGGTTTTATTACTTCCTGACTATTTACCAATTGAGGAGGAGGAGTTTCATGCCACAGTAGATGGTCAACTCCTTTCTCACTTAGTTGGTGAAGTGTCAGATGTGGGCTTTGATGAGACGGGGCTAGACTCTTTGTATGAGCTTAAAGCCTCAAGTCGGAAATCAAAGAGCCAGAAGGCTCGGAAGAGACCTCGTGTATTCAAACAACCTATTGTTTCTCAATGAATATCATGTTTTCAAATAGCAGAGGTCTTCGTGACTTGGCTAAGCATTTGTTTTTTGCTGATTGTGTGAGAGATTATCGTTTGGATTTTCTGGGTATTTCTGAGACGGGTAGACGAGACTATTCACAAGCTTTACTCAATCGTATTTTGGGTGGAGTGGACTTTACGTGGGTATCTCGTCCACCGCATGGTCGTTCCAGGGGAATTCTGTTAGGCGTACGAGATAAGTCCATTGAAATCTTAGCTAGTTTGGTTGAAGATTTTTTCATAAAACTTCACATCCGCAACAAGGCTGATAATTTTACATGGTCTCTAGTCGCTGTATATGGAGCTATCCAGGAAGTTTTTTAGGCTGATTTTTTGCATGAGCTGGTAAATCTTGTAAAGGACAATCCGTACCCTATTCTTATAGGTGGGGATTTTAATTTGATGAGATTCCCTCATGAGAAAAGTCGTGGAAGGTTTGATGATCATTGGCCTTCATGTTTAACGTTGTTAGTGACAGCTTGGACTTGAGGGAGGTTACAATATTAGGAAGACAATTTACTTGGGCTAATAGTCTTCCGGAGCCGACATACGAAAAATTTGATAGGGTACTTATGGATACTTATTGGGAAGAGAAGTTTCCCATGGTAACCGTAAGGGCTCTAGAACGTATTGAGGCTTTGTTAGCTCATGCTCCTTTACTTTTAACGGTTGGGTCACTCCTACGTAATCCCATGCATGAGTTCAAATTTGAACTGGGCTGGTTGATTTGAGACGGGTTTTTTGAGATGGTTAGGGCAATTTGGATAAAACCAGTTGGTGGTCCTACACCCATACATCGTTCAAATAATAAAAATATGTGCTTTACGTAATTTCCTTCGTGGATGGGCTAGGCATACTTCTGGAATCCTGAAAAAAGAGAAAATTTGCCTTTCCTCTATCATTGATGACCTAGAGGCTTCTGCACAAGTTAGGCCGTTATCTGCACAGGAGATTGATCTCAAGAGCCAATCGAATGCGGAGATGGCCCGACTATTGCGTGAGGAGGAACTCAAATGGTACCAACGCTCCAAAGCAAAATTCATTCTGGAGGGAGATGCCAATACAAGATATTTCCATGCTATTGCCAATGGCAAGCATAATAAAAAATGTATCCATTCTCTCAACCAGGATAAAGGTATCATTGAGGGACAAGAACAGCTTAAGTGGTATATTTCTAGTTATTATAAATCTTTATTTGGGCCACCACCAGAGAACTCTTTTAGTCTGGATGAGTCTCAAACAATAGATATACCGCAGGTTTCTATCGAGGAAAATACCTTTCTAACCGCCCCATACATGGAGGAAGAGGTAAAGAAAGTGATTTTCCAGATGGAACATAACAAAGCACCAGGTCCAGATGGTTTCCCAGCAGAATTCTGACAAAAATTCTGGGAGATCATTAAAGTGGACTTAATGGCTTTGTTTGGTTTTTTACATGTTGGGCAACTTGATCTTTTTAGACTAAACTTTGGCAATATAATTTTACTGCCTAAGGTTAACAATGTAGAGCATATACAATAGTATCGCCCTATCTGCCTTCTTAACGTTAGCTTTAAGATTTTCACAAAAGCTGCCACAATTAGACTAAATTCAGTTGTTGACCATGTTGTCCGGCCTTCTCAAACTGCTTTTATGCAAGGACGAAACATCTTAGATGGTGTGGTAATCCTACACGAAACAATTCATGAAATACACTCCAAAAAACGCGGTAATGTTCAAGATTGACTTTGAGAAGGCCTCTAATAAAGTTAATTTGTCTTTCCTCCAGCAAACACTCCGCAAGGGGATCCACTATCGCTGATACTATTTAATATAGTGGCAGATATGCTGGCTATCCTTATTGAGAGGGCGAAATCTAACGGCCAAATTGAAGGACTAGTCCCACATCTTGTTGATGGAGGACTTTCTATCCTCCAATATTCTGACGATACTATCCTATTTATGGAACATGATTTAGAGAAAGCTAAGAACCTGAAGTTAATACTATCAGCCTTCGAGAAACTCTCTGGACTGAAAATTAATTTTCATAAGAGTGATTTGTATTGTTTTGGCGAGGCCCAAAACGAGGCACACCTGTATGCTGAACTTTTCAGCTGTGGATAGGGGAATTTCCAATCAACTACTTGGGTATTCCGATACACTATCAGCGTCTCACTATTGCTGAATGGAAACTCGTTGAGGAAAGACTCCAAAAACGTCTTAATTGTATGAAAGGCAAATTACTATCCCTTGGAGGAAGACTGGTACTCATAAACTCAGTACTTACCAACATGGTACTGTATATGATCTCGTTTTTTCAACTGCCAAAAGGGGTCTTGAATAAAGTGGATTATTTTCGATCAAGATTCTTTTGGCAAGGGGATAGTGAAAAGAAAAAGTATCGACTGACCAAATGGAATGTGGTTTGCCGACCGAAAGAACATGGTGGACTTGGTATCCATGACCTACAAGTCAAAAATACCGCCCTCTTAGGTAAATGGCTGTTTAAGCTACTTAATGAAGAGAGAGTCTGGCAAACTATAATCTGGATAAAATATGTTGGTTCTAAAGTTGTGTCTCAACTATTATGGAAACCTGGTGATTCACATTTTTGGACTGGACTAATGGTGTCTACGAAATATTTTTCCGTTGTGGTGTGTTTAATATTAAGGATGGATCTCAAATTAGATTCTGAGAAGATAAATGGCTTGGTCATAATTCTCTCCGGGAATAATACCCGGCTCTATATTCGATTGTTAGACACAAAGGGGACACCCTTTCCACAGTTATGGAAACTACTCCTCCTAATGTATCTTTCAGAAGAAGTCTCATTGGTTCTAGACTAGTATCATGGAACAATCTGTTATTACGATTATCCACGATTGAACTGTCGGACGGTGTAGACGAGTTCAGATGGAAACTATATGGGAGTTGTAATTTCCCTGTGGATCGATGTATAGAGCCTTGATTCAACCTAATATTCCGGTCGATGATAATAGCAAAATTTGGAAAATGAAAATACCCTTGAAAACAAAGATATTTGCTTGGTATCTACGTAAAGGGGTAATTCTTACAAAAGATAATCTTGTTAAGAGGAATTGGCATGGACATAAAAAATGTGTGTTTTTTCATCATGACGAGACGATCAAATATTTGTTTTTCCAATGCAAATTTGCTCGTCATATATGGTCAATTATCCAAGTTGTCTCTGGTTTATCTCCCCCATGGTCGGTGGCTAATGTATTTGGTAACTAGCTGCACGGAATTGATGATAAATACAGGATCTTGTTTAGGGTGGGAGCGCTTGCCATTATTTGGTCGTTGTGTTTATGTAGAAATGAATAGATTTTTAATACTAATGTGTCTTCAACCTTGCAGGTTATTCATCGGGCTACGGCTATTCTTCGGTCCTGGACTATTCTCCAGCGGTTCGAGTTCCACAATTTGTTTGCGGAGGGGTGTACACGATTGGAGGATACGACGAGGGATATTTTTTTCCGATATGGATGACTGCGTGATATGCGGATTGAGCTACCTTAGCGATATGTCCTAGACAATCTTGGAGACATCTGTTTTTTGTTTTTCGCTCTTCTCTAGTTATACACTTGTGTGGTTTGATCGGCTGTGTGCATCTTAGTTATGCAGAGGCCGGGTGTAAACATTATGAAAATAATAAAGCGCTCATTTTCAAAAAAAAAAGATTCTGCTTAATTTTGCTATCAACATTCTATTGGTGCACTGGTTGATTGGCTGTCCAACAAAATAATCAATTTTGATTCGAGGCAATTGTGGTCGATTTTAGTATCTACGTAGATAGTTGATATGAATAACTTGCATATGTGAATGGTATGCAGGAGAGCCATTTGTGTACTGGTTTGGGGCCAAGCCTCGGATCGTCATCTTCGACTACGATTTGGCTAGACAGATTCTTTCGAGTAAGTCTGGACACTTTGTAAAGAATGATGCGCTCATGCGCACCCAATCGTGTTGGAGTTGGTCGGCAAGGGATTGGTATTAGTGGACGGCGTCGATTGGGTGCGCCATCGCAGGGTAATCAACCCTGCTTTCGCAATGGATAAGCTAAAGGTAATCTTATACGACTCCATATTCCTTAGTCTCCAGATCCTCCGCATGAGGACATGCACCCCAGAAACTGTTTTTTCTTTTTTTTTTTAAACAAGAAAAAAGATTTGCCATTTTTATTAACTAAAAAGTTTTAGAACAAATGCCTAGGACAAGTCCTAGGACTTTGCATACAAGCCTACTAACCTGCAATCTAATATTGCTATATTTACGATTGTACTTCAATCAAATCAGTGAAGGAAATCTTAGAACAATTCATTCCTATAATTTCTAATCCGCATATTGTTTTCACCTACGATGCAGATGATGACACAAACAATGGTGTCTTGTGCTCGGGGAATAGTCAAGGAGTTGGAAGACCAAGTATCCATGAACCAAAATAGACAAGTCGAAGTGGAATTCGACAAACCCCTCCAAGTGTTAACAGCAGATATCATATCCCATACAGCCTTTGGAAGTAGCTACAAGTTAGGAATGGAAGCCTTCCATGCACAGCAAGAGCTCCAGGCAATGCCATGGCCAGTACACTCAATGTGCAGATACCAGGATTCAGGTAATACTGCCCCTTATATGCTTTCCTTTGCATAATCCTGCATAGTGGGAAATTCATTGCCTTTGACGCACATCCATTTTAATTATGACTTACTTAAGCATGATTGTATATATATGTTCTTCTGAGATTAGCTACCTGCCCACAAAGTGGAATAGCACAAGTGGATGCTTGAAAAGAAGCTTAGAAGCACCCTCATGCATGTCGTAAACTCGTGACTAGCGTCACAAGGGAGCGGATATGGAAACGATCTGCTTGGTTTGATGCTTGAGGCTTGCACTGCAACAGACAAAGGAGGAGGCAAGAGCATCTCAGCTTGAGCATGGATGAGATCATACACGAGTGCAAGACGTTCTTCTTCGCGGGTTATGAAACCACATCAATTCTGCTTACCTGGACTGTGTTCTTGCTCAGTGTGTATCCAGAATGGCAGGAGAGGCTACGGAAGGAGGTCTCAAGGGAAGTTGGAAAGGATAACCCTAGTGGTAGTGGTGATAACCTTAGCAAACTGAAAGAGGCAAGGACAAAAAAGTACTAGTCCTTATGTTCACTTCTTAGTTCTATCTTGAGAAATTACTCTGTGCAATAAAAATAGGCATGAGTTCTTGAATGAAGTTTCAAGACAAATGATGCTAACAGCTACAGCTTGACCTGCATTGCAGATGACGATGGTCCTCCTTGAAACCTTGAGGCTCTACGGCCCTGCTCTTTTCATGCAACGGAAGCCTATAACTGATATGGCAGTGGGAGACATAATAATACCCAAAGACTATGCAGTTTTCATAGCTTCCCCGTTTATGCACAGAGACAAGAAGATATGGGGTGACGATGCACATGAGTTCAACCCGTTAAGATTTGAGAATGGGGTCACAAGAGCAGCAAAGGTACCACATGCCCTGTTAGCATTCTCGATAGGGCTGAGGGTGTGCATCGGTCAGAATTTCGCGATGCTGGAAGCCAAGTCAGTGATGGCGACGATTCTACACAAGTTCTCCTTTGCTCTTTCCCCAAGCTATGTGCATGCTCCTGTGGATTTACTGACTCTGCAGCCCAAGTTTGGTCTCCCTGTTGTTCTGAAGCTACTGGACGTATGAAATCGGACTATTTTGAATACTGTAGTAGTATATATATCCTCGTATGATAAATAATGTGTAAATATTGGACTATATGTGTATATTGGTACTCTTGTAGTGATCTTGTATACACTACTCCATGTGGAGGATTATTCCTTCTAGTGCATGTACCTAAGGATATACACAGAGAAATAAATTTTGCCCAAAAGATTGATAAGCCATCCAGTGAATCAATAGTGGTCTACAGGCAGCTAGTCCAGAATTCCAGATTGTATCATTCCGACATTGGCAGTCTGCTGTTGGGTGCTGAACTGCTGATTCGTGTGTAATCTCCCATCACCAGTACGCAAGCTGTGATCAGTGGCTACCATACTCTGCAGTGCAATTATTTGCCTTGTTTCTTGCAGTTTTGGGGCAGGAGACTGACCACAGGTTTTTGATGATGAGGTATTCTCTTTGTCAAGACGGCTGGAAAGTAGTGGCGACTGAAGAATTCGAATTGATCATCTCATCTTTCTTGTGGTGTTGTGAACCTTCAATTCTGACCACGACAGAAGGCAGCGTCAGGTCCATGTCGTGCTCCACGTCCAGTCAAGAAAGGCGAACACGCACATGATTTGGGAACTTCCGGAATTCTGCTGCCTTGTTATATTAGTACTAGGACGGTACAGCTTGATGTTGATTTAGCACAGAAACTATCTGTATCTGGATTCCGGAATTTCTCTGCTCTGGATTGAGACAACAATCTCCTCTAGGCCATCGAAACGTTATACTGGCGTGCACACAAAGCTCAGTGGCCTGAAAGGCACTTGCTTGCGTGGTTTTACTTTCCCGGAGGAGCAGACCTATTGAAACTCAGTATTTGTTGTTGCTGTTGCCGTAATATCTTTACTACTGTAGTACACGATTTTTTAAATATTTGAATCTACCCTCCTCTCCCCTTGTCATCCCGCTACTGGCAAAATAAATTCGTTAATGGCCGTCGATTCCACTCAATTGAACGGCTGCTCTCAGCCGGATTCGCCAGCCCCCAATTCCCTGCCAACCTGTGAATCCCGGATCATTCTGAAACAGTCTGACAACCCACGGTCTTTTTTTTAAACGAGGCAAAAGATTTGCCATTTTCATTAATTAATAAGAGGTTTAGAGGTTTTAAGTATAGGTTACAAACCAAGCCTTCTGAAGCCAAGGCCCAAAACCCACGGGTAATTACTCGCGTGGCATTATACTACTAAGAGCCTTTGCGCCGGCAAGGCACCACATAGAGGCCTCCTCCTTAATTTTCCTCGCTAGCATGTGAATGGTGGTATAATGATTTTGGAAAACCCGCGCATTTATTTCTTTCCAAATTTCCCAAGAGACCAACATATCCAAAGTTGCCATTGCCTTCCGCTTTGATCCCCTCTTATGAATCTCCTCCTTCCACCACTCCTTGACGGTTTGGTATCGGTGTCAATTCTCGGTGTCTAAGTTGTAGAGGCCGATCCAATCCTTGAGCTCATTCCAAACCTGTATGGAAAAGCGGCATTTGACACGAAGGTGTGAAGCCGATTCTTGTGTTTGATTGCAAAACTTGCAACGGTCGCAATTGGGCCAACCTCTACGGGTAAGCCTATCCACCGTCCAAACACGGTTATGGAGGATCAACCATGTGAAGAACTTGCTTTTTGGGGTTGCCCAAGGTGTCCAAACGAAAGAAGTCATCAAGGAGTTGGTTTGTCCCAAGAATTGCATCTTGTAAGCCGACTTAGCTGAGTAGGCTTCGTTATTTGTGTACTTCCAAGTGATGTTATCCGTTGCATGGGGGTCTAGTTGTATGTTGGCAAGTTTTTTCCACAACTTGTAGAATTGTTCAATGTGTTGGACGGATAGGCCATGATGAGTATCGATTTGAGAAGCCCAAAAGTCATCATGCAAAGCTTTATGAACCGAGCACCTCTTCTTTTTTAGATGTCAAAGATTAAAGGAGCCACATCCTTGGGCCTCACACCGTCTAGCCAACTTGCCTCCCAAAATAGGACCTTCTTCCCATCTCCAATTGTGACCTTTGTTGCCGTCGCAAAGAGATCATGGTCTTTGAGGTTACATCAGTTTCCGAGGCCCACCCATGGTTTGTCCTCGTTTTTCCATTCTTGCCATAGCCATCGTAGCCTAAGAGCACCGGCCAACTTTTTGAGGTTCAAGATTACGATTCCTCCTTTGTCTTTTGGCTTGCAAACCACCTCCCACTTCACTTTACATTTTCCACCGGTGATTTTATCACAAGCCGCCCACAAGTATGCTCTTCTCAAACCGTCGATCTTCGAGAGCACTTCAATTGGGACGTCAAGCACCGTTATGTAATATATTTAAATGCTTGTGAGGACCGACTTGACTTGAGTGGCTCTCCCGGCCATTGTAACATGCTTCCCCACCCAAGGAATGAGTTAGTGCGCCACCTTGTCTTCAAGTAGTTGGAAGTGGATTCTTCTAAGACGATTCACCGATAAGGGTAGCCCAATATATTTCATTGAGAAGGTAGTGCGGAAAGCC
This sequence comes from Avena eriantha, assembly GCA_910589775.1. Lineage (NCBI taxonomy): Eukaryota > Viridiplantae > Streptophyta > Magnoliopsida > Poales > Poaceae > Avena > Avena eriantha. Next base: position 494,884,480 of record OU342743.1, read on the forward strand.
AGGAACGCTTGTAGGATGTCCTCAAGGTCCATGTTGTCATATCAGATAGGCGCCACTTTACTTTTATTGCAATTAGTCACAAGACCGGTGACCTCACCAAAGTATTCAAGCGTAGTGGCAAGGAACTCAATATCTTTCTTTGTAGGCTTCACAAAGATGGCGGTATCATCGGCATAACGAGAGGTCCTCACCGTAGGCGCTCTCCCACGGAGCTTATGAAGGAGTCCTTGCTCCAAAGCCTTGCAAAGGATGTGGTGAAGAGGGTCAATTGCCAAAACGAAAAGAAGCGGAGATAGTGGATCTCCTTGTCTTAGACCCCTTCCATGCTTGATTGGGTCACCCGCAATGCCATTGAGGATAACTCTAGAAGTAGCGGTAGTAAAAAGCACCCAAATCCATTCTCTAAAATTGCTAGGAAACCCCAAGTGTTGCAACATGTCCATAAAGTATTCCCATCTAACCGAATTGAATGCCTTTTTGATATCAAGATTAAAGAGTAGCGTTGGGGACTTTGCCTTGTGTAGCTTTCTTGCGAGGTTTCTTTCATACAAGAAGTGGTCATGAATGCTTCTTTTCTTGATGAACGCACTTTGGGCATTGGAGACAAGGTTGTTCATGAAAGGAGCAAGACGGTCCGCCATCATTTTTGATATGGGCTTGGAGATAGCATGGATTAGACTAATCGGTCTAAAGTCGGAGACATCTTCGGCACCATCTTTCTTGGGAATGAGAGCAATGTCTGCGGAGTTTAGCCAATGTAGATTACTTGATTGAAGGCTTGAGAATTGGTTGACAACCGCCATAATGTCATCTTTTATGGTGCTCCAACAAGATTTAAAGAAGACTCCCGTGAAGCCATCCGATCCCGGTGCTTTGTCATTTGCGGCACTATCCACCGCAGCCTTAACCTCATCTTCCATAAATGCCGCGACAATACCGGAGAGGTCACATTGTGGGGTGGGAATGACACTCCAATTGAAATTCTTTGTCCTCGTCGGACCTTTCTTGATGATCTTTTGGAAGTGATTATGGATGATTTTTTTTTTGACTATGCTCCGTGACCCATCCATTATTAAGCTTTAAGGGGTGAATGTGGTTCTTCCTCCTCCTAGCATTCATTCGAAGATAAATATATCGAGTGTTGGCGTCTCCCTATTTTAAGTTGGTTACTCTAGAGCGTTGTATTTTATGGGTCTTCTCAAGGACCGCAATACCGATGACTCTTCTCTTTAGTCTAGCATGAATATCCCTCTCCTCCGCACTTAGGCTTCTATTTTCTTGAGCGATGTCAAGCCTTAGTATAATCTCCAATGCCATATGAACCTCCACTCTTGCCTATGAGAAGATTGTTTTGCTCCACTTCCTTAGTCTTTGCCCGTAGTCTTTAGCTTGTGGTATAGGCATTGACATGTTTCTTTATGCCACGATTGCTCGACCCAAGCATTTTTAACCTCTTCCTCGAACTTCGGCATTTTTATCCAAAAGTTTTCATAGTGAAAGGCTTTGGGAATTTTGGGGCCACTATCATTTGCGAGAAGAAGGGGCCAATGGTCCGATAAAGAAGAGGATAGAGCGTGAAGGATGTGCTTTGAGAAAGTGATATCCCACTCTTCATTGCAAAAGAAACCATCAAGCTTGCTAAGGATTGGCCCTTGCTGTTCATTACTCCAGGTAAACTTGCGGTTTTGAAGATGAATGGCTTTGAGGTTGTAGGAGTTTAGCGTGTTCCAGAACCTCACAATTCTTCTTCTATTGATGTTTCCTCGATTCATGTCTCTAGCTCTATGTATTTGGTTGAAATCACCGGCGACAAGCCATCTATAGCCAATAGGAGGTCTAGCGGATCCTCTAGCAGAATATATGGGAGCAGGAGGAGGAGCAGCTCGATTTCTGGCCAACCTCTCTCATTCCATCTCACACTGAAGCATCGTCTTGAAGTACTGCTAGCTATAGATAACCTCTCTAGCTCGTCAGAGACCACCAGTTCACCACCTCCACCAGTCCATCCCCTCACACCCTTCATTCAACACCACCACCTACTCCATGTCGCTTATCACATCCACATTGCAGCTCCGCTACCATCTCCTTGTAGTATCACATCAGGTTCAAAATCTGTAGACACCTGCTGGATCCAATCTCATGGTAGATTGGCATCCTTCTATGACCAGTCGACCATAGTGCCTCCATAAGCTACAAGAAAATTGTTCCTTCTCTTGGTTGCTTATCTACAAACGTGTTTCTTCTTACTAATGGTGATCAAGTTTCATGATATTAGCACGTAAGAATTGGAGATTGGTCTGGTTTTACCTATATCGGTTGCTCTGTTTTTCCTTGCAAGTAAGGTGTTTGTGTTTATGTCCAAACTGCTATATGTTGGTAGATCATAAAAGTCAATCCTACCTGAATGCAAAATTTCCTTGTGAGCATTTCTCCATTAGTGCAACATAAAAACGATTTAGTGCTTATATTGTAGATTGTCTTTGTCAAAAAGGGGACAACGCCCCGGCCTCTGCATCGGTTGATGCACACATCTTTTTATTAAAAGAACTAAATACAACCACAATTACAATTCAAGGATCACCCAGAATCGAGACATGGATCTACCATCTAAAGATTATTAAAAAGTGACTAAACATTGTTCTCTAGTCTACTAAAACGCAGCCATCCAGATTAGCTGAAAACGTTCCCAGTAACCATCAGGAGACGACTGCACTTAGTAGCCATGATATCCCGCTGGTCTTGCAGCAATAGGAGCGCCTAAAGCTGCACCCGATATGCTACCATATGGATAACCTGCAAAATATTAAAAGATTAGTTTTGTTAAATATAATATCATTTCCACATCTCCAGATAAACCAACATAAGGCTGAGACATGATACGTCCAAAACGTATCTACTTTCCCAAACACTTTTGCTATTATTTTTCCTCTAAACTTGTGTGATTTGGATACAACTAACATGGACTAACGTTGTTTTTTAGCAGAATTACCTTGGTGTCTAGTTTTTGTGCAGAAAATCAACTATCAGGAAATATCCCGAAAAATATGGCAAAAATCCTACTCCCTCCATTCCTTAATATAAGGTGTATAGTTTTCTTGCACGAATATTAACGCACAGGTTGGGAGGGGAAATTTCTTTGCTTTCGAACGTGAATACCCGAGGTGATTGACATGATATAGAGGGCACATACGAAATCTAGGTATCCTCTCTCTCCTGATCGGATTAATTGCCTCCTAAATAAGAGGAAAAAACCCAAAATTCTCTATACACCTTATATTATGAAATTTTTCACAAAAAACTATACACCTTGTATTAAGGAACGGAGGAAGTATTTCACCAGAAGACTCACGGAGTCAGAAGACGAGACGGAGGAGGGCCACGAGGGGCCCACACCACCTGGCCGTGTGGGCTAGGCCAGGCCACGCCTGGGGGTGGTGTGTCCGCCTCGGTCACCCCCTCGGCCTCCCTCTTTGCCTATAAGTTGCCTCTTGACCTAAAAACCAAGGGGGGTTTGACGTTTTTCAGAAAGAGTTATGTTGCGCCGCCACCACTAGATTCCGCGATTCAGAACCAGAAACTCCGTTCTAACACCCTGCCAAGACGGGGAATTGGAGGAGATCATCGCCATCATCATCACCATCGCTTGTCCATCGACCATCCATGTTTCCCCCATCTATGAGTGAGTAATCCCCCGCTATAGGCTATGAGGATGGTAGGGATTGGATGAGAACGTTCATGTAATGGCATCAGATTGTTAGGGCATGGTGCCTAGTATCTATTATTAGTGGTTTTTGACTTTGTTGCAACTTATTATGCTTAATGCTTGTCACTAGGGCCCGAGTGCCATGATTTCAGATCTGAACATGTTATTGATTCATTATGATAGTATTGTTTATGGTCTTACCTGCAAGTTGTATACACATATTGTTGTCCGAAACCAAAGGCCCCGAAGTAACAGCAATCGAGATAACCGGAGGGAATGGCTTTGATGTGAGGATCACATGTGTTCACAGAGTGTTAATGCTTTGCTCTGGTGCTCTATTAAAAGGAGCACCTTAATTGCCAGTAGTTCCCTTGAGGCCCCACTGCAAACGGGCTGGTAGGACAAGATATATTGTGCAAGTTCTCATTGCAAGCACGTATGACTATATATGGAACACATGCCTATGATTATTTAGTACATGGATGTTTTATCTTATTTTGCAAATGCCCTATATCTGGATTGCCATATGAATTTTCTTGTCCATGCAATACCCGTCCATCCATCCCTATGCCTACCGCGTTTTAATCCTACTGTTTACTGCAACTGTTACTACTCTCTTTACTTTTACTACTGTTGTTACTTTACTATTGCTATTACAAAACTGTTGCTACTGATACACTGATGTGAGCAAGATTGTTTTTAGGTGCAGCTGAATTGACAACTCAGTTGTTAAGGCTTATAAATATTATTTGGCTCCCCTTGTGTCGAATCAAGAAATTGGGTTTCACTTCCCTCGAAAATACGGCGATACACCCACTATACTTGTGGGTCATCAAGACACCAATGCAAATTCTAGCGTTAGATGGTTTTTCCATACCGTTCAACCAATTTCCAAAGATATTTGTAATATTAGTTAGAGGTGATAAATCATAAGCAAAATGAACAATGCGCCACAAAAGGCGAGCAAATAGCAAGATATAAATAAATGCTCTATGGTTTACTATGACCCACAGAAACAACACTTAGTACACCCAATCCAATTCTTTTTAATCATATTATCCTTCGTGAGTAACACATTGTTATTTAAGAACCACTTAACTTCCAAAGATATTTCCGAAATAAAACCGTATGATCATTCATAATGTCTTCGTACATGGACTTAACTGTGAACCCCCGGATGATGTCAAGTTCCAAACAAATTTTCTTGATCCTCAAATAGTTGAACCATCATTAATCGTTGACATAAGTGTAACTAATTATTTCACTTATTACCAGTAAGTATCCTTCTAAAACCAATATTTAGAGGTGCTTGAGCTAGAATTTGTGCAACCATCATATGCTTTCCTTGCACAATATTGTACAAAGACGGGGATTGTTGTTCTAATGGTGTGTCACCTAGCCATGTATCCTCCCAAAACCTAATACTTAAACCATCCCCAACTTTGAAATGACCTCTAGCAACGAACTCATTCTTCACTCGCATATGACCCTTCCAAAATAGAGAATCAGTCGGTTTCGCTTGAACTTCAGACAAAGTTTTTGACTTAGATATTTATTATGTAACAACTCTTACCAAACTCCTTCTTCAAATAATAATTTATAAAGCCATTTGCTTAGTAAACATTTGTTTTAAATTTCTAGGACCTCAATGACTAGCCCTCCTTGATATTTAGGCCTACAAATTATATTCCATTTTATTAATTTATATTTCTTTTTATTTTCATCACTCTGCCAGAAAAAGCGAGACCTGTAAAAGTAAAAGTTTTCTTACCCCCTTTGGAATTTCCTGAAACAATAGCATAAACATAGGTAAGCTTGTTAACATAGAATTTATTAGGACTAAGCGATCACCATATGATAATAACTTGCCCTTCCAGCAACCCATCTTCCCTTCACATCGAATTTCTACTAGATACTAATATGAGTTTTTGAGTTTTCTATGATAAATTGGCACACGAAAGTATAGAAAAGGCAAAGAACCAGCCTCACGCCAAAATTTTGTTTGTACTGAATTTCTTCGTCTTTTCCTTTGCCAAAACAAAAGATCTCATTTTTATGAAAATTTATTTTTAACCTCGAAAGTTGCTCAAAGATACATAATATTAGCTTCATGTTCACGGCTTATGTAGATCATGTTCCATAAATAATATAGTATCATCTGCGTATTGTAGAATTGAGATACCCCCATCTATTGTAGATTGTTGTAGAACACACCGAAAGCCACCTAGAAAGATCCAACAAGATGGAAGTCAATGATCCTTTTAGAGATATAACAAACGTCCACTTGATAGCTTCAAAAAAAATAGAAAATTGTACATCTATTAATTCTCTAATTACTATCACTGTCGATCTCTTGCCCTACTATGTATAACCAATTTTGCGTTTATGTCTATTTTGTTTTGTGTAATAATAACTATCATTAATTGGAGACCAGAATAATCATCTAAGTGAAACCAAATGTGTTATACAAATGAGTTCTTCTCAACGAGATACATATCTTTGAATGACCCCAGATCAAAGGAAAGCCTATTTATCAAGCAATCGTGAGTATGAAATAATGAGGTGTGATTGTGGTGCGGGTTGTAGCAATGCAAACCAACACCACAACGGATAAATATTGCTATATATATAGGTATACATATATCTTTCCGAGCCAGTGTTCTCACGGTTAACTCTGTGTTGCTTTATCTAGAAAGATATCAAGACAAATAACTAGAATACTTGCAAACCAAATAAGGATGTTGACCCATTCAGAAAAGGGACAAAAAATATGGTGTACATGGATGTTTGGTGTAATCCATGTACATACTATGGTGATGCACTAGATTTTTTTAGGGAAACCGCGATCTTTATTAATTCACCAAAATATCGTTACAATCAGCCTCTAGGCTGTGAACTAAAAAATTGGTGACTCAGCATCCCAAGCATCCCAAGTAGTTGATACCTCCGGAATGGACCCATACTTTGTGCAACAATGTGCTACCTAGTTAGCTTCGCGATGGGCAAAAACTAAGTAAAAAAGAAGAATAAAAATGAAACCAAAGCAAGAAGATGATGTTAGCGAGTTTGTTGCTGCATTAGATTGTTCATGACTAACTAAAGCAAGCAGATGATGATATTTTTGGTCGAGCTGTTTAACATGGGCGTTGTTTGTGTCTGGATATGGGTCTGCCCCTATGCTGCACTACAAGAAAAGTTAGCTTTTACAACGAGCGATTTTCGAGGTTGAAGGCCCGTTTCTCGTCGTTAAAAAGTCTTCAGCGACGGATAGACTCCGTGGTAAAACCCCCGTCACAAATGAATCAATCACGAGTTTTTACCATGGCAGATCGCACTCTTCGGCCATGTAAACTTGTTCCGTCATAGATCTGTTCGCCAGCCCTTTTGATTGTTGCCGTCATGCTAACTGCCATGTGGCAGCCGCCGTTAATGGTCGGTTACCACCGTTAAAGGTCTCAGAAACCGTGATAGAAGCCTAGCCCAACGAAGACCTGCTAATTATTATGTGGGCCGGTCCATGAGGAGATCCCAATAAGAAGATGGCTCATTACTGTTTTTTCCTGCACTGCTTGAAATGGGTCCAATAATGAAGCCAGCTGTGGCCCGCATACTTTTAGGACCGATACTGTTTCGGCCTACAGAAGGCCCACATTGGTCCAACACTGTGCGGCTCATTAGTAGCCTGCACCAAGTCGGTCAAGTATTGTTAAGGCCTGCGGTCGGCCATCACTGTTCTCGCAGCCCATCGTGGGCCGCCTACTAATGGCCCTTCTTTGAGAAGGTCCTTTACTGTTTTGACCATTTATTGTTCCAGTCGTTAACTATTCAGGCCCACAGGAGGCCTGTTACTATTCTGGCCTAGTAATTTTGTCGGCCTTTTATTGTTCTTGTCTGGTAATTTCTCAGTCTATTACTTTTCTGGCTCATTACTGTTCTAGCCTTTAACTGTTCTGGCCCTTTACTGTTGTGACCCTTTGCTGTTGTGGTCTGCTACTGTTCTGACCCGTTAATCCTCTGGTCTGTTATTGTTTGGCCTTAGTTTCTTGTCTTTTACTCTTGTGGCTTGTTACTATTCTTGCATGTTTCTGTTCTGGCATGCTGCTATCTAGCCTGCTACTGTTCTGTCATGTTATTGTTACGACATGTTACTATTATTAGTTTCTACATGTGTGTCGGCCCATTATGTTTACAATCTTTTACAATTCCGGCCTTTCTGAAGCCCATGCAAATATCATAAAAGGTGCATAATTAGTGATCATCTTTTACTGTTCATTGTCGACCGAATACAAGCCGGGCCAATAACAAAGCCCAATATTGTTCCCTAATCGACCTGGCAGGTGTAGTTATGGTACCGCCTACCTCCATGTGTGGACGGCGTCAACTAAATACCTATATGGCCTATGTTGTAAACTTCTTAAAATTATTAGATTAGTTGTAAAATTCTTAAAATTATTACATATTATCAACTGAAGGGAAAAAATTCGGCATTTCAGTAGACAATCGAGTTGATAGTGGAGTCCGTAATTTGATTTCTCAATCTATCACCTGCATCTTCCTTTGAGTGTGACAACTACATTGTAGGAGACATGATCTTGTAGCCCCCTCTATGGTGGCGATAACAATAATTACAGTCTGAAACTAAGTAATAACAAGTTAATATATCAAACAAGACAAACTACTCATTTGACTGATATGACAGGAGCTATGAACTGGAGTTTACAACTGGTCAATGGTTCAATTATTAACCACGACCATGAAACAAATGTGTCTAGCGTGAAACGAGCAATCAAAAAATATGTGTGTGTGGCTTAGAATTTCAGCAAATATAAACTAGCCATGTCAGTTCAACAAATATATATGGAAATAGTTGTATATCCTAAAATGCAAGATATATTGGGTGACTCAAAATTTGCACCGAGCTACACAATGCCATGTAGTTAGTGTCGTAGCTAAGAATGAACCAGATAGAATTTATAACCGCAACATACGAGAACTTGTTGAGCTAGAATTCAAACCACGAATGAACTATATATCATAGAGGATAGTTATATCTTTGCTTAGGACGAACCAGAACCAGATGCAAGATATAATGGCGTCGCTCGTGAACCTTTAGAACATGACAAACAAGCATTAGACAAGTGTGCCTACAATGAAATGAGCAATGAAACATAGTGTTTCTTAGAATTTCAGTAAATATATATGGAAGCAGTGGTATCTCCTAGAATGCAAGAGATGTTGGGTGACTCATAATTTGTGGTGAGCTACACAATGGCATGCAGTTACTATCATAGCTAAGAATCAACCAAATAGAAATTATAATGGCATCATAAGAGAACTTCTAGAGCAGGATTGCAAACCACGAGTGAACTAAATAGTAGAGGACTGTTATGCTGTTACTTAGGACAAAACAGAACCAGATAAGAAAATAATGTTGTCGCTTGTAAACCTGTAGAATAGGCTATGTAAACCAACATGTTCATTCTTCCATTTTGAGATCTATGCAAGAAAAATAAAATAGTTAGTGATGCAGTTTTTGAAGAACCAGATAGCAACAACAAAATTATAATCGAATTAGTACAAAGAGTTTAAACGGGTACTACAGGATAGCAGAACTATACCAAGGAGGAAATAATAATAGGAACTTATCTCAAGATGAACTAGATAGATTCAGTAACTGTAGAGTAGGGATTACACACAAATATTTTCCACTGACTTCAGATTTTGCAAGAATTACACGATAGCAGGAAATTACTATTGTATGGTGTAGCTAAGAACATGTGCATGACTTTAAAATTTGTATAGCAGCGAATGCAAACGAACATGCCTAGTGAACTTGTATATAGCACGAAGAATAGGCATGCACATTGACTTGGTGTTTAGCATGATTACAAAAATGCAGTTCACCGCGACAGGTTGAACCTACTATACTGCTGACAAAAAGAGGGTTAGAGATTTGGTTACGTTGGTATGAGAGGTGTCTAAGCATCGTTGGTACTGTGCGGGTGACGTACAAGTCACCAAGAATGCTGTGGTTGCGGTGGCTGTTGGTATTGGGGAAGCAGATCTTGGGCGGTCGATGCCGGTTTGAGCGTGGTGGACGAGAGCGTCGCTGAGGTTGATCCAGTGCAGTGAACGGCAACGACCATGTAGGTGGTATGGAGCGATGGACATGGAACTCTTTGAACTAGATCACGTCCGGAGGACACCGGTGAAGCGGATCCGGTACGGGTGGGTAGCTTTTGGCGGTGAGGAAGTAGAGCTTGGGCAGTCGATGACTCCATCGGTGTGGTGCATGACACCACAGCTTTGGTGAAGTGGCGGAGAGACCCGGTGAACTAGATCTTGTGGGTGAGCGTTAGTGAAGTGGCTCCGCGGTGGTGCACGAGACCACAGCTCAAGCCGGTGCACGTGGTGGTCGTGGAGGGTACATAGGAGTTTGGGATTTTTTGGGAGGGCCGGCTTGAAAAACTGGGCGAATCGGGACCATATAGGTGAACAGAAATAATAATTACGATCGTGCCCCCTAGCTACCGACTTTAGCATTCCTATTTGCCAGCTGAACAATGGGTAGAATGAGAATTTTAAATTCTAAAGTTTTTGAAACGGAAGTGCGCAAAATGCTTCAAGGTCGGTGTGTGGTTTTGTCGCTCGATTGAGATTTTGAATTTGGCTAGCGCCCATCTAATAATAATAGAAAAATGGTACTCCCCTAGTGGGAGATTTTGGCTCAAAGTTTTTGAAACGGTGGGGCGGGAAATTTTTCAAGGTAGGTGGGTGATTTTGCCGCCCGATTGAGATTTTGAATTTGGCTAGCGTCCATCCACTAATAAAAAAAGGTAGTAGACCATACGCTATCTGTCCAGGAATTCAAGGCCGAGATTCACATCAAATGATCATCCATAACCATATTTTTGCACAGAAACTTAGATACCTTCGATTCACACAACGTAGGCGGTAAATTTTGCCGCTTGACTGAGATTATAAATTTGGCTAGCGCCCAAGTAATAATATAAAAATAGTACTACCTCGGTGGGGTATTTTGCCTCAAAATGTTTGAAATAGAGGGGCGCAAAATGCTTCGGGGTCGGTGGGTTATTTTTCCGCTCGATTACAATTATGAATTTGGCAGCTGGCCAAGTTTTATTATTAGAAAAAAGATTGTGTAGACCAAACGCCATATGGTCAGGAATTTAAGGCGAGAGTCACATCAACTGGTGCCTCCGATTCAAATGGGTAGGCGGTAGATTTGGTGGTCCACTGTGATTTCAAATTTATAGACTGTCCAAAGAATAATTAAAAAATAGGTCATTCTCCCTCTATTTCAGGGATCCAAGTTGGGGAGAGTGATTATCTACCACACGTATGAAAATACAGATCTCCGATACAAGAATGTTTGTTTAACATAATAAGAAACAAATTTCTGAAGTACCTCTGATTCAAGAATGTAGTTCTGTTTATCATAGCGCATGTGAAAATAGTGTGCAACCAAGGTCTATTATTTATTTAGGTGTTGGCACAGACTCTTCTACAAGAAGCACTAACTAAATGGTAGTACTAATTCAGATCAAATAAAAAGCCTGCTACAAAACAAATACTCCTACTACTACATACTATCAAAACACAAACACCAACTACAAGTATATGTAGATCACATAAAACAAGATTTAATCACACATACACTATTATATAGAGAACAACATTTCATCATATAAAAAATGTTTCGTCAGACACACATAGGCCCCTAAAACTAATAGACAACTCTAAGATTCCAGCACCTGTCGTAGTGAATGCAACACAAACAAAGATGTCGCCATAGTTCCAACAGCTACCAAAACATACAAACATCATACTGCAGCTCCAAATAACACAACCTAGGCTAACACATGCTTGTCCAAACAAGCCTTGCTTGTTCATTCGAGTGTTATTTTCATCTCATTGATGTTATAGTCTGGATCAACTATGTTACTAACATGACTTCCTTTTTGTTTCGTTGATTTAGCACTCTGAATCACATCGGTTGCTGAAGGAAATGAACAAACTGATCAACAATATCATAGGTGTACAAAAATGCAAGGGTTGCACATGGATGACTACACTAACTAGGTGGTCATTATATAGGGATGTAACGTACACCAATGTTTACGAGATTTGAACTTATTAGACTTCATGCTGCTGAGATCTAATTTGAATACTCTCTCCTTTGCCCATCTAACCACCATTTCTCTATCCTCAAATGCGCAGAGTAACCTTACTGCATTTTTTCCACCATATTCCCATGATTTCTCAAGGCCAAGGAGAGTATCCAACTCAACCTTTATACGAGGCACCCAAGCTTCCCATTTGCCTGTTGATGATCTTGCACTAGACCATGTGTTTAGAGTGAAGTATCTTATAACCGCAAGGGCAGGATCTCCATTATGCCCCTTAGCAATGACAAAATTGCGTTTGGAAATATCATGTGTCTCATGTGGGCACTCAATATAACAACATTTTGTTGTCACGTGGTCGAAGGAAATTATATATCTGGAGTTCATTGTTGGCCAGTACAAAATGTCCCCTATGAGAGTTGATGGCCTGCGATCAATCTTAGCCAGTATCTCAGCAGGTTCAATCCAGTCCTCCCATTTTCCTAACTCTGATGAGTACCTCTGGAACAATGCTTGGTTACCATTGGTTACTATCTAAACAAACTAGAACTTGCTGCAATAGTTTGAAGAAAATTGCCCATGGTTTCTCGAACAGAGAACTATGCCACTATCATACTCATGTCTCCACCAAATTGGTGGTTTTAGTATCACTTTTTCACTTCCACTGATTGGGTCCCAGGCCTTTATCATGCTAGAACCTTGCGGATAATGAAGTAGCACCTACAATTGCAACATCCTAGTACATATGGCTTGTAGGCTTTATGTAATTCCACCAGGCTGTTAAACTTCTGTAAGATGGATTGGTCGAGATTATGATATGTTAATAACCGAGCATCATCAGAGCTGTTGGCGAAAAGTCCAAGTAACGTTATTCCTCTGTTGTGTGACGAGGTTAGCCTTTTGAAATCGTTGCTTCCCTTGAAGTCCATCCAGTGTTTTTGGGTGACTGATGCCATCAATATGTAGGATGGGTGTGGAGGAATCCTGACAAGAATCTGACCAAACACATTGCAAGGCAAGTAATTGATTATTGCATATGTTCTTCCACTGAAGTTGGTGGGATGATGCAAATAGCACAAGTACATCATTAGAATTAAGTAAACATCATAATGCACAACCCTAAAAAAGAATTAAGTAAACACCAAAGTGCATCATACAATTTGACAGAAAAAATTATCATCAAAATTTCCTAAACTGCACGTATACGAAAAACTACCTAAAAAGCAGAGTCTTTCAACAAAATAACCTAACAACACAAGGAATCAACCAGAGTAGTACGAAAGGACCGCAAAATGCTTCACCATGTTGGAACTGTGCAAAGGGAATGCAGCACATTTTTTAGAGGTCACCGAGGTGGACAAAAAGGCCCCCACCTGGATTTTCTTGTTTTATCATAAAGAAGGAGAGAAAAATGGACGTAGCTTCAATGACTTGGTGAAGCCAAGTCTCATAGTGACTTGCCCCAAGATCCACCTTCCATCTTAGATCCAACGTATGATACTAGCTTAGATTTTAAACTACAAAGTAAAACTATTCGAAAAATTTGACCAAAATTCAGTAAATCATAGGTGCCTAGGTTTGAATCCTGTGAAAGTTTCATCACATTCAGATCACTAGTTTGTGATTAAATAGCTTTTTATGTTCCTACTACTACTAGTTTAAACTAATATCCACTGCGTCCAGAAAAAAACCTAGAGAAGAATACACAAAAGAGGGAGGGAGTCAGGGAGACAACATCCAACACAGAACTTACAATGGGGTTGATGAGTTTTGAGCAGATGGATCAGGCACTACCGATGAATGACGAGCCACAACCGCTGATGCTGAAGAAGCATGGCCACAAGTTGACATATTGCTACCATCCCACAGAGCCGTCAGTTTCACAGCGGCAGCCAACATAGCCGAATTTGTTCCAGTAGTAGCTGACAAGGATTTTGACTGCGGTTCCACCGCTTTCCAAGCATCACTCAACATTGCCGAAGGCTCCGATGCAGTACAAGCATCAGCCTCCATGTCCGCTTCACATGTATCCGTTGGTGTTGCCTCAGCATCCACCTCTCCTTTACAATCATCCACCGACGCAACAAAAGCATCTGCTGATGTCGATTCCATTTCCTGGAAATGCCACCAGCTTATTTAGTTCGCAATTCCCAAATAAATACATTCTATCCACCCGAAAGCCCGTAATCGCTAGAGGTTGGGGACGTACGTACCAGCGAATGATGGTGTGGTGGTGTTCAATGGTGGAGCGGCGGGGATGGTCTGGTCGAGGAGGGCGACCAGGCGGAGAAGATGACGGTGCGGTCGAGGGACGCATGACTAAGCTTCCTCGAACTCGAAACTAACTTTCGCCACTCTATAGTTTTTTGTGAACCCTGCTTTTTTAGGGGGAAACCCCCACTGTTTTAATAGTAGCAACCACACGACTGATACAAGTTTGTGCACTTGCATTGCTCAGTTTCCTGCCTACAGACATCAAGTTTGTGCACTTATGCATGTGATACAATGAATTGCTCGGTATAAAATATTCCAGGTGGTAGAAGCCTGCATATTCTATGACATCAAGATCTAGAGTTCAAACATCGACCTAAAATTCCACAATCTACAACTACAAGTTTTGGTTTAATACCATATACATGCTTACAAATCACTCACAACTGGCATTAACATCATCATTAACAGATTTTAGAAGGAAAAAAATTGAAAGATAAAAAACCACCGCAAGTTCGAATAAGATGACTGTTGTTGCCAAATATAGTCACATAAAGCCGAGTCAAATATATAGGTCATAAAAGTACATCAAATGTAAAGACTCGAGGACACCACACACTAGAAGAGCAAAAAAAATTAGTACCTGACTAAACAAACAATCATCCTCACAAGAGACCCCAAACCCTTTTAAAATGAAAGTAGAGCGGTCAATATGGTTTACAAATTTCCTCATATTTTGTAGGATCAGGACTCTATGGGCGTAGAGAATCTTGAGTTTCTATTAGGGTCTCATATACTTCTAGAGCCAAATTGAAAAGATTGTCAGCTAGCATTCACACCTGCTCCAAGATCTGGTCGTACTCCTAGCCAATCAGCTCGTCGCCATCCACATTAGGCGACTCGGGAACTAAGTTGTCAACCACAAACTTTTGAAAACAACAACAACATCATGAGCAACTGAAACTTATGTATTCCATCCTATAGTCAAATCAGCTATCCGCTTAGTGGATGTGGCCACTTCTTCTTTCAAGCACCTAATTTGTTCATCCTAGTGTTTCACTTTCTCTTGAAGGCACGAAATCATGTGTCCATAAGCTTTGTATTTCTCTCAGAGACGGGCAATTGTCAAATCCTTGTAGTGACCAGCACCATTACTCCATGAGCGATATGAATAAGGTGGAAGATGCATATAACAAATCCAAAAGTAAACCAGATTCTTGTGTCAAAAAAATAAGCCAAATTCTCGTTTCAAAAAAAATAATTCCAAATTCAGCTGCACACATCGTGCAAGCTCCATAGTGGTACCTCAAATGGCAAAGAACCAAATAGGTATATTTCCCAAACATGGGAAACATAACCGATGTGAAAAGGGCCGTACTTCTGGGTTTTCCTTCTTAGCTGGCACATGAGCAGTCCTAGCCTTAGTAAGTGGCAAGAGATTAGAATGACTTTGTTTCTTCAAATCATGATGCAACAAAAATGATCAATATATTTTAGGGGACATTTTAAGTAATAAAGCGCCCTTTATCAAAAAAATGTTTTTGGGGACAAAGCATATGTTACTAAATTTTTAGCAAAGCAGCTGGATACATATAAACACTTGTCACCTCGATAATGCATCCTCCACGGGTGGGACATGTGCATGATGTTAAATGAAATGCAGCAAAACCATTAAATTTTAGGAAATAACACATCAACTTTGCAATGCAAAGAAGGATACGTGTATTAATCTGATGCCAATGATTTGGCGTGTTCCCCTTTACCAAAAATATAATGTAAAGAACTCGGCAATGTAGGACACTAGCAAACAACCATCTGTTTATGAATGATATGCAACAAATTACCTCTGCAATGCTTAGTAGAGGACCATTCAGTGAAATAAAGCTAGGGAAAGTTTCCCATGCTCATAAGACTTTTCTTGGCAGCATACACTTATCTATTTTCAGTGGACCTTATAACTAATTCCATAGATACATACATGGTGATCCCTACTTCGTAATGTGGCATATAGATCTACTGTTTCAAATAGCAATCGCCTAAACAACTATCCGGATGGTTGCAGAATCAATGGAGATTACACCGATGGGATGGAAAGGTGGACGCTGCTGGGTAAAGAAGGTGCGCGGTGGCGGAGGTGCACAAATGTGCAAAGAAATGCAGCGATACTCGTATATAGATAGAGATAGCAGTAACACATACACCAGATCAATTAGTAGTAACCATAAACTCCAGATAGGCTGTAAGCAGACTATCAACTACTACCATCTTAATTAACCTAGTGTAATTTAACGTGGCAGTACTATGAGATGGTGAGTACTAGTAAACAAAAGGGGATTACTTAATTATTAGTGGAATCTACAGCCAACCACCAAAAGCATCATGAGCATGCTAAATATCTAGATTGCAGACCGTACTTGGTTAAGAACCTAATGTCCAGCTCTAATTACCCAAATCTGAGAGCATCTATCCTTTTTACGACTGAGTGCATTGAGTTGGAGACATCCGCTAACTCTACAACCATCTCCTCTGTATGCATCTGATGGTTCTCCTCCTCCTCTTTGATCTCATCACGGATCTCGAGCTGTAACCATAGCGACATCATCATGCGCTGTAGAAAAAGTGAGTGCGGTAGATCGACCTAGTGGATGAATGTTCAATGCTCACATTCGTAGTTGCAACCCAATAACCTGCGACCGAAGTTCGTTGCCTCGAACACGACGCGGCGATAGGGCGCCATGGCGTAGTTTCACCAGAGATGGAGATTTGTATCGGTAACGATGTCGTACCACTCCGTGTCAACCATCCATGCCGAGATATGAACCCAGGAAACATCATCGATCGAGACGGGCAAAATAGAGAAAAACCCCAGAAGGAGAGAACCCATAAGCCGAATTCGAGAAAATAAACTAAGACCATGAACTTTGGTGTACTTACCCTAGCCCATGTGCCTTGTGCATCAAGATCCCTTGTCGTTCGATGGACCGACATGACTGAATCCACCAACATTGCTCGAAAAACGAGCGCACCTTCAAACCCTAGCGTAGAGGCTTCATGGTAAGGAAGAGGTAGGGGAGCTGATGCTCACATTCCCTGGCTACTATTGGATTTAATTGGACCACTGACAGCTGGGCCCGCGCTAGAGATCCCGTGGGCCCCTAAACATCAGTGCCCTAGTTTGACTTGCATTGCATATACTTTTGGAAAATAGATCAAAACTCAATAAAATAAACAAACAAAAGGCCCCCTCTCTTTTTGCGAAAACCCACTACAAAATTTAGATGCTCACAAATGCATAGACACACTCACCCCTATGAATGGAGGTAAGCACACCCTACACCTATGAGCACTTCAGAAAGACTGGATCTTGAGACTGATCCGGCTGGCCTTGAGCTTGACGAAGTCACCATAGGCACCTCGCTAGATATTGACGGGAACATCACCTCTCACTGCCCTCATAACCATCCTTCAAAGCCGAGCGCCGAGGCTTCATGGAGAAGCAAGAGCTAGGGGAGTGGGAGATCACATGTGCTGGGTGCTATGGGATATAACTGAACCACTGATAATGGGGCCCCACGGTAGTGAGCCCATAGACCCTAGACACCAGTGACCATTACAGCTACTTTTGGAAAACTGAGCAAAATTAATATAAAAAGAAGGCCCTCTATCTATTATTTGTGAAAACCCACTACAAAATGCACACGCTCACAAATTCATACACACACTCACCCCTATGAATGCATGAACGCCCACCCTACCCCTATGAGCACCTCCGAAAGATTGTGTCTTCAGACTGGTCCGGTGGGGCCTGAGCTTGATGAAGTCACCATAGGCACCTCACTATCGATAGGAACATCACCTCCTACTGCCCTCGTAACCATCCTTCAAAGCCGAGCATCGAGGCTTCATCGAGAAGGAAGATCTAGAGGAGTCAGATCTCACATTCGTTGGTTGCTATAGGATATAACTGGACCACTAATAACAGGGCCCCACGATAGTGAGCCCATAGGCCCCAGACATCAGAGAAATCACAACGTCAATTCGTAAACATATATAGGTCGAAACGGTGGAGTGGGTGGTGCTAATAAAAATATTCTTCAAGGTGAGTCTCTAGTGCTAGACTTATGTCTAAGGAATCAATTGGCAGGTGGGCCCACTAGTTAGTTGATAATAGTCTGTTTTTCATTTTTATTTTTAGCATGGTTGTGTGTACCCACTTCAATTCTAAATGCTGGAGCAAAAGTAGTTTTCTTATCTACTTCTATGCACTACACACACCCTTACTAGACGTAGCTAAGAAATTTACTAGACTCGTGTCTAAGAAAATAAAATCTGCTCCACCGTTTAGACTAGATTGGGGATCCACTCATTTGAGTAGAAAGAAACAATAAAGAAATCCTTCTAGACACTAAAAAGTGGGTCTGATTGCCATTTGATTCGCTTAGACATGTGTCCAGTATAGATCTAGGGTCCAAAAAACATATCTAGACTCACCCTCTCCATTGTTTAAACCTAGGTTTAGTAAGAAAAAGATTTTCTTAGAGTACACCCCAAAATTCAAACGTTACACATGCTCTCCGTGAGCTAGTTTGACTTGCATCATAGGTACTTTTGAATGACCAAGAAAACTCAATGCAAACCAAAGGCCCCTCACACATTTTTTGCGAAAACCCAATACAAAACACATACACTCACAAATTCATACACACACTCACCCCTATGAACACATGCACACCCTACCTCTATATGACCACCTCCAAAAGACTGTGTGTTGAGACTAATCCGGCGAGGCTTGAGCTTGACGAGGTCACCATACACTCCTCGCTATAGATGAGGACATCGCTTCCCAGTTAAGATCAATATTCTACCTTTTATGAGACACCAAAGTGCCAAACCTAATTGGGTTTGAACTCTGGACAACTAGGGGTACCACTTCCCTCAGAACCATCCAACCATGGGTCAACTCTCTCTCTCTCCCTCTCTCTCTCTTGTATAGTACATGGGACACAACTAAATAACTAGCATACAAGAAATTAGGCGAACGCACTTTCTAAGGTCTTTATTGTGACCGAGCTCTTAACGAGTAGCTGATACATTGCAAATGTATCTATAATTTTTGATGTTCCATGCTTGGTTTTATCCACTTTCTTGTGTATTGTCCACACTTTGGAGTACTTTTCATATGATTTCTTGGACTAACCTATTAAAAAGAGCCACAGTGCCAGCTGCCTGTTTTCTGCTATTTTTGGTTCCAGGAAAGTCAGAAAATGAATATTCTCGGAATTGGACGGGACAAAAGCCAAAGTGCCTATTTTCCGGAAGTCATCAGATGCCAGAATACGAGACGGAGACGAGCCAGGGGGCCACCACACCACCTGGCCGTGCGGGCCAAGCCTGGCCACGCTAGGGGGTGGTGTGGCCAGCCCAGGCACCCCCTCGGCCTCTCCTTCCACCTATACATTGCCCTCGAGACGAAAACCCTAAGTACCCTATCTCCACGAAAGAGTCTGTAGCCACCATCATCTCCATCCCTAGATCGGGAGGGATCTGAAGCTCTTCCCAGCACCCTGCCGGAGAGGGGAATTCACCCTGGAGGCCTTCGTCATCAGCATGCAAACCTCCGGTGTGATGCGTGAGTAGTTTATCCTTGGACTATGGATCCATGTAGTAGCTAGATGGCTGGTTCTCCTTCTTTGTGCTTTCATGTCTAGATCTTGTGAGCTCCGTTCATGATCAAGATCATCTATTTGTAATTCTGCATGTTGTGTTTGTGGGGATCCGATGGATATTGAGATACTATTTCAGATTGATTATTGATTCTATCATGTCTTTGTTATTTGTGATCTTGCATGCTTTCCGTTGTTAGTAGCTATCTTGGCCAAGTAGATGCTAGCAACTCCAAGAGTTAGTATTTATGCTCGATAGTGGGTTCATGCCTCTGGTAATCTGGGGAAGTGACAGAAATCTCTAAGGTACTAGATGTGATGTTTCTACTAGGGAGAAAACAACAATCCTTTGTTCATAGAACAATCGTATTGTTTACTTTACACGCAGTTCGTAAAGCAATAATCTGTTGCTTGTAACTTAATACTGGAGGGGGTTCGGATGATAACCTGAAGGTGGATTACTAGTCATAGATGCAGTTGGATGGCGGTCTATGTATAATGTTGTAATGCCCAATCAAATCTCAAAGGAGTCAAGATGATTAGTATATGCATGTATTGCTTTCTCGATGTTTGTCAATTGCCCCGCTGTAATTTGTTCATGCAGCATGTTATCTATCTTAAGGAGAGCCACCTCTAGTGAACTATGGATCCCGGTCCTTGTCTTTTACATTCAATCTATAAACTGTTTACTGCTTTGTGTTTACTTTCTGCAAACTATTACTTCTTTCCATTCGATACATTTAATCCTTTGTTTTCCGCAAAACACGGTGAGATTGACAACCTCATCGCAAGTTGGGGACAAAGTTCTGTGGTTGTGTTGTGCAGGTCTCCACGTTGCTACTAGCACCGGTAGTGCGCCCTGCCAAGGCTCAGCTAGCAACACCTTTTAGGGTGTTTCCTTGCTCCTACTGGTTCGATTAAACCTTGGTTTCATAACTGAGGGAAACTTGCTGCTATGCTCATCATACCTTCCTCTTGGGGTTCCCAACGAGCTCTACATCAACACTGCCATCAAGCATGTTTCTGGGCGCCGTTCATTGAGCCATCAACTAACTCTACCCACTTGAATGAATTTATGTCGATTTATAGAAATTAGGTCAAATTTGAAACTATAAGCAAAATTGTAGCTTTTGGTCTGAAAGTTTTACGAATTTTTTTTGGAGGTACCCATCGGGGGGACAAAATTAATATATGGGAAACCACTGAGAATCTTGATGATAGGTTCAACCTTTGCTAAGATTTTTCATCTTGATAGTTTAATGAAATTAGGTCAAACTTGAGCTACAAGTAAGCGCGATAGCTTGTCTTGAAATAAATGTGTTTTCAGAGGTAGATGGGTGAATTTTCTTGTAGTAAACAGTGTCTTTAGTGTGAGTTTACAACTATCAGGAAAGAAAATTCTCATTTTTCTGAGTGATGATAAGCGAGGTTGTTCTTTTCCATAAAGAAAGTCTGAAGAATATTGGATCTGAATGCCACAAGCCAAGTTTACAGATATTTATAGTGGATCAACATGTTGTACGGACAATTCCCATGTTTTATGAGTATTCAAACGTCCTAGCTAACTCTACCCAGTTGAATGACTTTATGTCGATTTATCGAAATTAGGTCAAATTTGAACTACTACAAGTAAATTATAGGCTATTCTAAAAGTTATACGAATAAGCTTTTGGGGGTACCCATAAGGGGTTAAAAATTAATATAACAGAAACCACCGAGAGTTTTGACGATAGGTTCAACTTCTTGTTAGGATTTTGCATCTTGACAATTTAAGGACATTAGGTAAAACTTGAGATACAAGTAAGCGAGATAGATTGCTCTTGAATTAAAGGTCTTTTCGGAGGTATATGGGTGCATCTTGTTGTAGTAAACTATGCCGTCTGTGTGAGTTTCCAACTATCCGGAATGAACATTCTCAATTTTCCAAGTGATGACAAGATTATTCTCTCTCGAAAAGAAAGTCCAAAGAATATGGAATTGATGCCACATCCAAGTTTTCACACATATATAGTGGACCAATATGTTGTACTTACGATTTCCCATGTTTTCTGATTTCTCAAACTTCCTAGATAACTTTGTCCACTTGAATTACTTTATGTCGATTTATAGATATTAGGTCAAATTTGAAATAGTACAAGTAAAATGTAGGTTGCTCTAGAAGTTTTACGATAAAGCTTTTGGAGCTACCCATCAGGGGTTCACAATTAATATATCAGAAACCACCGAGACTTTTGTCGATAGGTTCAACTTCTTGCTAAGATTTTGCATCCTGACAATTTAATAAAATTAGGTGAAACTTGAGCAACAAGTAAGCGCGATAGAGTGCTCTTGAATTAAATGTATTTTTGGAGGTAGAAAGGTGCATCTTATTGCAATAAATAATGCCATTAGTACGAGTTTCCAACTATCTGAGGAAAGAACATTCTCAATTTTCTGAGTGAAGACGAGATTGTTCTTTCCCGTAAAGCAATTTCGAAGAATATGGATATGAATGATACGAGGCAAGTTTTCAGACATATATAGTGGACCAACAGTTGTACTTATGATTTCCCATGTTTTATGAGTTCTGAAACCTCCTAGCTAACTTCGCCCTCTTGAATGAATTTATGCCGATTTATCAAAATTATTAGGTAAAATTTGAACTACCACAAGTAAACTATAGGTTGGTTTGAAAGTTTGACGAATGATCTCTTGGAGGTACCCATCGGGGGGAGGGGTCAATTAATATATCAGAAACCACCTTGAGTTGTGATGATAGGTTCAACTTCTTGCTAAGATTTTGCATCTTGACAATTTAGTGAAATTAAGTCAGACTTGATCTAAAAGTAAGCGCGATAGATTGCTCTTGAATTAAATGTATTTTTGGAGGTAGATGGGTGCATCTTCTTGTAGTAAACAATGTCGTCGGTGTGAGTTTCCAACTTTTAGGAAAGAACATTCTCAATTTTCCAAGTGATGATGAGATTATTCTCTCCCATAAAGGAAGTCCGAAGAATATTGATCTGAATGCCACAAGCCAAGTTTTCACACATATATAGTGGACCAACATATTGTACTGATGATTTCCCATGTTTTATGAGTTCTCAAACTTCCTAGCTCACTCCACCCACTTGAATGACTTTATATCGATGTATCAAAATTTATCAAAATTATTAGGTCGAATTTGAACTACTACAAGTAAATTGTAGGTTGCTCTGAAAGTTTTACGAAAAAGCTTTTGGAGGTACCCATCGAGGGGTCACAATTAATATATGAGAAACCATCCAACGAGAGTTTTGACGACAAGTTCAACTTCTTGCTAAGATTTTGCATCTTGTTAGTTTAACAAAATTAGGCCAAACTTTAGCTGCAAGTAAGCACGGTAGATTGCTCTTGAATTAAATGTCTTTTCAGAGGTAGATATAGGTACATATTCTTGTAGTAAACAATGCCATTAGTTTTATTTTCCAACTATCTCAGGAAAGAACATTCTCAATTTTTCGAGTGATGACGAGATTGTTATTTCTCGTAAAGAAGGTCCAAAGAATATGGATCTGAATGCCACAAGCCAAGTTTTCAGACATATATAGTGGACCGACATGCTGCACTTACGATTTCCCATGTTTTATGAGTTCTCAAATTTTCTAGCTAACTTCACCCACTTGAATGAATTCACTCCGATTTTTCAAAATTAGGTAAATTTTGGACTACTACAAGTAAACTATAGGTTGCTTTGAAAGTTTGATGAAGAATCTCTCGGAGGTACCCAACGGGGGGGGGTCAATTAATATACTACAAACCACCGAGAGTTTTGATGACAGGTTCAACTTCTTGCTAAAATTTTGAATATTGACAGTTTTGTGGGGCCCTCAGATTAATCCTCCGAGAATTCTTGTTATGCATTCACCACGATCCCGGGGTCAGTTTGTTGTGGCGCATAACTGGCAAGTATCAAAGTAAACATCCAAAACTTAAATGGATACAAGTCATAACTTAATGCCATTATGGCTACATCAATCAACATCAGTGGAACTTCATTAAGCGTAGATCCATGCCTTAACCTATAGGCAACTGACTAGGAGAACATCCTAGCCCGCATAGTCGTCAACCTCACCTTCTTCTCGAGATCTGACCAAGTTAATAGCCAGGGACAATGCCAATGAGTACTTTGAATGTACTCGCAAACCACCTTAAGATACTAATAAATTCAAGAGGATATGCAATATGGCTGTGGTAGTGATACGTTGCTAACGTATCCATAATTTTTGATGTTCCATGCTTGGTTTTATCTACTTTCTCATGTTTTGTCCACACTTTGGAGTACTTTTTATACACTTTCTTGGACTAACCAATTAACAAGATGCCATAGTGCCAGTTGCCGGTTTTCTGCTGTTTTTGGTTCCAGGAAAGTGAGAAAATGAATATTCTCGGAATTGGACGGGACAAAAGCCAAAGACAGTTTTTCACCGAGGGGGAGACGAAGCCAGAATACGAGATGGAGAGGGGCCAGGGGCCAGCCACACCACCTGGCCAAGCGGCCTGGCTAGGCCCACGCCAGGGGGTGGTCTGGCCGACTAGGGCACCCCCTCGGCCTCCCCTTTCTCCTATAAGATGCCTCCGATACAGAAACCCTAAGCACCCGATCAAAATTCCACGAAAGAGTATGTAGCCGCCGTCATCTCCATCCCTAGATCGGGAGGGATCTGAAGCTCTTCCCGGCACCCTGTCGGAGGTGAGAATTCACCCTGGAGGCCTTCTTCATCACCATGCAAGCCTCCGGTGTGATGCGTGAGTAGTTCATCCTTGCACTACGGGTCGATGTAGTATCTAGATGGTTGGTTCTTCTCCTTTGTGCTACCATGTCTAGATCTTGTGATCTTTGTTCATGATCAAGATCATCTATTTGTAATCTTACATGTTGTGTTTGCGGGGATCCGATGGATATTGAGATGCTATTTCAGATTAATTATTGGTTCTATCATGTCTTTGTTATTTGTGATCTTGCATGCTTTCCGTTGTTAGTAGCTATCTTGGCCAAGTAGATGCTAGCAACTCCAAGAGTTAGTATTTATGCTCGATAGTGGGTTCATGCCTCTAGTAATCTAGGGAAGTGACATAAATCTCTAAGGTACTAGATGTGTTGTTGCTACTAGGGAGAAAACAACAATCCTTTGTTCATAGAACAATCGTATTGTTTACTTTACACACAATGCGTAATGCAATTATCTGTTGCTTGCAACTAAATACTCGAGGGGGTTCAGATGATAAATTGAAGGTGGATTA
Source organism: Avena eriantha (assembly GCA_910589775.1). Lineage (NCBI taxonomy): Eukaryota > Viridiplantae > Streptophyta > Magnoliopsida > Poales > Poaceae > Avena > Avena eriantha. The sequence goes on from OU342743.1 coordinate 494,909,466, forward strand.
TTTGTCATAGATGCAGTTGGATTATGGTCTATGTATAATGTTGTAATGCCCAATCAAATCTCAAAGGAGTCAAGATGAGTAGTATATGCTTGTATGCTTTCTCGATGTTTGTCAATTGCCCCACTATAATTTGTTCACCCAACATGTCATCTATCTTAAGGAGATCCACCACTAGTGAACTATGGACCCCGGTCCTTTGTTTTATCATCAATCTACTACTGTTTACTGCTTTGTGTTTACTTTCTACAAACTATTACTTTCTTCCTATCGATACGTTTATTCCTTTGTTTTCAACAAAACTGGTGAGATTGAAAACCTTACTGTAAGTTGGGGGCAAAGTTCTGTGGTTGTGTTGTGTAGGTTTCCACGTTGCTGCTAGCATTGGTAGTGCGACCTGCCAAAGGCCAGCTAGCAATACCTTGGAGGTCTTTCCTTGCTCTTACTAGTTCGATAACCTTGGTTTCATAACCGACGGAAAACTTGCTGCTGTGCTCATCATACCTTCCTCTTGGGGTTCCCCAACGAGCTCGATATATTTTGGGCTATCAAGCTATTTTTCTGGTGCCGTTGTCAGGGAGTCAAGGGCATCTTTACAAGTGGAGTCCCTCATAGCCAATCTCTTTACTTTGTTACTTTTGTTTTGCTTAGTTTATTTTTTCTTTGTTTGCTTGTTTCTTTATAAAAAACACAAGAAAATTAGTTTTACTACTTTGCTTTCTTTATTAAAACACAAAAAATGACTACTCTTGAAAATACTAAGTTGGGTGACTTCACTAGCACCAAAAACAATGATTTCATGTGCACACCTATTGCTCCACCTGTTCTTGAAGCTATTTTCTTTGAAATAAAACCTTCTTTACTCAGTCTTGTTATGAGAGAACAATTTTCTGGTATTGGTAATGAAGATGCTGCTGCTCATCTAAATAACTTTGTTGAACTTTGTGAGACGCAAAAGCATAGGGATATAGATGGAGATATTATTAAGCTTAAATTATTTCCTTTCTCCTTGAGAGGAAAAGCTAAAGAATGGTTGCAATCCCTAACTAGGAATATTATTGATTCTTCGACTAAATGCAAAGATTCTTTCATTGGAAAATACTATCCTCCTGCTAATATTATATCTATGAGAAGTGAAATAATGAAGTTTAAAAAATCTGATAATGATCATGTTTCTCAAGGTTGGGAAAGAATGAAATCTTTGGTAAAGAATTGTCCCACTCATGGAGTGACTGCTTGGATGATTATCCAAACCTTTTATGTAGGATTGAACTATTCTTCAAGAAATCTATTGGATTCTGCTGCTGGAGGTACCTTTATGACCATTACTTTGGGTGCTGCAACAAAGCTTGTAGATAATATGATGGTTAACTATTCTAAATGGCACACTGAAAGAGATCCACAAGGTAAGAAGGTAAATTCTGTTGAAGAAACCTCCTCCTTAAGTGGTAAAATTGATGTTATTATGTCTATGCTTGTTAATGGCAAGGCTCATATTGATCCAAATCATGTTCACTTAGCCTCTTTGGTTGCTCAAGAAGAGCAAGTTGATGTGAACTTTATAAGAAATAATAATTTTAGCAACAATGCCTACATGAATAATTTTGGTAACAACAATTATAAGCCATATCCTCCCAACAATAATAGGACATAATAGACATGCTTATGGAAATTCCTACAACAATAATACGAGTGCTCCCTCTGAACTTGAAGTTATGCTTAAATATTTTATTAGTAAACAAACCGCTTTCAATAAAACTATTGAGGAAAAACTCTCTAATGCTGAAAGAAATATAGCATCATTGGTTGAAGCACAATCTTCTTTGAATAAAATGGCTGCTAAACCTGAAACTATTGATAATCCCTTTGCTGCTACTAATGCCATACAAGTTAGAATTGATGAAAATGTTAGACTATTAGCTGAATTGCATGCTAAGTGGAAAAGAGAAGATGAAATTGCTAGAAACATTAGTGTTTCTACTATCACTACCACTAGTATTGAGGCTAGTAATAGCTCTACTACTTTAGATGATAATTATGATTTTGATCTTGATGGTTGCAATATCTCTGAAGTAATTAAGTTCCTACAAAAGCTTGCTAAAAGTCTTAATGCTAGTGCTATGAATATGGCCTTTACAAAACACATTACTGATGCTCTCATAAAGATTAAAGAAGAAAACATGAAACATAAAGCTTCTATTCCTACAAAACAAGAAGATGGTTGGGAACCCATCATTAATATGAAAGTGAATGATTTTGATTTCAAAGCTTTATGTGATCTTGATAGTAGTGTTTCTATTATGCCTAGAAAGATTTATGATATGCTCTATTTTCCACCATTGGAAGGTTGTTATTTGAATGTCCCACTTGATGGTAATGCTAAAAAAGAAACTCATAGGAAGTATTAATGATGTTCTTATTATGGTTAACAATGCTTAGGTCCCCATTTATTTCTATGTTTTGGATGTTGAACGCAATGCTTCTTGTCCAATTACTTTGAGAAGACCTTTTCTTAGAACTGTTGGTGCCATTATTGATACGAAAGAAGACACCATTAAATACAACTCCCACTCAAGAAAGGTATAGAACACTTCCCTAAGAAGAGAGAGAAGATTTCGTTTGCCTCTCCTATGGAAACAAAATTTGCTCTTACTGCTTCTTCATTTGAGAACACTTGATTTTTTTTCTTGCTTCTTATGCCTAACTTAAAGGCGTTAAATAAAAGTACTTATTGGGAGATAACCCAAAAGTTTTAGATGAGTCTTGGAAGTTATTACCTCTGTAATAACCACTCCTTATCCTTTTTATTTGCTTTTTGTGCCAAGAGTAACCTCTAATGAGAGAGAAGTAATGATTGGGAAAGTTTCTACCCAGAAACAGATTTCTGTGCTTCACCATAAAAATTCGTGTAAAATCTCTGTACATCGTTTTGAGGCGTGAATTTTTGTGCTTTTGCCCCAGGTTGTTATCTAACTTCCATTAGTTCAACACTTTTTGATTTGAGCAACAGATGGTCTTCGAAACAATTGGTTTTTACCTACTGGTCTGTTTTGACAAATTTCTGCTATTATTTGCATTTTCTTCTTGTTGGTTCCTTTTTGAGTTCTTTTGGGAATTGAGATTTTTGACGGAAGTGTTACAGTATCTTGTGTTTTAATGGAAGTTTTATTGGTGTTGAAACTGAACCCAAAGACTTATTATCTTGATTGCAGTAATGTTGCTAATAAAGATTGTGTGAAGTTTTGTATGAATGAAAAATTTCAAGAGTATGGAGAGAATCATGTAATGAGATGAAGAATGGACTAAAGCTCAAGCTTGGGGATGCCACCCCGTGTCACCCCAAGAAATATTCAAGAGTTACAAGCGTCAAAGCTTGGGGATGCCCAAGGAATCCCCTTCTTCATCAATAAAAATCCCAGGTTTCTTCCAAATACTTCATTTTTATTGTTTCATGCACAGTTGTGTTGTTCTTGGAGCGTATTTTTTTCGTTTTGGTTTTTAGTTTGCTTGGTTTTCTTATTTTTCTGAATAAATTGGTTGGACCCCCTCTTTCATACATTGGTTTTCAAATAGTTTGGTTTAGATTGGAAAAGAGTAGGAAAAGTTCATGCTTAAGTGGTAAAAGGAGCTTGTTTTGGACTGTGGCCTATGCTTTGGCATGCCATGATTGATATTGTTTTGCCTTTATGCTTAGTGATCTTTGCTGTAGCATGACATGCTATAAACACTTGAGATTGCTTAATGTGCCTTGGAACAATCATGTGTTGTTTTAGCATATTAAAGCATAGTATTGTGGTATTCTCCTTTGATGCTTTATTTGGGTTGACTTGGCGCATGCTCACACGATGTTATGACTATCCCAAGTCACCATAGCCTTTATGATCCATTAGTTTTCTACTTGTAGTATCACTTTATGCTTTGATTAATGATGTTTTGTTGCTCTGCATGATTATAGCTATTATTACTCTCTTAGTTGGTCGCTCCTAGTCTTTTGCTAGCCTCCATAACCAAGTATGAGTCCCACTCATGCATCCAACTCCTAAAACCAAGTTATTCCAAAGAGTCCACCATACCTACCTATTAGCATTTGCTATTCCAAGTATATTCATGTTTTTATCTACCTTCTGAATTAAACTTGTTATGAGAAAACAAGTGATTAAAGCTCTCACGAACTTGATGGCACACTTTACTTTTCTTGCCCTTAATAAACTTGAACCATTGTGTCGTCTATGTTGTATATGCTTACATTTATATGTTGGGGATTATCAAAACCATGCTGTCATGGGGAACACTTTCAACATTGCACTTGTACTTTGTACCTAGTTGTTATCATGCTCTTTTGTCTATGGATGTCATCGGTGTGAAATGAAAGGGGAGCTTGTAAGTCCATGGAGTTATGTATGTGTGTTAGAGAAACGCCTGGGCCGCCGGTCTAATCCATGCTGTCATGGTGGAAACGTACAGCGTAACCATAATGAGCTGTCTATGAAGCATTATTCTTATAAAAAAGAGTCAGATTGTGAGAAAAAGAAAAAAAGAAAAAAAGAGATATGAGAAAAGAGGAAAGAGAGAAAAAAGAACCATTTTCCCATGGTAAATAAGAGGATTGCTGAGATGCTCGTTGTCTCCTTGCCTTGTCATTTTGATATGGGGATTCTTCCGTATCATCGGGCAAGGGGTACCCCGTTGGCGGTTCTCTATGATACACATGTACTTACTATGGCAAGAACTTACCGGTAACTAAACTTGAGTAGCATGAGGAGTGGCCCTCGTATTCAAGGGAGTTGAGATTTCCAACTTATACTTTGTCAAGCATATACTCCATAGTTTGTTCACTTTAACCTTAATCACTTCAAGATGCTTATGATAGGGGCAATGAGTGCTGAAAGCTAATAAGTACCATAATTTTTGGAAGCTCTTTATGAAACTTGAATCCCTACTTCCTTCTATGAAGACCTTTCTTTTACTTTCATATTGAGTCTCCACCTTCTATCTTTATGCACCTATTTTGAGAGTAGAGTGGCCATTCTTAGTTCTATGTGCATTGTCCCAAGACTTGTTGATTGTGCATTGTCCCAAGACTTGTTGATTGATGCATAACTTTGATATTGCTTGTTCTTAAACTATTTGTATCTATTCACTCTTATGAACTTTGAAGGTGTCCTATGCATTTATGTTTGCTACTCTATGAGGGACAAGCTGAATGCCACTATGCTATGTTTTCTTTATGTGAAACAAACAAACATCTTGCAAAGCATTGTTATTCATGAATCTTTTGTTTGTGCCTTTTCATGTTGCAACATAGTTGCTATGTCTTATTGTTAGAACTTTATATTTCATGCTATGTTGAAGTACTATGATCCCAGCTATCAATGTTTTACAAATACTTTGATCAAGTTTATGATGGTGCATGTCACCTCAAAATTTATTATTTCTTTTATCACTTACCTACTCGAGGACGAGCAGGAGTTAAGCTTGGGGATGTCGATATGTTGCTAACATATTCATAAATTTTTATGTTCCATGCTTGGTTTTATCTACTTTCTCATGTTTTGTCCACACTTTGGAGTAATTTTTATACACTTTCTTGGACTAACCTATTAATTTTTATACACTTCCATACGTTGCCTGTTTTCTGCTATTTTTGGTTCTAGGAAAGTCAAAAAATGAATATTCTCGGAATTAGACGGGACAAAAGCCAAATACAGTTTTTCACTTAGGGGGACACTGAGCCAGAATACGAGACGGAGAGGGGCCAGGGGCCGGCCACACCACCTGGCCACGCGACCAGGCCTGGCCCGCGCCAAGGGGTGGTCTGGCCGTCTAGGGCACCCCCTCGGCCTCCCCTTTGGCCTATAAGATGCATCCGATACAGAAACCCTAAGTACCCGATCAAAATTCCATGAAAGAGTCTGTAGCCGCGGTCATCTCCATCCCTAGATCGGGAGGGATCTGAAGCTCTTCCCGGCACCCTGCCGGAGGGGAGAATTCACCCTGGAGGCTTTCTTCATCACCATGCAAGCCTCCGGTGTGATGCATGAGTAGTTCATCCTTGGACTACGGGTCCATGTAGTAGCTAGATGGTTGGTTCTTCTCGTTTGTGTTGCCATGTATAGATCTTGTGAGCTCCGTTCATGATCAAGATCATCTATTTGTAATCTTACATGTTGTGTTTGCAGGGATCCGATGGATATTGAGATGCTATTTCAGATTGATTATTGATTCTATCACGTCTTTGTTATTTGTGATCTTGCTTGCTTTCCGTTGTTAGTAGCTATCTTGGCGAAGTGGATGCTAGCAACTCCAAGAGTTAGTATTTATGCTCGATAGTGGGTTCATGCCTCTAGTAATCTGGGGAAGTGACAGAAATCTCTAAGGTACTAGATGTGCTGTTGCTACTAGTAAGAAAACAACAATCCTTTGTTCATAGAACAATCGTATTGTTTACTTTACACGCAATGTGTAATGCAATTATCTGTTGCTTGCAACTTAATACCGTAGGGGGTTCGGATGATAAACTGAAGGTGGATTATTAGTCATAGATGCAGTTGGATTACGGTCTATGTATAATGTTGTAATGCCCAATCAAATATCAAAGGAGTCAATATGAGTAGTATATGCTTGTATGCTTTCTCGATGTTTGTCAATTGCCCCGCTGTAATTTGTTCACCCAACATGTCATCTATCTTAAGGAGAGCCACCACTAGTGAACTATGGACCTTGGTCCTTTCTTTTATCATCAATCTACAACTGTTTACTGCTTTCTGTTTACTTTCTGCAAACTATTACTTCCTTCCACACAATATGTTTAATCCTTTGTTTTTAGCAAAACCCATGAGATTGACAACCTCACTGTAAGTTGGGCGCAAATTTCTATGGTTGTGTTGTGTAGGTTTCCACGTTGTTGCTAGCACCGGTAGTGCGCCTTGCCAAAGGCCATCTAACAACACCTTGGAGGTGTTTCCTTGCTCCTACTAGTTCGATAACCTTGGTTTCATAACCGAGGGAAAACTTGCTGTTGTGCTCATCATACCTTCCTCTTGGGGTTCCCCAACGAGATCGATATATTTTGGGCAATCAGTAGTAGGAGGTCTCCATGAGAGGTTCTTTTCTAAAATAGTTTCTCTTGTAGATTTAGCATCTACATATCTTTGTTGAAAACTTTTGTAAAACATTTTGAGAGTCTTTTGAAAAGTTTTGGAAAACACTAGGACTAGGTCACCCATTTGTTTCCTCCTTTCGGTCATCTCATGACCAAACTCTTTTCCTTCCTTTCTGACCATATCATGGTCAAAACATTTCCAAAGCCGTTTCTTTTCCGATATGTTTTGAACAAGGACTCGGCTATTCGAATAGATTTACACTTTGTAGAGGTTGTACACTTTACCCACACCATCTGTGTACCATGCCCTGATCACCTACGGATCGTGGGTCGAGTAACCGGTCAAGACCTTCGGAATGCCCACTCTAGTACGGGTGCCTACCCTATGAGTCGTTCCCCTCAACACCGGGACATCGGGTACCGTGGACCAACCGAAGCGCCTTTGTAATCTTTCAATGAGAGGCTCATAGTATTGCCTGGAGGCCCGTAGACCCTTTGTTCCTTCTCCTTGGTGCTGAGGTACATTACAGGGACCGTAAGGTTAAGGGATTTTGAGTTTGGGTTAGTGTTATCCGTTTTAAGCGTACCAACTTATGAACTTCGTCTTCGAACATGGTTACTGTGTCGGTGGAGCTGTACTTTAATCTTCTTGGATGCACGGAGAGTTGAGTAGGTTCTAGTCTTGATTGTTATGGATGCTCTTCTTTTCCTTTCGGACTCGGTATCTCGAGGGTTTTGGATGGGCGAACTATTTCTTGGTGGAACTTCGTGAAGGGTAGAGTCTACATCTTGATGTCTTTTTTTGGTAAGGATCCACGGTGCTTTCCTTAGGGGCTTATCGTATCCTATTTAATGACTTAGGGTTGAAATTCCTGAGGTTGTTTTTGGTGGGGGATTTTTCTATGTTGTGAGAAAGACACTTCCCCCTTAGGATTAGACTAAGGTGGCTCGGAGATAACACAATCCTTCCTTCTTGGAGTTGTCGGATGATGTTAGGTGGATATCGCAATCTTCTGCCCGGAGTTGAAATTTTTAGAGGATGGACACCAACTGGGTCCTACGAGGCTCATATACTACTCTATTTCTACATAACCTATTTGAAATCGCAAGTCCTCTAAATGGGTTAGAACTGAGGGGTTAGTGATCCGACGACCCTTTAGGTGGGTCTTCAGTCAAAGTAGCAGAGGACTTCGTAGAATCTTCAGTTGGTTTGTCATCTGATGACCCATGTATTGAGGCTTGGTGAAAATAATTCGGATCTACAGATGTTTCTGAAGTATCTTCTGATAGATAGTCTTCTGGGATTGAGTGGGAAAGACGCAGTCTTTCGACCTTATTGATTCACTAAGTTTCCTTGAGAAGGGTGCAGACCTTCCCTCTTGAACTGCTGGTGTGATTCTGAAAAAGGTTGTATCTCCTTGGGTCTTGAGTTAAGGTATTCGAGTAACTTCCTATCGTGCAAAATCTTGGCGGGGTGGTTTCCTAACGAAGCCTTATGGAGTTAGCTCTGGGACAGTTAGCGGTTAGTGACAGTTGTTTGCTAGTCTTCCGTTAGAGTGGGGCATCCATCTTCGGGGGAGCCATCCTCACTTGAATTCTTTGTGATTCTTCTGATCGATGGAGGAGTAGACTCATTGTCTTCATGAAGTATTTTCTTTAGGATTTTGGAGTATTCTAGGATTCTGGTGAAGAATCTTCCCGTCGATTTGGGTAGAGGGGTTGACTAGAATAGTTACTCTTTTAGGGGTTGTTGAAAACTCTACTATACCAAATGTTAGGGTAGTTAGGTCTTCACTTCTTGTCTTGGTTGGCAAGTCTTGTGGTTTCTTGTGGATGGTGGGGATCCTTTGGTGGTAGACTTCCGGCTTCAACGAGGCTCTTGCTCTTGTCAGCAGTTGAGTACTAGAACGCAGTGTCGGCGATGAGCCTTGATATGTGGGTTTGACAAAGTATGCCATCCTGCTGGGGAGAAGTCTTCCGATGGATCTAACTTGACGATGTCGAGGTCCTGATTTCTTGGGATACTATTCCTGTCATAACTCCCGAGGTTCGTATGGGTCTTGTTAGCGACAACTAACATGGGGTTCTTGGGTTCTTAGGTGGGCTAGTGGTTCTAGAAGAACATTTAACTTGGTTCAATCAAACCAAAGCATACATACAAGGAGAACAGAGCGGGAGGTTCACAATGTCCTTCGCAAAACACACACATCAAACAACACATTATGCACTTAGGCAAGCAAACACGACCTACTAGGGGGACCAAGGAGTTGACTACTCACATTTAGGGGGAATCCTATCTTATCACTAATGATCCTAGACGTCATGTTGTTGTGGTCTAGGGCACTATCTTGCGGATAAAGCCTTTGCCGTATCGTTGGACGCTTCTCGATAGTGTAGCATGTGCGTCTTCTAGTCACAAGGATTTCGCTGGTAGGGCAATCTTGTAGTATCCATGTGTTTGCTGGTAGTTGCTTCTCTTCATCCTATTCTCATTGCCTTCATCAGTTTCTAGGTCGTAGTTATTAGAAATCCATATATTTGAATTTTTGGACGAGAGATAGAGGAAACCAATAAATCATTATTAAGTAGGAGGAGATACGAAGTAGAATCTTTCGAAAAGCTTTGAGAAAATAGTTTTCGAAAGTTGGTGTTTCCAAAATAGTTTTCCTATCTAACGACCATGCTAACTAAGGTTCTCCTATAGTCAGGATGGCTCTGATACCAAATCTGTGGGACCCCCGATTAATCCTAAGACAATCCCTGTTATGCATACACCACGATCTCGTGATCAGTTTGTCATGGTGCATAACCGACAAGTATCAAAGTAAACATCCAAAACTTAAACGGATACAAGTCATACCTTAATGCCATTATGGATACATCAATCAACATCAGCAGAACTTCATTAAGAGTAGAGCCCGAGTCATGCCTTAACCTACATGCAACCGACTGGGAGAACATCCTAACCTACATAGTCATCAACACCACCTTCTTCTCAAGATCTGACCAAGTTAATAGCCAGGGAGAATGCCAGTGAGTACTTTGAATGTACCCGCAACCACCTTAAGATACTAATAATTTCAAGAGGATATGCAATATGGATGTGGTAGTAGGAGGGATCCATGAGATGTTCTTTTCTAAAATAGTTTCTCTTGTAGATTTAGTATCTACATATCTTTGTTGAAAACTTTTGTAAAATATTTTGGGAGTCTTTTGAAACGTTTTGAAAAACACTAGGACTGGGTCACTGAGACCTTCGATCCGGATTACAGACGTAGTATAGCTATTTTTCCCTAGTAGACCTAGGTTATCGAATCCACGGGAAGCGAATACATAGTGAAGTTACTTTAACGGACCTTCGGGAGTTTTAGAATTCCTTTTGTGTTTTTACCGGACCAGTAGCTTACATCTTTTGGTTGTTGTCGATGATGTTGAGAGAGGGCCTAGGGCGTTCGGTTTCACTTGTAGCTGTGCAAAAAACATCTGATGGAAATAAAAGATAGAAATAAAGTATGCGTGTACTTGTTAGAGCAAGATAAATTATATGTGGTAGTGCATCCATAATTGCTATTGCCTCCGCAACCGCTTATAGCAATAACCTACTAGTCTCATCCATAGAAGAAAGAGAACTAATGATATGCATATTGATGTCACCGTTAATCCCAAGAAAATCCCTCACATACAGCCGTACTACCCCTTCTATCACTCGGGTTCCCAACCTTCAAATCAGTCATCACTCATACTCCCTATACCTGGCTCAACCCTCGGGGTCTTGGGTACCTGACTAGTCCTTAGATTGAGGAAAGAGAGGATACAATAATCATCATGTCATACAAACTAATACACGATCCATCTATGATAAATCACATGCACAATTGCTACATGGCTAGACCGAAGCCCTTAGCCTAAGGAGAATTACTCACACATAGAGATGAGATCAACAATCACAAACATTGTAATGAAAATCATAAGATTGATAGCAATAGTCTTACAATGTCGCCAATCGAAGAAGAGATCTACTATTACAAGTGGTGGAAGATGGCTATGGAGATGGACAAGGGTTTGGAGATCCAGAGGCGGCTTTCTGGCGAGGTATGGCTTCTGCGGCGCGGTGTCTCCTCTTTTCCCGTCGCCTGAGGCTTCTTTATATAGGGGTCCCTTCACGAAAGTTGTTCTGTTTGACCTAACGGAGGTGACGCCAACTATACGACCAAAGCTATACGGTCGGAATTTTTGCTCCGGCCATATAGTTGGTCGTTACGGTGTCTGCCTTTGTTGGACGGCTCCTGGTTTCTTCTGTTCGAAGTAAATATCGTATCTTTGACTTTAATGTAGTGATTCCCTCCTTTAAACGACATTATCTGCGCAGGAAAAATACAAGAACAAAGGATTGCATACCCCTCTGAATATTAGCATTATTGGCAGGGTTTAGAGAGATATTTCTTCAAAAATATGATTAATATCCAGTTTAAATGTGGACATAGATGGCTATATTTCAGAGCCATCAGTCACCCATTTGTTTCCTCCTTCCAGTCATCTCATGACCAAACTCCTTTCCTTCCTTTCCGACCATCTCATGGTCAAAACATTTCCAAAGCCATTGCTTTGGTGAAATCCTTTTTGAAAACAAAACCATCACCGCTCTACAGCAACCTTCGCAACCATCCATGACTGAGGACTCGGCTATGCGAATAGATTTACACTCTGCAGAGGTCATACACTTTACCCACACCATTCGAGTACCCTACCCTAATTACCTATGGATCATGGGGTCGAGTAACCAGTCAAGACCTTCAGAATGCCCAATCCAATATGAGCGCCTACCCTATGAGTTTTTCCCTTTAACACCGATTTGTCTGGAATCGTGGACCAACCGGAGCACCTTTGAACGCTTTCAATGATAGGTTCATAGTATCGCATGGAGGCCCTTCAACCCTTTGTTCATTCTCCTGGGTGTTGAGGTACATTATAGGGACCCAGGGAAGGCCCAACCTCCAGGGATCAAAATCTCCTGTAGGAGTTGTGAGGCAACTAATACCAGAGAAGACAAACTTCCAGTCCATCCCCTTCCCATATAGGAGTAATGTGGTTGCACAGGTCAATTGTTCTAGCAAACTTCAAAGAAACGGGTGCGTTTTCAAAAACATTTTTCTCCGCTTTCTTTTGTAAAACATAACCTTTTTATTTTCTCAAACTTCTCTTGGCAGGTCAAACCTCACCAAGGTTTTGCCATAATACATTTTGCAAAACCTTTTTGAGGGTCTTCCCGTCCTCTAGTTTTGCTTCGGCTAAAACAGGGTCTCCAAAGGGGTATGGTGTTATACACCATCTACCATACTAGAGACAAATAGGTGTCGTTAAGGGGGTTGTACTTAATATTATGAAGGTGTAATGGTTTGGAGGAGCCAATCCACTACCAAGTATAGATCATCATACAATAAAACCATGCAGTTTTAATAAAACAGTAGGTGAAACATGCATATGTAAAATAGTAGGACAAGGATTATGACAAAGAAGGTGGCTTTCCTGTGATTATTAAACTGGCAATACACATGTCCCTGGACTTCTTCTTATAATACAGTAATATCCAATAATAAATAATCATCTTCTTTTGGTCTCCGATATAATTGCATCTATCATCGTCAAAGAGAATACATGCAAACAAGCAGAGCCACAATCAACACAAGACATACAAGCACCAATACAAAACAGCAATCCAACATTCAACACATTCATAACATCAGTAGGTTTTGACAAGTTGAGGTTATAGTAACTGGAATGACTTTGATTGTATTTGAGGGCTTTGTTTTATGAATTACTTGTCAAATACCACCTAAAGAAGGGGTTTTGGAATAAGGCTTGGGTCTGTATAATATAAATGTGTGAAAATGGTATCAACAGATAGGTATTGAAATAACAAGGCCAACAAAAGTGGGTTCATGATTTTATCGAATTTCCTTAATTAGCTATGATTATTTTAGTGGAAATAACTCTAGTTGAGGTGAATAAATCACCAGAAAATATCTGGAGCTCAAATAAATATGTCATCAGAGGTTTTTGTATATCTTTGAGTTTTTTATTTCCTAGAGTTGAAATCACCTCAAAATAAATACCAGAATTCCCTTGTGAAATTCCCAAAGTCATTTCTATAGGCAGTTTGTCTTTTTCACTACATTTAAACTACATGATATTTTGATATGAATCCAAAGTCACATGGTAGTTATTCTGATTACCTTTTTGCACAAATTAGAATCACTAAATTTGAAGTTGTACAACTACTGGAAGAATTTTCCTACTGAAACAACTATTGTTAGAAGGTTTTAATTCCTTAAAAATCAACCAGATCTCAATAAATAGTGAGCTCATTGGTTTTTAGAGGTGTGCTAATGTAGGTGTACTTAGGGGTGGCATTAGGTGAAAACCATTTTTGTTTGAACTAAATAAAATCATAAAGACATTTTATTGTTTTTGTTATTTTTTCAGTAGGCAAACTAGGAAGCAAAATAGGGTGAGCCCAAGGGGACATGCAAGGCATCAGATATACCTTATAGTACAAAATGGTTTCAATCCATTTGGAGTTGGAAAACTACCTAGATGATTTAATGAGTGTTGTAGATATTTTCTAGAAACTTAAAAAATAGAAAATAACATAAGTTATTTTTGGCAAGGGGATTGATCTTCCTGTGAGATAAAACACTATAGATCATGCCAAAAATTAGATCTAGGCAGCACTAGTCATTTTTCATTTTCAGTTTGATTTAAACTAGGATGCCTAATTATAGATCACCAATTAAAATAAAAAGAGCAGGGGCTACTAGGCTAGATCTGACTGTCTGCAGCGACACGACACCTAGGCCGGCTCAGCTCGCACCGCGGGCATGCGGGAGGCTGATTCAAACCCGGTGGAGCGGGTCCCATGCATCAGTGAGTTGGTGGAACAAAGGGGTATCCAGGGCTATCCGATGTTCGATCTAGACACGATGGACGGCCGACGCTCTTCTTCCCTGCTGAGACAGGATGGGCGGGGAAGAAACCCTAAGGGCGGTGGAGGTTGGCCAAGGCTCTTACCAGACGGTGCACCTGAAGGGGATCTGCAGCAGAAAACAAAAAAATTCCTACGTTGGAACCCCAAAACTGCCTAGGATCAATCTATGTAGTAATGCAGTAATGGCCGATGCATAGAGAATACATACCCTTGTAGACCGTACGCGGTTAACGTTCTGAGGGGAACATGGTTGATGTAGTCGTACTCGTAGCCGACCTCAAGGTCGCGAAGCTCCTCGTAGGTCACCCCTTTCTCCTTCTTCATCTTCATCGTGCAGCAGCTCCGGCTCACGACATTTAAGCGCCCCAAGTGTTGCACCTCGTGTCTTTGTACACATCCGTTGAACGATGAGACCTTCGGCTCCCCGATCGCGCCGGGAGTGCGGAAGTTGATATCCGGCTGGGAATCCCTGCAGCGCAATGGCGTACTGTAGGTGTGCCTCGATCGCAAAACCCAGACATGGGGCATGGTCACAAGGGCTAGAGAGAGGGAAGGAGGAAGTCAACCAAAGGACTTCTCCAAATATTGGTGTGTTTTAATCCCACCCATGGGCACCCCTTTATATAGGCTAAGAGGGTGTGCCTTTCTCAAAAGGTTAGCCATATGGGACTAAAGGGCAAAGGAAAATAGGCAAAAAGGAGCCAGCCAGCCGGCTGGGCAAGGACTACTAGCCCAACAACCAGCAGCAGCAAAGAGCTGCCAGCCGGGTGGGCCGGCGGCATCCACCATGACTCAACATGCAGAAGAAGCGGCCAGGAGGCGCAGCGGCAAGGCGGGCCGGCCACGCCCTGCTTCCCAGCAACTCCCGCGGCCCAGGTGGGCCGGTAGCCTGCCCACGGCCCACCTGCCCGAGCGGCCTGCCCACCCTCCAGGGACCCCGCGCGACGCGTTGTTATCTGCCGCCCGTGCAGTTGGATGTCTGTCGGCGCCCGCCCTTAGTGGGCCGCCTGGCCCACAGTGGTAGCTGCTAGTTTTTCTGCCTTTTTCATTTTATTTTTCCCTTTATTTTTCTGCAGCTTTTATTCTAGGCTATTTCCCTCCGGGATTTGGCCTAATATAAAAGGTGCCTTTATAAATCTTAATCTAAATATTATTTAGAATATATTAATTCATAATTAACATATACTAAATGTATATTCAAATTCCCATTTATCCGAAAACACTTTTCCGGGTCTTTTCCTTTATTCTTTCTCCGAACAACTTCGGATCTCTCTGTGGAACATTTCCGGCTTTCTCTTTCTCTACTGTAATTCCATATTACGAATGATCGCTCTCATCGTACCCCTAAGTTTATCCTCTCACGGCTCGAGAATGCTCTAGACATGATCTGCATCAATGATCAAAATAGGGACCAGGGATATCCATGTGACCCTTATGCATTCCTAATGACAATGTTGTTTGAACCGGTAAATGTAGCATCCATATTCCTTTTGTTTCTTGATACGACTTGTCCGAGATCCGATCATTGGTATCACATACCTTGTTCAATCTCGTTCACAACAAGTTTTGTTTTCTTGTTACTGTGATATTACATCCCCATGACCGAGTCACATGTTGCAACATTTATGGATGTAATCTCACCAAGCCGGCCGTATGTATCTTTACCCGTCATGTGGGCGAATAAATCCCGATCTTGACATATATTGCCTCAACGGTTCCTCCGAGTACCTGAACACACCTTTATAACCACTGTATTACCAAGTGGCGCTTGATGCTATCAAAGCACTCTCGGGAGACTGTGATTGTTATAGCCTCACGGTCTAAGGAATTAGGAGTCTAGATTAAGCTGTTGCAACAATGAACTATATGACTTGATCATGTTGCAATCCTTCGAGGAATGTCCAATCACATCAATCTCCAATGATATGACCCCCTTGTCAATTGGCATAAATGCCCATGATCTTGAAACCTAGATCATCCTCATGACCAACGAACTAGTATGAATAGAGGCTACTAGGGACTTGGTTGTTTCATACCACACCTGTACCAATGTTTCTACTTGGCACAGTTATAGCACAATATGAAACTATAATAAACTAATAGAGATATGAAAATAAAACCTATTTATTATTTGCCTCTAGGGCATATCTCCTTCAGCATCGAGGGCTGAGGGGTGGCGGAACAGACGCGGCGCAGGCTGCCGACTTTGGCGAGGAGCGGCATGGTGGGGTTCATCGTTAGAAGAAGTCTTGCGTGACGGCAACAACGATGACCTCGTCGGAGGTCCCTAGCAGTGGTGGTAGAGCGGATCCCGGGCAAGGAGAAAGGTAGGGTAGATCCAGCAGATCTAGAGGATTGCAGCACAAGGACATGTAGAGGAGAAGGGGCTGGGGAGAGAGCACCCTGCTCAAATCTTGAGCAATGGCCGAGAGGCCATTTTCCTCTCCTCTCGGGCAGGGAAGATCAGGGTAGGAGGAGAGGTCTACATGGGAGGTAGGTAGGAGTGGAAGGAAGGAAATGAGGGGCCAGAGAGGCTCGGGGATGGCCTCTTCCCTTATAAACCAAGGGATGGGGTTTATGATGGACTAGGTCCATTTTGGGCATGGAGGAGGGGTGATGCTTGAGTATTAGTCAAGGGTGGCAGTGGAGTGGTCATGTGGGAGCCACAGAGGGGTCAAGTCCTAGCAGGAGATGCAGTGGCAGGCAACTTTCTTCTCCCTCACATGATTTCGGCCAATCAAGGAAATGGAGATGGAGAGTGGGTAGGTACATCTAGGGCTATGCTTGGGTGCTAGAGGGGTACTGTAGTCGACCAGAAAAGTGAGAGAGGGCTGCTGCAATAGAGGTTGAAAGATATGCCAAGATACATATGTCTCTCTCTCTCTCTTTCTTTGCTTCCAAGAACAAAAGGACAAGAGGCTAGGGTTGCTACAGTCTATAGTGTAGCATGACCAGAAGGTAAACATGGTGTTGTGATGATCAGTGGTGTTGAAATAGGATGATTGGATTTTGTGTTAGTTCAAGTTTTGCCATGAAAACACTTTTTGTCATGTTGATGATCATGAGCAAAGTTTTCAAGAAGTGATCTTGGCAAGAGGGATTTATGATGCTTCTAGATGGGTAGGATCAAGATACACCCTAAGGAATTGTTTGGAGATTTTCTGAAGAGTTTTTGGTTTACTTTAAATCCATTATTCAAAAAGTGTTGAATCAGTTTAATTGAGTTTATTTGAGATTTTTTAATTGGACAAGTTGGGTTTTTGGTTTGAGATAGTCCCAAATATGAGTTCACCAAAGGTTAGGGTAGTTATGTCTTCACTTTTTGTCTTGGTTGGCAAGTATTGTGGTTTCTTGTGGATGGTGGGGATCCTTTGGTGGTAGACTTCCGGCTTCAATGAGGCTCTTTATCTTGTCGACAATTGATTAATGGAGCGCACTGTCGGTGACGATCCTTGAGATGTAAGTTTTACGAAGTATGACATCTTGTTGGGGATAAATCTTCAGATGGATCTAACTTGATGATGTCGAGGTCCTAGTTTCTTGGGATACTCTTCCTCTTGTAACTCCCGAGGTTCGTATGGGTCTTGTTAGCGACAACTAACATGGGGTGCCTGGGTTCTTAGGTGGGGTAGTGGTTCTAGAAGCACATTTAACTTGGGTCCATCAAACCAAATCATACATACAAGGCGAACCAAGCGAGAGGGTTGCAATGTCCTTCGCAAACCACACACATCAAGCAACACATTATGCACTTAGGCAAGCAAACACGACCTACTAGGGGGACCAAGGAGTTAACTACTCGCATTTTGGGGGAATCCTATCTTAGGACTAATGATCCTAGATGCCATGTTATTCTCGTCTGGGTCACTGTCTTGTGGATAAAGCCTTTGCCGTATTGTTGGACGCTTCTCGGTAGTGTAGCACTTGAGCCTTCTAGTCACAAGTATTCCGCTGGTAGGGCGATCTTGTAGTCTCCTTGTGTTTGCTGGTAGTTGCTTCTCTTCATCCTATCCTCATTGCCTTAATCTGATTCTAGGTCCTACTTATTAGAAATCCGTAGATTTTAATTTTTTGACGAGAGATAGAGGAAACCAATTATTGAATCATTTTAAGTAGGAGGAGATAAGAAGTAGAATCTTTCGAAAATCTTTGAGAAAATAGTTTTCGAAAGCCGGTGTTTCCAAAATAGTTTTCATGTCTAACGATCATGCTAACTAAGGTTCTCCTATAGTCAGTATGGCTCTGATACAAAGTCTGTGGGGCACCCAGATTAATCCTCTGAGAATCCATATTAAGCATACACAATGATCCCATGATCAGTTTGTCATGGCGCATAACCAACCAGTATCAAAGTAAACATCCAAAACTTAAACGGATACAAATCATACCTTAATGCCATTATGGATACATCAATCAACATCAGCGGAACTTCATTAAGCATAGAGCCTGAGCCATGCCTTAACCTATAGGTAACTGACTTGGAGAACGTCCTAGCCCGCAAAGTCGTCAACACCACCTTCTTCTCGAGATCTGACCATGTTAATAGCCAGGGACAATGCTAGTGAGTACTTTGATTGTACTTGCAAACCACCTTAAGATACTAATAAATTCAAGAGGATATGCAATATCGTTGTGGTAGTAGGAGGGCTCCTGTAACATCCCAATTTTAGCAACCCTGATTAGTTGTCTAGAATGCAAAAATCAGGGGGAACAAAAACTTTTTCTTGTTTAGTAATGCAGTGTTTGCTTGTTGTCTGCTTGTGCTTGTGCATCTGAATGTATACCATATAATATACTCCTTACCTCACCATCAGTTGACAAAAGCTATTTTATAAAATTGTCATGGCTTATTTTACATATTCTCAAATGTTCTGGCATTTCAAAACCTGAGCCAAGATGCCTTTGAAACCCAAACTATTTTATTAGATTCTATTGACCAAACTATGGAGAGCTATATAATATAATCTCCTTAAGTTTTCAAGACAAAACTTTCAACTACTCTTACCTCTAGGTTTTCCAAAACCTTTTTATAAAGCTTCTAAATTCCACTCTTGGTAGAGATACCAAGAACTATCACCTTATTCAAACTCAAACATTTAAAAATACCCATATTTACCTCAAGATAGGCCTGATGGTAACCCTAGTAGTAGTTGAGTTGCCTGCTAAGATGAATTGCCTTGATCTAATGTCTGATAAATAGCCTTGATGTGCTGCTTGTTTTGTCTTCTTAGGAAGTAGTATGAGCTAACCTAGGAGCTCATCATCTATCCTATAATGAATTCAAGAGTATAAACCCTAAGCAATATAACCAAGCTAGAATCTGAGCTATAGCCACTAGGTGATCATCTAAAATCCTTAACGAGATCACTTCTGAAGATTATTCTTTCTAGAAGCTTCCAAATCAAAATAGACCAATATCAAGCATGGATCCTTTCTACTCAATCTACACTTAAACATCATCCATTTGATGATGATTTGAAACCTTGCACCCTCTCAAAATTATCCCCTCTTATATTCTAGTCAATATCTCCCCCTCTGCCAAAAATGACCGTCTAGAAATCTGATATCAATATCACATCTTTGAGTCTCCCTCATTTCCACTCCATCTACATTTTTGGTAATGCACTTGAACCCTCTTGTACAACATCTTAAGGACTACCAAGGCCCACTCTTGCCCTTGGCTAGACCATCCTCCAACCCACTTGTTCTTGATGGTTTTATATGAAAGAAAATAATAATTCCTGCAAACCTTATCAAGTTGCCTACTTTGGAAGAGGCTCACATCTTCATACTATCTTATTTTGACCAACCCTTGGTATGGTTGTGCTCTAATCATGAAGGTATATCGATCCCTACCTCACTTGTTCCAATTGGATCGTTGTGTTCTAAAACACACAAGGTTTGAAAGGCTATTTGATAATCTATTTTGGCACCCTGAATCAATCCTTGGAGATCTCAATCATGATCAACCTCAAACCTCTGTACCATGATGATCTATATCACTTGGTCTCTCTATCCATATAGCCCATGTTCCAAGTGGAGCTCTGAGTCCCAAGATCCAACAAGGTTTTGAAGGGATAAAATTAACAATGCCTAAGATCCTCTTTTCCTTTGATTCTATCCAAATCAAGTCAAATGCTCAAAACACAAGGTTGAAAATGATGGATACATCATGTGGACATGATCTAACTTCGATATAAAGATTTATCAAATATTATCCATAATTCGTTTGTCCCAAGAATAATTAAATCCCTTTAATTAACAAAAACCTCAAAACTCCTCCTATAAAGGAAAGTTATTTTTCCCCAAACCACTTGGCCAACTAAAGGCACACTTTGTGCCTATACATCCTATACTTTCTTCCCACCTCAAAAATAATTATTTTTGAGATGTTTTATTATTTCTTTTTGCCCCTTTTCTTAAATGGCTGAAACAAAATAATAGCTTAAAATTACTTTTCCATCTCAATAAATCTTGGGAAAATTCTCCAAAGTGTAACATGGTATTTAAGACCATCTCAAAGCAAAAACCCACTTTGTCCAATTCAAAAATTTCAAATAATTTCCACAAATCAGATTAAGCAATATTGTAATAAATGATATAAATACGATCTAAAATACTCACAAAATTTCCAAATAAATATGGGACATGTTTCTTGATCTTACACATCTCCCAGCACTATTATCTCACTTTGTCAAGATCAAAATCCAAGAATTAGCCATTGATCTTCAGTTACGGCAGATTGGAGCATACTCCTACTCCTTCCTGGAACCACTCCTTGAACATGCATGCACCCTGGGAGCCTCCCGACTCGATCCTAAACATGCTCATCATCACTGTCGCGTGCGCCTTCTTCCTAGCAAGGAAACCATCGAATCCGCCCATCCATGGGCTTGCCAGCATGCACCGCTTCCCCTCGTTCCCGCCCCATCACCTCCCAAGCTTCATGTGAGATCCCCTCGTGCTGCCCTGACCACCCTAGGGTTTTGCCACCACCATGTGGTTTCGTCGGGGAAGAAGACTGCTGAACCTCAGATCCGCTTAAAACTAATGGACCAGATCGCATGGTACCCCTTGGTTCACACCCTGAGGCTGACCATCCAACCCCACCAAGCGGGTTTTAACCAGGCCTCCCACGCGCTGGAATGCAGACTGGCTGGCTAGACCCTGTTCTTCCCAGTTCCCACTAGAATTCGGCCTATCTACCCTGCCTCCTTTGTTTATTTTTTAAATAGTTTCTAGAGCTGCTTTTCTGTTAGTTGGTTTAATTAGTTTCAAAAATGAAAAGTGGATGGGAAAGGCTAGATATATATTTTAGTGGATAACTTAGTGTTCTCTCTAACATGTAGTACAAAAACATGGACCAAATACTATTTGTATCTTCTATGGAAATTAATCTTCTAAATAATACTTTTTCCATTCAATAAATCCCACAGGGACTTCCACATATCCAAATGGACTGAATCCTTTTTCCTATGAAAGTAAATTGTAATACCTACCCACTGGCCTTGACCCCATTCTAAGTGGAGCATTATTTTTACTATAGTAAAAGTAACAAAATCTCCCCATATCAGTCTTTAGAAATTTCTTTAGGCCAAACCAAAAATGGTTTTGATATAAATCCAACTCCCAAAATACTTAAACCCTCATATCTATGAAACTCTAGAAGCCCAATATTTTTTCAAAAATGGTTGATTTTTAGTGAATAAAACTATTCTATCAATAGTGATTTCACTAATAAAATCACTCCAGTATTTTTGTTTCTCCAAAAAGAGTGATTCGAATTTCTACTAGAAGGCATCTTTAATACCTATCCACTGACATTTTTCTGATACCATTTGAACCTATAGATAAATCTGGTTAAAAAGACAAATTTCTTATAGAACCGAATTTGGGAATTTCCCAAGGGCATTATGGTAATTATTTTGAGGTGATTCCAACTCTCAAAATTCACAAACTCAAATATACACAAACCCCTCTGAGGAAAAAATTATTTGAGCTAAAAATATATTATGGTGAACTAAACTCGAAGTTGTCTATTCTAGTATAAGTTACCTCACAGCTACTATAGGGGATGGAGATCCCCGGAGGCTGGGTCTTCTCCTGTAATGGTCCACAGAGTGTTGACCAGGTGAAGAAATGAACTTTTTGCAGGCATCCAGGCGTTACTATGCGCCTCTCATTGAAAGCACACACTTTGGCAGTGGAAAAGGTGCTCTGGTTGGTCCTTGCTACCGGACGTCCTGGTGTTGAGAGGAACGACTCATAAGGTAGGACCTTATACTGGAGTGGGCATTCTGAAGGTCTTGACCGGTTACTCGACCCATGATCTGTGCGAGATCAGGGCAGGGTACCTGGATGCTATGGGTAAAGTGTACAACCTCTACAGAGTGTAAATCTATTCAAATAGCCATGTCCGCGGTTATGGACGGGTTGGACAAACTACTGTAGAGCGGTGCTGGTTTAAATTTCAAAAAGGATTTTAGTAAAGCAAAGTCTTTGGAGCTGTTTTGACCATGGGATGGTCGGAAAGGAAGGAAAGGAGTTTGGTCATGGGATGATTGGAAAGAAGGAACAAATGGGTGACCCAATCCTAGTATTTTCCAAAAACCTTTCAAATGTTTTCAAATGGTTTTACAAAAGTTTTTAACAAAGATATGGATAGGCTATATCTATAAGAGAAACTATTTTAGAAAAAAACCTCTCATGGACTTGTGAACCTATAAATGATTTTTTTAAATACAAGCGTTATATCATGTACTTGTAGTTCAAATCTGGGCAATCTCCTACCGATTCGGAAGGAACTTGTCTTTTTCATGAGGGATGGACAGAAAGGTTCCAAATACACCAATTTGGAAATTGTCTATCTAAGGTGGTCTAGTATTTTTGAAAAATGGGTTGGTACCAATGCCAAAGTTTAATTTGGTGGTTGCTTCATAGAACACCCCGATTTCGGCACCTCAAAAATGTAAATTGGCCTTTTCGTCCGTCAAAATGGAAAACTTCCTCCTGCAACATCGTAAGCCATCCCATGATGCACATGTGTGCACAATATGGGCACATTATCACAAATTATACCCTGATTCTAGCCATAACATTGGTGGTTTGACCTAAATGCCATGAAACCTTGAACATGATAGGTCATTTTGTGAAGGATTTTTTATGATGGTTGCAATTTTTCAAGTTCAATGTTTTTCTTTGCAACTATGACACATAATATGACACCACGCGAAGGTTTCCATAGTTTGGATCATTTTTGAGTTTCTTATGCCCGATTGAAACCATATTCAAAACGGCGGGCATGAAGATTCCTAGCCTGGCTTCTTAGTTAATGAAATATGCATAAAAATTAGTTAATGAATTTTTAATTAAAAATGGCATAAATGTTTATAATTTGAATAGTTAATGAATTTTTGATTAGTTATTTAAATTGAAGCAGATTTCCTGTTAAAAGTTTTTTCAAATTCCAAATTATGCAATAAATATTTGTTAATGCAATTTTAATTGAAAATAGTAAAATTGTATAGTTCAAATAAAAATATTTGAAAACAGAAAATGGTTTTTGATTAGTTATTTAACTTGAAGCACTTTTCATGTTGAAAGTTTTATCAAATTCTAAATTCTCCAATAAATATTTGTTAATTCAATTTTAATTGAAAATAGTAAAATTGTATAGTTAAAATAAAAATATTTGAAAACAGAAAATGGTTTCTGATTAGTTATTTAAATTGAAGCACTTTTCCTGTTAAAAGTTTTTTGAAATTCCAAATAAAGCAATAAATATTTTTAATGGAATTTTAATTGAAAATAGTAAAATTGTATAGTTAATATAAAAATATTTAAAAACAGAAAATGGTTTGTGATTAGTTATTTAAATTGAAGCACTTTTCCCGTTAAAAGTTTTTTGAAATTTCAAATAAATAATCATCTTAAATTGAAACATCTTATTAATTAAAAAAGAAAACAAATTTGAAAATGGCGGGAAGACCAAAAGTTTTGCCAAAATCTGAAAAACGGGTCAACGATCCCGGTTCGTCGCACGAAACGGGACCGATGATCCTGGGTGCGCGCTCTGCGAGCAACAGGCATGTGGTCCCGGTTTGTATCACCAACCAGAACTAAAGGCCCAACGGTCCTGTCTGGTACGATGAACCGGGACCAAAGGCCCGCGCACGTGACGGCCTAGAAATGCTCCTGCCCAGACCTTTGGTCCCGGTTCATCCCACCAACCGGGACCGTTGAGCCTTTAGTCCCTGTTGGTGAGACGAACCGGGACCAAAGGCCTGTACTAGATAACTGTTGCCCCTCCTTCTTCCTCCCCATCCACTTCACTCGCAAAACGCCTAAGAAAAATCACGCGCGGAGCAAAACGACGTCGTTAGGCTGCCGGATTTTCGAGCCGCCACCGTCGCCCTCTTCGCCATCGACCGCGCCGCCTAAGCCCACGCCGCTCCGCCTCCGACCGCGCCGCCTGAGCACACGCCGCTCCACCCCTGCTCGCGCGGCCCCCCACCAGCGCCGCTGCCTCTCGAGCCGCGACCGCGCCGCCCGAGCCCGCGCCGCCCTAGCCCGCCTCTGACCACGCCGCCTGAGCCCGCCGCCTCCGACCGTGCCGCTTGAGCCCGCCGCCACCTACCGCGTCACCCGAGCCCGACGCCGTCGCCTGCTCGCGTCATAAAGGTTTTTTTATATGTTTTTTGTAATTGTTTTATTAACTAAAAATGCTGACAGGTGGGTCTAGCATGTCAGGTTTTTATTCTTTTTGGAAATGTTTTCTGAAATTAATAAAAGTCTCACATGTGGGGGCCAGATGGAAAATAATTTTAGTAATTGCAAAAATGTTTATTTATTTAAAAATGATTTTAAAAAGGATTAAAATTGGGAAAATTCATGACTAATTCATTTTAAATCAGAAAAATGTGTATAATATATCAAAATGTTTAGAAAAATAAGATCTAACATTTAAAAATGTAAGCATTCATATTCATACAACTTTGAACCTTACTTTACATAGAGGAACACCGACACCCCCTAAGTACCATGGGTTCGATGGTTTGTCCACCTAGGGCATTCCGAACCGATTTAGAAAATAAGTGCATAGTGTTTTGCATTATTTGCGTTATAGTAACTTGCAAATCTTAATTTGCAGATACTATGGATCCAACATACCAAGATACTATGATTTCAGAACATCAGGAAAACATCCTCCACGGAATGATCTGCGAAAATGAAGATATCAATATCGATGTCACCGGTGAGTTTCTAAACGATTCCGGTGAGGGAGATGAATCTGTCAACCAAGGAGACGGCTCTGGTGAGGTAGAAGCCGAAGCCTGGGACAGGGGAGAAGCCAATGAGGGAGAAGGCGATGGCTCCGGCGGAACCTTAAATCTCGCAAACACCGGCGAGGTGTATATATGTATTTTTGTAATTAAAATGCTGCTGTTTGTATATATACATGCATATATTAACACTCTTTCTTCTTTTAGCCCTCCAGATCGGGAACTTCTTCTGTAAGAACGAAACGAGGCCCAACAAAAAAGTTGGATGACACTGTGAGGTATAGGATCGAAGTGGTCGGTGTAGACGGCGAACTGCCAGCTCCCGTCGATGTCGCAAGAAAAAATTTGTCAAGCAATGCGGAGTTCTTGTGAGGGACTACATCTCGATCACCGTTCAAGAATGGAATCGGCCAAGCGGCAGTGGATTCTCGTATGTCGACGACACCGCCAAAGATAAGCTTTTTGACAAGCTCATGATTAATTTCCTCCTGCCGATGCCAGATGTGAATCTAGATGAGGAGAAGAGAGCAAGAATGGAGCTTGTTCAAAGAGTCAAGAAGTTTGCTCTCATAAAGATGGCCAATGCATTCAAGAACTGGAAGAAGAAACTGTACAATAACTTTGTCAAGGTAGAGAAGACTCCGGATTTCAATCAAGGCGGTTATGCTAAGTTAAGACACCAGTGGGAGGATTTTGTGAAGTACAAGACATTCGGAGAAAGCTAAGGAAAGGTCTAGAATAAATACGGAGAACGCTGCTAAGAAAGTGTACCATCATAATATGGGGTCTGCTGGCTACGCCGGTTGCATGCCTAACTGGGATGCACTTGACGTCAATTACATTGCTGTCAGGATCTGACCAGAGCCCACAACATGGACGCCACGGGCGAGAAACTAGTTTTATGACCATGGGGGCACATTGGGAGACCACAAAGAAGGGAGGGCAATATATAATCAGAAACACAAAGATGATCCCCTACTGCCCATCGAAGATATTAGAAATGCAGTAGATGATGTTGCAGCGGGACGGTTCGTTCCTGATAGAGAGAACGACGAGCTCACATGTGCCCTTAAAAATCCTGAACACGAACGACGAGCACGAGGCACACCGGGCTCCAAGTCGTGGAAGGTTGCCTTCCCCGCGGAAATGAAGAGATATCACGATAAAAGCCATCAGAGGAGAAAGGAAAGGGAGGAATCCGAGAAAGCGGCCGCTGTAGACCGGTTGCGTAATGTAGAATAGCATTAAAGCGGCGGATCAACTCGACAGACTTAGCTAGCAAGGTACTAGCGGCCAATCTCAGCGGCACGTGGTAGAAGCTGCATTCGATGGTACTGGCGGCCTATCGAATAAGAAAAGCAGCATCGCTTCCACGCATCTCCATGATGTTGATGATGATGCACCGACGATGGCTCCTCCTAAACGCTACCCAGTGGATGATATCACTCAGAGCACAGCTTGTGAGCTAAAGGTACATGTTATGAACTTAAGGGTGACGGCGGCGGTCGGCATGGCCGTACCAATTGTGCCTAACCCAACTTGGCATTGCAGTCCGGTTCCAAAAGGGTACGC
The DNA here is from genome assembly GCA_910589775.1 of Avena eriantha. NCBI lineage: Eukaryota > Viridiplantae > Streptophyta > Magnoliopsida > Poales > Poaceae > Avena > Avena eriantha. Next base: position 494,936,404 of record OU342743.1, read on the forward strand.
TGTCGTCACGGTGGATGATGTGAAGGAAGATTTTGTGGAGCTGAAGCTAGACCACCCTGCGAGGGAGATATGAAGCTAACTCAACTAGGAGAAGCCAAAGGGGGGACTATTCTATGGCCAAAGGAGCACATCGTGCTTCCAAATTATGTGCCCCCAAGGCCAACCACTCCTCAGAGAAGCAATCCACCTTCGACGCCACCTACCATTCTCCAGCGCAACCGTCGCCTTCACCGCCTCACCACTCAGCGCAACCGTCTCCATCGCCGCCTCAGCCGTCTCCATCCCCTGAGCCTCAGAGACAAAAGCGGAAGTATACTAAGAGGGGCAGCACCACCAGCAGCAGCAAGAGCACGTTCCGATCACTGAAACGTAAGGTATCACCCCTCCCAAGAGTACCTCATAAGAATATGAAGAAGCTACCTTGTGAGAAGACTGATGAGGAAATTGTTGCAGCCGCAGTTGCCCATTATGAAAAGTGGAAGATTGACATGGCTAACAAGAAAAAGCCAATAGAGCCATTCTTCCCGGTCACCACAGAAGATAAAGCCAAAGCAGGCGCGCTTAAGATTCAGCTTCACCAACCCGTAGCGCTCACATCAGACTATAATCGCTCTATTACCAAGTCGACTGAGGCAAAAGAGCGGAGAGTCGAGAAAGAAGTTTCCCAGCTCGGACAACAAAAAAATCAATCGATCGAACCGCTCAAAGTATATGATATACCAATGAGTGGAGAGCCCAGGAGCGGCATGATCCGAACATTGATCCGGAGTTTGTTTGACTGTACGGAGCAAAAGCCAAATTATATGGACTGTCTATTACTGAGTACATGAGCCGTATGGATGAGTTCGAGGGATACTAAGAAATAGCATATGTATACCAGTACGGGGCTCCTCTTGTCAAACCCGAGTTACTCAAAGATCTACCAACAAAAATGCAAAGATTGCATAACTGGTACATGCAAGCCTATGCTAAATCCAAAAACTGGATCTATGCTGCATATAAACACCACCATTACGGTCATGGAGATGGCTTCCTACTAATCGAATTTTCAGAATTATTTCAGTTTTACCAACAAGACGCCCTTGACAAAACTATCATCAATGCCTATTGTTTGTAAGTATTATTAATTTCTGTAATTAAGTCTTTCTAGCTCAGCTCATTTGTTCCTTGTATAATCTTACTCATTACTATACTAATGATATATGCAGAATGAAGATTCTCGAATGCAACAAAGGACAAATCTATGACCTTGGGTTTGTTGACTACAATTTCGTTCATGAAGTTACTCTAAAAACGAAACCCAAAGAGACAGAGGATAACTTGCTACAAGCGTTGACGCATTTCAGCAATAGAAGGGAAATACTATTTCCTTACAACGTTGGGTGAGTGTTATTGTCTTGTACACATTCTATTTTCGCTTACTCAATGTTAAGCCTATAATTGACTCATGTTATATTCTGTTAGTGTGTCCATCTTCCACTATATTCTGTTAATCATTGTTGTTTACACCGGAGTAGTAGAAGTCCTGGACTCGAAACGCACACCATTAGAAAAGTGGGCGAACATGCAGGAATGCCTCCAGAAGGTTTGGAAACGGTTCACCGCCAAAACTAGGGGTGTTTAGATGCCAGAGCTTACATTTCAATCATTCACTGTAAGTACTACTTGCTAGATCCACGGATCTCTTTGATTCTAGTTTCAATACCACCATTATCATGCTTGATTATTATTTTGATTGAACTCCGTTCTCGTAAAGTGCTTGAGGCAGGAAGCCGGGAATAACTTATGTGGATACTATGTCTACGAGTTCATTCGCTAGACGACCAAAGAGAAGGGCGCAGACCGGAACATCAAAAAAAATGAAGTACGATAAACAATAATCACAACTTTATTTTATTACCACCAATTGTGTTTAGTTTCATTCATATATATTGATCCCCTTCTTTAAATTAGATCGAACGGATGTGGGACGGTCTTCTATCACAAGAACGCCTGCGAACAATTCAAGAGGAAATTGTCGGATTCTTATTAGAACAAGTCATAGATCCAAAAAAAGAATACTATTACCTAGTTCATTTGGAAGGGTGAAGTGTAAAAAAGAAGATGTAAATGAGATCAAATTCGTGTGAGTACTGTTTGTAATTAATATGTTTCGACCAAGAAGACGGATGAGACGGTGTATAATATATTTGTGATCATGATGTGTAATATATATCGTGGTTTCATTATTGATGTATATATGTAGTACCATTAAATTGAATACAAAACACCAAATAAATAAATAACCCTGCCGCGGCACAAAAATAGCCCGAAAATCCTGCCGCGGCACAAAACCCTGCCGCGACACAGAGACCAACGATCCCGGTTCGTGCCACGAACCGGGACCAATAATGCACCCCCCTCGTCTCGCGCGCTCCCACGTGGAGACCCATTGGTCCCGATTTGTTCCACGAACCGGGACCAAGGATCCATCCCCCTCGTCGCGCGCACGCTCACGTGGAGACCCATTGGTCCCGGTTCATGCCCTAACCGGGACCAGCATTAGTCCCGAGTGATTGGTCCCGGTTTGGAAACCGGGACCAATGGCCCTTATGAATCGGGACTAGAGGATCCAAATTTTGTAGATTGCGCGGTTGCTGGTGAACCGAATGCCGATTTATGGCATGGACATGCAGACATACTTTCACGCCGTGGATTCGATCAGGCTTAACATAGGAAACATGCCAATTAAGTCTAGGAACCCACCAGTATTTGTGGATATGATTATATGCGATGTTTTTCAAACTGTTTTGCGGTTAGATTGGAATTCTGAGCATTGTTGTGAGCGTACGTTGAAGTCTCTGTAGTGCATGCATGTATCACCGCTTCTGCTACTTATTGAGTCGGTTTATTTTCTTATAGGGATCGTTAATTGCTGTACATTACTTAGGCATATGGTGAGTATCCGAGTATTTCAGTTTTGGCCAAGTGTATCGCTGCTAGCTACTTATTAGGTATTTCCATGTCTAGTTTGAATTATTTGCATCACATTGAATCGAATACCATAAGCTCGGTTGCTTTGTAAATGGGTTCCACATGCATGCTTAGTTGCAAGTTTGTTTAGTAGAATTATTAGGTGTCTCGGTACTGTTTTTCACTTTGTTACACCTGATTAGATATACATGCATTTGCTAGCTTTAAATTATTATATTACTCGATCTGGTATTATTTAGCTAATCGGGTTATAACAAGTAGAGCGTCAGTTCATTTGTAAGTAATTTTGGCAATTTCTTTTATTGCATGTACACGGTTTTATAATCATCGACTGTTTATTACTATTGCATGAGTATAGCTACGGTAGCCTTTTGCATGTTGTTGCTTTTCACGTGTATTGTATTGCATGTTGCTCATCTGTAGATTGGAGTATAATTATTTTGCTAACATCGTTACATGTCGGCATGCTAGTATTTTTACTTCTTACCAAGTGCTTGACCGAGAGATTTCAGATGTGCTTATTATCGTATGTGTAGTGTCCTTATCCCAGTTTTGCATGCACGCATGTGTATGTGTGTATGTGTAGTCGTATGCATATTGTATTTGTTGTTGTATACCATAGAAAGGTTTATCAGTTATATTTTCTCTTGGGCATATATGTTGTGCTAAATTAATTGTTAATCAAAATAGAGCGATCAGCATACCTTATGCCGTAGTGGCCCAAACCTATCCGCGTCATCCCAATCCCTTTCGGTTTACTCTATATAGATATATCGAACCACCGACGCACACTTTTTATTTGGATCTTTTTGTTTGGATCTTATTTGTGGTTATTCGAAGTTTGTATTTATGTGTTGTTCATCGTTATGACGAGTAGGGACTGACGACTTCAATCAGAATCAAGATTACGAAGAAGAACAATACAACACCAACGAATGCATGCCCCTTTCATAACTATCCCATGTTTTATAAGTGCATGTTTTTATTCTTTTACAAATATGCTGCTATTTTGGTTACACACATATCCTGATACACCTGTGACCGTACACTACCCTGAGTAGAGATTTTATATTAATCGTGTAGAGTAGAATTGCTTAGCCTTGCTAAATATAATTAGGATCCTTGATCTTACCTCTTCGGAGGAATTGGATGACCCTCAGGTCAGATACACACTTTTGAAACTTGTTGAGCTCACTGAGCTAGCTGTTGTTGCTATCTTCTACTCTACTCTAGGTGAAATTTACCGTCTAAATACTGGCGCGGGCGACAGATGGATCAAAGGAAGGAGCGATTGGCTGCCCTTCACTAGATGGAGGGAGCAATCCGTCGTCCGTGCCACATGAGGGCCTAATAAGTCTTGGATTTGAAGATTGTGACCACCGTACAACCACATGCTATAATGGGCACTGGCTTGGTTAAGTAGGTTAGTCAGCCTTAGGTGTAGATGTCATCGTACCGCTAATGAGGTGTCTGCCTACGGGAGAGCCTTCGGCACAGATGGAGGGGCGGTTTGAGGACATACTCTCAGTTCCGTGCGCCAGACCCGGTCGGCTCGTCACATCTTTGGGGGCTAGCTAAAAGACCTTGTCACAATCCGGATCTGTCGGTACACCAAATGGTGTGTACTAAACCAGCGGCCACTGGTGGGCAACGAGACGGGGTTGTGTCGTGTGGGAAAAGTGTACAACCTCTGCAGAGTTTAAACTATTTGAATAGCCGTGTCCACGGTCATGGACGACACATGAATCCTTCTTTACATACAGGAACTTGTCTTGCTATTTCTCTCTTTGCCTCTATCCTTTCCTTGGAATCTACTGATGTATGTGAGTTGTCGAGGACAACCACAATGATGAGAAACACCACATTGATGATAAAACATGTTTTCGTCTAAACCTGCTTTTATCAAAACTACTATCAGCTGCAAATAAAATTGTCTTTTGTGCAAAAGAACCATATGACCTCCACATAAAGCCACATGTAGCTATATCAGGTTTACCATAAGGGGTATGTTGAGTACTTTATATACTCATGGCAATACTTTTGTTGAAATTCAGAGTACTATGAAGGAAAGGACTACGACTACTATGATGACGCCGAGTGAGGTCTCGTGGACTACATCGACTGCCTGTCGTTGAGATGGAGTTGCTGTATATTTTATTTCCACTATTTTTCTGGTTGTAATAAATGTCACAAGACATTATACTATGTGTCTATTGCTATCCAAACTTTGTAATAATTACACTTTGAACGTTATGCAATGGTATTTATTTTGTTGTGTCATCAACTTGATCTTGGCATTGACGAGATGCACAGAGAGGTCTGGAGGTTAAATTTCGGTCCTCGCAGAAGTGGTATCAGAGCCGATGTTGACCTAGTCACGTGGCCTTAGTTAGAAATGGAAAGCCCTAGTACGTATTTTTATACCAAAACTATATGTTCAAATAAAAAATACATTTCATTGTCGTAGCTTGTCTCTCTTATTTGGCTTTTACAAATTTTGATACTGATCATACTTGTCCTATTTAAATATTCGTAGATGGCCATCTTCTCGACCCGTAGGATTAAAGAGTTTAGCAACCTAGACGGGTAGTAGGTAATTTATATGAGACCATGAGAGCGGATATTCACTTCGGCTCGCAGGTGCAAATGCACCCATTGTGAGAAAATATTTTTCGAAATGTCAAAAAAATCGAAACAAAAAATTCGCATATACATTTGAGAAATTTATGTTGGTTCACAAGTTTTCGGGATGAAAGAATATTTTATGTGTCGTGTATAAAAAAGACAAAAATATGTCACATGAATATGACTATTCACGTGACTTTTTTGTCTTTTTATACATGACACATAAAAAGTTCTTTCGTCCCAAAACTTGTGAACAAACATAAAATCTTCGAATGTATATGTAGGATTTTTTTGTATTTTTTTTACATTTCAAAATATGTTTCCCACAATGGATGCATTTGCACCTATGCGCCGAATTGTTGCCTCCACCATGAGAGAGCCATTTGTTTAGTTCTAAATTAACTAAGTGAGCAAACTCGTTAGCTATTTTCAAAATTTGCATGTGTGCTTAGGGCTAGACTATACTGGTCTATGACTTACGCATGCGGTGTAGCTACATTTTTTTTGTTTGGTCCATCGTGTGTGAGGACTTTTTATTTTGGATTGCACTTGTATTATTCTTGGCGTGTTTGCAGTTTGGTTTTGGGGTTAGACAATATTCCCTCTTATCTAATCCTAATTTAGAACGACAACAGGATGAATGTGAATAGAGGTCGTGGTCACGGTCGTGGACCAGCTTTTCAGGAGAATCATACCGAAGGCGAAGTCCATTACACTGACACTGAGACGGAGGATGAGGGACAACATCCGCAACCACCCCGCCACCAATTGACATGACGCAGGTGATGTTGATGCAGACTAAACTGTTGCAGCAGATGACAGCTAATTTGGCGAACGAGAATCAGAAAAAAAACCAGAATATCAACCAGAATCACAACCAAAACCAGCCGCCGTAGCAGTCCAAGCTAGCTGAGTTCAAGAGGAAAAAGCCACCAACTTTTGCAGGGTCGACGGACCCTATTGAGGCTGATGATTGGCTGAAGGATATCCGTCGGAAGCTCAATCTGGTGAATGTTAATGCTCAGGACCGCGTGAAGTTCGCTCCTCACCAACTCAAAGGTGTGGTCACAGAATGGTGGGAGAACTATTATGATGCACATGATAAGGCTGAAGAGATCACCTGAAATGAGTTTGCAGAGGCCTTCCGTACTACGCACATTCCTGCTGGTCTCATGGAGCTAAAGAGAGATGAATTCCGAGCTCTAGTCCAGGGGAAAATGTCAGTATCTGAATACTAGGATAGGTTCACAACAGTTATCGTGCTATGGGAAGACGGATATACCTACCGAAGCAGACAAGACAACAAGGTTTCTGAGGGGATTGAACCCAGGTCTGAAGGACATGTTGGTGTCTCATGATTTCCCCAACTTTCAGAGTTTGGTCAACAAGGCAATTCTACAAGAGAACTCCAAGAGGGAATTGGAGGAACACCGTGATGGCGTGGAAAAGACTAAAGGCAAACTGAAATAAAGATAGAAGTAAGGAAACATGTAACAGATCTAGTAGCAAACGAAGTATCAATTCTTAGAAACAAGGCATAGGGATCATACTTTCACTAGTGAAAACTCTCATATAAATATCTTCTCTTTATGATACTACTCTTAACTACTCTCCAGTTGGACACTCTAATCCATGGTAGGGCTATAACAACACACCTCAAAGTAAGAATTTCCCATCTAGATAACTCCACACTGTCACCTTGAGCTCTAGACGGTTCCAACAAACACCACAATTTCATAGAAACATCCAACTCCAAATATAACTCATAATAAGTATTTGTAATTTCTAGCCTAAGTGCCACCATGGTGTGCACGCTGTCATTTTCACACACATGGGGAGAGCAGAGATCTATTAGAGCATTTGAGTAGCAAGGTAGCTTGATTACAAAGCTCATGACCACAACAAGATCATGCATAGAGAGAGAGATAAACACATAGCTACCGGTAGAACCCTTAGCCTTGAGAGAGAACTACTCCCTCCTCATCATGGGAATCAGCAATGGTGATAGAGATGGTGGTGGAGATCGATGGAGATGGCTCCGGGGGCACTTCCCCGTCCCAGTAGGGTGCCGGAACAGAGACTTTCTGTCCCCTGAATCTCCCCTTCGGTGGCGACGGCGTTGCGGAACTTTTCTTGGCTGGAGGCTTGATGATTTAGGATTTATGCATCGAAAGGCTTCTTATAGACGAAGGGGCTAGGTCGGTGGAGTGCCAGGGAGCCCACACCACCTGTTAGCCTGCGCCACCATATGGTGTGGCCAGGCCCTGGACCTCCTCCGTCTCTGCTTCTGGCTCTGTGAGTCTTCCCGTAAAATAGGAACTTTGGCTTTTGTCCCGTCCAATTCCAAGAATATTGATTTTCTGACTTTCCTGGAACCAAAAATAGCAGAAAACAGGCAACTGGCACTTTGGCTCTTGTTAATAGGTTAGTCCAAGAAATCATATGAAAAGTACTCCAAAGTGTGGACAAAACATAAGAAAGTAGATAAAACCAAGCATGGAAAATCAAAAATTATAGATACATTTGCAATGTATCAACATCCCCAAGCTTAACTCCTACTCGTCCTCGAGTAGGTAAGTGATAAAAAGAAAGAATAATTTTTGAGGTGACATGCACCATCAAAGACTTAATCAAGGTATTTGTAAAACACTCAAAGCTGGGATCAAAGTACTTCAATCATAACATGAAAGTCAAAGTTCTAGCAATAAGACAAAGAAACTATGATGCAACATGAAAAGGCACAAACAAAAGATTCATGAATAACAATGCTTTGCAAGACGTTTGTTTGTTTCACATAAAGAAAACATAGCATAATAGTATTCAGCTTGTCCCTTAATAGAGTAGCAAATATAAATGCATAGGACACCTTCAAAGTTCATAAGAGTGACTAGATACAATAGTTTAAAACAAGCAATAACAAGTTATGCATCAATCAACTAGTCTTGGGACAATGCACATAGAACTAAGAATGACCACTATGCTCTCAAAGTAGGTGCATAAAGGTAGAAGGTGGAGACTCAATGTAATGGTGGAAGAAAGGCCTTTGAAAAAGGAAGTAGGGATTAAAGTCTCATAAAGTGCTTCCAAAACATATGGTACTTATAGATTCCAGCTCTCATTGCCCCTATCATAAGAATCTTGAAGTGATTAAGGTTAAAGTGACAAAACTAAGAGGATATGCTTGACAAGTTATAAACCGAAATCTCATGCCCCTTACTTAAGAGGACTGATCCTCATGCTACTCAACTTCAGTCACGAGTACGCTCTTGTCATTGTAAGTACATGTGTATCATTAAGAACCGCCAACGGGGTAACCCTTGCACATGATACGGGAGCTTTCCCATAATCAAAATGACAAGGCAAGCAGACAATGAGCATCTCAGCAATCTTTTTATTTGCTATTTGCATATGTTTTTATTGAGGATGCTTCATAGAGTGCTTATTATGGTGATGCTGCAAGTTTCCACCATGATTAGGCATGGCTTAGGCTAGCGGCCCAGGCGTTTCTCTAACACACATACAAACTTCATGATCTTACAAGTTCCACTTTTATTTCACACCGCCGGGATCCGTAAGCAAAAGAACATGATATCAACGGGGTACAAAGTACAAGTGCAATGTTGAAAGCGTTCCCCATAAAACATGGTTCTGCTAATTTCAACTTATAAAGCGCAAGCATATACGCAACAAAGAAGGACCCAATGGTTCAAGTTTATTAGATGCAAAAAAAAGTAAAGTGTGCTATCACTACAACAAATTACTCATGTAGAGACGCACGATATAAGGACTAGAGACATTTTATATCATCTCTAAGGCACCGTAGAGTCGCAACTATAAAGCGTCTAATGAGTGTCTTCTTATGCACCGTCTCAAAAGATCATAGGACGCTTTGCTGAGCGTGTCTACAAAGAGATGAGACGTTTATATAACGCCTCTACCAAGTCTAAAGACGTTCTTGTATTTGAATTTGCATGTTGTCTTTACCATTCCTAGTGACGGAATATCACGTCTCAAATAGATTCAAGGATGTGAATATGATTGCCCCAAGCTAGAGATGTCGATGCCAAAATTTCCCTTTTCAGTGAAATACTATTATAGCATATCGAATGGAAACTATATTAATGCATATGTTCACAACATACTAATTAGAATATGTTTCTGGTCTTCTTCATGTAGGCATTACATATACTAAATTGTATTATTCATATATAACATACTAAGTAGCTCGCAGAAACCAATTAAGTTTACAATAGTAAAAAAGTATCCCCAAGCTGCAAATACACCGGAAACACATACATATGTACACACACTATGTCTCTATCTATGAACCTATATCTACGGGCATCCAATATCTTCATTGTCCATTTATTGCATCCATACATGTCCTTTGCAGTAATCCAATATCTTCAGTGTATGTTCATTACATATGTACATGTCCGTTGCATATGTACATGTCTTTTGCAGTCATCCAATACCCTGGATACCATTCAAAACATATGTAATTTAACGGGGCATAGGCTCCTTCAAACAACTCATCAGAACAATTTAAGTGCAAATTCAACAATCAGACCAAAATTTAGAGCAAGGAAAAACAGAAAGTCAATTGCCTAGGAAAAATAAATTTGGAAGGACTGCAATTGATACATGACGGCACACTTGCTGTTTCAGTGGCCAATTCTGGTGATTCTGCTCCAAGAACTCTGTAATAAAAAATAGTTATATGCAGATTTGTTGAACATTTCAGCATAAAACTTAATCCAAATATAAAACTAGTTTCATGTTAATATACCAAGAATCCCATAAGGAGGATGGATCTGCAGATATTATACGGAGAAAAGTGAACATATGGAAGAAGTTCGGCTTCACTAAAATAGATTGATCCATACAATCAGTCCCAAAAATGTGACCACGCCCTTAATATCAGATCAATTTAGTTAAATTAGTAAGGCGGGCAGGGCTAGTACGAACTGTGCACCTCCTTGTATTTGTGCAAAAAACACGATTCAAGAACCACGTAATCAAGGCATACAATAAATCTACAAACAATCAAAGTGTCCAGTAGTACTGTAACTTCTGTCATATATGCTTGCATGGAAATCTTAGATATGCGTGTGTTAATGGGTTCTCTGATATAGCTATGATTTACTACATTAGCGATACAATACCATCTGTTCTATATTCTGAAGGAATAAAAGAAATGATGCCAACCTCACCCCTCGATTATATGGTCAGCTTCCAGCTGATCGAAGAGCATCTGTTTGTCCAAAATTGTGAAAGCGGAGTGGACTGTAACTCAAATACCCTTTTAATAATTCATACGACCACTAAATTAAGCAATAAATAATGATAAACTGTAGCTTTTGCATGTTGCGGGACAAAACCTTGTACTTGTTGAAGTAAATAAGGTAGAACAGGTAAGGCTGGGGTGGGGAAAGATGGCATTGACATGGAGCTTGCGTCGCACGGAGAAGGGTGCAATTGACTGGAAGAAGACGATGTGCGGGCATGGCTTGCTGGCTGGCGAAGCAGATCTCGTTGCTGGGGAACGTCCGGATCCCTTTGAGGTCGGGCTGATCTAGACAACCTCTGCCTCGCCACGGATTCGGCTGGAACCGCCGCCGGGGGGAGAGAATCGCACGCCCGCCTGCCGTCGCGCCGTGTGAGCACCCGTGAAGCCGCATCCCGCAGGTTGGTAAAAGGGGAGACCACGCACGGAAGATGTGATGGCGGCTAGGTTTTCCACTGTTTTCTTCTCTAAGTCATGGGCGTCATGGGAAAAGGAAAACTGATCAGATGGCCCATCGTGGGTGTTAGTGGAGGAATATAAGCCCAAAAAGTGTATTTTGAGACGACTCGAGCAGCGTCTCATAAAACGTCTTTATAGAGTGTCCATATTTTACATAAAGACGTAGATAAAAAGCGTCTTATAAATAACGTCTCTAGGTGTTTATTTTGTTGTAGTGTATCAAGTTCGTGAGAGCTTTAATCACTAGTTTTCTCATAACAAGTTTAATTTGGAAGGTAAACAAAAGCATGAATATACTTGGAATAGCATAAGCTAGTAGGTAGATGTGGTGGACTCTTTGGAATAACTTGGTTTAGGGAGTTGGATGCATGAGTGGAACTCATACTTGGTTGTGGAGGTTAGCAAAAGACTGGGAGCGACAAACTAAGAGAGCAATAATGGCCATAATCATGTAAAGCGACAAAACATCATTGATCAAAGCATAAAGTGATACTACAAGTTTAAAACTAAAGGATCATATGGTGACTTGAGATAGTCATAACATGGTGTGAGCATGCGCCAAGTCAACCCAAATAAAGCATCAAAGGAGAATACCACTATACTATGCTTTAATATGCTAAAACAACGCATGATTCATCCAAGGCACATTAAGAAATCTCAATTGTTTATGACAAGTCATGCTACAGCAAATAATACTAAGCATAAAGCCAAAACAATATCAAGCATGGCATGACAGAGCATAGGCCACAGTCAAGAACGAGCTCTTTTTACCACATAAGTATGAACTTTCCTACTCTTTTCCAAACCAAACCAAACTATTTGCAAACCAATGTATGAAATAGGGGGTCCAACCAATTTATTCAACAAACTAAGCAAACCAAGCAAACGAAAAACCAAAACGAAAACGAAAAACAAGACGCTCGAAGAACAACACAACTGTGCATGAAACAATAAAAATGAAGCGTTTGGAAGAAACCTGAGATTTTTATTGATGAAGAAGGGGATGCCTTGGGCATCCCCATGCTTTGACGCTTGTACTTCTTGGATATCTCTTGGGGTGACACGCGTGGCATCCCCAAGCTTGAGCTTTAGTCCATCCGTCATCTCATTACTCATTCCTTCCATACACCTGAAATTTTTTCCTTCATACAAAACTTCACACAATGTTTATTAGCAACATTAGTGCAGTCAAGATAATAAGTCTTAAGGTTCAGTTCTAACACCAAATAAACTTCCATTAGAACACTAGCTACTGTAGCACTTCCCTCAAAAAGGTCAATTCCCCAAAAGAACTCAAAAAGGAACCAACAAGAAGCAAATGCAAATAATGTCAGAAATCTGTCAAAACAGACCAGCGGGTAAAGACAAATTTTTTCGAAGACCTTTTGTTGCTCAAATCAAAAAGTATTGAACTAACGAAAGTTAGATAACAACCTGGGGCATAAGCACAAACATTCACGCCTCAAAAGGACGTACAGAGATTTTACATGAATTTTTACGATGAAGCACATAAATCTGTTTCGGGACAGCAACTTTCCCAATCATTACTTCTCTCTCATTAGAGGTTACTCTTGGCACAAAAAGCAAATAAAAAGGATAAGAAGCGATTATTACTGAAGTAATAACTTCCAAGACTCATCTAAAACTTTTGGGTTATCTCCCAATATGTACTTTTCTTTAACGCCTTTAAGTTAGGCATGATAGTTTGAGAAGATGCTCACATAGGAAATATGAATTGAAGTAAAAGAGAGCATCAAGAAGCAAGTTCAATGCACATATCAGTCTAACCCACTTCCTATGCATAGGAATCTTGTAAAGAAACAAGTCATGAAAGCACAAAGCAACAAGCATAGTAAAACAAAACAAGTGCAACTTCAAGACTTTCAACGTAAAGAGGAGAAACTTAATATTATTGAGATGCATAAAACCATGTTTCCCTCTCTCATAATAACTTTCAGTATCATCATGAATAAAAGTAACAATATAACTATCACATAAAACATTCTTATCATGAGCCACATGCATATAATTATTAATCTCCACATAAGCATAGTCATTCTTATTAATCATAGTGGGAGCAAATTCAACAAAATAGCTATCATTATTATTCTCATCACCATAATCATCAAATATAGGAGGCATATTGTAATCATAATTAACTTTCTCCTCAATAGTAGCTGGACTAAAAATATCATACTCATCATTGTAATCATCATATATTGGAGGAATAGTATCATCAAAGTAAATTTTCTCCTGCATGCTAGGGGGGCTAAAAATATCATGCTCATCAAAACCAGCTTCCCCAAGCTTAGACTTTTCCATGGCATTAGCAATAATGGTCTCCAAAGAATTCATACTAACAACATTGCTATTAGCATGCAAATAAAGTTCCATAGGTTTTTTAATTTTCTCTTCAAACACTTCATGTCCTAATTCAAGATAAATACTATAAAGCTCTCTAATTTTGTTGTTGTTTTCCATTAAGCCTAACTAGTGAAAACAAGAAACAAAAAGACAAAATTGTAGAATCTAAAGGAAATAACTTCGAGCACTCACACCGGAGGATGTGAGTACCTTTTACCTTACATCCCCGGCAACGGTGCCAGAAAATAGGCGTTTGCCGTGGGAGGTTCTTCTTCTTTAGTCCTCCAAGTGAATACCTTTTACCTTACCTCCCCGGCAATGGTGCCAAAAAATAGCTTGATGGCGTGGAAAAGACTAAAGGCAAACTGAAATAAAGATAGAAGCAAGCAAAGTTGTAACATATCTAGTAGCAAACGAAGTATCAATGCTTAGAAACAAGGCCTAGGGATCATACTTTCACTAGTGAACACTCTCATATAAATATCTTCTCTTTATGATACTACTCTTAACTACTCTTCGGTTGGACACTCTAATCCATGGTAGGGCTATAACAACACACCTCAAAGTAAGCCTTTCCCATCTAGATAACTCCACACTGTCACCTTGAGCTCTAGATGGTTCCAACAAACATCACAATTTCATAGAAACATCCAACTCCAAATATAACTCATAACAAGTATTTGTAATCTCTAGCATAAGTGCCACCATGGTGTGCATGCTGTCACTTTCCCACACATGGGGAGAGCAGAGATCTATTAAGGCACTTGAGTAGCAAGGTAGATCTACTTGATTACAAAGCTCATGACCACAACAAGATCATGCATAGAGAGAGAGATGAACACATAGCTACCGGTAGAACCCTTAGCCTTTGGAGAGAACTACTCCCTCCTCATCATGGGAATCAGCAATGGTGATGGAGATGGTGGTGGAGATCGATGGAGATGGCTCCAGGGGCACTTCCCTGTCCCGGAAGGGTGCCGGAGCAGAGATTTTCTGTCCCCCGAATCTCCCCTTCCGTGGTGACGGTGCCACGGAACTTTTCGTGGCTAGAGGCTTGATGATTTAGGGTTTATGCATCAGAAGGATTCTTATAGGCGAAGAGGCAAGGTCGGTGGAGTGCCAGGGAGCCCACACCACCTGGTGGCGCGGCCAGGGCTAGCCCACGCCACCATATGGTGTGGCCAGGCCCTGGCCCTCTTCGTCTCTGCTTCTGGCTCCGTGAGTCTTCCGGTAAAATAGGAACTTTGGCTTTTGTGCTGTCCAATTCCGAGAATATTGATTTTTTGACTTTCCTAGAACCAAAAATAGTAGAAAACGGGCAACTGGCACTATGGCTCTTGTTAATAGGTTAGTCCAAGAAATCATATGAAAAGTACTCCAAAGTGTGGACAAAACATAAGAAAGTAGATAAAACCAAGCATGGAACATCAAAAATTATAGATACATTTGCAATGTATCACACCGCAAGCGCAAGACACCACAGGGTCATGGGGCGGGGAGCTCACGCCCAAAGAACAATAACCACCTAGGTTATCGTGTACCAGATCCCAAGCCGGCAAATCCTAATCCCAACTACTCACACCATGCCTACCGTACTCCGTGAGCTGAGGTCGGAGGAAACCATGCCAACACTACGGGGAAGGCATGCTACAACTTTGGCATAGAGGGGCACTTTGCTGCTGCGTGCCCGAGCAAGAAGAACACGGGGCCAATGCCAGTAAAGTTCAATTTGGCGTCTGGAGCCAAGGCACCAGCAACAGGACGTGGACGAGGCATACTGCCTACCCTAGGGGGCGCAACTCATGCGTCAAGATAGCCAGGGCGTGGTCAAGTCAACCACGTCACAGCCGAACAAGCTCATGAAGCCTCAGATGTTTTTCTTGGTATGTTCCTAATCAACTCATGCTATGGTTTAGTACTTTTTGATTCTGGAGCTTCCCATTCGTTTGTTTCCAAGCAATTTGTTGAAAAACACCATTTGAAACCGAGGGTATGAGTCGGGAAATTGTAGTACAATCACCTGGGGGAGTTCTTAGGACGGGTTTAAGGTGTCCTAAAGTGATCATAACAATCGAAGGAGTAGAGTTTCTAGCAAATCTCATAGTGTTAGACTCTAAAGGATTAGATGTCATTCTAGGCATGAACTGGTTAACAAACACAAGGCTATGCTAGATTGTGGCCTTAGAGCGGTAACACTGACCAGACCTGATGGAACTATGGTGGACTACAAACCAGAGTTAACATCCCAAACCACAGTGGAGAGTATACTGAACAACTTGAAGGAGATAGATGTATCTGATGTTAGAGTGGTCAGGGAATACCAAGATGTTTTTTTAGAGGAGTTACTAGGTCTTCCACCAGACCGTGAGATAGAGTTTGCTATTGAGTTAGTTCCAGGCACCGCACCTATTGAAAAGAGACCATATAGAATGCCCGCAATGAGCTAGCCAAGATGAAGAAGCAAATTCAAGAGCTTTTGGAGAAGGGATATGTTAGACCGACCACCTCACATTGGGGAGCACCGGTGTTGTTTGTGAAGAAGAAAGATGGTACCGTGCGCATTTGTGTGGATTACCGTGCCCTGAATGAAGTAACCATCAAGAATAAATACCCTCTGCCAAGGATTGATGATCTATTTGATCAGTTGAAGGGAGCTTCGGTGTTCTCGAAGATAGACCTCAGCTCAGGATATCATCAGTTCAAGATCCGACCGCAAGACATACCCAAGATAGCCTTCGTTACTCGGTATGGTCTATATGAGTTTCTAGTAATGTCATTTGGGCTCACAAATGCACCAACTTACTTCATGAATCTGATGAACAAAGTGTTCATGGATTGCTTGGATAAGATTGTTGTGGTGTTCATTGATGATGTGTTGGTTTACTCTCGTAATGAAGAAGAACATGAGAAACATCTTCGGGTAGTTATGGAAAGGCTTAGAGAACATCAACTCGATGACAAGTTTAGCAAGCGCGAGTTTTCGTTGAAGCAAGTGGAGTTTCTTGGTCATGTCATCTCAGCTGAGGGGGTAGCAGTTGATCCAGCTAAAGTGGAGTTAGTACTTAATTGACAACAACCAACGAACGAGTTAGAGATATGCAGCTTCCTCAGACTTGCCGGATACTATCACCGCTTCATAGATGATTTCTCGAGGATCGGAAGGCCGATTACACAGTTGATCAAGAAGGAGAAAAAGTTTGAGGGACACCAGCTTGCGAGACTAGTTTCCAAGAACTCAAGAAAAGATTGACATCTGCTCTAGTGTTGATCATGCCTCACATACGGAAGGATTTTGAAGTTTATTGTGATGCTTCCAAACAAGGTTTGGGTTGTGTAATCAGGCAACAAGTCAAAGTGGTTGTTGGGAGATACCCCCGCATAGGGTCACGCTGGGTATAAAGGCCGAGTTAGCCGAGGTACTACACGGTCAAAGCAAATGCAGGCCGGGTCACCTCGGCAGGCCAACTTATGGAGTAACCCAGCCCAGTGGGCATTTGCCCAGCATTAACCCGACCGGCATAAAATATATGTCGGCCATGTTTGTCTATCTATTATGCAGGTACCCTCGTAGTCAGGTTAGCCAAGCGCTAGCCGGACTATCACTTGGCGTCCAAGAGAAGGAACGAATCTCCTGCTGGTCAAAAGGTGGCATTTGCTAGCTATAGCGTGAGCGAAGCAAGCAGAGGGAAGGACCAGCAGGGCAGGGACGACCAAGATGACGGAAGTAGTGTCGGCTGACGTAGCCCGTGTCTGGTGATGCTTAAAAGCATGGATTACGCAGAGGGTTACATCCATAGTCCGGACCAGCCGTTAAAGTGAATAAATAAGCATATAGCTTTAACCAAGGAGCATATTCGGGGAATATGCTGCCACGTGTGCTCTAACTTTGTAACCCGGGCTCCCCTATATAAGGAGCACCAGGGCCTCCATAGAAGGGGATCGATCATTTTCTCTGTCTAAGGTAGAACTCTAGAGCTAAGTTGTGGGGGTAAGAGACATAGTCTCCTTCTCAGGAACAGCTCGAGGAGAACTTGTAACCACCATTGATAGAGGAAATACAACAACTAAAGTGTGTGGAATCACAACGCTATCCCTCCCTGGATTCCCCTAGCATGCATTGGCCCCATCTTTAGCCTACCCATGGCATCTGTCGTGCACCACGACAGTTGGCGCCCACCATGGGGCTAGCGGCGCTAGCAGGGGTGAAAATCCAGACGGAAACATGTCTAGCAACGGCGAACACATCGTCTCCGGCCTGGTTTAGCGCTTTGGAGCACTAGACTACGTCAGCGACAATGCAGGGAGCTTCAGCAGGCGTCCCCCTCCGCACAACATCCTCTTCATCAAGCTTGGCACGCACAAGATCTACGTCGGCATGGACGAGTCCTGTGTTCATCCGCGGCACGTCGTCGAGGGAGGAGAACCGCCTCTCAGTGTAGCTCGCGGTGTGCGTATCGCTCGCCCCGCTAGCAGCATTGAGGTCATAATGGCTATGGCGGGCACAGGAGCAAGCCAGGACCTCGCACTAGATCCGGAAGTCACGCCAAAATAGGCGAGGTCTAGATTCCCACCTCTAGAAAGGTCAGAGAATGTGCTCCAACAAGCAATAGATAGCCTAGCAACTCCAATAGCTCCCGTGGTAGATCCGGCTCAGGCGCAAGCAAAGTTAGAGGAGACTAGGAAGAAAATGCTAGCTGGCGCGAAGAAGGTAGCGGAGTTACAGCAGTCCTTGAACATCACTTTGAGGGAATATGCAAAGGCAAACCGCATAGATGGGGTGAAAATCCGAGGTAGAGACCTGATTATTGAGATTGACAAGGAGTATGAGCCTAGGGTAGGTCAGACAGCCACAATCGTAACAAGAGGGCTGGAGAGGTATAGTACCCCGGCAAAGAACCTCAGGGCAGCAAACGCAGCTGCATCCGAGTTAGAGGGTCTAACCAGAGAGGCCCGGGAAAGGCAACAGGAGAGGGTGAACCACTTGCTGAGGGTCGCTTGCCAGCAAAATGAGGAAATGAACAAGGCAAAACCGGCACCACCCGGATCATCGCACGTGGTTCATTCGGCTAGAAATAACCCGGCCTAGTCCGCAGGAGCCGCATCATCTCTGGGTCACAATCCCAGGAGAGAAGAAGTGGTAAACTCCGGGAGAAGAGACAAACAGGTGGTCCCCTATGACCCAGTGAAAGCTAGAAAAGGGAAAGCATTGCAAGTTGATGAGGATCGCCACAGTACCAGCTGAGGTAACCGCGACCAAGGCAATGCCAGTCAAAGGAACGTTGCCAATGACAATGTGGGACAGCATTATCCGGCGGGAGCAGGGCAAAATGCACCTCGGTAGCAACAATAGCAATATGCATCTCGGTAGGAGAGAAGTGCTGGCCAAGCAATACAACAACAGAATGCTCATCCGGATCAAGGGAGATACAATGATGGTTATTCAGCGATGGTCAATGATGGGTACACAAGACCGGAGCACCATGTGATTGGGTCAAGATTGGGAAGTAGAAGCTGGCAGCTAGATGATGTAAGGCTAAAGCTTGATCGGATTTACAGGTTGGAGATGATCGAAGTACTGGGGCCTCTAGGTCCGGCTTGTTTTGGACCTTGGATTATGAGGGAACCACCAGTACCAAACTTTCAATTAGCTAGAGGAACAAAGACCTACGATGGTAGCACCAAACCAGAAGATTGGCTCACTGACTACGCAACAACAGTCAAGATCACAACAGGAAATTTGAGATAGGCGGTGAGGTATGTGCCTCAAATGCTGGAAGGGCTCGCGAGAGTTTGGTTGAACAACTTGCCACTAGGAAGTGTAACTGCTGGCTAGACTTTGAGGAATTATTTGTTAGCAACTTCTCGAGCACCTACAAGAGGCCCAATATGCCACATACTTTGGCCTTATGCCGGCAGAGACCGAATGAGGCTGACCGAGATTTCCTGACTCGGTGGTGCAATGTGAGCAACTCATGTGAGCAGGTAATTGAATCACAAGCAATTGCATGGTTCGCCTAGGGCTGTAGATATGGAAGTATGTTGTGGCAAAGATTGCAACGAGATATGCCAACCACTTTGGCTGAGATGATCCGGATCGCAGATTCATATGCTTTGGGAGACCCAACTCAACCTTGGCTAATGTCAAGCGAGGAGAATGAGGAATATTACAACCGAGATGGCTCTAGGTCATCAGGAAGAAACGAGTTCCGAGGAAAAAGAAGAGACGAGCGTTCGCATTACAGATATAACTCGTAGCAAGTGGCAGCAGTAGACCGAGATCAGACCAATGTCGGAGCCAGCCAACACCAGAAAACTGGAGGTCAACAGTGGCAGCAAAAGGGTGAAGGCAAGAAGCCCTGGACCCCGAAGCATAAAAAGCATTGGCAGGAGCGAAAGGATCGTTCGAGGTATATGTTCGAGTCTATGTTGGACCAACCTTGCAAGTTTCATACGCCAAGTCCGAATTGCCCAGCGAATCATACAACCTGGCAGTGTGAGTGGATGAGGAAGCTAGAACAGGGTAGTTCGGGGAATGCTCAGGCACCTCGGAATGAAGCACCTCAGAATGAAGCACCTCGATAGCCATTACTAAAAGGGGGAATAGACAGCAACTAATGTTGCCTCCACCTCCGCTAAGATATGAAAATCAGGAAAGGAGGGATGTTGTGCATCATGTGAATAATAACTAGCAGCAAGACCAAGGTTACCACGCAAATGTTGGGGGATACCCCCGGGTAGGGTCATGCCGGGGTATAAAGGCCGAGTTAGCCGAGGTATGCTGGGGTCAAAGCAAATGCAGGTCGGGTCACCTCAAGGCAGGCCGACTTACGGAGTAGCCTGGCACGGTGGGCATTTGCCCAGCATTAACACGGTCGGCATAAAATATATGTCGGTCATGTTTGTCTATCTATTATGTAGGTACCCTCATAGCCGGGTTAGCCAAGTGCTAGCCGGACTACCACTTGGCTTCCAAGAGAAGGAACGAATCTCCCGTTGGTCAAAAGGTGGCATTTGCTAGCTGTAGCAAGAGCAAAGCAAGCAGAGAGAAGGACTAGCGGGACAGGGCAGACCAAGATGACACGAGCAGTGTCGGCTGACGTAGCATGTGTCTGGTGACGCTTAAAAGCATGGATTACGTAGAGGGTTACGTCCATAGTCCGGACCAGCCGTTAAAGTGAACAAAGAAGCATCTAGCTTTAACTAAGGGGCATATTCGGGGAATATGCTGCCACGTGTGCCCTAACTTTGTAACTCGGACTCCCCTATATAAGGAGCACCAGGGCCTCCATAGAAGGGGATCGATCATTTTCTCTGTCTAAGGTAGAACTCTAAAGCTAAGTTGTGGGGGGTAAGAGACATAGTACCCTTCTCACGAACAGCTCGAGGAGTACTTGTAACCACCATTGATAGAGGAAATACAACAACTCAAGTGCGTGGAATCACCACGCTATCCCTCCCTTGATTCCCCTAGCGCTCATTGGTCTCATTTTTAGCCTACCCATGGCATCTATCGTGCCACCACCATGACAGTTGTGGCCTATGCATCAAGACAGTTACGCTCGCATGAGGTGAACTATCCTACCCATGATCTAGAGTTGGCTGTCGTGGTGCATGCCTTGAAGATTTAGAGGCATTACCTTATTGGTAATCGTTGTGAGATATAAGAGGAGATTGAAGTATATTTTCACTCAGCCTGATTTGAACCTGAGGCAGAGGAGATGGCTGGAATTAATCAAGGACTACAACATTGGTGTGAACTACCACCCTGGTAAAGCCAATGTCATTGCGGATGCGTTGAGCAGAAAGGTTTATTGCAATAACTTGATGATTCAAGAAGCTCAACCAAAGTTGCATGAGGAGTTCAGTAAGTTAAACTTGAATGTGAGCCTTGCTGAGAGTCAAGGGGTGCTAGAAGTCAAGTTCACTTTAGAGGATCAGGTTACACAGGCTCAGAAAAATAACAAGGCAATCGAAGAAATTCGCGCGAAGATCAAGTCAGGAGAAGCACCTGACTACAAGGAAGATGAAAAATGAAACATTTGGTTTCGAAATCGTCTGTTGGTACTGGACCAAAAAGAGCTTAAGGATTCAATCATGAAGGAGGCACACAAATCAGCATATTCCATACACCCAGGAAGTACGAAGATGTACCATGATCTTTGAGATAGTTTCTGGTGGTCTAGCATGAAGCGAAAGATTGCAGAATATGTGTCTCATTGCGACGTATGTCGAAGGGTCAAGGCTGAGCATCAGAAGCCAGCAGGATTACTGCAACCACTCAAGGTTCCTGGGTCAAATGGGAGGAAATCAAGATGGATATCATTACAGGACTTCCTAGGACATTGTCTGGATATGATTCTATTTGGGTAATCGTAGATCGTTTGACCAAGTCAACTCACTTCATTCCAGTGAAGACTACATATAAGGGTAAGAAATTGGCAGAGTTATACATGGCCAGAATTGTTTTCCTACATAGAGTACCTAAAAAGATAGTGTCCGATCGAGGTACTCAATTTACCTCCAGACTTTGGAAGAAGGTGCATGAAGTTTTAGGAACACAGTTGAATTTTAGCACAGCTTATCACCTACAGACAGATGGACAAACTGAACTAGTGAACCAGATCTTGGAAGACATGTTTAGGGCATGTGCATTGACTTGTGAGCGCACTTGGGACAAGAGTCTACCGTATGTAGAGTTCTCTTATAACAATAGCTTTCAGG
Organism: Avena eriantha; assembly: GCA_910589775.1. Taxonomy (NCBI): domain Eukaryota; kingdom Viridiplantae; phylum Streptophyta; class Magnoliopsida; order Poales; family Poaceae; genus Avena; species Avena eriantha. The sequence goes on from OU342743.1 coordinate 494,958,833, forward strand.
AAAGCTTGCAAATGTCTCCATTTGAGTTTTTGTATGGACGGAAGTGCCGCACTCCACTTAATTGGAATGAGGTGGGAGAGAACCAGGTGTTCGGACCTGAGACCCTGGAGGAGGCAAATAAGCAAGTAAGAATGATTCAGGAAAGGCTACGAGCTGCCCAATCTAGGCATAAAGTTTACGCCGATAAACGTTGTCATGACTTAGCATTTAAAAGGGTGATGAGGTGTACTTGAAGGTATCCCCACTTCACGGGATGCGTCGCTTCAGACTCAAGGGAAAGTTGGCACCCCGATACATTGGACCGTTTACAATCACTGTCCGTCGTGGTGAGGTCGCATGTGAGTTGGATTTAACCGAGAAGTTATCCAAGGTGCATAACGTATTCCATGTGTCCCAGCTGAAGAAATGTTTTGCAAAGACGAAGGAAGAGGCCCGGAAGACCTCTTTAGATGCTATAGATGTTCAAGATGACCTGACTTATGAAGAGTATCCGGTCAAAATTCTCGATGAGCAGTTAAGGACATCTAGAAGAAACGTGATCAAGTTCTGCAAGGTTCAGTGGAGCAATCACACTGAGGAGGAAGCGACATGGGAACAGGAAGATGCGCTCCGCGAGGAATTTCCAAATCTATTCTCTTAGGCCGAATCTTGGGGTCGAGATTACTTGTAAGGGGGTAGAATTGTAACATCCTGATTTTTTTACGGGTCAATTTTTTTTTCTTAGCAAAGGATGTTGCAATCAAATAAAAATAAAATAATTTTTTATTTGGAATTGTTTCAATTATTCCAAACTATATGGAACTAATTGGACAAATGTATCAATTGTTTAATCCTCTATTAATAATATTGGATCTAACTTTGATTTGTCAAGTCGTTTTCAATTTGGCTCTTATTGGATTTTTCTATTTGAATTTGGTTTTGAAGTGTATATGCACACCCGACTCTTCTTCTTCTTTCTTTCTATTTTTTTCTTTTCTCCGTACGCGAGTACGTATCAGTTCTGGCTTTCCTTTCTTGTTTCAAACAATCGACCAAACCCACTAGAACCAATGAAACCAGCTTGGGAAGCCCAACAACGCCTGCCTCGCTCGCCTCGACTTCCACGGGACAGAGACGGAGTGCGCAGCACGATACGTACAGAACGCGGTGGTCCGTCTCCAATTCTTCCGGAGTCGCAGAAGCCGTAAACCGTCTCCCGACCGCGTATAAAAGCCCTAGGTCGTCGCCCCTGCTTCTCTTTTCCACCCCACAGCCGCCACCTCAAACCCTAGCTCGAAAACCGATCTAATCTCGCGGACGCCGCTGCCGAAGGAAGGCCGCTCGCGTTCCCGACGATTCCGACCGTGGAAGGAGGAGCTGCTGCTGCTGCAACGTGACCAAGTGGGGGAGAAGGGCTGATCCGTGGAACCGGAAGAACGAGCCGCTGATCGCCGGAGACGCATGCGACCATGTCCGCAGCTCAAGATCACCATCTGGGGACGTAGATTGCCGTTGACTCGGTTAGAACGAGCTAAAATCCTTGCGGCTAGCTACTACCTATGTTCATGGCTACCTCCTAGACATAGTCGCTGCTCCTAATTTTGTAGATTGCGTGGTTGCGGATGAACCGAATGCCGATCGATGGCATGGACATGCAGACAGACTTTCACACCATAGATTCGATCAGGCTTCACATAGGAGACGTGCCAATTAAGTCTAGGAACCCACCAGTATTTGTGGATATGCGATGTTTTTCAAACTGTTTTGATGTTAGATTGGAACTAGCCAAGTGGCCCGCGCAATTGCGCATGCAACATCTTTATATTTCTTAAAAAAATATTAATAACTTACTTTTTTTTACTTTTGTTCTATTCTACTCGAGCCCTAGTTTTAAATAACATGGTTATTGAGTTAAATAAATTGCAAGGGACGGAGTAAAAAATATATGGGTATAATTGGATACCCTTCTTATACATTATGTACTCATATTTTATGATTTAACGTCAATAGTCAATCCGTTCGATAATACATGAGATATGTATCGAATAAATTATAGCACTGCTTTTTCTCAATTAAGAATTCAATGACATAAGTTCTGTAAGTTTTGTAGCAGCCAATAGACGTGTTGCTGGTTGAATAGATTTCAAAACTGAAAATCTATTTTGGATGTGCCATATAAATTTGGGTTGATGAAGTAGGGTATCCGCTTTGATATGTTTAGAACCCCTTGGACACATTGGCTTCTTTAATAGAACACTCATCATTTGCTTGCAGCATGATCATGAAGGACTTTGTCATTGGCCAACATTAAATTTTGATTAGTTAATTGTAGGATAGTAAAGAAACCAAGATGTTGAATTCTTTCTTTCAGAAGTATGTTATCATTACATGGAAGATGCATACTTCAGGGAAAATATCCGTTTACATAGCCTACTACGATTAGTAACACATGGACAATATATTTTTAGTTATCCTTAGAACTGCGGCGTCATTTGATTAATTGACTGTAAAGTATTTGATAAGCAATACATTGATACTTTGAAATGGTAAGTTCGATAAAATAGAATGCATGATGGCCCGGATAATCTACACGGAACTTCACAAGTAGCAGTGATCATACATAGAACAGTTTTTCAAAACCCTATCCAGTATGTTTTTAAGATCAAGATCCCCACCGTGTACAAGTTTTGTGGGTCTGTAGGGAAGTGACCTTGGGCAGACTTACGTCATATGTACACACACTATGTACACACACTATGATCACTTCAAGAGCTACAGTAAAACAAAGAGAATTGATTCTATGTTTTGGAACTTAAATCTCAACGTTCTTATTTTTTCACTACTAAAAAAAATAGCAATGGCAATATTAGTTGAATAAATTTATCTAAGAAACTTTCAACTTAATACTGTGTACCTACTTGCTTTTTTCAGGATATCTAAAACCAATAATTTTTTGGTACAATATAGAAAATGTGTGCATCGAGGTCCTAGAAAAATATTAGATTTCAGCACAGCTGCAACCATTTGTCTGTGGTCCTAGAGTCAAAGCATCCAAGGACGTTTGGTAGGCTTCATTAGCAAATAGTTGGCACCATAACACTTGGAAGGAAAAAGTATTCCTTATTATCTATTTAAATGATAAATCTAGATAAGAGTAAACCTTAGTGAAATATAACTACTGAAGAATAGGTTCCAGAACCCGGAACAAATCCTTAAGTTGACTGATTTGCTCTATACCATGGAAAATTTCATGAATGCATGGGAAACTTCCAAATGGGAAGAGATAAATGTCTGCTAAAACAAAGATAACTAAATAGTACCATACATATGATTAGGTAATGAACGACAAAGAAATCCAAAAATGATGAGACCACTTTTTTCCGTGATTACTTAAGTAGAACTAATTATCTCTGAAACTAAACTTTGTTTTCTGTCCTTTATTACCTTACCATGCCAAAAATTAGCTATAGTGTAAATGAACTTGGTTATATTTTTTGTTCTAAAAAGGCTTAGTATCTAGGTAACACCAAAGTGGAGCCCCGACTTGTACACTGAAGTCCCCAATCTAAGTGTTGCCATGTTAAGAGATCACAACTGGTATAGAAAGATAACACTGGAAAAATAAATATTTATATGTAGAAAACAAATATTAATTTTTTTTTACTCAAGAGCATATTTCAGTGTTGTGCTGTTGTTCAGGATCCAAACCACTGACCAAATCCAACTTATGGCATGAGGTGACCGACAAGCAATAAAACGTAATTGTAAAAACTATCTTTGAAATAAAATATAGCTAGAGAGACGATGTATATGAGAATTGATTGAGAGCGATCATGCAAAAAAAAAGCTATCTAGAAGATGCAGAGGAGATTCTTTTCATTGATATATATATCATGTCGTCATGCAAATGACAAAAAATTATACAAATCATGAAAGTTTGGATCTACATATGCATACACTACATATACTATAGAACCACCGAAATTACTTCAGTATCTACGAAGTGATCAAAATAATATTAGTTGTTGCCTTAGTAAAGATGAAGTATCCGTATTTTCAAATTGCAGCATGCCAGTTCGTGTGTATATGTGTGCGCGTGCGCGTGTGTGTGTTAGCTATCCAACAATGTGAGCTCTTACCATTACTAAGATTAATTCACACTCATCTAATAATCAAACATGGATCAACTAAATGCATATATTATCAGGCAACGACACCAAGGTAGTATATACCGTGAAACTTGCTGCAGATTCTGAATGTGCAAATACTATGTGTAGATGACTAGACTGATAATGCAGAAGCGCTTGTTCGTGTTGTATACCAGGGGACTTCCTGGAGCCTTCTGCACAGTATAGGTGGTATAGACCTCCAGATTGCTCCTTCCGGCCGATCATCCACAGTATTAGAACACTCTGAGTCAACCTATGATTCCCATCAGATCATAACATACATGATTAGAGATCAATAAAATATCAAGTCATGGAAGCATCCTATCGGAGTGAAACATACATGATTAGAGATTTATTAAACCTATATAGATCATATTATGGAAGCATCCCGCTAGAGTGCAACATACAAGATTAGAGAATTATAAAAAATTATATTATGGAAGCTATTGCACGTGTCTGAATTTGGTTGGTTTATTTTTACCATGTAAATGTGTTGCATCTCAACGTCGGGGTTTTGAAGTACCGATGCAATGGCCATCGCCAGGTATGAAGATCATTAGCGAGTAAACGCTGGCGGGAGTGCCATGACATGATCAATCCGGAGACGCAACATCAAGGGATTATGCACAAATGAATATGTTGTCTTCTTCTCTACTTTCATAGCTATCAGCTAGCAAGATCCCCTTAGTAGTGAAAAATGAGTCATTATAAAAAAATAGTTTTATAAAAGTTAGAAGAGGAAGAAACGTGATTACCTTCACATCCATATATAGCATGGGGACTGGGAAGATAGAGATATGATGGATTTGAGGACACTCCACGTGCAGGCAGACCTAATGCACCTTCAATCTTCGTCACCTGTTCTAGCGAGAGCAGCCACAGGCAGTCTTCCGGACATCAAAATTTGGTGATGGTGCAAGGCCAAGGGGAAATCATGATGGGAGTAGGACAACAGCTAGGGCAAAGCTATCAAAGTAAAAATACTTATCACGTTATAGAATACGTATACATACCTATAGCTCTCTGGTGAAGCAACCGTTTGATTGTACCTAGCTCTTGGCAAGTGTTTGATCGATCTAGCTAGGTGCGCGTCCGCTGCTATTATGTTCCCCATACGTGAGGCAAACTTGATTCATACATCTTTGATGGAGTTCGGCCGTTCATACATCTTTGATGGAGGTCGGCCGGCCGGCCGCCGACGGCACAAATTAAAATACATAGCGATCCTAGATCGATTCATGAGGCAAAGCTAGATCGATTCATGTGCCGCTGCTGTGCATATCTTAGGTGGAGATCGGCTGGCCGGCCGGCAACACCGAGGCAAATAGGGCTTTGGCGGCGTGCGCGAGGACACATACATATGTATTACTTTTTATGGCTAGATGTAATATTGAAGGGGTATGTAAAAAGTTAGGAAGGGCATTGGTGGGTAATTTTTTCTAAATTTAATGTCAGTAGATAATATTAAGGATCCATCGGTTGTCATAGGCTAAATAGTTAAATTGGTGGCTAGATGTTTCTTTTCTTTGTGGGATTTTCTAGAGTATTTCTTTTTTTTCTGGTGAACCCGTCATGTACTTTTTTAAATATATAATAGATTCGGAGCATTGTTGTGAGCGTACGTTGAAGTCTCTGTAGTGCATGCATGTATCACCGCTTCTTCTATTTATTGAGTAGGTTTATTCTTTTTATAGGGATCGCTTAGTTGCTGTATATTACTTAGGCATATGGTGAGTGTCCGAATATTTCAGTTTTGGCCAAGTGTATCACTGCTAGCTACTTATTAGGTCTTTCCGTGTCTAGTTTGAATTCTTTGCATCACATTTAATCGAATACCATAAGCTCGGTTGCTTTGTAAATGGGTTCCACATGCATGCTTAGTTGCAAGTTTGTTTAGTAGAATTATTAGGTGTCTCGGTACTGTTTTTCAGTTTGTTACACCTGATTAGCTATACATGCATTTGCTAACTTTGAATTATTATCTTACTCGATCTGGTATTATTTAGCTAATCGGGTTATAACAAGTAGATCATCAGTTCATTTGTAAATATGAATTAGCATAACACTCTTATTAGACTAGAGTAATTTTGGCAATTTCTTTTATTGCATGTACACTGTTTTCTAATCATCGACTGTTTATTACTATTGCATGAGTATAGCTATAGTAGCCTTTTGCATGCTGTTAATTGCTTTTCACGTGTATTGTATTGCATGTTGCTCATCTGTAGATTGGCATATAATTAGTTTGCTACCATAGCATCGTTATATGTCGCCATGCTAGTATTTTTGCTTCTTACCAAGTGCTTGACCGAGAGATTTCAGATGTGCTTATTATCGTATGTGTAGTGTCCTGATCCCAGTTTTGCATGCACGCATGTGTATGTGTAGTCGTATGCATATTGTATTTGTTGTTGTATATCATAGAAAGGTTTATCAGTTATATTTTCTCTTGGGCATATATGTTTTGCTAAATTAATTGTTAATCAAAATAGAGCGATCAGTTTGCCTTATGCCGTAGTGACCCAAACCCATCCGCGTCGCCCCAATCCCTTTCGGTTTACTCTATATAGATAAATCAAACCATCGACGCACACTTTTTATTTGGATCTTTTTTTTAGGATCTTATTAGTGGTTATTTGAAGTTTGTATTTATGTGTTGTTCATCGTTATGACGAGTAGGGAGTGACGACTTCGATCAGAATCAAGACTATGAAGAAGAACAATACAACACCAATGAAGGCATGCCCCTTTCATAACTATCCCATGTTTTCCAAGTGCATGTTATTATTGTTTTACAAATATACTGCTATTTTGGTTACACACATATCTTGATACACCAGTCGCCGTATACTACCGTGAGTAGAGATTTTATACTAATCATGTAGAGGAGAATTGCTTTGCCTTGCTAAATATATTTAGGATTCTTGATCTTACCTCTTCGGAGGAATTGGATGACCCTCGGGTCACATACACACTTTTGAAACTCGTTGAACTCGCTGAGCTAGTTGTTATTGCTATCTTGTACTCTACTCTAGGTGAAATTTATCATCTAAATACTGGTGCGGGCGACAGCTGGATCAAAAGAAGGAGCGATTGGCTTCCCTTCACTAGATGGAGGGAGCAATCCGTCGTCCGTGCCGCATGAGGGCCTAGTCAACCTTAGGTGTCGATGTCGTCGTACCGCTAATGAGGTGTCTGCCTACGGGAGAACCTTCGGCACAGATGGGGGGGCGGTTTGGGGACATACTCTCAGTTCCGTGCGCCAGACCCGGTGGGCTCATCATATCTTTGGGGGATCTAGCTAAAATACCTTGTCACGATCCCAATCTGTCGGTACAGCAAATGGTGTGTACTAAACCAGCAACCACTGGTGGGCGACGAGACGGGGTTCTGTCATGTGGGAAAAGTGTACAACCTCTGCAGAGTTTAAACTATTCAAATAGACATGTCCACGGTCATGGACGACACACGAATCCTTCTTGATATACAGGAACCTGTATTGCTATTTCCCTCTTTGCCTCTATCCTTTCCTTGGAATCTGCTGATGTGGGTGAGTTGTCGAGGACTACCACAATGATGAGAAACACCACATTGATGATAAAACTTGTTTTCTTCTAAACGTGCTTTTTATCAAAACTACTATCAGTTGCAAATAAAATTGTCTTTTGTGCAAAATAACCATATGACCTCCACGTAAAGCCACATATAGCTATATCAGGTTTTGCATACGGGGTATGTTGAGTACTTTATATACTCATGGCAATACTGTTGTTCAAATTCAGAGTACTATGAAGGAGAGGACTACGACTACTATGATGACGATGAGGTGTGAGGTCTCGTGGACTACATCGACTGCATGTGGCTGAGATGGAGTCACTACGTATTTTATTTCCACTGTGTTTCTAGTTGTAATAAATGTCACAAGACATTATACTATGTGGCTATTGCTATCCAAACTTTGTAATAATTACTCTTTGAACGTTATGCAATGGTATTCATTTTGTTGTGTCATCAACTTGTTCTTGGGATTGACGAGATGCACAGAGAGGTCTGGAGGTTAAATTCCGGTCCTCACAGATTTCTCTTGAAATAAATGTTTTTTCAGAGGTAGATGGGTGCATTTTCTTGTAGTAAAGAATGTCGTCGATGTGAGTTTACAACTATCAGGAAATAAAATTCTCAATTTTTCGGGTGATGACAAGCGAGGTTGTTCTTTTCCGTAACAAAAAGTCCAAGAATATTGGATCTGAATGCCACAAGCCAAGTTTATAGACATATATAGTGGACCAACATGTTGTACTGACGATTCCCATGTTTATAAGTTTTCAAGCTCCCTAGCCAACTTCGCCCACTTGACTGACTTCATGCCGATTTGTCGAAATTAGGTCAAATTTGAACTACAAGTAAATTGTAGGTTGCTTTTATAGATTTATGAAAAAACTTTTGGAGGTGTACCCATCAGGGGGTCAATTAATGTATCATAAACCTACCGAGAGTTTTGACAACAAGTTTTTAACTTCTTTCTAATTATGATGTTGCATCCTGACAATTTAATGAAAATAAGGTCAAACTTGAGCTAAAAGTAAGTGCAATAAATTTTTCTTGAATTAAATGTCTCTTTGGACGTAGATGGATGCATCTTCTTGTAGTAATCAGTCCCGTTGGTGTGAGTTTCCAACTATCTGGAAAGAACATTCTCAATTTTTTAAGTGATGGTGAGATTGTTCCTTTCCATAAATAGAGTCTGAAGGATATGGATCTCAATGCTTTCAGAGATATATAGTGGACCGTCATGTTGTACTTATGATTGCCATGTTTTGTGAGTTTTCCAACTTCTTCCTATAGCTAACTTAACCGACTTGAAAGTGACTTTATGTCGATTTATCGAAATTAGGTCAAATTTGAACTACAAGTTAATTGTAGGTTGCGTTGAAAGTTTTATGAAAAAGCTTTTGGAGGTACCCATTGGGGGTTCAATTAATATATTAAAAACGACCGAGATTATTTACAACGGGTTAAACTTCTTTCTAATATTTTGTATCTTGACAATTTAACGAAATTAGGTCAAACTTGAGCTACAAGTGAGCACGATAGATTCATATTGAATTAATTGTCTTTTAGAAGGTAGATGGGTGAATCTTCTTGTAGTAAACAATGTTGTTGTCATGAGTTTCCAACTATCAGGAAAGAACATTCTCAATTTTCAGGTGATGACGAGATCGTTCCTTCCTATAAAGAAAGTCCGAAGAATATGGATCTGAATTCTACAAGCCAAGTTTTTAGAAAAATATAATGGACCAACATGGTGTACTCACGATTTCCCATGTTTGGTGAGTTCTCAAATATCCTAGCTAACATCGCCCACTTGAATGGCTTTATGCCGATTTATCGAAATTCGATAAAATTTGAATTACTACAAGTGAACTTTAGATAGCTTTGAAATTTTATGAAAATCTTATGGAGGTACCCATCGGGGGGTCAATTAATATATCAGAAACTACCGAGAGTTTTGATAATAGGTTCAACATTTTGCCAAAATTTTCCATCTTGGCAATTTTGAACCCATTTTGAAAAGGATCACATGAAATAATGGAAAAACAAAAAAACAAAAGATTTACGCATGATGTCCTATCATGTTGTGTGCACCACGTGCCATGAAAACGGGAACCATGGGATTAGCCAAGTTTTGGAAAAACAGCTTCACAATATTGTCCTACCATGTGTATGGACATTACTGGGTTTATTTCAACCCGAACGACCAAGGTCATCAATCCCACATCGACATCATTGTTTACAATTTGATAGATTTCCCACAATAGATTGGCAGATGGGTGCATCTTGGCATAGTAAGCATTGGTGCGTGTGGGAGTTTTCAACAATTAGGAAAAAATACATTCAATTTTCTCTAGAGACGATGGTGATGTTTTTCTATGAAGAAAGTCCAAATAATATGGTTCAGAATGCCATAAGCCAATGGTTTTAGACATAGTTGATCATGTTTCCTATCTAGCTTCGATACTTAAATGGATTTATGTTTATTTATCAAAACTAGGTCAAATTAATTTGAAGTACAAGTAAGTGGTAGATTGATCTTAAGATTTTACATAGTGCCTTTGAAGGTATTGTACCCACCAGGCAATCAATATACGAGAAGGACCAAGAGTTTTAAAAGATTCAACTTCTTACTAATAATTTGTGTGCCGACAATGTTGATCCTATTTTGAAATTAATAGAAGAAACTAAAGAAAAATCCTAAAAACAAAGACGTACGCATGGCATCCTTTTGAGTGTATTACCTTCCATAAAAATGATAAACATGAATTTTGACAATTTTGGAAAAACCTGCCTCACAAAATTGGCCTAGCATGTATGTGAACAGGTTTCAAGCCGAAAGATCAAGGTCATGGCCATATCCAACATCATGTTCATGATAATTTTCCCATATTAAGTAGATTGGGGCATCTTGGCATGGAAAACAATGTTGCCAAGGGGATTTTCCAACAAGTATTAGGAAAAGAGACAATCTCAATTTTCCAAGCGAGAGAAATATTTTTTTTTGCAAATCAAGTACAATAGTACTAGCCCCTGCAAAACAAGTACAGTAGTACTAGTACTAAGAAGAATATGGTTCGAAATGGAGGGGAAAATCGAAGAGAGAGAAGAGATTATGAGAAAAACGTAGGCAGCGCGAGAGGAGCTAAAGGCAATGCAATGTCAGAAGAAAAGTTACATATTACGATGGGTTCCTTATACGCGGTACTAGTACACGTACTAATAGTAGATTTTATCTCTCCTTCACCCCCTCGCACCATCCATCCACCATCCATTATTTCTCATTCCTTCGCATGTAATATTTCACGCAATGACTATACTTCTAGTATGAGATACAGCGGTGCAAAAAAAGATGAGGCCCACACCATATCACTATCAATCAAGTTTGGTGACGCAACTTTGTGAAGAGAATATACTACTGTAGACAAGCATGTAGAAATACTTAATTTTTAAGGGAGGAAGTAAGAGACACCAAGTAATTCAGCAGGATCCGCATGATTCTCTTCATTTTCAGAAAAAGCGGGTGCCTCCTGAATTCTCTAGGCCAAGAAAAGTTAAGAACCTACGAGTCTGATATAATATATTTTTTGTTGACGGGATGAGTCTGGTATAATCTATTTATGATATTTTGGGATACTTTTTATGGTATTAATACAAGCAAGACTGTAAATATACATTATAAATTGCAATAGTACGCACCCCTCCTTTCACCCAAAACACCCAACCTATCGTTGCTTAGAACTCGATCTCTCTCTATTTCCTTCCAAAATGTCGTATGAAAACTCTCTCTAGAACACGTCGATCAACCCGACAAACGGGAAAGGCCTCAAAACTCCACCTAGAATCCCAGACTCAGTTGATGGGCCATGCCTGTTGTCGTTGTTTGACTCCTCTGATGAAGAAGATAGCCACTGGCAGCGCATTTTCGAAGGGACGCAACCACCAACGCCAAGCGACTCCGATATGACAAATGATGAGACTGTGAAAGAGGAGGAGTTTGAAGTCGATATTGAGGAGGAGGCCAAAGACGATGACAAGGAGGAGGCTGAGGGCAATGACGAGGAGGTCTGTCCTCCCTCGAAGAAGCGTGCCCGGGTGCAAAAAAAATGGCATCCAAAGAAGAGGAAGGCAGGCTACTCTATCTCGTTCTAGGAAGCATCTTAGCATTGGTAAATAATGTTATCAATGAGTGACGAGGGTTTAACTCGTCAATGCACATTGTTATGGAATTGGGTTTTGGAGAAGGAGGGAGCGCTGGAGGCATCAATCGGCTAGCAAACAAGCACATAGGAATGCAAGGTTTACCCAGGTTCAGGCCTCGTAGAGGTCCCTACTCCTGCTTGTCTGCTCTTGTAATTATCGAAGGAATCGAAGATTACTGGGGTGCGCAGAGCTCAGTCTTGTCTTCTTCCGAGTCAGTCGAACAAGCACGCCTTGCCCGTATCTTGTCGACTTTGCATTGCGTGATGTCATCACGCACGTCGTAGTCGCGGTCATGCCGCCATGAGCGACGTCGCCGTGACAGATCGTGATTGTGGTCACTGGAGGAATAGGAGTAGTAGTACTTGTCCAGAGCCTTGCTTTTATTTGGCTCTGGTGTTGGTTCTTTGTCGAAAGCGACCTCGATTAGCCCCAAGCCCGCGATCGTAGATCAGTGCATGGAAGCTCGCGGATCTCCAGCCGGTTGTTGAGGAGGTACATGGTAGCCGCCGTCACCACGGCTTGCGGTGTTTTTGGGAGCATGTTGCCCCACATATCTACTGTCGTAGAGCTGAAGTCAAGGACTTTTGCAGCTTCTACGCATTCTTGCTCGGTGAGGTGGGCTAGTCGAGATCGCCTCTTGTTGGCCACGTACTCGTTGCCTTTGGAGGAGGATCCTCCGTGGGAGGAGAGCCCAGCTCGTCGAAGACTCGACTCGTCCGCCGCCTTTCTACGTGCCTCGAGTTGTGCAATCACCTACTGCTGGCGCTTCAATTCCTCCTTCAACAGCCCATGGTAGCCCATCAGCATGTCCTGCGGTGTATTGGGGGGTAGAGGATTTCCCCGTACAGCTTCTCGACAGTGGGCGCACTCGTTGTCGTTGAGCTTGATCAGCATGCGCTCGCGGGTGTTCTCATTCGTCATGAGTGACGGTTCTCCTCCTGTCTGTTGTTGACGGGCGTGCCGTCACCACCGTTTGTGGGGCCGCCGTTTGCGACTGGTATGCCACTGTTGGGTATACCGCCGTTGGCCGGTCCAGTGCTAGATCTGGTGCCAGTATTTTCGTGATTGACGCCGGTATCGCCTGCGTTGTTGACGGCACACATGAAGTGGTTGGGGAAGCTGTTGCTCCCAAAACTTTCAGATCCGGGGCAGTAGGATCCATCTTCTGTGGCTAGGTCATCTAGATCAGATTCACGACTGCTGTCGCTTTCCGTATTCCCAGCTGTTGCTGAGGTGCTGAGCTCGCTGAGGGTGCCGATTGGTGGCCGGAACCACGATGCTGGAGCAATCGTGGGTGTCGTTGGCTGGTCAGGCATGCGAAGCGTGCCCAGTTGACCAACCTGGAAGCGGAAGCTCCCAATCGCCTGGCTGATCCCATCGCCCATGGACTCGAAAGCCGGACGAGTGGCCGGCGTGTGGACAGTGAAGTCGAACGCGCCGAAGAGCTGGCTAATCTCCATTGTTGCAGAGTTGTAGATCGCGGTTGATGGCGCCGAAGAAGTAGCGACATCAACACTCCCAATTCCCACTAACGGCACCAATTGACGAGGGTTTAACTCGTCAATGCCCATTGTTATGGACTTAGGTTTTGGAGAAGGAGGGAGCACTGGAGGAATCAATCGGTTAGCAAACACACACAGAGGGACGCATGGGTTACCCAGGTTCAGGCCTCGTAGAGGTCCCTACTCCTGCTTGTCTGCTCTTGGAATTATCAAAGGAATCAAAGATTACAGGGGTGCGCAGATGCAATCTGGCGAGAGTTGTGTTAACTAGGGTTGTGATCGTCCTCCTCGCCGCCCCCTCCTAGCCTTTATATAGATAGGATAGGTCTCGGGTAGTAGGTCGAGTCGGTTATAGATTAGGGTTCGCCTTTTAAACTTTCTATCTTAAGCTTCTTCTTGTCTCGCAAGAAATCGAAGAGTCCGTGGGTCACCCGAATTCTGCATTAGCCCTTGGCAACACCGTGGGCTTCTGCCGTATCTGGACCATATATACCAAACTTGAGTACCTGTAGGGTATACCCATGTCAATGGGAGTTCCCAACTTTTCATAAAATGCTTTTAAATTTCCAAGTGATAGGATTTGTTTTTAGTAATTAAGTACGTCCAGATAATTTGTCTTAGAGTGAACTCACTAAATTCTAGCAATATATAAATAATTTCCACCGCATGTTCATACTATATGAGAATACTTTATTTCAATGTGCGTATTGATACATAGTTTTGGGGGGTGTAATGATACATAGTTGAAACTTAAATGGTCATTCTTTTTCCGTAGTATTGGTTAAATTTGATACTATTTGGCTTTCTAGAAAATTAATACTATACACCTTACTTTGTAGTACGAAACTGGTATATTGTAAGCACCAAGAGTTTTGAAAGGTTAAAGTTCTTGCTATAAAGTTGTGTGCCAACAATTTTAAACTGGTTTTATAAAAAAACAAAGAAATTAAATTGAAATGAAAAAATAAAATCTTCACATAGTTTCCTCTTACATCTGCACTTGTTTGGACGAAAACAACAAACATGGATTTGGACAACTTTTGAAAATTTGCTACACAATATGGTCACAACCATGTATGCACATTGTTCACATTTTAATCTAAGTTACCAATATCAAGGTCATATCTGCGTCACTCGTCCTGTTTATTTGGGATAAATTAGAGAAAAGTAAAGAAAACAATAAAAAAGTTAAGCACTTATGTATGATATCCTCTTCCATAAATGATAAACATGAATTTTGACAAGGGTTATAACAGTTGCTTGACAATAAGACCAGCGATGTGTTAACATACTTGGGTTTCAAGGTAAATAATGACAAAGGTCGTGGCCATTATCTACATAGTTTATAATAATGTGTCCATTTCTAGTAGACGGGTGCATCTTGGCACGACATACTAATGTTGTTAATGGGACTTTTCATCTTTTATGTAAAGATTTTTCTAAAAATAACTTTAGAAGTGCCACATATAATTATTTTTTAAAGAAAGTGCAAAGAGTATGGCTCTAAATGCCACGACACACTAAATTTCACACAAAATAGAGTATGTTTTATGGTTTACAAGTTTCATAAATTTTCAAGCCTTCTAGCTAATTTCGCATACTTAAATGACTTTTTGTCAATAAAACCAAAGCAGGTAAAATTTGAACTACAAGTGTGTGATAGATTGCTTGTAAATTTGTCCAAAATTCATATATAATTAATGTACCCATGCAATCATAATGAAAATCAACGATTGTTTTGAAAGATACAACTTCTTTGTATGAATTATACAACAGTACTCCAAAAAACAATGGTTCATATCCAAGGGGCAGAGGAGAAGAGCTAGATCTAGAATAGATTGGACATCATCACAACTCAAAATAATTCCGAGAAAAGGGGAGTAGAACCCTGTCCTATGCATCGGTTGATGCACACAACCTTTTAGTAAAAACGATAATGTTAAAGTTTCAATATATGGGACCTGGGCACCTTCACCAGCCCTCCATAATTAACATTTGTTCATCTTCTTCCCCTTGCTCCTTTACGAGTTTGCAGCTATGGCTCCGAAGCCTGGAGCTTCCCGTGGGAAGAAGAAGAATATCTAGGTGGCGGCAACAAATGCCATGGAGAAAAACAAGACATGTCACCGGCTTCCGAATCCCCAGATCACAGTCTCGCACCAGGCAGCCATAGGAAGAAGCAGGAGTCGAGGTCTGTCAAGGCTGGGCTGCATTTCCCCATCGGCTGGATTGGGCGCAACCTCAAGGAGGGTTGGTACTCCCAGCGCATAGGCTTCAGGGCTCCTGTCTACCTCGCGGCCATTATTGAGTACCTCACCACCGAGATGCTGGAGCTTGCCGGGCAAGCCGCGAAGGACAGTAAGAAGATTCGCATCATCCCGAGGCACGTGATGCTCAGCATCATGCGCGACAAGAAGCTTAGCAAGCTGATGGCCGGCATTACCATCACGCACGGCGGTGTGCTTCCCAACATCCATGAGTCCCTGCTTGGCGATGGTACCGCAGAGGATGCATCCGAGTTGCCCGCGGAGGATGCCGCCAAGTAACTTGAGAAGACCGCGGAGTCTCCCTAGAAGTCGTTAAGTTGTACTACTCCGTATGAGGTTGGGCTTGCTCTGTTTGCAGTTTGGTTAATCATCAGTTTCAATGTAATGTTCGGATCTGTGATGCTAATAAAAAGCTTGTGAGGGTTCTCAAAAAAATTATTATTTTCCTAATCTTATCATGTACTCCCTTTGTTTAATATTACTCTACATATTAGGTTTAGTCAAAGTCAAACGTTATAAAGTTTGACCAACTATATACAGTATTAAAAAGTATACTCATTAACAAAAAAAGGAATTTTGAAACACAATGAAACATACTTTAATATATTATATAGTATACGTCTGCTGTTGTAGATATTAATTCTTTGTATGCTATTTTTTCTTAAACATTACAATAATTGGCTTGGACTTGGTCAAACGTGTGAGTAATATGAAACAGAGAGATTACCACTATATAGTGTGTGCATAACTTTGAATATTGATCGTTGGATATAGACTAGAAAATCCCAACATTGCCAACTATTGGATCTTCTTTTCCATTCTAACATCTAGAAGATTCTCTTGATAGTCTTTACTCTTTAGAAAATCCCAACATTGCCAACTATTGGATCTTCTTTTCCATTCTAGCATCTAGCATCTACAAGATTCTTTTCCATTCACTAGTATGCGCAAACCTCAAAACACACTCGATTGCTTAATTTTAGGGTCTTTGTGCTAAATGTATGGATTTGGATGTAACTTCCATTTTTATGAGATCCTTGATGTAACTTGTGCTTTCACTGACTGTGTTAACTAAAGCACCTCGCTCCTACGTGACCTACCACAGTTAGAAGAAAATGATACCCCCTCAATTATCAGACAAAGTGGACCATGGTTTCTTATAATTCCATGTTTTTAGTACTAGGATTTTTCAATCTTCCTTGCTAACTTCGCGCACTTAAGTTCCTTTTTTCTCATTCAACACAATTAGGTTAAACTTGAGCTACAAGTAAGCGCGATAGGTTTCTCTTGAATTAAATGTTTCTTTGGAGTTAGATGGGTGCATCTCCTTATAGTAAACAATGCGGTTGTTGTGAGTTTCTAACTATGAGGAAAGAATATTCTCAATTTTCCGAGTGATGATGAGATTTATATTTTCAATAAACAAAGTCCAAAGAATATGGATCTAAATGCCACAACCCAAGCTTTCAGACATATATAATGGACCAACATGTTGTACGTACTTACGATTCGCATGTTTTATGAGTTTTCAAACGTCGTAGCTTACCCTGCCCACTTGAATGAATTTATGTCGATTCATTGAAATTATATAAAATTTGAACTATAAATAAAATGTAGGTTGCTTTGAAAGTTTTACAAAAAACCTTTTTAGAGGTACCCATCAAGTGGAAAATGAATTATCATAAACCAACGTAAGTTTTAATGAGAGGTTCAACTTCTTGCTAAGATTTTTCATTTTGACAATACGAAATTAGGTCAAACTTGAGCTACAAATAAGTGCGATATATTGCTCTTGAATAAAATGTTATTTCAGAGGTAGATGAGTACATCTTCTTGTAGTAAATAATGTTGTTCGTGTGAGTATCCAACTATCAGGAATATGACAGGATTGTTCTTTTTCGCATAGAAAGCCCGAAGAATGTTAGATCTAAATACCACAATACATGTTTTTAGACATATATGGTGGGTCAACATGTTTTACTTATGATTTCCATGTTTTATGAGTTTTTGATCTTCCAAGCTAACTCCATCCCCTTGAATGACTTTATATCGATGTATAGAAATTAGGTCAAATTTGACCTACATGTAAATTGTATGTTGCTTTGAAATTTTATGAAAAAGATTTTAGTGGTACCCATCGGGCAGTCAATTAATATATCATAAACCACTATAAGTTTTTACGACAGGTTCAACTTCTTGCTAAGTTTATGCATCTTGACAATTTAACAAAATTAGTTCAAACTTTAGCTACAAGTAAGCATGATAGATTGCTGTTAAATTAAATTTCATTTCAGTGGTAGATGAGTGCTATTCTTGTAATAAACAATATCGTCGATGTGGGTGTCCAACTATCATGAAATAACATTCTCAATTTTCCAAGTGATGACGAGATTGTTCTTTTCCGTAAAGAAAGTCCAAATAATACTGGATCGGAATGCCATAATACAAGTTTTCAGACCTATATAGTGGATCAACATGTTGTTCTTACAATTCCCATGTTTTATGAGTTTTCAAACTTCCTAGCTAACTCTACCCACTTGAATGACTTTATATCTATTTATCGAAATTAGGTCAAATTTGAACTACATTAAGTAAATTGTAGGTGGCGTTGAAAGTTTTGCGAAAAAATTTTTGGAGGTACCCATCGGGGGGTCATAATGGATATATCAGAAACCATCAAGAGTTTTGATGATAGGTTCAACTTCTTGCTAAGATTTTGCATCTTAACAATTTAACGAAATTAGGTCAAACTTGAGCCATAAGTAAGAACAATATATTGCTCTTGAATTAAATGTATTTTCGGACGTAGATGGGTGAATCTTCTTGTAGTAAACAATGTCGTCGATATGAGTTTCCAAAAATCATGAAAGAAAATTCTCCGTTTTCTGAGTGATGACAAGATTGTTCATTTTCGTAAAGAAAAATCCAAGAATATGGATCTCAATACCACAAGCCAAGCTTCCAGACATATTAAGTGGACCAATTAATTACGATTCCCATGTTTTATGAGTTTTCGATCTATAAGGTGAACCTTAAAGGATGCCACATACTAGGCCTTAAGGTGTGATTTTTTACACATTGTGGGAGTACTATATTTCTTTGCTTAGACATTTGCTCACCTCTGTCCACGCTCTGTAAATGCTGAGAGAATAAAACATTGGAAGGGGAAGAGGACAACAGCGAAGAGAAGTTGAAGGTGGTTCGATATCAGAGCAAAGTTATGATGGGTTCCTAACACGAGGTACTCATGTGGCCTTACAGTGTACACTCTACTAGTAGTAAATTTCAGGATCTATGCACGCAAAACAAATTGTGTGTTTTCTCTCTCCTTTGCTACCTCTCACCATCCATCCTCCATATCTCCTCCCCTTTCCCCTCGCGCACTGGCCCGGGTGATATTTCCCTCATCCACAGCGTGGAGCTGTGCATCTTAGCCTTGGTACGGCGACTCTGGGTCTCTGACATGTTTAGTAGCCGCATTGGTGTGGAGTAGGAGGAGTACATAGGAAGGAAACCTCTTTGGTCCTTGCCGGAAAAAATTTAAACTTTTCCGGTTTTCAAAATTTTCACTTGCTTCCCAAACATCGGGAGGGAAGGTTATTGAAAGGATTGTCCATTCACAGCACTTCTTGTCTTATATTTATATTGGCTTATCCCTTACAATACCATAACACTATATATAGTGTGCGGAACATTGACATTGGATCAAGACCAGAAAATCCAAACATTGGTAGCCATTGGATCTTCTTCTCCATTCTTAGCATCTAGAAAGATTCTATTGATAGTCTTTAGCACGATAAACGCTAGTACCCACAAACCTCAAAACACACTTCATTTCTCAGTTTCAGGGTTCTTATGATAAATGCATGGACTTGGATGGAATTTTCAGTTTTTGTGAGGTCCTTGATGTAACTTGTACTTCCACCGACCATGTTAACTCAAGCACCTCGCTCCCGCGAGACCTACCACGGTGAAAAGAAAACGCAACTGCCCCAATTATCACACAAACTGGACCATGGTTTCTTATACGTAATACCCAAGTTTCTAGTACTAGAAATTTTCAATATTCCTAGCTAACTTCGCACACTTTAGTGACTTCTTGCTAATTTATCGAAATTAGGTCAAACTTGAGCTAAAATTAAGCGCCATAGATTGCTCTTGAAAAAATGTCTTTTCAGAGGTAGATGGATGCATTTTATTGTAGTAAACAGTGTTGTCGGTGTGAGTTTACAACTATCAGGAAAGAAAATTCTCAATTTTCTAAGTGATGTCGAGCGAGGTTGTTCTTTTCCGTAAAGAAAAGTCCAAAGAATATTCTATCTGAACAAGCCATCTTTACAGACATATATAGTGGACCAACATGTTGTATCGACGATTCCCATATTTTATGAGTTTTCAATCTTCTAGCCAACTCCACCCACTTGAATGACTTCATGCTGATTTATCGAAATTAGGTCAAATTTGAAACTAGAAGTAAATTGTAAGCTGCTTTGAAAGTTTTACGAAAAATCTTTGGGAGGTATCCATTGAGGGGTCATGATTAATATATCAAAAACAAACAGAGTGTTTTGACGATAGTTCAACTTCTTGCTAAGATTTTGCATCTTGAAAATTTAATGAAATTAGGTCAAAGCTGAGCTACAAGTAAGCGCGATAGATTTTATTGAATTAAATGTCTCTTTGGAGGTATATGGATGCATCTTCTTGTAGTAATCAGTCCCATCGATCTGAGTTTCCAACTATTAGGAAAGAACATTCTCAATTTTCTGAGTGATGATGAGATTGTTCCTTTCCGTAAAGAAAGTATGAAGAATATGGATCTGAATGCCACAAGCCTAGATTTCAGACATATATAGTGGACCATCATGTTGTACTTATGATTCCCATGTTTTATGAGTTTTCAAAATTCTTCCTATAGTTAACTATGCCCACTTGAAAGTGACATTATGTCGATTTATTGAAATTAGGTCCAATTTGAACTACAAGTAAATTATAGGTTGCGTTGAAAGTTTTACGATTTTTTGGAGGTAACCATTGGGAGTCATTTAATATTTCACAAACCACCACCGAGAGTTTCGACAAGAGGTTCAATTTCTTGCTAAGATTCTGCATCTTACCGATTTAATGAAATTAGGTCAAACTTGAGCTACAAGTAAGAGAGATACATTGCTCTTGAATTAAATGTCTTCTCGGACGTAGATGGGTGAATCTTCTTGTAGTAAAAAATGTCGCCGATGTGAGTTTCCAACTATCACCAAAGAAAATTCTCAGTTTTCCGAGAGATGACGAGATTGTTCTTTTCCGTAATGAAAAGTCCAAAGAATATGGAGCTCAATGCCACAAGCCAAGCTTCTAGACATATTAAGTGGTGTACCAACATGTTTTACTTACGATTCCAATGTTTTATGTGTTTTCAAATTCCCTAGCTAACTCTGCCCACTTGAATGACTTTATGCCAAGTTATCGAAATTAGGTCAAATTTGAACTAGAACTAAATTGTAGGTTGCTTTGAAAGTTTTACGAAAAATCTTTTTGAGGTACCTATCAAGGGGTCAAATAATATATCAGAAACCATTGAGAGTTTCTACAACATGTTTAACTTCTTGCTAAGATTTTGAATCTTGAGAATTTAACGAAATTATGTCAAACTTGAACTACAAATAAGCAGCGAAATAGATTGATCTTGAATTAATTGTCTTTTCACAGGTAGATATGGGTGCATATTCTTGTAGTAAAAAAGTCTACGGCGTGAGTTGCCAACTACCAGGAAAGAACATTCTCAATTTTCTGATTGATGACGAGATTGTTCCTTGCCATAAAGAAAGTACGAAGGATATGGATCTGAATTTCAGAAGCCAAGCTTTCAGATATATATAGTGGACTGACATGTTGTACTTATGATTTCCATGTTTTATGTTTTTTCAAACTTTGGAGTATTTCTTATATTTTGTCCACACTTTGCAGTATTTCTACACATTTTCTGGGACTAACCTATTAACAAGATGTTACGGTGCCAGTTGCCTGTTTTTTGCTGTTTTTGGTTCTAGAAAAGTCAGAAAAGCCAAAAGATACTCGGTATTGGACAGGACAAAAGCCAACGTCAATATTTCACCGAGGGGAACACGTAGCCAGAAGACGAGACGGAGAGGAGCCAGGGGCTCGCCACACCACTTGGCCGCGCGGCTAGGCCAGGCCCGCGCCTAGGGGTGGTGTAGCCGCCTCGGGCACCCCCCTCAGCCTCCCCTTTCGCCTATAAGAGGCCTCCGATACAGAAACCCTAAGTACCTAATCAAAATTCCATGAAAGAGTTTGTAGCGGCCGTCATCTCCATCCTTAGATCGGGAGGGATCTGAAGCCCTTCCTGGCACCTTGCCGGAGGGGAGAATTCACCCTGGAGGCCTTGTTCATCACCATGCCTGCCTCCGGTGTGATGCATGAGTAGTTCATCTCTGGACTACGGGTCCATGTAGTAGCTAGATGGTTGGTTCTTCTCCTTTGTGCTACCATGTCTAGATCTTGTGAGCTCCGTTTATGATCAAGATCATCTATTTGTAATATTACATGTTGTGCTTGCGGGGATCCGATTGATATTGAGATGCTATTTCAGATTGATTATTGATTCTATCATGTCTTTGTTATTTGTGATCTTGCATGCTCTCTGTTGTTAGTAGCTATCTTGGCCGAGTAGATGCTAGCAACTCCAAGAGGGAGTATTCATGCTCGATAGTGGGTTCATGCCTCTAGGAATCTGGGGAAGTGACAGAAATCTCTAAGGTACTAGATGTGCTATTGCTACTAGGGAGAAAACAACAATCCTTTGTTCATAGAACAATCATATTGTTTACTTTACACACTTTGCTTAATGCAATTATCTATTGCTTGCAACTTAATACTGGAGGGGGTTCGGATGATAACCTGAAGGTGGATTATTAGTCATAGATGCAGTTGGATTACGGTCTATGTAGAATGTTGTAATGCCCAATCAAATCTCATAGAAGTCAAGACGATAAGTATATGCATGTATGCTTTCTCGATGTTTGTCAATTGCCTCGCTGTAATTTGTGCACCCAACATGTCATCTATCTTAAGGAGAATCACCACTAGTGAACTATGGACCACGGTCCTTTCTTTTACCATCAATCTAAAAAGCTATTTACTATTTTCCGTTTACTTTCTGCAAGCAATTACTCTCTTCCACACAATACGTTTAATCCTTTGTTTTCAGCAAAACCGGTGAGATTGACAAGCTCAATGTAAGTTGGGGACAAAGTTCTGTGATTGTGTTGTGCAGGATTCAAAGTTGGAAACAACACCTTGGAGGTGTTTCCTTGCTCCTACTGGTTCGATCACCTTGGTTTCATAAATAAGGGAAAACTTGTTGCTATACTCATCATACCTTCCTCTTGGGGTTCCCCAACAAGCTCAACATATTGAGTAAGCAAGGTACACCACCAAAACCCATCTACCAATGTCAGAACTAAAGACCATCCCTATTACTTGGCCATTTGCTGTATGGTGCCTAGATATGGTATGACCATTTAAGCCGGCTAAGGGAGGAATGACCCATATCTTGGTTATTGTGGAGAAGTTTACTAAATGGATTGAAGTGAAGCCAATCAAGAAATGTGATGGGTCAACAGCTATAAAGTTCATGAAGGATATAATCTTGAGATATGGCTATCCCCACAGTATCATAACTAATAATGGCACAAATTTTGCTGAAGGAGCATTTGCGAGGTTCTACCAAGAGAAGAAGATCCGGCTAGGTATTGCCTCTGTGGCCCACCCCGCATAGAACGGACAAGTGGAAAGATCCAACGGACTGGTGTTGTCCGAGATAAAACCCTGGCTCATAGAGCCGCTACAAAGATCAGCGGGGTGCTGGATAGAAGAAGGACCAGCGGTACTTTGGAGTTTAAGAACAACTCTGAATCGATCAACAGGCTATATGCCATTCTTTCTGGTATATGGGGCAGAAGCTATATTACCAGCCGACATAGAGCATGACTCGCCTAGGGTCACCCAATACACGGAAGCTGAAGTGCAAGAAGCCCGACAAAATGATGTTGATCTGCTGGAAGAAGCGAGAGAATTGGCATTGTCCAGATCCGCCATATATCAGCAAAATCTCCGATGCTATCATAGCCGGAAGGTAAACCCTCGGGTTTTCCGGGAAGGTGATCTGGTACTCCGGTTGCTACAACGTACCGCTGGCATGCACAAGTTATCCCCCCCCCCCATGGGAAGGGCCATTCATTGTGAGCAAAGCATTGCACAATGACTCATATTATCTTATCGATGCAAAACCACAGGAGAAGAACAAGGCGGACAGGTCCGACGAGGAATCTAAGCGTCCATGGAATGTAGCTCTACTTCGCCCTTTCTACACTTAGCAGAGAAGTGTGTGTATCCGAGTCGATATGTATGCACAATGATTCCTACTATCTTATTGATGCACAGCCACAGGAAAAGAACAAGGTAGACAGGTCCGGAGAAGAATCTAAGCGACCATGGAATGTAGCTCTATTTCGTCCTTTGAGCTAGTCAAATGTCGGTATGTATGTCGGCAATAGGTTTACTAATAAAACTTCAGCACCCCAAGCAGAAACTCGGAGACTGCCATAATAATTGTTTTTCTTGCTTTGATATTTTTATATGTCGGCTGGGTTAAGTTTCTTACACCTTAGTCGGATTAGTAATGTGTGAGCACCTAAAACCCAACTCTTCGACTTTGTGGCTGTCCAACAAGAATTGGCTTCATGGCAAGCAAGAGAACAAGTTTGGAATTGCAAAGCACACGAAAAACGACTAAGGGAAAGAACCTAAGCGAGCCGACATTTGGACTAACCCCTTGTTTACTTTATTCATCTCTCGCCCGATTATTTTGAGCCAATCTCAAAGTTTCAAGTATTGTTGAGTCAATTTTTTAAACCTCGCACTCGTAAGTCAAAAAACCGAATCAACATAGACGCGAGCCGAGTCAAAAATTGGGGGAACAAGAAAAGGAAACTTGGGGACTTTTCCCACAATAATCCGACATTAAGAACAAAGTAGCAAACAACAATAACTGTAGCGAAACCAAACCAAAGTGCTTGAATACATCTTCACCCGGCATTCCGGGGATTTGACAAATATGGTTAAGTGTTTTTACACTCAAAGGGCAAGAGCAGAAGCCGAGCCGTCAGCCGACGGAGGGGGTACTTCAGCGTTTGTGGGTGGGGCGCTAGCCTCGGCCTCATCTTCGGGGTTGGCCTCCTCATCTTCCGGATCTTCAGCATCGTCGCCAAGTTCAGAAGCCTCGCCCTCACTTCGCTTGTCCTCCTCGCCCTAGAAGCACCATCATCATCGAATGCGTCAAGATAGCTCAGACCATCATTCCAGGCATGGCAGAAAGAATACTGGATGAGCTTGTTGGCGCAAGCTTGGCGTTGGGCAATGCACTCCGGATTATTGGATCACCTTGATTCGATGCGCATACGCTCAAGCAGCTCCAAGTCTATATCTTCATACCATGAGAGGACGAACTGCAGTTGTTGGGGGATACCCCCGGGTAGGGTCACGCCGGGGTATAAAGGCCAAGATAGCCAATGTACAGCAAGGTCAAAGCAAGTGCTGGCCGAGTCACCTCAAGGCAGGCCGAATCACGGGGTAACCCGGACTAGGGGATGTCCACCTAACTGGATCTTAACCTACTTAAGCCATATGTCGGCATGATATATCTAACTTGTATGCAGGTACAGGTGTGGCCGGATCAACTAAGTACGATCCAAGTTATATCAAGCTTGTAAGAGAAGGAAGGTATCTCGCTGGTCAAAGGATGACCACTGTGCGTAGAGCGAGAGCAAAGTGGACAGAGGCCAGGACCACCGAGGCGTGGCCGACAAAGGTGACGATGCCTGTGTCAGATGACGCAGCCGCCGCAGAGGCTCACGTGGCCTCTACATGGATGACGCCGGGAAAAAGTGACCCGGTCGGCTTACTATTTTGGGAGGAGGCATATTTCAAGGAATATGCCTCCACGTATGCCCTAACTAGAGACCCGGCTACCCCTATATAAGGAGGGCTAGGGCCTCAGTAGTGAGGGTTGGATTCTGTTTGGTTGATCTCTAGAGGGTTGTATCTGACTAGTGGTGAGAGTAAGAGAGTCCATATTCCTCCTCTCCCCAATACAGCTCAAGGAGCACTTGTAAGCTGTAGAAGTGAATCGGATACAAAGCAACTGTGTGTGGAATCACCACACTATTCCTCCCTGGATTCCCCTAGTGCACTTAGTCCCCACCTTTAGCCTATCCATGGCATCTGCCGTGACACCACCACGACAGTTGGCGCCCACCGTGGGGCTAGCGGCGCTAGCAGGGGTGAAGATACGGATGGGAAACTTCATCGGCACCGGCGAACGCATCGTCTCCGGGCTTGTTCAACGCTTTGGAGCGCTGGATTCCGTCAACAACAATGTTGGCTGTTTCGGCAAGCGTCCACTTCCGCGCAACGGCCTCTTCGTCAAGCTCGACGCGCACAAGATCTATGTTGCTGTCGATGTGTCGTGCGTTCACCCACGGCACGTCGTCGAAGGAGGCGAGCCACCCCTTAGCGCAGCTCACGGGGCGCGTATCACTCGCTTCCCGGACCGCGCTGAGGTGATGATGACTGCGCCTGGCGCTGGCGCGAGCAAGGATCCAACACCAGATCCGGAGGTAACGCCAAAGGCACCGTGGAAAAGTAGAGGTCCTCCTCTAGAGAGGCCAGAGAATGTGCTGCAGCAGGCGATGGATAGCTTGGCGAACCCAGTAGCAGCAGCAGTAGATCCGGCTCAGGCACAGGCTGAGCTAGAGGAGACTAGGCAAAAAATACTAGAGGGTGCGAAAAAGATTGCCGCAGCTCAGCAGTCGTGGAACATGACAGTGCGCGAGTACGCAAAAGCAAATAAGGTAGACGCTCTAAAAGTGAAGGGGACAAAAAACATGAGTGAAATGAACAGAGAATGTGATACTAGGATTGAGGAGTCAGAAAACTGTTTGTCCGTGGGGCTGCCGAAGTATAGTACCCCGACAAAGAACCTCAGGGCAGTAGATGCAGCTGCATCCGAGTTAGAGGGTCTAACGGGTGAAGCCCGTCAAAGACAGCAGGATAGGGTCAATGAATTGGTTCGGATCACGAACGGGAAAAATGAGGAATTGCTCAGGGCAAACCTGGAGAGGGCTGGGGCCTCCAAGATTGTTCATTCGGCAGTGGGTAACCCGGAGAAATCCGCTGGAGCTGCATCGTCTCCTCATGGAGGTCCTAGGAGAGAAGAGGTAGTAACCTCGGCTAGGAGGAATAAGCAGATAGTCCCATATGACCCAGCAAGGGCAGGGAAAGGAAAAGAGGTGCAAAGAAATGAGGATCAACGAAGTGTAAGCCGAGGTTAAGCCGGCCGAGGTAACCGCGACAAAGGCAATGCCGGTCAAGGGAATGCTGTGAACGGCAATGCCGGACAGCGTAATTCGATAGGTGCAGGGCAACCGCAGTAGCGGAATATACCATGGCAAGAGCGCAGTGTCGGCCAAGGTATGCAACAGAGAGCAGCTCCACAAGAGCAAGATAGGTACAATGATGGTGATTCGGAGATGGTAAACACTGGGTATCCCAGGACAGACTATCACGTGATAGGATCAAGATTGGGAAGCAGGAATTTGATGCCTGATGATGCCAGGTTAAAACTGGATCAGCTGTATAGGTCGGAACAAATTGAGTGTCAGGGTCCTCCGGGTCCAGCGTGTTTTGGGCCCCGGACCATGAAGGAGCTTCCGGTACCCAACTTCCAGTTACCAAGAGGCACTAAGACATATGATGGCAGCACAAAGCCGAAGGATTGGTTGATTAACTATGCAACAACTGTGAAAATTGCTACTCGGCAGGCCAGCTCTGAACAAATTTATGGCAAGTACTCATATCAGTTACTTGAAAATGAAGCTGCCCGGGCCAAATGGTGTGATTACCATAACTGGTGATTTCCGACGTTCCATTGAGTGCGTGTCTGCCGGGTCTAACCTGGCCGAGTCACTCGTGATTGCGCAAGAAAAAAGAAAGATCCAAGAGGTGGCGGCATTGGCTCAGTCCGCGCAGCAGTATATGCTGGCGCTGAGTAACCCGCATGGTAGTGTCTCGTTCCAAGCAACAAAGGATACCAAGAAAGTGCCTGTTGATGACATGTTCCCAAAGCGCACTGTAACGATTGGTGCCGAGTTAAATGACAAATAGGAAAGCGAGCTCGTCAACTTCCTCCGTGAGAATCGGGATATTTTTGCTTGGTCGACATAGGACTTGCAAGGTGTTCTGAGGGAGTTGGCCGAGCACTCTTTGAATGTGAGACCCGGAGAAAAGCCGGTGAAGCAACCTCTCCGCCGCTTCGCCGAAGATAGGAGAAAAGTCATAGGAGATGAGATAGCTCGGTTATTGGCTGCTGGGTTTATCATGGAAGTACTTTACCCAGATTGGCTGTCTAATCCGGTGCTGGTGGAGAAGAAGAAGGATGATCCGAACATGGCAGTGGTTTGGCGCATGTGTATTGATTACACAAACCTGAATAAGGCGTGCCCAAAAGATCCATTCCCACTGCCAAGGATAGACCAAGTCATAGATTCTACTGCTGGGTGTGAGTTGTTGTCGTTCATTGATGCATATTCTGGCTTCCACCAGATACCCCTGAACCCAAGTGATCAAATAAAGACTGCATTTATCACCCCGTATGGGGCTTATTGCTATCGGACCATGCCATTTGGTTTACGTAATGCAGGGGCAACGTACCAAAGATGTATGCAGAAATGTTTACACGACCAAATTGGTCAAAATGTGCAGGTATATGTGGATGATGCTGTTATAAAGACCAAGGAAAGCAAAACGCTCCTTGATGATATCAGGCAGACATTCGCGAACCTAAGGAGGTTCCGAATGAAGCTTAACCCGAAGAAGTGTACCTTCGGTGTACCGGCTGGAAAATTACTCGGATTTGTTGTCTCCAACTGAGGTATCGAAATTAATCCAACTAAAATCCGGGCCATAGAGCGAATGGAACTGCCGAAGTGTCTTAACGATGTCCAGAAGTTCACTGGTTGTCTGGCATCCTTAAGTCGGTTTGTATGTCGGTTGGGAGAAAAGGCACTACCTCTCTATCAACTCATGAAAAAGTCGGACAAGTTCATTTGGACGCCGCAAGCCGACGAAGCCTTTAACCAATTGAAGAAGATGTTAGCCACAGCACCGGTGTTAGCCTCTCCACTATCAAAGGAGCCAATGTTGCTCTATATAGCCGCAACCAACCGAGTTGTAAGTGCAGTAATTGTGGTAGAGCGCGACGAAGAGGGTAATTCAGTGCAAAGGCCAGTGTATTATCTGAGCGAGGTATTATCGCCCTCAAAACAAAATTATCCGCACTATCAGAAAGTGGCGTATTGTGTGTACATGTCGGCAAAGAAGCTAAAACACTATTTTGAGGAGCACCCTATCAAAGTAATATGTAAGGCTCCCATATCCGAGATAATGAGTAACAAGGATGCAAGTGGCAAGATTGCAAAATGGGCAATCGAGCTACCTCCTTATGCGCCACAATATGACAGAAGAGAGGCGATCAAGTCTCAGGTCGTAGCTGACTTTTTTGTGGATTGGGTCGAGGTGCAGTACGAGCCACCATTGCCAGAACCGAATTACTGCAGAATGCACTTTGACGGGTCAAAAACAAAAACCGGGTTAGGCGCCGGAGTTGTGCTTACCTCGCCTAAGAAGGACCAGCTGAAATATGTGCTGCAGATCCACTTTGCAGCATTAAACAATGTCGCAGAATATGAGGCACTTGTACATGGGCTCAAAGTGGGAAAAGAAATTGGGATACGTCGGATCCAATGCTTTGGCGACTCGGATTTGGTAATTCAACAAGTTTCAGGGATGTGGGACGCTCTTGATCCAAACATGGCACTGTACCGATTTCACGTGCAGAAGATATCTGGTTACTTTGAGGGGTGCGAATTTCATTATGTACCCCGGGTGGAAAATGAGGCTGCCGACGTATTGTCAAAACTCAAATCAACTCGACAAGCAATTCCACCGGGTGTAGCATTAGAGCACCTCAGAAAACCATCTATCAGGTCGTCCGTAGAAACCGACTCAATCTACGTCCCAGAAGATCCGTAGTCCGGAGCTGTACCCATGGACATTGACATGGGAGGTGCAACGCGAAACCCGGGGACTGCTTCGCAAGACCCGGTGACTGCTCAGCACGATCCGGCTGAGGTTATGCCGGTGGATCAGATGGAAGTTGATGAGGATGTGTTCCCTATATGAGCAATACCAGCTTGGGCACTACCTATATTTCAATTCCTGAAAGATGGAACTTTACCCGCTGAGGAGGTGCTTTCTAGGCAAACTCAGAGAAGAGCGAAGGCATACACGATCATCAATTCCGAGCTATACAAAAGGAGTGTGACTAATGTCCTCCAACGATGTGTTGACCCGGAGGAAGGACTGGACATCCTCCGAGATATACATCAAGGGGAATGTGGGCATCATGCCTCGTTCAGAGCCTTGGTAGCAAAAGCTTTTCGTCATGGGTTCTACTGGCCAAGTGCCCTAGAACAAGCAGAAGATCTGGTAAGAAAATGCAATGGCTGTCAGAGATATGCTACCAAGACACATATGCCAATGTCTAAGCTCAAGACCATACCAATTACTTGGCCATTTGCCGTATGGTGTTTGGATATGGTTGGCCCTTTCAAACCAGCAAAAGGGAACATGGCCCACATCTTGGTCATGGTTGAAAAGTTTACAAAATGGATTGAAGTGAAGCCAATAAGGAAATGTGATGGAGCTATGGCCGTAACATTCCTCAAGGATATCATCTTGAGATACGGTTATCCTCACAGTATCATAACGGACAATGGCACAAATTTTGCTGAAGGAGCATTTGCGCGTTTCTGCCAAGATAAGAAGATCCGGCTAGACGTAGCCTCGGTAGCTCACCCCGCATCGAACGGACAAGTAGAAAGATCCAATGGATTAGTATTGTCTGGGATAAAACCCCGGCTCATTGAGCGGCTGCAAAGATCAGCGGGGTGCTGGATAGAAGAACTACCAGCGGTACTGTGGAGTTTAAGAACAACTCTGAATCGATCAACAGGCTATACGCCATTTTTCTAGTATATGGGGCATAAGCTATATTACCAGCCGACATAGAGCATGACTCGCCTAGGGTAACCCAATACACGGAAGCCGAAGTGCAAGAAGCCCGGCAAAATGATGTTGATCTGCTGGAAGAAGCGAGAGAATTGGCATTGTCCAGATCCGCCATATATCAGCAAAATCTCCGACGCTATCATAGCCGGAAAGTAAACCCTCGGGTTTTTCGGGAAGGTGATCTGGTACTCCGGTTGGTACAATGTACCGCTAGCATGCACAAGTTATCCCCCCATGGGAAGGGCCATTGATTGTGAGCAAAGCATTGCACAATGACTCATATTATCTTATCGATGCAAAACCACAGGAGAAGAACAAGGCGGACAGGTCCGACGAGGAATCTAAGCGTCCATGGAATGTAGCTCTACTTCGTCCTTTCTACACTTAGGAGAGAAGTGTGTGTATCCGAGTTGGTATGTATGCCGGCAATGAGCTTATCAATGAAATGATGGCACCTCGAGTAGTAACTCGGGGACTGCCTCAATAATATTTGTTGTCTTCTGTATTTGTCATTTATATGTCGGCAGGCGTAAGTTCCTTCTACCTAAGTCGGATTAGTAGTGTGTGAGCACCAAAAACCCAACTCTTCGACTTGCTGCTGTCCAACAAGATTTGGCTTCATGGCAAGCAAGAGGAAGAGTTTGGAATTGCGTAGCACATGAAAAACGACTAAGGAAAGAAACTTAATCGAGCTAACGTTTGTTATTCGGACTAATCTCGTGTTTACCTTATATTTAATTTGCTGAATTATTTTGAGCTAACCCTAAAGTTTCCAAGTATTGTTAAGTCAATTTTTGAAGATCGGACTCGTAAGTCATTAAACCGAACCACGGTAGACACGAGCCGAGCCAAGGAATTGGAGGAACAAGAAAATGAAACTCAGGGACTACGCCCAAGTTAATCCGGCACATAAACTTAGTAGAAAAATATCACTTGAGTGCTTAATACAATTGCACCCGGCATACCGGGGATCTGATGAAATTTAAAAGTTTTTCCGCTCAAGGAGCAGCAGGAGGAGGTAATTCGGCACCAGCGAGTGCAGCTCCAGCTTCGGCTCCAGTGTCATCTTTGCCTTCCTCGACGTCCGAAGCCTCGTCCTCTTCATCCTCACCTGAACCATCTTCGGCATTTTCATCGTCAGCAGCATCTAGGAAGCTTGGTCCCTCGTTCCATTGATGAATGGGGGCGTATTGGATGAAGCTATGAGCGCAAGCCTTGCACCGAGCTACCCAATCTGGGTTAGTGGACCACCTTGATTCGGTGCGCATGCGCTCAAGGAGATTGAGGTCAATCTTCTCATACCACATAAGCATGTAGTAGAGAACGATCTCAGCTCCGGCGCGTCCAGCAGATTCCCTCCAAAGGTCGAGCTGGGTCTCGCAGTCCATTAACTTGTCGACGAGAGTTGCGGTCCCCTATGGAGTATCTTCATCAGGCCAAAAGGCATGGAAGATCCAGACTGCCACATCAAGGATATCCTTGCCATAATTCTTCACAATTTCCACGCGAGAAGATAGACTGACCAGCAGGTCCTCCATATCATAGGGAATTTCACTAGCCTCAGGAGAAATTGGGGTACCCCTCTGCTGGCGGAACTTGGCAATAGCAGTGCTTGTAATGGCATTGCCCTCTGGAAATTTTCCTGAAAACAAGACAAGTGAAGCAAGTAAGGAAAAGACATGTGAAGCAACCAGGAGAAGTTAATGCCAGATGAAGGAAAAGAACTTACGTGAAATGTGGCTGTGGATCCGGCTCAACTCCTTGGTACAGTCATCATGCCTTTTCCGAAGTTGCACAAGTTCAGTATTCGCCGACTCAAGCTTGACGTCGGCCTCCTTGAGAAGTTCTTGGTCCTTGGAGATCTAGAGGTTGAGGCGTTCTCTTTCTTCAGCAAAGTCCTGGGCTACCTTCTCTAGTTCGGATTTGTGCTGCGCCTTGAGCTTCTTCATATACCTTAAGCTGGGCAATCTCTTCATCTTTGGTCCGAAGGAGGGCAAGCTCGCCGTCCTTCTTCTTGAGTTCAGCTTGGTGCTGCCCTTCTTGTTCGAGAAAATGCAGCATCATATAAGGCACGGGCACACTATCTTCAAGAGAGGCTGAAATAGTTTGTTGACCCAGCAAAGCCGAGGTATGAATATTTGCCAAGCCAAGGATAAAAGGAGATAGAAAGCATATCAAGGTTGAGCAAGAATAACTTACCCTTTATCTGGTCCAACCTTCTCCTCATGAGGACATTCTCAGCCTCCACCCCAGCTGCGAAATCCGAATGAGGGATTAGTTCAGCGGGAAAAAGATGAAGAGAAATGGAAAAATGCAAAGGAGAAAACTTACCCCTTTTATCGTGTTCGGCGAGAAGTGCAGTATGTTTCGCACGTAGCATCTTGTGAGTATCCAAGAGACGCTGAAACTCAGCGCTCCGGCGATTGGTGGTCACCTAAAAAAGTACAAAAAGATAGCTTAGTCTTGTGCATACTCGAAGTGTACAAAATCCGGGCCAAGTGGAACTTAACCCGGCTCTAGGTGTGTGCATATTCGAAGTGTACAAAATCCGGGCCAAGTGGAACTTAACTCGGCTCTAGGTGTGTGCATTTTCGAAGGATACAAAATCCGGGCCAAGTGGAACTTAACCCGGCTCTAGGTGTGTGCATATTCGAAGTGTACAAAATCCGGGCCAAGTGGAACTTAACACGGCTCTAGGTGTGTGCATATTCGAAGTGTACAATATCCGGGCCAAATGGAACTTAACCCGGCTCTAGGTGTGTGCATATTCGAAGTGTACAAAATCCAGGCCAAGTAGAACTTAACCCGGCTCTAGGTGTGTGCATTTTCGAAGTGTACAAAATCCAGGCCAAGTGGAACTTAACCCGGCTCTGGGTGTGTGCATATTCGAAGTGTACAAAATCTAGGCCAAGTGGAACTTAACTCGGCTCTAGGTGTGTGCATTTTCGAATTGTACAAAATCCGGGCCAAGTGGAACTTAACCCGGCTCTAGGTGTGTGCATATTCGAAGTGTACAAAATCCGGGCCAAGTGGAACTTAACCCGGCTCTAGGTGTGTGCATATTCGAAGTGTACAAAATCCGGGCCAAGTGGAACTTAACCTGGTTCTAGGTGTGTGCATATTCGAAGTGTACAAAGTCCGGGCCAAGTGGAACTTAATCCGGCTCTAGGTGTGTGCATATTCGAAGTGTACAAAATCCGGGCCAAGTGGAACTTAACCCGGCTCTAGGTGTGTGCATATTTGAAGTGTACAAGATCCGGGCCAAGTGGAACTTAACCCGGCTCTAGGTGTGTGCATATTCGAAACTATTAAGGAGCTACGTTAGTTCTCTAAGGAGCATCCGGCCGAGTAACGAGTTACTCCCCCGGAGGCTCGGGGACTAATGGTTATATCACTAATATCTTCTGCATACTAAGGAAAAGGGCTAAGTAACGCACCTCCATCATCTGACCTACAAGGTTGATTGCCTTGGCAGCTGTATTCATCTGGGCAGCAAATTCGGCGGGACCGAACTTCTCCGGGAGATCGTCATTATGGACGAACTCCGCCTTGTTCCAGTTGTTCACAAACTCGATCAAGGTCGGAGGATATCTTTCACCACTGAGCATGTGGGGTGCAACTAGACCCTTAGCATGAGCTTCCCTCCTCTCAACCTGGGCAATGGCAGGGCTGGTGTGCAAAACAAGTTGCGCATCAGCTGGCTCGGCGGGGGCGTCCTTCGGTGGTGGGGTCTTTTTCGCGAGCATGGATGCAAGTGTGCGCTGTCCAGCCTTGATTGACGCCGCCCTGGTGGCGTTAGGAGCCTTTTTTCCCTTGGGCTGCTGCTGAGAGGTGGAGGTTGCTGCGGCGGATTTTCCCTTGGTGCTGCTGGTACCTTCTCGCCGAGTCTTGGAAGACTCGGACGAGGCGGAGGGGCTTGGCACTATTGCTGGCGCCTTTGCTGTTGTTGCTGGTGCAGGAGCTGATGATGGTGATGGTGTTGATTTTGGTTTTGGCGGCGGTGCTGTGGGTATCTCGGACGAAGCTGGTTGCGGCGGAGCCGAAGTGGTGGTTGTCGTCGCCTCGGTAGAGTCAGTTTCCCCTGCACCGAGGTTGCCCTCCTCTTGACGAGGTGGGCTGGAACCCGGAGCAGCCGCTGAACCCTCCTGAATGGGGCTCAACGGGCGTGAATCGTCGCCACGAGGCAGAGAAGGGCTACGTCGGAGCGGCGAAGCAATGCCGGACCCACTCTGAGGGACCTCTACCGCGGCCCTGCCGAATCACATTATGAATGATGAGAAACTATAACAAAGGAAGAACAGATGAATAGCAAAGGGAGAAGTGGCTTACTCATCCGAGTTCAAAGGCTCCTTGGGCTTCTGAGCCCTCCGGGTTATGGCCTTGGTTGTAGGCTTGGTGGCAGCTTTGTCCGCGGACTTCTTTCGTCTTTTAGCTGGTTGAGAAGGTCCGGAGGAAGAAGCAGATGCGGCCCCCCTCTTCTTCTTCAGTGCGACTGGGACAGGCTCACCCACGGCAAGGGGAGGGTCTTCATGGATCTGCCCACCGGGGTTAGCTGATGCCGGAAAAGCATAAGAAAGGGGGATAGCGTCAAATGCCTCCATCACCTCAACATCCGAATCATCTTCATCGTCGGGCCAATCTCTAATGGAAGAGAGTTTACCGGTGGGTCGCTTGGTCGCGTCAGCCATCAGCAGGAACATCTCCTGATCCGGTTCCTCCTCGTCCAAGGTATCTCGGTCAGCCGCCCATTTGAGAGAAGGCTCGGTGCCATCCTCAATGGTTTGCTGAAGAAACATCTAAGGGAAAGAAAACACAGCTGGATTAAACATACAACAAGGACCGACGTATGATTAATTCGGAAAAGGTTTGGGGCATGAGACTTACCACGGGGGGAAGCCTATCTCGGCAGAAGTGCTCGATCCCCCACGTCCACTCAGAAGAGAAGTTTTTGTGGGTGGTGAATAGTGCCTTGACCCGTCGGTAGATCTCGGTGTTGCTCAACTCGAAAGACGAGGTCTGGTTGGGGTCGCGGCCCCAGCTCATGTGACAGACTTTGTGCGTGCGTTTCTGGAGTGGGGAGATCCGGTTGTGGAAAAATGTGATCATGGCGTCCTAATTGCGCAATCTGAGATCCTTCAGCTCCTTGAACCTCTTGTTGACTTGGTTCGCCAGAACGGTGGGCTTCTTGGGGATCGTGTCCCACAAATCCGGATTAGGAGGACCCAGAGCATAGGGGCGCAGCCGGATCAGATCTTCAGTGGTGCTATTCCGAACATAGAAGAAGGTCCGGGCCCATCCCTTGCAAGAGTCAAGACCCCTGACTCGGGGGAAGATGGACTGCTTCCGGGGAGAGATAGACGCAGCACCGAACTGCGTGCGCTGCTTGTCCTCCGGATCAAGTTCTATGTTCAGAATCACGTTCTCGCGAAGTCCAAAGAACCAGATCCAGAGTTCCTTCGTGGGCCATAGTCCGGCATAACCCTCGATGGTGGAAGCGAAGGCATAGAGAGACGTGATGGCGTTAGCCGGAAGATGGTGCGGGTGAAGCTCATACGTATTGAGCCAGTCGTGGAAAAAATCACTAACTGGGAGACCGAATCCACGTTGGAAGTGGGATAGAAACACTACATACTCTCCTGGATTGGGTGAGGGAGCAAGCTCGGCGGCGGCAAGACGTGCGGTGACGCCCTCCGGGATTTGCCTGGTGCGATACAGCCAGTCAAGGTCATCCTGGCAGACCCAGGACCCGGCCCAGGCGCCACGGTCGGCATTCGCCGCGTCCTCCTCCATCTCCTGCTCAGCAACGGCGAGCTCCTCCTCTGTCATCTCAAGGTCACTATCCTCACTAGCACTAGCAGCGGTGGGGAGCAGTGGCCTGGACTGACGAGGACCCGTGGCGGAGGAGATGCGCGGAGGCAGCAGGGACGTCGATGCGCGATGAAGCGGTGCGGCGGCGGCGTGGCTAAGCAGATGCGGTGGCGGCGGCGCTGTCACTGGAGAAGGAGAGGAAGAAGAAGAGGCAGAGGGACGCGGAAGTGGGAAAAGACCCAAGGGGTGTGCCCCTCCCCTATTTAACCACTCCCTGGAGGGGTAGTTGGATCGCACTATGCGGACGGGCCACACGGTGTGGCCGTGTATGACCCGGATTGACCAATCAGCGACGAGCCACCGGAAGGGCCACAGGACACAGAGGATCCCACGACGCGATGTCATGATGCAGTTATCGAGGAGGCAGGCATGATGTGACGTGTGCTACAGTAAATTCTGGCAGTAACTGCGGCGGTTACTGTCGTAGCTCTTAAAATGAGGCAAAGTAATGATTAGCTTCCACGTGGGGAAGCGTACAAGAGAAGGAAGATTGACTCGGATGAGTATGGGTGACCCCGCCGGCAAGTAAAATCTTAGAATGTGCCAAGGGAAAGTAAACCTATGGAATCCGAGATAGGAGGTAACTCGGAAAGGGAGTGAAAGCTCGGTGAAATTGAACCTGCTGTGGCCTTAGCGGATAAGGTAGCCAAGACCGCACTAGCTTCGGGGACTAATGTTGGGGGATACCCCTGGGTAGGGTCACGCCGGGGTATAAAGGCCAAGATAGCCGAGGTACGGCAAGGTCAAAGCAAGTGCTGGCCGAGTCACCTCAAGGCAGGCCGAATCACGGGCTAACCTAGACCAGGGGATGTCCACCTAACTGGGGTCTTAACCGACTCAAGCCGTATGTCAGCAGGATATATCTAACTTGTATCCAGGTGCAGGTGTGGATGGATCAACTAAGTACAATCCGGGTTATATCAAGCTTGTAAGAGAAGGAAGGTATCTCGCTTGTCAAAGGATGACCACTGTGCACAGAGCGAGAGCGAAGCGGACAGAGGACAGGACCACCGAGGCGTGGCCGACAAAGGTGATGATGCCTGTGTCGGATAAAGCAGGCGTCGCAGAGGCTCACGTAGCCTCTGCATGGATGACACCGGGCAAAAGTGACCCGGTCGGCTTACTATTTTTGGAGGAGGCATATTCCAAGGAATATGCCTCCACGTATGCCCTAACTAGAGACCCGTCTACCCCTATATAAGGAGGGCTAGGGCCTCAGTAGTGACGGTTGGATTCTGTTTGGTTGATCTCTAGAGGGTTGTATTTGACTAGTGGTGAGAGTAAGAGAGTCCTTCTTCCTCCTCTCCCCAATACAGCTCAAGGAGCACTTGTAAGCTGTAGAAGTGAATCGGATACAAAGCAACTGTGTGTGGAATCACCACACTATCCCTTCCTGGATTCCCCTAGTGCACTTAGTCCCCACCTTTAGCCTATCCATGGCATCTACCGTGACACCACCACGACATCGATGTTGTATCATCCCCGACTTGTGCAGCAGACTCTCACCATAGGTGCAACTGAGTTTCGCACTCCATCAATTTGGCTATAAGAGCACCATTTCCCTAGGGAGTGGGCTTAGTGGGCCAGAGAGAGTTAAGCATCCGCATCGCTGCCGGCATGATATATGTACCATAATTCTTCACTAGCTCCATGTGAGCAAAGAGGCTCACCAGCAGATCCTCCGTCTCGTAAGGGATTGACCCGGTGGCAGGACCTGTGGGAATACCACGTTGCTGGCGAGACCTGGCCATAGCATTGGCATCAATGGAGTCACCTTCTGGGAACTTGCCTAAGAACATAACCACAGAAAATAGTGAGCAAAAGCACTAAATCCGGAGAGATGAAAATTGAGCAACGGACGGGAACTCACGGGAAATCTAGAAGAGGAGACATTGGAGCTCGGCGTGAACATTGACGCTGCTGGCCTGGATATTTTCATATTCAGAGGTAACCAACATAAGTTTTACGTCGGCTTCCTGCAGCAGGTCCTTGTCCTTGGCAATCTGAGTGGTTAGGCGCTCCTTCTCCTCGAAGAACTCCTGATCCGCCTTATCCAGCTCGGATTTATGGAGATCCTTGAGCCTTTGGATTTTGGCGTTCAGCCGAGTAATCTTCAAATCTTGGAGACGGAGCTGGGCTATTTCGTCATCCTTCTTCTTCAACTCAGCTTGATGCTTTCCTGCGTGTTCACGAAAATGTGTCATCATAACAGGAATGGGTACCCTGTCTTCAAGGGCAACTGCAATAGCGGGTTAATCCGGCAGAGCCAAAGTATAAATATCTACCGAGTCAAGGAAAGAGCTCACAATGGTCAAGAGAACAAGACAAATTACCTTGTATTTTAGCTAGTTTCTTGTGCATGATAATGTTTTCAGCGTCAACCTCGGCTGCATAAGTCGGATTACAAATTAATAACCAATAAGTATAACAAGCGACGAGAAGGAAAATGTCTTGGGCAAAGAAAGTTACCCTTCTTCTGATGATCCGCCAACAGCTTGTCGTATTGGGCATGAACGTCTTTGTATGAGTCCAGCAAGCGCTGGAACTCAGTGGTTTGGCGGTTGGTGGTGATCTGAGAAACAAGACAATGTTAGTTCACATGCAAAGAGAAAATAATTCGAAGTATTCAAGATCCAGGCCAAGCGGACGTTAACCCGACTCTAGGAGTGTGGATATTCGAAGTATTCAAGATCCTGGCCAAGTGAAACTTAACCCGGCTCTAGGAGTGTGGATATTCGAAGTATTCGAGATCCGGGCCTAGTGGAACTTAACCCGGCTCTAGGAGTGTGGGTATTGGAAGTATTCAAGATCCGGGCTAAGTGGAACTTAACCCGGCTCTAGGAGTGTGGATATTCGACGTATTCAAGATCCAGGCCAAGTGGAACTTAACCCGGCTCTCAATTTATCACTATCTAAAAATGCTAAGGACTTACACTAAAATTCTCTAAGAGCATCCAACCGAGTAATAAATTACTCCCTCGGAGGCTCGGGGACTAGGGGATATATCTATAAGCATTCATGTACATAGAGCAACATAGCAGAAGAAAGGGATTACCTCCATCATGCGGCCAGCCAAAGAGATAGCCTTGGTGGTGGAGTTCATTTGAGCGCTGAATTCAGCTGGGCCAATCTTCTCTGGCAGATCATCCTTCGGATCAATAAATTCGACATTATTCCAGTTGTTCACATATTGTATGAGCAATATGATGTAGCTTTCGCCGCTGGAAGAATGGCTCGTCACCAAGCCTTTGGCGTGGGCCTCCCACCTCGTGGACTGAGCAGCAGCGGAACTAGTATGCAGGACCAGTTGCTTACTACTCTCTGATCCGGCAGCGGGAGACCCGAAAGAGGAGTCCTTGGCTGGCTCGGCAGGTTTCTTGAGCTTGCCGGATGATGCTGGGCACTGGAGAGGAGCCAGAGGTGCAGAGCCAGATTGAGCACCAGAGGCTGGCTGAAATATGTCCGCAATGGACACCATTGATCCGGAGGCAGTGGATTGAGGTTTTCTCTTCAGCGGCTTGGTTGCGGCTGTTACTGCTAATGTTGTTGTCTTTGGCGCTGGGGCCGGTGCTCTGGTTGGTGATGCTGGTGCTGATGCTACTTCTATCTTTGGTGCTTCTGCTGCTGGTGTTACTGTTGCTAGTGCTGGTGGTGCTGGAGCTGGTACTGGAGGTACTGATATTGCTGAGGAAACTGGGTTTTTTAAGAAGAAATTGGTTGGGGTGGTGCCGATGAAACTGGCACCTCAGAGCTGGACGGTGGCGCCAACGCAGAGGAGCTGGGAAAATCTAGCATTGCCGTATCCTGGGCCGCTCCGCTAACCCCCATGTCGACGTTGCCCTCCTCATGGCGAGGTAGGCTCTGATCAGGCGCAGCCGCGGAGTCCTCGTGAATAGGACTCAGTGGGTGAACGTCATTGTTGCGAGGGGGAGAAGAACTGCTTTGGATCGGAGAAGAAATGTTAGGGCCGCTCTAGGGAATAACCCAGGGAGCTCTAGGGAAATGAGAAAACAACAAGTTAGAAAAGGGGATAATAAGACAGATAAAAGGCAAAGGCAAAGGCAAAGACAGAACTAGAAAGACCCAAAAGCAAACGGAAAACGACTTACTCGGCTGAGGTTGGGGGTGCCTGAGGTTTGGGTGCCCTCCGGACCATGCTCTTGGCTGCTGACTTGGCCGAAGCTTTCACCCCGGACTTCTTCTGCCTCTTCTTGGGCGGTGGCGCCTGCAAGGCTGCGGCCGAGGTAGCCGCGTGCTTCAAAGGGCAGGAGCCGGATCACCCGTGGCGAGAGGGGGAACCTCAATGACCTGACCGTCAGGGTTAGCTGAAGATTCGGACATAAGCAGGAATGCATAAGAGATGGGAACCGGGTCAAGTACCTCAAGAACCTCAACATCCGAGTCATCATCATTAGGCCAATCCCTTAAAGAAGAGGCCTTACCAGAGGTGCGTTTGGTGGTGTCCGGTGTGGGCAAGAAGATCTCCGGATAAGGTCCTCCTTGTCAGGCTCAGCACGATCCGCCACCCACTTGCTTGCCAGCACCTGGCCATCCTCAAGTGGTTGCTGTAGAATCGCTGAGAACAAAAGTATCAGTTGTTGAGTTAGAGAAGTTGCCCGGCATACCGAGAAAACCCAGAAAAACAGCAAGAGAGAGATTTACCTTTGGAGGCGGGTTGTCCCGGGTATAGGGTGCAAGCCCCCATTCCCAGGCCTCGGAGAACTCCTTCTCCACTTTGAAGATGGCCTTGACCTGGGGGAAGAACGTCGAGTTGTTGAGCTCGAAAGAGGAAGTCCGGTGGGGGTCGAGGGTGTTGGGCCACGCAGAGATAAACAAAATGTTTTTCCCTAATGCGGTACTCCCAAGATCCAGCTCAGGTAATAGGCCACGAGATTACCGCTAGACGCGCAGATGTGCGAGTTGATGTTGCACGTCGAAGCAGTGTCGAACCATCCCACGGACAGCCCTTTGAATCCCACAGACATCTACATTGGATCCCACAAACTCCTTCGCCAGATCCCCACGAGCTTCCCTGACTCCAGCGCCGCACGTGCAACACCTCTACCGGTATCCACACATACAGGATGGAGCTTCGGACAGAGGACTGCTAGATCCTGTCTAGCCCGAAATGGAAGTGGAGAAAGTGACGTCTAGGTCAGGGACTATCCCTTGTCACTCCACTTATATACACTCCTAGTTGGGCTCAACGCTTGAGGCCCATCTAGGTTGTACTCCAATCTCAACGTGGATCTAATCCACATGGGCTCCTTACCCTTAATTGTGTGACCCTGTAGGTTCATGTACACGTGGACACGACATGAGCTACTCCACCAAGTATCCCGTCATGGCTTTGAGTCCAACTCACTTCCATGAACACTCCGTCTCAAGTCGATAGATGGAAGCGACCTCTAGCAAGACGTGCCAACTCCCAAGTGCCTTAAAGTCAGAAGACGAACCTTCAATGTGACTTTCGTCCAAGTCCCTTTGCCACACGATATATCTGTTAAGGTATAGGCGAGTAGTTGCCATCCCTTAAATAGCTTAACTCTCTTCTCGTACCATGATATGTGATTCACTAGATTAACTCTTAGTCCGACTCCTTAGTTAACACTTAATTGAGTAGCGCATGGCCATGCTTCTGAATCATATCACACGAGAGGGCCCAGAGAATATCTCTCCATTATGGAGGGGAAAATCCCATCTTGGTAATCCACGTCACGCAGCTTGTTTCACAACCAACCCGAACTCTACCTTTATAACTGGCCATTTATGGAACATCGTTTGATAGAACCTAAGTTGGCGATCCACAACTCGGATCATGCAATCACCTCAAGTCAAAGGATTCCATTGCTTG
Source organism: Avena eriantha (assembly GCA_910589775.1). NCBI lineage: Eukaryota > Viridiplantae > Streptophyta > Magnoliopsida > Poales > Poaceae > Avena > Avena eriantha. Next base: position 495,001,431 of record OU342743.1, read on the forward strand.
AGACTGAAAATGACAACATGCTTATTGCATCTCAAGTGTGGGGCAGTCCGACTCGCTAAACTCCTTAGCTGAATCAGTGTAAGTCAGAATAGCATCACCATGCCCATGACAAGTGGAACCGTGTCATCAGCCGGCTTGCACATTGGTCTAAGTTGTGTGTCCATCACAACCTCAACGACCAAGGACAATCTAGTATGAACAATCATGAATATATAGTTCCACAACAGAATCACGTATTCAGTGATACATATCTGATGTTCATACAAGGACAACTTTACTTTATGAATACTTTGGGAAATATCATCAACCATGATTGCCTCTAGGGCATATTCCCAACAGTCTCCCACTTGCACTAGAGTCAATCATCCCGACATCATATGTCTAGGCATCTAATGCCCATGGCTCTTACGTGCGCCTCATGCTTAGGCTGTGGAAGTGGCTTTGTCAACGGATCTGCAACATTTGCATCCGTGTGTACCTTGCATAACTTGATATCACCATGATCCACAAACTGGCGAATCAGGTGGTGACGAGGGTTTAACGCATCAATGCCCATTGTTATGGACTTGGGTTTTGGAGAACGAGGGAGCGCTGGAGACAACTATCGGCTAGCAAACAAGCACACAGGGGACAAAGGATTTACCCAGGTTCAGGCCTCGTAGAGGTCCCTACTCCTGCTTGTCTGCTCATGGAATTATCGAAGGAGTCGAAAGTTACAATGGTGCGCAGATGCAATCTGGCGAGGGTTGTGGAAACTAGGGTTGTGTGTGTCCTCCTCGCTGCCCCCTCCTAGCCTTTATATAGATAGGCTAAGTCTCGGGTAGTAGGTCGAGTCGATTACAAGTTAGGGTTTTACCCTTCAAACTTTCTATCTTTAACTTCTTCTTGTTCTTCAAGCAATCGAGAGTCCGTAGGCCACTCGAGGCCCTTGTTTTGGGCCTTGGCGACACCGTAGGCCTGTACGTATTTGGACTGTATATACCAAGCTCGAGTACCTGTAGGGTATACCCATGTCAGGTGGTATCGCATGAGTATATGTTTGTTCTTCTGGTGCTGTCTAGTTTCCTTGGCTTGTGCAATAACACCATTGTTGTCACAATACACGTCTAACGGATTGGACGAGCCCTGAACCACACCAAGATTAATCAGGAAGTTCTTGATCCAAACAGCTTCCTTTGCCGCCTCTGAGGCAGCAATATACTCAGCTTCTGTTGTAGATGCAGACACAGTCTCTTGCTTGGAACTCTTCCAGCTCACAACCTCTCCATTCATAACGAACAAGTACCTAGATTGCGAATGAGAATCATCAGAGCCAGTAAGGTAACTCGCATCCGTGTAACCCCTTACACTGAGTTCAACCTCACCTCCATAAACTAGGAACACATCCTTAGTCCTTCTCAAGTACTTAAGAATGTTCTTAACTTCTAACGAGTGGATTTCTCTAGGGTCAACCTGGTATCTTCTCACAATACTTAGAGCATAGGAAACATCTGGCCTAGTACAAATCATGGCATAGATGATGGACTCGGCTGCCGAGGCATACGGAATCACACTCATCCTACTTCGCTCATCAGTTGTCGAAGGACACTGAGTCTTGCTAAGTCTTATGCCATGGGACATCGGTAATAACCCCTTCTTAGACGATTCCATGTTGAACTTCTTCAACACTTTGTCCAAATATGTACTTTAGCTCAATCCAATGAGCCGCCTGGATCTATCTCTATAGATCCTGATTCCTAGTATATAAGTTGCCTCACCCAAGTTCTTCATTGAGAAACTCCTTTCCAATGACTTCTTGGTTTCATGCAACATCTGGACATCATTTCCAATCAATAATATGTCATCCACATATAAGATCAGAAATTTTACTTTGCTCCCACTAAACTTCTTGTATAAACAAGAATCATGATCACTCTTGATGAAGCCAAACGATTTGACTACCTCATCAAAGCGAATGTTCCAACTCCGAGATGCTTGCTTCAACCCATAAATGGATTTCTGAAGTTTGCATACCTTGTTAGCATTAGCCGGATTGACAAAACACTCGGGCTGTATCACATACATGTCCTCGGTTAATTTTCCATTAAGGAAAGCCGTTTTGACATCCATCTGCCATTCTCATAGTCGAAATAGGCTGCTATAGCTAACATGATCCGAACTGATTTAAGCATCGCTACAGGTGAGAAAGTCTCATCGTAGTCAACTCCTTGAACCTATCGGAACCCATTCGCGACAAGCCATGCTTTATAGATAGAAATGTTTCCATCCATATTAGTTTTCTTCTTAAAGACCCATTTGCACTCGACGGGTCTTGCACCGTCTAGCAGATCAACCAAGTTCCAAACTTGATTATCATCCATGGAATTTAACTCAGATCTCATGGCTCCAAGCCATGACTCAGAATCAGAACCCACCATCGCTTCCAAATAAGTTGACGGCTCATCACTGTCTAACAGTAATACATCACGAACACTTCGTAATCTTGCCGATCTTCGCAGTGTAGGTGCAGCTGCCGGCTCAGCTACCATGACTGGCTCAACCTCCAAGGCATTCACCAAATCGCTACTAACCAGTTCCTCTCGAACTTCTTCGATCCGCACCGTACTCCCACTGACTTCCTGACTGAGAAACTCTTTCTCAAGGAAGACACCGTTCCGAGCGACAAACACTTTGCCCTCTTCTCGGTTCTAGAAGTAGTAACCCAAGGTTCCCTTGGATACCCAACGAAAATGCACTTATCCGACTTGGCTGTAAGCTTGTCTGACTGAAGTCGCTTGACAAATGCTTCACAACCCCAAATCTTAAGAAAAGACAAAATCGGCTTCTTGCCAGTCCACATCTCATGTGGTGTCTTCTCTACCGATTTTGATGGTACTCTGTTTAGTGTGAACGTCGCTGTTTCTAGACAATAACCCAAAAATGATAAAGGTAGATCTGTCCCACTCATCATTGATCATGCCATGTCTAACAAGGTCCGATTCCGCCGTTCCGACACACCATTCCTCTACGGTGTACTCGGCGGAGTGAACTGAGGAACTATTCCACAACTCTTCAGATGGTCATCAAACTCATGGCTCATGTACTCGCCTCCTCGGTCCGACCGAAGAAACTTTATTTTCTTGCCGAGTTGATTATGTACTTCATTCTGGAATTCTCTGAACTTTTCAAAGGCTTCCGACTTATGCTTCATCAAGTAGACATATCCATATCTACTCAAATCATCAGTGAATGTAATGAAGTACTCATAACCACCCCTGGCTATCGCGCTCATTGGACCACATACATCACAATGTACTAGTCCCAACAAGTCAGACGCCCTTTCACAACTCCTTGTAAAAGGTATCTTGGTCAGCTTGCCCAAAAGGCAGGATTCGCATGTCTCGAACGACTCCAAGTCGAACGAAGTTAGGAGTCCATCATCATGGAGCTTCTTCATGCGTTTCCAACTTATATGACCAAGTCGACAGTGCCAAAAGTAAGTCATATTCAGATCATTTGGTTTCAACCTTTTCACAATTATGTTATAGACCGACCCACCATCAAGATTCAAAATAAATAACCCGTTCTGAACGGGTGCAAAGCCGTGAAACATATCATTCAAATATAAAGAACAACCATTGTTCTTAATATTAGACTCATAGCCTTGTCTCATCAAGCATGAGGCAGAAATGATGTTTCGACTAAGCACTAGAACATAATAACAATTATTTAGTTCCATTAAGAATCCTGAAGGTAAATGAAGTTGCATCATGCCGACTTCCAATGCAACAACTATTGCTTTGTTGCCGACCCGAATGTCAACCTTGCCTCTTGCTACGCCCCTAGTTCTTACCAGTCCCTGCAACGAGTTGTAGATATGAATGACTGATCCGGTATCATATACCCAAGAACTACCGGGTGCATCAACAAGATAAAGGTCTATAACATTTCAAACAAGTGTACCTGAGTTGGAAGTCACACCTCCACTCTTGGCTTTATCCGCCAAATACTTGCTGCAATTCCTCTTCCACTGGCCATCCGTCTTGCAAAAGAAGAAAGCGGATCTGGCTGAAGGATATGACTTAGTCCTTGAGGAAACGCTTGGGATCTCATCCTGAGCATTACCTCCTGACTTAGCCTTATTCTTCTTAGTCCAAGAACTCTTCTTAAACTTAGCCTTATTCTATACCACCAACACTTGGCTAGTACCTTTCTTGAGATCAACCTCTGCCTGCTTAAGCATCCCATGCAATTCAGTGAGCTTCTTATCCATACCATGCATGTGGTAGTTTGATATGAACTAACCATACGCACTAGGAAGAGAGTTCAGAATTATATCTGTAGGGAACTCTTCGCTAATGGGGTAGCCAAGCCTTTCCAGAGACTGCACATAACCAACCATCTTGATTACACAGTGGATCACCATCCTTAAGCTTACAACTCAGCAAAGCTTGAGAGACTTGGTACTTCTCGGTCTTTGCCTGAGCTTGGAACATACTTTTGAGGCTTTCGATCATATCGTAGGCCTCAACATTCTCGAACTGCTGCTGCAAGTCCGGTTCCATGTGAGCAAGCATAAGACAGCTAATTTCTGTAGACTCATCACATGTTCTACGATAGGCATTGGTTGATGCAACACTCGCATTCTCATCCGGCACATCTGGAAGCGGGTTGTCTAGAACATGGTCCCTTTTTTCTTGTTTGAGAACAATTCACAGATTACGATACCAGTTGGTGAAGTTTGTTCCATTAAGTTTATCTTTCTCTAGGATGGTCCTCAATGCAAAACTGGATAACTGAGGGAGACTGCTACTAGGTGCCATTGTCTACAATAGAAATATGCAAAACACTTAAGACAAGTATTCGTAAAAGAGCAGGCGTATTAAACATTTTAATACTTATGCTCCCACTAGAACCAACATCCCTCTGATGGTTACTTAGTGATTGACCCTAAATAAGCAAGCCGACTAGTGAGATTTAGCATCACCGCTAGCCGTCAAGTGATCTAGGTAGGCAAATCCTTGCCAATCGCATATCATGTGACTCCTGTTGGTCGGATGGCATCACATGCCCCGGCTCCCGACCACCCTCTCCCCGAGCCCCACAACCATTGTGATAGACCCGTCTAGCTTACCAAGTGCTTTTGCTGTAAGAGTCCGACTCGAACCCATCTAGTCGAAAAGAATTTGTAGCACCTCAATTTTATGACCCCACTACCAAGAATGTCCGACTTGTGATGGTGCAGCACCGGCGGGGAGACTGACTAGACCTTTTTTAAGGGATTAAAGTTCTACTAACTATCTCATAGAGGTAAAACTAGAGACATAACAATCACACAAAATAATCCAATTATAATGTGAAATGGTATGGCTCTCTTCATGGTGATCTCCATCTCCATGAACCTGTTCGTCATGCCTTTGGCTGCAGTGTCCTTCAAGTCCTCCAAACATGCTACACTAGCACTAAGGAATTTGCAAGAAGATGGCATCGCATGACGACACGCAGGTCATTATACAATAACAGTGACAGCACTTTGGCTCCAGCCGGCTGACAAACCCGTGATACACAGATCACGTATGGATTACACACATCACATGCACATAAGCGATACCATTCACAACTTCCTGCAAAAACAAGTTAAGCATAGATACGATATCTACCGGCGTTGTGAACCTCGCAACGACATCTAATGCGCTACGGTAGGGCGAAGCCGGTAGTCCCAAATCTGAGATCTAATCTGCATTTCAAACCATGGATTTCTTCATTGGATAAAACACTTTTACCCAAATGTGATCCCTGTGCAGATCTGACCAATCTCATTGATCATCCACACCTGATCTTCCATGACCCCCCGAGTGCGATTGATCCAATCAATCTTGCACAAAACTGATCTATCTTATAGATCGACCACCGGAACCCTAAGTGGATCTCATCCACCACCCCGTGCATATCACATATGCACAGATCTAGAGCCTAAAACCAGAAGCTTTCGCTCTGATAGCACTGTTGGGCCACGCAGAGATAAACAAAACTTTTTTCCCCAATGCAGTACTCCCAAGATCTAGCTCAGGTAATAGGCCACGAGATTACCGCTAGACGCGCAGATGCAGAAGTTGATGTTGCGCATCGAAGCAGTGCCGAATGATCCCATGAACAGCCCTCTGAATCCCACGGACAGATACATCGGATCCCACAAACTCCTTCGCCAGATCCCCACGAGCTTCCCTGACTCCAGCGCCGCACGTGCAACGCCTCTACTGGTATCCACACATACATGATGGAGCTTCGGACAGAGGATTGCTAGATCCTGTCCAGCCCGAAATGGAAGTGGAGAAAGTGACGGTTAGGTCAGGGACTACCCCTTGTCACTCCACTTATATACACTCCTAGTTGGTCTCAACGCTTGAGGCCCATCTATGTTGTACTCCAATCTACACATGGGTCTAATCCACATGGGCTCCTTACCCTTAAGTGTGTGACCCTGTAGGTTCACGTACACCTGGACACGACATGAGCTACTCCTCCAAGTATCCCATAATGGCTTTGAGTCCAACTAACTTCCATAAAAACTCGATCTCAAGTCGATAGATGGTAGCAGCCTCTAGCAAGACATGTCAACTCCCAAGTGCCGTAAAGTTAGAAGACGAACCTTCAATGTGACTTTCGTCCAAGTCCCTTTGCCACACGATATATATGTTAAGCTATAGGCGAGTAGTTGACATCCCTTAAATAGCTTAACTCTCTTCTCGTACCATGATATGTGATTCACTGGATTAACTCTTAGTCTGACTCCTCAGTTAACACTTAACTGAGTAGCGCATGGCCATGCTTCCAAATCATATCACACGAGAGGGCCCCGAGAATATCTCTCCATTATGGAGGGGCAAATCCCATCTTGGTAATCCATGTCACACAGCTTGTTGCACAACCAACCCGAACTCTACCTTTATAACTGCCCATTTACGGAACAACGTTTGATAGAACCTAAGTTGGTGATCCACAACTCGGATCATGCAATCACCTCAAGTCAAAGTATTCCATTGCTTGAGACTGCAAATGACAACATGCTCGTTGCATCTCAACTGTGGGCCAGTCCGACTCCCTAAACTCTTTAGCTGAATCAGTGTAAGTCAGAATAGCATCACCATGCCCATGACAAGTGGAGCCGTGTCATCAGCCGACTTGCACATTGGTCTAAGCTGTGTGTCTAGCACAACCTCAACGACCAAGGACAATATAGTATGAACAATCATGATTATATAGTTCCACAACTGAATCACGTATTCAGTGATACATATTTGATGTTCATACAAGGACAACTTTACTTTATGAATACTTTGAGAAATATCATCAACCATGATTGCCTCTAGGGCATATTCCCAACAGAGGGGGCCGCTCAACTAGAAGATCTTGTGGGCATGCTTCTGCAGGGGGATAACCGGCTACGGACGAATGTGATCATGATATCCTCGCCCCGCAACTTCTCCTTGAGCAGCTCCTTGATCTGGCGGTCGGCCAAGTTCACCAAGGCTGTGGGCCGCTTCGAGATGTTGTCCCATAGAGAGGTTTCCAGGACTCCGAGCTTGAAGGGGAGGAGCCGGATCAAGTCCTCGTCCATGGTATTCCGGACATAGAAGAAGGTCCAGGCCCAGCCTTTGCAAGACTCGAGCCCGGTGAACCGGGGAAACGCAGAGTCTTGCGGGGAGATATGGAGGCTCCACCGCATTGGGTCAGGTGTTTCTCAGCCGGAGTAAGGTGCTTGTCTAGGACAACATTCTTCCGCGGACCAAAGAATTTGATCCACATCTCCTTGGAGGGCCAGAGGCTGATATGCCCCTCAATGTCGGACGCAAAGGAGGAAAGAGAGGTAATGGCATTGGCGGGGAGATGGTGCGGTTGTAGTTGATAGGTGGAGATTAAGAAAGAAAAACAACGAACTCCCCTGGATTAGGAGAAGGAGTAATTTCTTCAGCGGCGAGACGGCAGGCGAGACCCACGGGGATGCGGCGCGTCGCGTATAGCCAATCGATATCATCTTGGCAGACAAAGGCGCCGTCCTAGCCACCACGCTCATGAGCTTCGTCTTCTTCCTCTTGCTGGGCGATGATGGCGGCCTCCTCTTCAGTCATGGTGAGGTCGAGCTCCTCAAGAACAAAATCGGAGAAAAGATAGCTGGCCGCGGGAAACCTAGAAGTGCAGGTCCCCGTGGTGAGAATCTCGAGCGGAGGCGGCGACGCGATCGCTAGGTGCGGCTGGGCGCAGTTGCGGCGGCAGGGCACTGGCACAGAAGTAGTGGCGGCGGAGGCGTCACAACAGAGAAGAAGAGAGGCGGGAATTTCCCCAAGATGGCCCATGCCCCCTATTTAACCGCGCGTTGCGGGACACGTAGTGGGATCCTTTGCAGCATCCTAACCGCACGATGTGGCCGTGTACGCAGTGGAACAACCAATCAGGTGCGAGCCACAACAAGGGGCACAAGGAACAAAAGATCCCATGACGTGACGCAATGATACAGTTAACGAGGCGCTGCCGCGACAGGACGTGTGGAGCAGTTATTCTTGACAGTACTACAGTAACAGGCGCAGTAAACAGGCGCGGCCCTTAGAATTAGGCAAGGTGATGATTACCCTCCACGTAGGACGTGGGGAAGCGTATAAGAGAAGGAAAGGTAAACCGGATATGTGAGCAAAAACCCGGCCAACGAGAAATAACTCGGAACGAGCCAAGGGAATATCAAAGTGAAGGGTCCAGATTACATGATAACTCGGCTGAAGAAGCGCAGATTCGGATAGGGGAACCTGCTGTGGCCTTAGTAGCTGAAGTTGCTAAGATCACACCAGCTTCGGGGACTAATGTTGGGGGAATACCCCTGGGTAGGGTCACGCCGGGGTATAAAGGCCGAGTTAGCGGAGGAACAACACGGTCAAAGCAAATGCAGGTCAGGTCACCTCAAGGAAGGCCGACTTACGGAGTAACCCAGCCTGTTGGGCATTTGCCCAGCATTAACCCGGCTAGCATAAAATATATGTCGGCCATGTTTGTCTATCTATTATGCAGGTACCCTCATAGCTGGGTTAGCCAAGTGCTAGCCGGACTACCACTTGGCTTCTAAGAGAAGGAACGAATCTCCCGCTGGTCAAAAGGTGGCATTTTCTAGCTGTAGTGTCAGCGAAGCAAGCAGAGGGAAGGACCAGTGGGGCAGGGCCGACCAAGATGACGCGAGAAGTGTCGGCTGACATAGCACATGTCTGGTGACGCTTAAAAGGATGGATTACACAGAGGGTTATGTCCATAGTCCGGACCAGCTGTTAAAGTGAATAAATAAGAATCTAGCTCTAACCAAGGGGCATATTCGGGGAATATGCTGCCACGTGTGCCCTAACTTTGTAACCCGGGATCCCCTATATAAGGAGCACCAAGGCCTCCATAGAAGGGGATCTATCATTTTCTCTGTCTAAGGTAGAACTCTAGAGCTAAGTTGTGGGGGGTAAGAGACATAGTACTCTTCTCACGAACAGCTCGAGGAGCACTTGTAACCACCATTGATAGAGGAAATACAACAACTCAAGTGTGTGGAATCACCACTCTATCCCTCCCTGGATTCCCCTAGCGTTCATTGGTTCCATCTTTAGCCTACCCATGGCATTTGTCGTGCCACCACCATGAGAGTGGTGGCCTATGCATCAAGACAGTTATGCTCGCATGAGGTGAACTATCCTACCATGATCTAGAGTTGGCTGTCGTGGTGCATGCCTTGAAGATTTAGAGGCATTACCTTATTGGTAATCGTTGTGAGATATATACGGATCATAAGAAATTGAAGTATATTTTCACTCGGCCTGATTTGAACCTGAGGCAGAGGAGATGGCTGGAATTAATCAAGGACTACAACATTGGTGTGAACTACCACCCTGGTAAAGCCAATGTCGTTGCGGATGCGTTTAGCAGAAAGGTTTATTGCAATAACCTGATGATTCAAGAAGCTCAACCAAAGTTGCATGAGGAGTTTAGTAAGTTAAACTTGAATGTGAGCCTTGATGAGAGTCAAGGGGTGCCAAAAGTCAAGTTCACTTTAGAGGATCAAGTTAGATAGGCTCAGAAAATAACAAGGCAATTGAAGAAATTCGCGTGAAGATCAAGTCAGGAGAAGCACATGACTACAAGGAAGATGAAAAATGAAACATTTGGTTTTCGAAATCGTCTGTTGGTACCAGACCAAAAAGATCTTAAGGCTTCAATCATGAAGAAGGCACACGAATCATCATATTCCATACACCCAAGAAGTAGGAAGATGTACCATGATCTTCGAGATAGTTTCTGGTGGTCTAGCATGAAGCAAAACATTGTAGAATATGTGTCTCATTGCGACGCATGTCGAAGCGTCAAGGCTGAGCATCAGAAGCCTGCAGGATTATTGCAATCACTCAAGGTTCCTGAGTCAAATGGGAGGAAATCGGGATGGTTCATTACAGGACTTCCTAGGACATCATCTGGATATGATTCTATTTGGGTAATCGTAGATCGCTTGACCAAGTCAGCTCACTTCATTCCAGTGAAGACTACATATAAGGGTAAGAAATTGGCAGAGTTATACATGGCCAGAATTGTTTGCCTACATAGAGTTCCTAAAAAGATAGTGTCCGATCGAGGTACTCAATTTACCTCTAGGTTTTGGCAGAAGCTGCATGAAGTTTTAGGAACACAGTTGAATTTTAGCACAGCTTATCACCTGCAAACAGATGGACAAACTGAACTAGTGAACCAGATCTTGGAAGACATGCTTAGGGCATGTGCATTGACTTGTCAGCGCACTTGGGACAAGAGTCTACCGTATGTAGAGTTCTCTTATAACAATAGCTTTCAGGAAAGCTTGCAAATGTCTCCATTTGAGTTTTTGTATGGAGGGAAGTGCCGCACTCCACTTAATTGGCATGAGGTAGGAGAGAACCAAGTGTTCGGACCTGATACCCTGGAGGAGGGAGATAAGCAAGTAAGGATGATTCAGGAAAGGCTACGAGCTGCCAAATCTAAGCAAAAAGTTACGCCGATAAATGTCGTCATGACTTAGCATTCAAAAAGGGTGATGAGGTGTACTTGAAGGTATCCCCACTTCGTAGGATGCATCGCTTCGGACTGAAGGGAAAGTTGGCACCCCGATACATTGGACCGTTTACAATCACTGCCCTTCGTGGTGAGCTCGCATGTGAGTTGGATTTACTAGAGAAGTTATCCAAGGTGCATAACGTATTCCATGTGTCCCAGCTGAAGAAATGTTTTGCTAAGCCGGAGGAAGAGGCCCGGAAGACCTCTTTAGATGCTATAGATGTTCAAGATGACCTGACTTATGAAGAGTATCCGGTCAAAATTCTCGATGAGCAGTTAAGGACAACTAGAAGAAATGTGATCAAGTTCTGCAAGGTTCAGTGGAGCAATCACACTGAGGAGGAAGCGACATGGGAACGGGAAGATGCGTTCCGCGAGGAATTCTCAAATCTATTCTCTTAGGCCGAATCTCAGGGTCGAGATTACTTGTAAGGAAGTAGAATTGTAACATCCTGATTTTTTTACGGGTCAATTTTTTTTCTGAGCAAAGGATGTTGCAATCGAATAAAAATAAAATATTTTTTTATTTGGAAATGTTTCAATTATTCCAAACTATATTGAACTAATTGGACAAATGTATCAATTGTTTAATCCTCTATTAATAATATTGGATCTAACTTTGATTTGTCAAGTCGTTTTCAATTTGGCTCTTATTGGATTTCTATATTTGAATTTGATTTTGAAGTGTATATGCACACCCGACTCCTCTTCTTCTTTCTTTCTATTTTTTCTTTTCTCTGTACGCGTACGTATCAGTTCTGGCTTTCCTTTCTTGTTTCAAACAATCGACTAAGCCCACTAGAACCAATGAAACCAGCTTGGGACGAAGCCCAGCAACGCCAGCCTCGCTCGCCTCGACTTGCACGGGACAGAGACAGAGTGCGCGGCACGATACGTACAGAATGCGGTGGTCCGTCTCCGATTCTTCCGGAGTCGCAGCAGCCGTAAACCGCCTCCCAGCCACGTATAAAAGCCCCAGGTCGTCGCCCCTGCTTCTCTTTTCCAACCCACAGCCGCCACCTCAAACCCTAGCTCGAAAACCGATCTAATCTCGCGGACGCCGCTGCCGAACGCCGCTCGCGTTCCCGACGATTCCGACCGCGGAAGGAGGATCTGTTGCTGCAATGTGACCAAGCGGGGGAGAAGGGCTGATCCGTGGAACCGGAAGAACGAGCCGCAGATCGCCGGAGACGCACGCGACCACGTCCGCAGCTCAAGATCACCATCTAGGCATGTAGATTGCCGTTGACTTGGTTAGAACGAGCTAAAATCCTTGCGGCTAGCTACTAGCTATGTTCATGGCTACCTCCTAGACATAGTCGCTGCTCCTAATTTTGTAGATTGCGCGGTTGCGGATGAACCGAATACCGATCGATGGCATGGACGTGCAGGCAGACTTTTACACCATGGATTCGATCAGGCTTCACATAGGAAACGTGCTAATTAAGTCTAAGAACCCACCAGTATTTGTGGATATGATTATATGCGATGTTTTTCAAATTGTTTTGAGGTTAGATTGGAATTCGGAGCATTGTTGTGAGCGTACGTTGAAGTCTCTGTAGTGCATGTATGTATCACCGCTTCTGCTATTTATTGGGTAGGTTTAATTTTTTATAGGGATCGTTAGTTGCTGTACATTACTTAGGCATATGGTGAGTGTCCGAGTATTTCAGTTTTGGCCAAGTGTATCACTGCTAGCTACTTATTAGGTATTTCCATGTCTAGTTTGAATTCTTTGCATCACATTTAATCGAATACCATAAGCTCGGTCGCTTTGTAAATGGGTTCCACATGCATGCTTAGTTGCAAGTTTGTTTAGTAGAATTATTAGGTGTCTCGGTACTGTTTTTCAGTTTGTTACAGCTGATTAGCTATACATGCATTTGCTAGCTTTAAATTATTATCTTACTCGATCTAGTTCATTTGTAAATATGAATTAGCATAACACTCTTATTAGACTAGAGTAATTTTGGCAATTTCTTTTATTGCATGTACACGGTTTTCTAATCATCGACTCTTTATTACTATTGCATGAGTATAGCTATAGTAGCCTTTTGGATGTTGTTAATTGCTTTTCACGTGTACTGTACTGCATGTTGCTCATTTGTAGATTGGCATATAATTATATTGCTACCATAGCATCGTTACATGCTAGTATTTTTTGCTTCTTACCAAGTGCTTGACCGAGAGATTTCAGATGTGCTTATTATCGTATGTGTCATGTCCTCATCCCAGTTTTGCATGCACGCATGTGTATGTGTAGTCGTACGCATATTGTATTTGTTGTTGTATATCATAGAAAGGTTTATCAGTTATATTTTCTCTTGGGCCTATATGTTGTGCTAAATTAATTGTTAAACAAAATAGAGCGATCAGCCTGCCTTATGTTGTAGTGACCCAAACCCATCCGCGTCACCCCAATCCCTTTCGGTTTACTCTATATAGATATATCGAACCACCGACACACACTTTTTATTTGGATCTTATTTGTGGTTATTCCAAGTTTGTATTTATGTGTTGTTCATCGTTATGACGAGTAGGGAGTGACGACTTCGATCAGAATCAAGACTACGAAGAAGAACAATACAACACCAACGAAGGCATGTCCCTTTCATAACCATCCCATGTTTTCTAAGTGCATGTTATTATTGTTTTACAAATATGCTGCTATTTTGGTTACACACATATCTTGATACACCTGTCGCCGTACACTACCCTGAGTAGAGATACTAAAAGACCTTGTCACGATCCCGATCTGTCAGTACACCAAATGGTGTGTACTAAACCAGCAGCCACTGGTGGGCAACGAGACGGGGTTCTGTCGTGTGGGAAAAGTGTACAGCCTCTGTAGAGTTTAAACTATTCGAATAGTCGTGGCCACAGTCATGGACGACACATGAATCCTTCTTGACATACAGGAACCTGTCTTACTATTTCCCTCTTTGCCTCTATCCTTTCCTTGGAATCTGCTGATGTAGGTGAGTTGTCGAGGACAACCACAATGATGAGAAACACCACATTGATGATAAAACTTGTTTTCTTCTAAACCTTCTTTTATCAAAACTACTATTAGTTGCAAATAAAATTTTCTTTTGTCCAAAAGAACCATATGACCTCCACATAAAGCCACATGTAGCTATATCAGGTTTTGCATAAGGGGTATGTTGAGTACTTTATATACTCATGGCAATACTTTTGTTGAAATTTAGAGTACTATGAAGGAGAGGACTACGACTACTATGATGACACTGAGGAGTGAGGTCTCGTGGACTACATCGACTGCCTATGGCTGAGATGGAGTCGCTGCGTATTTTATTTCCACTGTGTTTCTAGTTGTAATAAATGTCACAAGACATTATACTAGGTGGCTATTGCTATCCAAACTTTGTAATAATTACTCTTTGAACGTTATCCAATGCTATTCATTTTGTTGTGTTGTCAACTTGATCTTGGGATTGATGAGATGCACAGAGAGGTCTGGAGGTTATATTCCGGTTCTCACAGATTTCTGTTGAAATAAATGTTTTTTTAGAGGTAGATGGGTGCATTTTCTTGTAGTAAACAATGTCGTCGATGTGAGTTTACAACTATCAGGAAATAAAATTCTCAATTTTCTGAGTGATGACAAGCGAGGTTGTTCTTTTCCGTAACAAAAAGTCCTAGAATACTGGATCTGAATGCCACAAGCCAAGTTTATAGACATATATAGTGGACCAACATGTTGTACTAACGATTCCCATGTTTATAAGTTTTCAAGCTCCCTAGCCAACTTTGCCCACTTGAATGACTTCATGCCGATTTGTCAAAATTAGGTCAAATTTTAACTACCAGTAAATTGTAGGTTGCTTTTAAAGAGTTATGAAAAAACTTTTGGAGGTGTACCCATCAGGGGGTCAATTAATGTATCATAAACCTACCGAGAGTTTTGACAACAAGTTTTTAACTTCTTTCTAATTATGATGTTGCATCCTGACAATTTAATGAAAATTAGGTCAAACTTGAGCTAAAAGTAAGTGCAATAATTTTTTCTTGAATTAAATGTCTCTTTGGACGTAGATAGATGCATCTTCTTGTAGTAAACAGTCCCGTCGATGTGACTTTCCAACTATCAGGAAAGAACATTCTCAATTTTTCGAGTGATGGTGAGATTGTTCCTTTCCATAAATAGAGTCTGAAGGATATGGATCTCAATGCTTTCAGAGATATATAGTGGACCGTCATGTTGTACTTATGATTCCCATGTTTTATGAGTTTTCAAACTTCTTCCTATAGCTAACTCTGCCGACTTGAAAGTGACTTTATGTCGATTTATCGAAATTTGATCAAATTTGAACTACAAGTTAATTGTAGGTTGTGTTGAAAGTTTTATGAAAAACTTTGGAGGTACCCATTGGGGGTTCAATTAATATATTAAAAACGACCGAGATTTTTTACAACGGGTTAAACTTCTTTCTAATATTTTGTATCTTGACAATTTAACGAAATTAGGTCAAACTTGAGCAACAAGTAAGCACGATAGATTCATATTGAATTAACTGTCTTTTAGTAGGTAGATGGGTGAATCTTCATATAGTAAACAATGTTGTTGTCATGAGTTTCCAAATATCAGGAAAGAACATTCTCAATTTTTAGGTGATGACGAGATTGTTCCTTCCTGTAAAGAAACTCCGAAGAATATGGATCTGAATTCTACAAGCCAAGTTTTTAGAAAAATATAATGGACCATAATGGTGTACTCACGATTTCCCATGTTTTGTGAGTTCTCAAATTTCCTAGCTAAATTTGCCCACTTGAATGACTTTATGCCTATTTATCGAAATTCGATAAAATTTGAACTACTACAAGTGAACTTTAGGTTGCTTTGAAATTTTATGAAAATATTATGGAGGTATCCATTGGGGGTTCAATTAATATATCAGAAACTACCGAGAGTTTTGATAATAGGTTCAACATTTTGCCAAGATTTTCCATCTTGGCAATTTTGAACCCGTTTTGAAAAGGATCACATGAAATAAAGGAAAAACTTAAAAACAAAAGATTTACGCATGATGTCCTATCATGTTGTGTGCACCACGTGCCATGAAAACGTAACCGTGGGATTATAAAAGTTTTGGAAAAACAGTTTCACAATATTGTCCTACCATGTGTATAGATATTACTAGATTTATTTTAACCCGAACGACCAAGGTCATAAATCCCATACCGACATCATAGTTTACAATTTGATAGAGTTCCCACAATAGATTGGTAGATGGGTGCATCTTGGCATAGTAAGCATTGATACATGTGGGAGTTTCCAACAATTAGAAAAAAATACATTCAATTTTCTCTAGAGACAATGGTGATGTTTTTCTGTGAAGAAAGTCAAAATAATATGGTTCAGAATACCATAAGCCAATGGTTTCAGACATAGTTGATCATGTTTCTTATCTAGCTTCGATACTTAAATGGCTTTATGTTTATTTATCAAAAACTAGGTCAAATTAATTTGAAGTACAAGTAAGTGGTAGATTGCTCTTAAGATTTTCCACAGTGCCTTTGAAGGTATTGTACCCACCAGGAAATCAATATACGAGAAGGACCAAGTGTTTTGAAAGATTCAAGTTCTTACTAATAATTTGTGTGCGGACAATGTTGATCCTATTTTTAAATTAATAGAAGAAACTAAAGAAGAATCCTAAAAACAAAGACGTACACATGGTATCCTTTTGAGTGTATTACCTTCCAAATTTTGACTACTTTGAAAAAACCTGCCTCACAAAATTGGCCTAGCATGTATGTGAATAGGTTTCAAGCCGAAAGATCAAGGTCATGGCCATATCCAGCATCATGTTCATGATAATTTTCCCGTATTAAGTAGATCAGTGCATCTTGCCATGGAAAACAATGTTGACAAGGTGAGTTTCCAACAAGTATTAGGAAAAGAGACAATCTCAATTTTCCAAGTGAGAGAAATCTTTTTTCTGCAAATCAAGTACAATAGTACTAGCCCCCTACAAAAAGTACAGTAGTACTAGTACTAAGAAGAATATGGTTCGAAATGGAGGGGAAAATCGAATAGAGAGAAGAGACCGTGAGAAAAATGTAGGCAGCACGATTGGAGCTAAAAGCGGTGCAATGTCAGAAGAAAAGTTACATATTACGATGGGTTCCTTACTCGCGGTACTAGTACACGTACTAATAGTAGATTTTATCTCTCCTTCATCCCCTCTCACCATCCATCCACCATCCACTATTTCTCATTTCTTCCCATGTAATATTTCACGCAATGATTATACTTCTAGTATGAGATACAGCAGTGCAGAAAAAGATGAGGCCCACGCCATATCACTATCAATCAAGTTTGGTGACGCAACTTTGTGAAGAGTATATACTACTGTAGATGAGCATGTAGAGATACTTAATTTTTAATGGAGGAAGTAAGAGACGCCAAGTAATTCAGCAGGATCTGCATGATTCTCTTCATTTTTGGATAAAGCGGGCGCCTCCTGAATTCTCTAGGCCGAGAAAAATCAAGAACCTACGAGTCAGATATAACATTTTTTTGTTGAGAGGACGAGCCTGGTATAATCTATTTATGATATTTTGGGATACTTTTAGGGTATTAATACAAGCAAGGCTGTAAATAGACATTATAAATTGCAACAGTACGCACCCCTCCTTTCACCCAAAACACCCAACCTATCGTTGCTTAGAACTCGATCTCTCTCTATTTCCTTCCAAAATGTCGTATGACAACTCTCTCTAGAACACGTCGATCAACCTGACAAACGGGAAAGGCCTCGAAACTCCACCTAGAAGCCCCGACTCAGTTGATGGGACATGCCTGCCGCCGTTGTTTGACTCCTCTGATGAAGAAGATAGCCACTGGCAGCGCATTTTCGAAGGGATGCAACCACCAACGCCAAGCGACTCCGATATGACAAACGATGAGACTGTGAAAGAGGAGTCTGAGGTCGATGTTGAGAAGGAGGCCAAAGACGACGACAAGGATTAGGCCGAGGAAAATGACGAGGAGGTATGTCCCCCCTCGAAGAAGCATGCCCGGGTGCAAAAAAATGGCATCCAAAGAAGAGGAAGGCAGTGTACTCTATCTTGTTCTAGGAAGCATTTTAGCATTCGTAAATAATGTTGTCAATGAGTGAAGAGGGTTTAACTTGTCAATACCCATTGTTATGGAATTGGGTTTTGGAGAAGGAGGGAGCGCTGGAGGCATCAATCGGCAAGAAAACAAGCACACAGGGATGCAAGGTTTACCCAGGTTCAGGCCCCGTAGAGGTCCCTACTCCTGCTTGTCTGCTCTTGGAATTATTGAAGGAATCCAAGATTGCAGGGGTGCGTAGAGCTCAGTCTCGTCTTCTTCCGACTCAGTCGAACGAGCATGCCTTGCCCAATCTTGTCGACTTTGCGTTGTGTGATGTCATCACACGCGTCGTAGTCGCGGTCATGATGCCGTGAGCGACGTCACCGTGACAGATCGTGATTGTGGTCACTGGAGGAGTACGAGTAGTAGTACTTTTCCAGAGCCTTGCTTTTGTTCGGCTCTTGTGTTGGTGCTTTGTTGAGGGCAGCCTCGATTAGCCCCAGGCCCGCGATCGTAGATCGGTGCATGGCAGCTCGCGCATCTCCAGCCGGTGGCTGGTTGTTGAGGAGGTACATGGTAGTCGCCGTCACCACGGCTTGCGGCGTTTTTGGGAGCATGTTACCCCGCGTATCCACTGTCATAGAGCTGAAGTCAAGGACTTTCGTAGCTTCTACGAATTCTTGCTCGGTGAGGTGGGCTAGTCGAGATCGCCTCTTGTTGGCCACGTACTCGTTGCCTTTGGAGGAGGATTCTCCGTGGGAGGAGAGCCCAGCTCATCGAAGACTCGACTCATCCGCCGCCTTTCTGCGCGCCTCGAATTGTGTGATCACCTGCTGCTAGCGCTTGAATTCCTCCTTCAATAGCCAATGGTAGCCCATCAGGATGTCCTGTGGTGTATTGGGGGGTAGAGGATTGCCCCGTAGAGCTTCTCGATAGTGGGCCCACTCGTTGTCGTTGAGCTTGATCAACATGCGCTCGCCGGTGTTCTCATTCGTCGTGAGTGACGGTTCTCCTCCTATCCCGTTGTTGACGGGCGTGTCGTTACCACTGTTGGTGGGGCTGCCGTTTGCAACTGGTATGCCACCGTTGGGTATACCGCTGTTGGGTGGTCCGGTGCCAGATCCGGTGCCAGTGCTTTCGCGATTGACGTCGGTATCGCCTGCATTGATGACGGCACACATGAAGTGGTTGGGGAAGCTGTTGATCCCACAACTTTCAGATCCGAGGCCGTAGGCTCCATCTTCTGTGGCTAGGTCATCGAGATCGGATTCATGACTGCTGTCGCTTTTTGTATTCCCAGTTGTTGCTAAGGTGTTGAGCTCGCTGAGGGTGCCGATTGGTGGCCGGAACCACGATGCTGGAGGAGTCATGGGTGCCATTGGCTCGTCAGGCATGCGCAGCATGCCCAGTTGACCAATCTGGAAGTGGAAGCTCCCAATCGCCTGGCTGATCCCATCGCCCATGGACTCGAAAGCCAGGCGAGTGGCCGGCATGTGGACGGTGAAGTCGAATGTGCCGAAGAGCTGGAGAATCTCTTTTGTTGCAGAGTTGTAGATCGCGGTTGACGGGGCCGAAGAAGCAGCAACGTCAGCACTCCCAATTCCAACTGACGGCGCCAATTGACGAGGGTTTAACTCATCAATGTCCATTGTTATGGACTTGGGTTTTGGAGAAGGAGGGAGCGCTGAAGGCATCAATCGGCTAGCAAACAAGCACACAGGGACGCAAGGTTTACCCAGGTTCAGGCCTCGTAGAGGTCCCTACTCCTGCTTGTCTGCTCTTGGAATTATCGAAGGAATCGAAGATTACAGGGGTATGCAGATGCAATCTGGCGAGAGTTGTGGAAACTATGGTTGTGATCATCCTCCTCGCCGCCTCCTCCTAGCCTCTATATAGATAGGCTAGGTCTCGGGTAGCAGGTCGAGTTGGTTATAGATTAGGGTTCGCCCTTTAAACTTTCTATCTTAAGCTTCTTCTTGTCTTGCAAGCAATCGAAGAGTCCGTGGGTCACCTGAATTCTGCATTGGGCCTTGGAAATACCGTTGGCTTCTGCCGTATCTGGACCGTATATACCAAACTTGAGTACCTGTAGGGTATACCCATGTCAATAAGAGTTCCCAACTTTTCAGAAAATGCTTTTAAATTTCCAAGTGATAGGATTTGTGTTTAGTAATTAAGTATGTCCAGATAATTTGTCTTAGAGTGAACTCACTAAATTCTAGCAATATATAAATAATTTCCACCGCGTGTTCATACTATATGAAAATACTTATTTCAATGTGTGTAATGATACATAGTTTTTTGGGGGGGGGGCTGTAATGATACATAGTTGAAACTTAAATGGTAATACTTTTTCCATAGTATTGGTTAAAGTTGATACTATTTGGCTTTCTAGAAAATTAATACTATACACCTTACTTTGTAGAACGAAAGTGGTATATTGTAAGCACCAAGAGTTTTGAAAGGTTAAAGTTCTTTCTATAAAGTTGTGTGCCAACAATTTTAAACCTTTTTTGTAAAAAACAAAGAAATAAATCGAAATGAAAAAATAAAATCTTCACATAGTTTCCTCTTACATCTACGCTTCTTTGGACGAAAACTACAAACATGGATTTGGACAACTTTCGAAAAAATTGCTACACAATATGGTCGCAACCATGTATGCACACTGTTCACATTTTAATCCAAGTTACCAATATCAAGGTCATATATGCATCACTCGTCCTGTTTATTTGGGATAAATTAGAGAAAAGTAAAGAAAACAATAAAAAAGTTAAGCACTTATGTATGGTGTCCTCTTCCGTAAAGGATAAACATGAATTTTGACAAGGTTTAAAAATAGTTGCTTGACAATAAGACCAACGATGTGTTAACGTACTTAGGTTTCAAAGTAAATAATGACAAAGGTCGTGGCCATTATCTACATAGTTTATAATAATATGTCCATTTCTAGTAGACGGGTGCATCTTGGCACGGCATACTAATATTGATAATGGGACTTTTCATCTTTTATGTATAGATTTTTTTTAAATAACTTTAGAAGTGCCACATATAATTATTTTTAAAGAAAGTTCAAAGAGTATGGCTCTGAATGCCACAACACACTAAATTTCACACAAAATAGAGTATGTTTTATGGTTAACAAGTTTCATGAATTTTCAAGCCTTCTAGCTAATTTCGCATACTTAAATGACTTTTTGTCAATAAAATCAAAGTAGGTAAAATTTGAACTACAAGTGTGTGATAGATTGCTTGTAAATTTGTCCAAAATTCATATATAATTAACGTACCCATGTAATCATAATGAAAATCAACGATTGTTTTGAAAGATACAACTTCTTTGTATGAATTATACAACGGTACTCCAAAAAAGAATGGTTCATATCCAAGGGGGAGAGGAGCAGAGCTAGCTCTAGAATAGATTGGACGTCCTCACAACTCAAAACAATTCCGAGAAAAGGGGAGTAGAACTCTGGCATATGCATCGGTTGATGCACACAACCTTTTAGTAGTAAAAATTCATACTTGTAAAACAGTAAAAACGATAATGTTAAAGTTTCAATATATGGGACCTGGGCACCTTCACCAGCCCTCCATAATTAACATTTCTTCATCTTCTTCCCCTTGCTCCTTTACGAGTTTGCAGATATGGCTCCGAAGACTGGAGCTTCCCGTGGGAAGAAGAAGAATATGCAGGTGGCGCGACAAATGCCATGGAGAAAAAGAAGACATGTCACGGGCTTCCGAATCCTGCTCTGGATACTCCAGGTCACAGTCTCGCACCAGGCAGCCATAGGAACAAGCAGGTGTCAAGGTCTGTCAAGGATGGGTTGCATTTTCCCATTGGCTGGGTCGGGCGCTACCTCAAGGAGGGTTGGTACTCCCGGCGCATAGGCTTCGGGGCTCCTTGATATGTCCATTTTGCATCACTATTCCATATCATAATTTACTGTTATTTATTGATATATCTCATATTAAGAGATGATACTTATGTAATTTCATCTGTTTTTGCATGGTTGATGACTTTTGGAGCATGGACCTCTGCAGTCAGGATTCTGATGGAAAAGGTGTTGTTTGGAGGCAAAATTCATGAAGATCATAAAATCCGAGAAAATATATGGTAAATCCTATTTTCCAGAAGACGAAGGCTGCCAGAAGGAGGAGCGAAGATGGGCCAAAGGGGGCCCACACCACCCCCTAGCGTGGGCCAGCCTAGGACGCGCCACCAGGTGGTGTGGCCGCCCTTGCCCACCTCCAGCTCTCCCCTCTAGCGTATATAATCCTCCCGAAACCCTAATACTCGGGGAGCAACCATAGAAATATTCCGCCGCCTCTACAGGGCAGAAAACACCGAGAGAGAAAGATCTCTCCGGCAGACAGATTTCTGTCGGGGGAATTCCTTCCCGGGGAGGGGAGATTGTCGCCATCAACACCACCATCAAGCTGGACTTCATCGGGATCATCATCATCATCATCACCATCATCACCATCTCCATTTTGTTGTAACAATTGGGTTGAATCTTGCATTAGTTCTTAGGGGAAACTTTCCCGGTGTTGATTACTCCTTGTAGTTGATGCTATTGAGTGAACCGTTGAATTATTGTTTATGTTCAGATGGTTATACATCATTATTTCAGCTCTGATCATGATCCATATGATTTCTTATGAGTAGTTCGTTTTGTTCTTGAGGACATGGGAGAAGTCATGTTGTTAGTAGTGGAATTGTGTTGAGAAAGATTCAATAGTTTGATATTTAAGTTGTGGTGTACTTCTTCTACTGGTGTCATGTGAACGTCGACTACATGACACTTAACCTATATGGGCCTAGGGGAATGCATTGTGTATTTGGCTACTAATCGTAGGGGTTGCCGGATTGACAGAAACCTAAACACCCGTTAGGAAACCATTGCACAAGGGACGCCAGGGTCTTAGAGTTTAAAGTTGTGGTTATGTTTCTACCTTAATTACTTCCTTGTACTTACGGATGTTTGCAAGGGGTATAATCACAAGTATGTGTTAGTCCTAGGAAGGTCGGTACATTAGCACAGGTGCACCCACACAACACTTAGCAAACTAAAGAAGATTAATTTACTATATTAAGTGAAAGCACTTGACAGTATTCCCGTGTGTCCTCGAGAATGTTTGGTCATCTTAAGTAATACAAACGCTTGTCCTTTGCTGAATAAAGGATTGGGACACTTGATGTATGCATTCTCTTTGTATTTTATTTACTCATGCTTTATTTACTTGCATTATCAAAAACCCCTAAAAATCCGTTTGCTAAGTATTTGTAGAGAATTCCTGATCCAGACCACGAGCCAGCACCTTCTGCTCCTCGTTGGGTTCGACACTCTTACTTATCAAAAATACTGCGATACACCCCCTATACTTGTGGGTCATCAAGAATATTTTCTGGCGCCATTGTCGGGAAGGGAAGCGCTGTTGGAGAGTGGAACTGGTAAAGGAACCTCTACAGTGAGTATTGTTTACTTTTGTTAGTTGCTTTACTTTCGTTATGGATAATTCGCTGAGTTTCTTATTTTGTAATGCTACTACCACTTAAAAGGTAGTAGATGAACCACCACCTGCTGAGAATGATACTTTTAAAATACCTACGAGAATTATTGATCGTGTTATAGATAAATACTATGTTGGGGGTGGAACTGTCCATCCCGGTGATCATTTGCTCTTTATACACGAATTATCTGGGTTGTTCAAGTGTGCAGGTATCACTATAGATCAAGTTAAGAAGAAGTTATTCTCATTATCACTGAAAGGAAGAGCCGAGGACTGGTATAAGCTGCTGAAGAATGGTCAAGCTCTTGAATGGGAGGAAATAGTGCCTCTCTTTTATTCAAAGTTTTATCCTCCTGGTGAGATTCATAAAGATCGGAATCAAATATATAACTTTTGGCCTCTTGATGGAGAGAGTACAGCTCAAGCTTGGGGGAGATTGAAGTTACTAATGCTCAAATGTCCCATTCATGAGCTCCCCAACAATATTATTATCAATAACTTTTATGCAAGGCTTTCTCTACATGATAAGGATTTATTGGATGCTTCTTGTGCTGGATCATTCACTCGCATGGAAGAAGAAGCTAAATGGGATCTTCTGGACCGTATTCAAGACAATGCTAAAGCTTGGGAGAATGTCAAAGGAAGAAAGTCAGGTATAAATTATGATTATGAATGCATTGAATCTTCTATTGGAACTGGTGACTTTCAAAATATTAAAAATGCTTATGGTCTAGACTCTCAAGCTATTTCTTCTTATATTAAGGCTTTTGCTTCCTACATTGAAGTGCCTAAAAAGAAGTGAAATAAGTATCATGAACCTTATAGAGATATTACTAAGAGTGTTCCTGCAAGAAATACTGAAGTTCATACTACTAATCATTTTTTACCTGAACCTTACATTGAGAAAATGCCTTTCCCAGTTAAGATAAAAGAACATTCTATGATAGCTAGTATGGTTAATGAAAGTACAAGTAAAACTATTGAACCTGATAAACAAATGGATGATGAACCTATAATGGCAAATGTGAAAGATTTTGTCACTAAATATGTAGAAGAGGGACACCCTATCCTTTGTAAGGATACCTCTAATATTGTTTCACAAAGTGTTATGAGAGCTAGTGTTCTTGTGTTTTCTATTAGGATAAGTGATCATTGTTACGATGACCCTTGTGATAGTTATATTATTAAGTTTATTCATGATACTGAAAGTTATTATGTATCAAGTTTCCTCGTTTTATGCTGAAAGTTTTTATGTTGCACTTGCTTTGCCTTCCTATGCTAGTAGCCTCTGGTTTCAGCAACTTGTTCGTTTACAAAATTTCCTTGCATAGGAAGTGGGTTAGACTTAAACGTGTGTGTTTTTGCTTCTTAATGCTCTCTTTCACTTTAATTCATATTCCTATGTGAGCATCTTTGAAATCATCATGCCCATCTTAATGGCCATAAAGAAAGAGCTTTTTGGGAGACAACGCAGTTTGTTTTTGTTTTTCTTTGAGTATTGGAAGTTATTACTTCGGTAATAACCTCTCCTTTTCCTTTTTGTTTGGTTTTTATGTCAAGATCAACCTCTAATGAGAGAGAAGTAAGATTTGGGGAAGTTGCTGTCCCGAAACAGATTTTTGTGCTTCACCATAAAAATTCGTGAGAGATCTCTGTATGTAGGATTGAGCTGTAATTGTTTGTGCTTCTGCCCCAGGTTGTTATTTAACTTTCGTTAGTTTTGCACTTTTTGATTGGAGCAACAGAAGATTTTCTAAAAAATTGATCTTTAGCTGCTGGTTTGTTTTGATAGATTTTGCCACTCTTGCATTTGCTTCTTTATTCGATTTCCTTTTTGAATTCTTTTTGGGTTTTCGGAAGGAGTTGCTACAGTAGCTTATGTTTTGATGGTTTTCAGTTGAAATTGGACTCAAAAGGTTTTATCACCTCACTTATACTAATGTTGCTAATGAGAACTTTGTGAAGTTTTGTGTCAAAGAAATTTCCAGGTTAGTGGAGATAATGGTGTAATAAGGAAGTGAAATGTTTCATGACTCAAGCAATAAGTGTATGAAGATGAAGATATTGATGTTATTCAAGTGGTGACTCCAGAAGAATTTTTCAAAGACCAAATTCAAAAACCTGCAGAGTCCGTTTTCAAATAGGTAACAGTTCTGGTAAGAAAAGTTCCGCGAAAGATCTATCCAATTATATTTTTGTAGTTTTTATGCAACAAGGAAAGCTACAAAGCGAAAGAGCGACGGAAACAGAGCCAGGGTGGCTCACACCACCCTGTGGCGTGGGCCCACCCCTAGTCGCGCCACCAGGTGGTGTGGCCACTCCGGACTCCGTCTCCGACCCGTTTTCTCCCAGTACCTTCCTTTTGTTGGGAAAGTTCATAATATATAATCACCCGGATCTTCCGAGGTTCATATATCGTGTTCTCATCGTGTTTTTGTTTTGGTCTGTTTTGTTCAGAGGTCGTTCGGGGGTTCATCATCAAAGGATTATGAGCTGCGACGCCGTCGCGAGCTCCATCACAATCTTGAGCGCGAAGACATGGATCGGAACGGCAAGGAGGAAGTAAGGACATGACAACATGCATGAAGGGGCTGATACCTCCGACTCTAGATCTCAGTTCTTGCCCTGCAGTAGTGGAAGCTTTAAGAATCACTGATGAGTTCTGCGACAAGTACCGAGTCTTGAGGAGGAAGGTGGATATGCTTCAAGAGGAGAATAACAGGCTTCACAAGATGCTGCAAGATTTCCTCGCGCCAATCGAGAGAATACCACCACCACTGAAAGAGTAATTCGTCATCAGGTTTGGCATCACCTTGGTTTGATCCAAGCTTGGGGGAGTGCCGCGGTATCACATCACTATCTTCTATCTTTTTACCTTTTTAGTAGAGTCATATCATGAATAGAGAAGTTATCATGTAGGATGGTTTGCATTTTGGAAGTGTCCCCTCTCTCGTTACATATGTATCCCTTGGTGTGAGTTTCCGTTATGGAATATTAATGAGAAGTTCTATCATTTACTCTTTTGCATATCTTATATTAGTTTTTAATTCGTGGTTATATGATTGATCGTGTTGTTAGTATTGGTATTACTTTGGGATCATTGAGTAAATTTAGTTGGTTTAGGAAAACCTGGCTCGGTCAGTAGCAACAATATTTTGAGAATTGAATGAAAAAGACAAAAGTACTCTAAAGAAATATAATTTCATCATCTTTCTTTCTTGATTTGCTCATAAGTTTAGTATTCTCTAGTTAAGATCTTTTGTGCTTCCAAGGAAGATTGTATGTTTGTTTTTATCACTTGTATGTTTGTTTGTTTCCTTCAACTCTTATACTTACTACCCAGCCTTGCTAGCCAAAAACCAGTATTGAGAGGGAATGTTTCTCGTGCATCCAATCCTTAAACCAAACCTATGCCATTTGTGTCCACCATACCTACCTATTAACATTATTGCTATTCCAAGTAAATTCATGTTTTTATCTCCCTTCCAAATTAAACTTGTTATGTGAAAAATAGTGATTAAAGCTCTCACGAACTTGCTAGCACAATTTACCTTCTTGCATTTAATAAACTTGGACCATTGTGCCCATCTATGTTGTGTATATGCTTGCGCTTTGTAAGTTGTAAATTAGCAGAACCATGCTGTCATGGGGAACGCTTTCAACATTGCACTGGTACTTTGTACCTAGTTGATATCATGTTCTTTTGTCTATGGATGTCGTCGGTGTGAAATGAAAGGGGAGCTTGTAAGTCCATGGAGTTATGCATGTGTGTTAGAGAAACGCCTGGGCCGCCGGTCTAATCCATGCTGTCATGGTGGAAACCTACAGCGTAACCATAATGAGCTGTCTATGAAGCATTCTTCTTATAAAAAAAGAGTCCTATATTGACAAAAAAGAGAAAAGAAAGAAAAAAGAGATATTATGAAAAGAGGAGAGAGAGAAAAAAGCACCATATTCCCATGGTAAATAAGAAGATTGCTGAGATGCTCGTTGTCTCCTTGCCTTGTCATTTTGATATGGGGATTCTTCCGTATCATCGGGCAAGGGGTACCCGTTGGCGGTTCTCCATGATACACATGTGCTTACTATGACAAGAACTTACCGCTGACTAAACTTGAGTAGCATGAGGAGTGGCCCTCGTATTCAAGGGACATGAGATTTTCAATTTATAACTTGTCAAGCATATCCTCATATTTGATCACTTTAACCTTAATCACCTAAAGATGCCTATGATACGGGCAATGAGAGCTGAAAGCTAATAAGTATCATAATTTTTGGGAGCTCTTTATGAAACTTGAAATCCCTGCTTCCCTCTACGAAGGGCCTTTCTTTTACTTTTTTTAGTTGAGTTAGTAAACCTACTCCCTTCTATCTTAGCAAGTATTTTGAGTTGTTGTGTTTCATTCATTCATATGATGATTTATTCAATCATGTTTCATATGTTCCTTGTTTTGCACATTGCTCTTATCTTGGTGTCTACTACTTTGAAAGCTATCTTTGAAAATCGGTTATTTGTGAACTCCAGCAAATTGTCAACTATTCTTCGACCAAGAGCTAAGTTTGCCATTACCAATTATGATTCACTTCATGTATCTTTATTGTGTTTCCTTTACTTATTGCAAGTTGAGTTATATAATAATGAGTTGTCTTCTATTATGATCTATGTATTGATGAATGTGATGATTCTTGTCCGTATTCTTTTATCAACACTTCACTCCATAAACCTGAGGCCATGTTTATTGAGATCAGTTTCGCTTGGGGACAAGCGAAGTCTAAGCTTGGGGGGAGTTGATATGTCCATTTTGCATCACTATTCTATATCATAATTTACTGTTATTCATTGATATATTTCATATTAAGAGATGATACTTATTTAATTTCATCTGTTTTTGCATGGTTGATGAATTTTGGAGCATGGATCGCTGCAGTCAGGATTCTGATGGAAAAGGTGCTGTTTGGAGGAAAAATTCGCGAAGATCAGAAAATCCAGGAAAATATATGGAAAATCCTACTTTTCTAGAAGACGAAGGCTGCCAGAAGGAGGAGAGGAGATGGGCCACAGGGGGGCCACACCACCCCTGGCGCGGGCCAACCTAGGCCACGCCACCAGCTGGTGTAGCCGCCCTGGCCCACCTCCAGCTCTCCCCTCTAGCGTATATAATCCTCCCGAAACCCTAATACTCGGGGAGCAACCACAGTAAGATTCCGCCGTCTCTACGGGGCGAAAAACACCGAGAGAGAAAGATCACTCTGGCAGACAGATTTCTACCGAGGGAATTCCTTTTCGGAGAGGGGAGATTGTCGCCATCAACACCACCATCAAGCTGGACTTCATCGGGATCATCATCATCACCACCATCACCACCATCATCACCATCAGCACCATCATCACTATCTCCATATTGCTGTAACTATTGGGTCGAAACTTTCCCGGTGTTGATTACTCCTTGTAGTTGATGCTATTGAGTGAACCATTGAATTATTGTTTATGTTCAGATTGTTATACATCATTATTTCATCTCTGATCATGATCCATATGTTGTCTTGTGAGTAGTTCGTTTTGTTCTTGAGGACATGGGAGAAGTCATGTTGTTAGTAGTGGAATTGTGTTGAGAAAGATTCAATAGTTTGATATTTAAGTCTTGGTGTACTTCTTCTAGTGGTTTCATGTGAACGTCGACTACATGACACTTCACCTATATGGGCCTAGGGGAATGCATTGTGTATTTGGCTACTAATCGTAGGGGTTGCCGGAGTGACAGAAACCTAAACCCCCGTTAGGAAACCATTGCACAAGGGACGTTAGGGTCTTAGAGTTAAAAGCTGTGGTTAGGTTTCTACCTTTATTACTTTCTTGTACTTACATATGTTTACAAGGGGTATAATCACAAGTATGTATTAGTCCTAGGAAGGTCGGTACATTAACACAGGTTCACCCACACAACACTTAGCAAACTAACGAAGATTAATTGACTATATGAAGCGAAAGCACTTGACAGTCTTCCCGTGTGTCCTCGAGAACGTTTGGTCATCTTAAGTAATACAACCGGCTTGTCCTTTGCTGAATAAAGGATTGGGCCACTTGCTGCATTCATTCTCTTTGTCTTTTATTTACTCGTACTTTATTTACTTGCATTATCAAAAACCCCTAAAAATCTGTTTGCTAAGTATTTGCAGAGAATTCCTAATCCATACCACTAGCCAGCACCTTCTGCTCCTCGTTGGGTTCGACACTCTTACTTATTCAAAATACTGCGATACACCCCCTATACTTGTGGGTCATCACTCCTGTCTACCTCGTGGCCGTTCTTGAGTACCTCACCGCTGAGGTGCTGGTACTCGCCGGGCAAGCCGTGAAGGACAGCAAGAAGATTTGCATCATCCTGAGCCACGTGATGCTCAGCATCATGCGTGACAAGAATCTTAGCAAGCTGATGGCCGGCATTACCATCACGCACGGCGGTGTGCTGCCCAACATCCATGAATCCCTGCTTGGCGATGGTACCACGGAGGATGCATCCAAGTTGCCCGCGGAGGATGTTGCCAAGTCACTGGAGAAGACTGCGGAGTCCCCCTAGAAGTCCTTAATTTGTACTACTCCGTATGAGGTTGGGCTTGCTCTATTTGCAGTTTGGTTAATCATCAGTTTCAATGTAATGTTCAGATCTGTTATGCTAATAAAAAGCTTGTGAGGATTCTCAAAAAATATATTGTTTTCCTAATCATATCATGTACTCCCTTTGTTTCATATTACTCTACATACTAGGTTTAGTCAAAGTCAAACGTTACAAAGTTTGACCAACTATATACAGTATTAAAAAGTATACTCATTAACAAAAAAAGAGCTTTTGAAACACAATGAAACATACTTTAATATATCATATAGTATACGTCTGATGTTGTAGATATTAATATTTTGTATGTTATGTTTTCTTAAACATTACAATAATTGACTTGGACTTGGTCAAACGTGTGAGTAATATGAAACAAAGAGATTACCACTATATAGTGCATGAATAACTTTGAATATTTATCGTTGGATACAGACTAGCAAATCCCAACATTGCCAACTATTGAATCTTCTTTTCCATTCTAGCATCTAGAAGATTCTCTTGATAGTCTTTACTCTTTAGCATAATGAACGCTCGCAAACCTCAAAACACACTCGGTTGCTTAATTTTAGGGTATTTGTGCTAAATGTATAGACTTGGATGTAACTTCCATTTTTATGAGATCCTTGATGTAACTTGTACTTTCACTGACCGTGTTAACTAAAGCACCTCGCTCATACATGACCTACCACAGTTAGAAGAAAATGACACCGCCTCAATTATTAGACAAAGTGGACCATGGTTTCTTATAATTCCAAGTTTTTAGTACTAGGATTTTTCAAGCTTCCTTGCTAACTTTGCGCACTTAAGTTACTTTTTTCTCATTCAACACAATTAGGTTAAACTTGAGCTACAAGTAAGCGCGATAGGTTTCTCTTGAATTAAATGTTTCTTTGGAGTTAGATGGGTGCATCTCCTTATAGTAAACAATGCGGTTGTTGTGAGTTTCTAACTACGAGGAAAGAATATTCTCAATTTTCCTAGTGATGATGAGATTTATCTTTTCTATAAATAAAGTCTGAAGAATATGGATCTGAATGCCACAAGCCAAGCTTTCAGACATATATAATGGACCAACATGTTGTATGTACTTACGAATCGCATGTTTTATGAGTTTTCAAACGTCTCAGCTTACCCTGCCCACTTGAATGAATTTATGTTGATTTGTTGAAATTATATCAAATTTGAACTATAAGTAAAATGTAGGTTGCTTTGAAAGTTTTACAAAAAATCTTTTTGGAGGTATCCATCGGGCGAAAAATGAATTATCATAAACCAACATAAGTTTTGATGAGAGGTTCAACTTCTTGCTAAGATTTTTCATTTTGACAATACGAAATTAGGTCAAACTTGAGCTACAAATAAGCATGATATATTGCTCTTGAATAAAATGTCATTTCAGAGGTAGATGAGTACATCTTCTTGTAGTAAATAATGTTGTTTGTGTGAGTATCCAAGTACCAGGAAAAATATTCTCTATTTTCCGAATAATGACAAGATTGTTCTTTTTCACATAGAAAGCCCGAAGAATGTTAGATATAAATGCCACAAGACAAGTTTTTAGACATATATGGTGGGTCAACATGTTTTACTTATGATTCCCATGTTTTAGGAGTTTTTGATCTTCCTAGCTAACTCCATCCCCTTGAATGATTTTATATCGATGTATCAAAATTAGGTCAAATTTGACCTAAATTGTATGTTGCTTTGAAATTTTATGAAAAAGCTTTTAGTGGTACCCATCGGGCAGTCAATTAATATATCATAAACCACTATAAGTTTTTACGATAGGTTCAACTTCTTGCTAAGTTTATGCATCTTGACAATTTAACAAAATTAGTTCAAACTTAAGCTACAAGTAAGCATGATAGATTGTTGTTAAATTAAATTTCATTTCAGTGGTAGATGAGTGCATCTTCTTGTAGTAAACAATATCATCGATGTGAGTGTCGAACTATCATGAAATAACATTCTCAATTTTCCGAGTGATGACGAGATTGTTCTTTTCCATAAAGAAAATCCAAAGAATATTGGATCTAAATGCCATAATACAAGTTTTTAGACCTATATAGTGGATCAACATGTTGTTCTTACAATTCCCATGTTTTATGAGTTTTCAAACTTCCTAGCTAACTCTAACCAGTTGAATGACTTTATGTCTATTTATCGAAATTAGGTCAAATTTGAACTACATTAAGTAAATTGTAGGTGGCGTTGAAAGTTTTGCGGAAAAACTTTTGGAGGTACCCATCGGGGGGTCATAATGAATATATCAGAAACCATCGAGAGTTTTGACGATAGGTTCAACTTCTTGCTAAGATTTTGCATCTTAACAATTTAACGAAATTAGGTCAAACTTGAGCCATAAGTAAGAACAATATATTGCTCTTGAATTAAATTTATTTTCGGACGTAGATGGGTGAATCTTCTTGTAGTAAACAATGTCGTCGATATGAGTGTCCAAAAATCATGAAAGAAAATTCTCCGTTTTCTAATGGTGACAGGATTGTTCATTTCCGTAAAGAAAAGTCCAAGAATATGGATCTCAATGCCATAAGCCAAGCTTCCAGACATATTACGATTCCCATGTTTTATGAGTTTTCAATCTATAAGGTGAACCTTAAAGGATGCCACATACTAGGCCTTAAGGTGTGATTTTTTACACATTGTTGGAGTACTATATTTCTTTGCTTAGACATTTGCTCACCTCTGTCCACGCGATGTAAATGCTGAGAGAATAAAACATTGGCGGGGGAAGAGGACAGAAGTGAAGAGGAGTTGAAGGTGGTTCGATGTTAGAGTAAAGTTATGATGGGTTCCTGACACGGCATTACAGTGTACAATCTACTAGTAGTAAATTTTAGGACCTATGCACACACAAAAATTGTGTGTTTTCTCTCTCCTTTGTTACCTCTCACCACCCATCCTCCATATCTCCTCCCCTTTCCCCTCGCGCACTGGCCCAGATGATCTCTCCCTCGTCCACAGCATGGAGCTGTGCATGTTAGCCTTGGTACGGCGACTCTGGGTCTCTAGCGTGTTTGGCAGCCGCATTGGTGTGGAGTAGGAGGAGTACATAGGAAGGAAACCTCTTTGGTCTTTGGTGGAAAAAATTCAAACTTTTCCGGTTTTCGAAATTTTCACTTGCTTCCGAAACATCGGGAGGGAAGTTTATTGAAAGGATTGTCCATTCACAGTAATTCTTGTCTTATCTTTATCTTGGCTTATCTCTTACAATACCATAACACTATATATAGTGTGAAGAACATTGACATTTGATCAAGACTAGAAAATCCAAACATTGCTAGCCGTTGGATCTTCTTCTCCATTCTTAGCATCTAGAAAGATTCTATTGATAGTCTTTAGCACGATAAACGCTAGTACGCGCAAACCTCAAAACACACTTCATTGCTCAGTTTCAGGGTCCTTGTGATAAATGCATGGAGTTGGATGCAATTTTCAGTTTTTGTGAGGTCCTTGATGTAACTTCTACTTCCACTGACCATGTTAACTCAAGCACCTTGCTCCCGCGAGACCTACCATAGTGAAAACAAAATACAACCACCCAAATTATTACACAAACTAGACCACGGTTTCTTATACGTAATTCCCAAGTTTCTAGTACTAGAAATTTTCAATCTTCCTAGCTAACTTCGCACACTTCAGTGACTTCTTGCTAATTTATCGAAATTAGGTCAAACTTGATCTAAAATTAAGCGCGATAGATTACTCTTGAAATAAATGTCTTTTCAGAAGTAGATAGGTGCATTTTCTTGTAGTAGACAGTGTCATTGGTGTGAGTTTACAACTATCAAGAAAGAAAATTCTCTATTTTCCAAGTGATCATGAGCGAGGTAGTTCTTTTCCGTAAAGAAAAGTCCAAAGAATATTGGATCTGAACAAGCCAATTTTACAGACATATATAGTGGACCAACATGTCGTATCGAAGATTCCCATGTTTTATGATTTTTCAATCTTCCTAGCCAACTCCACCCACTTGAATAACTTCATGCTGATTTATCGAAATTAGGTCAAATTTGAAACTACAAGTAAATTGTAAGCTGCTTTGAAAATTTTACAAAAAATATTTTCGAGGTACCCATTGAGGGGTCACAATTAATATATTAGAAACGAACAGAGGGTTTTGACGATACGTTCAACTTCTTGCTAAGATTTTGCATCTTGACAATTTAACGAAATTAGGTTAAACTTGAGCTACAAGTAAGCGTGATAGATTTTCTTGAATTAAATTCCTCTTTGTAGGTAGATGGATGCATCTTCTTGCGGTAATTAGTCCCATCAGTGTGAGTTTCCAACTATCAGGAAATAACATTCTCAATTTTCCGAGTGATAATGAGATTGTTCCTTTCCGTAAAGAAAGTCTGAAGGATATGGATCTGAATGCCACAAGCCTAGATTTCAGACATATATAGTGGACCTTCATGTTGTACTTAGTATTCCCGTGTTTTATGAGTTTTCAAACTTCTTCCTATAGTTGACTATGCCCACTTGAAAGTGACTTTATGTCGATTTATCGAATTTAGGTCAAATTTGAACTACAACTAAATTGTAGGTTGCGTTGAAAGTTTTATGATTTTTTTAGGCAACCATTGGGGGGTCATTTAATATATCACAAACCACCAGCGAGATTTTTGACAGCAGGTTGAACTTCTTGCTAAGATTCTGCATCTTAGCGATTTAACAAAATTAGTTTAAACTTGAGCTACAAGTAAGAGCGATATATTGCTCTTGAATTAAATCTCTTTCCAGACGTAGATGGGTGAATCTTCTTGTAGTAAATAATGATGTCGATGTGAGTTTCCAACTATCATGAAAGAAAATTCTCAGTTTTTCGAGAGATGATGAGATTGTTCTTTTCTGTAAAGAAAAGTCCGAAGAATATGGATCTCAATGCCACAAGCCAAGCTTCCAAACATATTAAGTAGTGTACCAACGTGTTTTACTTATAATTCCCATGTTTTATGTGTTTTCAAATTCCCTATCTAACTCCGCCCACTTGAATGACTTTATGCCAATTTATCGAAATTAGGTCAAATTTGAATTACAACTAAATTGTAGATCACTTTGAAAGTTTAACGAAAAATATTTTGGAGGTACCTATCAAGGGGTAAACTAATATATCAGAAACCACTGAGAGTTTTTACAACACGTTTAACTTCTTGCTAAGATTTTGAATCTTGACAATTTAATGAAATAAGGTGAAAGTTGAACTACAAGTAAGCATCACGATAGATTGATCTTGAATTAATTGTCTTTTTGCAGGTAGATATGGGTGCATCTTCTTGTAGTAAACAATTTCGTTGGTGTGATTTTCCAACCATCAGGAAAGAACATTCTCAATTTTCTGATTGATGATGAGATTGTTCCTTTCCATAAAGAAACTACGAATGATATGGATCTGGCTTTCACAAGCCAGGCTTTTAGACATATATAGTGGACCGACATGTTGTACTTATGATTTCCATGTTTTATGAGTTTTCAAACTTCTTCCTAGCTAACTATGTCCACTTGAATGTGACTTTATGTCAATTTATCGAAATTAGGTCAAATTTGAACTATAAGTAAATTGTAGGTTGCGTTGAAAGTTTTACGATTTTTTTAGGTAACCATTGGGGGGTCATTTAATATATCACAAACCACCACCGAGAGTTTCTACAAAAGGTTCAACTTCTTGCTAAGATTCTGCATCTTGCCGATTTAACGAAATTAGGTCAAACTTGAGCTACAAGTAAGCGTGATATATTGCTCTCTAATTAAATGTCTTTTCGGACGTAGATGGGTGAATCTTCTTGTAGTAAACAATGTCGTCCATGTGAGTTTCCAACTAAAGTAAATTCTCAGTTTTCTGAGTGATGACGAGATTGTTCTTTTCCGTAAAGAAAAGTCCGAAGAATATGGATCTCAATGCCACAAGCCAAGCTTCCATACATATTAAGTGGACCAACATGTTTTACTTACAATTCCCATGTTTTATGGGTTTTAAAACTCCCTAGCTAACTCCGCCCACTTGAATGACTTTATGCCGATTTATCAAAATTAGGTCAAATTTGAACTACAACTAAATTGTTTGTTGCTTTGAAAGTTTTACGAAAAAGCTTTTGGAGGTACCTGTCGAGGGGTCAACTATGATATCAGAAACCACTAAGATTTTTGACAAGACGTTTAACTTCTTGCTAAGGTTTTGAATCTTTACAATTTAACAAAATTAGGTCAAACTTGAACTACAAGAAAGCAACACGATAGATTGTTCTTGAATTAAATGTCTTTTTGCAGGTAGATATGGGTGCATCTTCTTGTAGTAAACAATGTCATCAGCGTGACTTTCCAACTATCAGGAAAGAATATTCTCAATTTTCTAAGTGATGATGAGATTGTTCCTTTCCGTAAAGAAAGTACGAAGGACATGGATCTGAATGCCACAAGCCAAGCTTTCATAAATATATAGTGGATCGACATGTTATAATTATGATTCCTATCTTTTATGAGTTTTTAAACTTCTTTCTAGCTAACTCTGCCCATTGAATGTGACTTTTTGTCGATTTATCGAAAGTAGGTCAAATTTCACTACAAGTAAATTGTAGGTTGCGTTGAAAGTGTTACCATTTTTTTGGAGATAACCATTGGGGGGTCATTTCATATATCACAGACCACCACCGAGAGTTTTGACAACAGGTTCAACTTCTTGCTAAGATTCTGCATCTTTTAGTAAACAATGCCGTCAATGCGAGTTTCCAACTATCACGAAAGAAAATTCTCAGTTTCTAAGCGATGACGAGATTGTTCTTTTCCGTAAAGAAAAGTCTGAAGAATACAGATCTGAATGCCACAAGCCTAACTTTTAGACATATATAGTGGACCAGCGTGTTATACTTATGATTCCCATTTTTTAATTATGAGTTTTCATACTTCCTAGCTAACTCTACCGACTTGAATAACTTTATGTTGATTTATCCAAATTAGGTCATGCTTGAACTATAAGTATATATATATATATCGTAGGTTGCTTTGAGAGTTTTACGAAAAAGCTTTTGGAGGTACCCATCAGAGGTCAATTAATATATCGCAAACCACTAGGAGTTTTGACAATAGATTGAACTTCTTGCTAAGGTTTTGCAGCTTGATAATCTAATGAAATTAGGTAAAACTTGAGCTACAAGTAAGCGCGATAGATTGTTCTTGAATTAATTGTCTTTTTAGAAGTAGATGGGTGCATCCTATTGTAGTAAATAATACCATCGGTGTGAGTTTCCAACTATCATGAAAGAACACTCTCAAGTTTGCCGAGTGCTGATGAGATAGTTCCTTTCCATAAAGAAAGTACAAAGAATATGTATCTGAATGCAACAAGCCAAGGTTTCAGACATATTTTGTGGACCAACATGTTGTAGTTATGATTTCCATGTTTCATGAGTTTTCAAACTTCGTCCTAGCTAACTCTGCCCACTTGAACGACTTTATGTCGATTTATCGAAATTCGGTCAAATTTGAACTACAAGTAAATTGTTCGCGTTGAAAGTTTTGCGATTTTTTTGGAGGTAACGATCAGGGGGTCATTTAATATATCACAAATCACCACTAAGAGTTTTGACAACAGGTTTAACTTCTTGCTAAGATTTTGCATCTTGACAATTTAATGCAATTAGGTAAAACTTGAGCTACAAGTAAGCGCGATAGATTGCTCTTGAATTAATTGTATTTTTGGAGGTAGATGGGTGCATCTTCTTGTAGTAAACAATGTCGTCAATGTGAGTTTCCAACTACCAGAAAAGATCATTCTCAATTTTCCGAGTGATGACGATACTGTTTATTTTCGTAAAGACAGTCTGGAGAATATGGATCTGGATGCCACAAGCTAAGTTTTTAGACATATATATATATATAGTGGACCAACATTTTGTACTAACGATTCGTATGTTTTATGAGTTTTCAAACTTCCTAGATAACTCCGCCACTTGAATGAGTTCATGTAGATTTATTGAAATTAGGTCAAATTTGAACTAGAAGTAAATTGTAGGTTGGCTTGAAAGTTTTAAGAAAAGCTTTTGGAGGTACCTGATGACCCCCAAGTGTAGGGGATCCTCGTAGTACCTCTCAATGTGGAAGTAGGGTATTGATATGTGGGAGCAAGAAGGAAAAGCTATCTATTCTTTACAATTAAAGTATCACAAGTTTTAGTTGATCACGCACTAAACAAGTTAAGGAACAAGATAGTTGATGCAAATTTAATGTAACAAAACAGGAATGTAAAAGTGTCCCAATCCTCTTCAATGCAGGAGGACAAGACAAGGGTTTTATATTATGGGAAGAGTGGACATGGGTTCATGGGTTCACTTAATCCTCTCTTCTCCATCTATGGTGATTATCATTTTATAGATAGTAACGGTACACATAATTGCAATGTTTTAATGGTACTTTTATGGTGGCTACATGTTGTAGAACACATAGGTGAAAGAACTACTGCTTTGTGTTGCTAGGTCACCCTTGCAATAAGGCTAGCATTTGGTTTGTGTCAGACCACACATCATACTTCTCCCTTTTTACCGCTAAATAAAGGATGTTGGGCTACATTGTTGTCACTCAATACATATGATGTTGTCACTCGACCACCCATTACCTAAATACATCATACTTCTTAATGGAAAACATTCTAAACACTAGTGCAATGATTAATATGTTGTGAGTATTATCACATCTCTCTCATCTACCCCCACTTGGTGGTGTCAATCACCTCATGATATGTATAAACAAGGCATTATGTATAGATCTAAACCATTACATGCATCATAGAATATCCCCAAAGTATGACAACCCATACAAGATCCGACACAAGAGTAAATGAATAACAAGTACTATGTCATAACATAATATCCATCATAGGAATTACATAGATAGATCCATACTCATGCAAGGCACATCATATAGACTTCAACAATGATCATACATGGATATATTATATCAAGTTACCACCATAAACCCAAAGTCCAGGGGGTGGACTACGCCCCTCTCATCATGGAGAGTGATGATGGGGCTTTGGTGAAGGAGGAGAGGCTGCCGGAGGTGATTCCGGCAGCGGTTCCCCCTCCAATCTTCATCTGGTGGTGCCAGCAGACTCTTTGTTCTTGGTGTTTTCTATCTCCGCCTCCTCTGTATCGAGGACTCCCTGGTGGAGTTTTTATGTCAAGAGAACTCCGTAGGCGAAAGAATCAAGGCGATTAGATGACCTAAGAGGAAAAGAGGGTAGGTGGCGCTTCCACCTGGGCTAGGCACGCCACCCAGGCTCTTTTGGGCCTCCTGGCCCTCTAGGTGAGGTTCTTGTGCTCCAGATGCTTCTCATGGATAAATATTGACATCCCTAAAATCTTAGATCCATTTGACTCCATATAGGTCCTGAAACATCATAAACATTGAAAACAGGATTTTTCTGCCCTGCCGGGTTATAACCAAAATAAAGGGGATCACTGGTAAATCCCTAAAAACAATGTAAAACATCTATATAACATTATATATGATGCAAACATGTGGATAAACATGTTAACAAACTACAAAGTTCATGTATGCATTTTACATGCATCAACATCCCCAAGCTTAACCTATGTTCGTCCTTGAGCATGAAGGTGGTAAAAATAAACATGGACTTGGAGTTTGTTACTTTTGCTTCTTTCATTATCATGTAAAGTTCATAGGTTCAAATCCTTCCAATGAAACATAATATGCAAGTGTACTATCAAGTTGTATATTTTGGACATATGTAAACATGTCAAAGAATAAGTAATGGTGTGATAAAACAAATGAGGGACAAAACAAACCTTCAAGCACACATTGATGAACCTATATAATAATAGAGTCTTCCTATAATTGGCATTCGTGTTTTATGCCTCTACTTTTATTTTTGGGCTACTTCTTAGTTTAATGCTCAACTAGAAGACTCACTTCTTAGTTTCATGTCTTCCCTTGATATTTTTGCATCTTGTACCAAAAGTAAGCATTGAATACATATGTTAATCCTCCATAAAGAATGTAAAATAAAGTTTTGAGCTATGTAATTCATGTCAACAATACTAATAAGGATGGGGTTCCAAGAAGATTTTTTCAAAAGTTGCATATGGTTTATGAGTTCAACATATTACAAGTTGATTATCTCATCCACCATACCTATGATCTTGCACTCGTCATGCTACTCAACTTAGGCATGTAATTGTAGGATACATATTTATTATTGAAACCACATCACTGAGGTGCCTCTTTCTCCCTATGTAGCTACATGTCCCCTTATGTTTCCTTAGCTTAGGAGTTAATACACTTTCGTGGCCATGTTTATAAGGGGCAATATCTCTACTCCAGAAGAACAAGAAAAACAGCCATATGAATCATCTCAACAAGGATCATCATGTTGTAAGTTTCCACCATGTGTGTCGCATGGCGCATGGCTTCGACTAGCGGTTCAGGAGCATTTTCTCTAACCATGCCTACTCCGGTATGTACACTTTATTTCACATCGATGAAATCCATAGGCAGAACTAACATGATTATCTTCACTCTATATTGAAGGCTTGTGACATGCAAGATGGTTTGGCTAACAAACAACTTATAAGATGTGAAGCACATAATGTTCCATAGTGGTATCACCCCAAACATTACTTTATT
Organism: Avena eriantha; assembly: GCA_910589775.1. Taxonomy (NCBI): domain Eukaryota; kingdom Viridiplantae; phylum Streptophyta; class Magnoliopsida; order Poales; family Poaceae; genus Avena; species Avena eriantha. The sequence goes on from OU342743.1 coordinate 495,042,390, forward strand.
ATGAGCTTTAAAATACATAAAAAATATGTTTTAAGAATGTTTGTAGGATTAACATATATATTGTACTTGTAAGTATCTTTTGCCATAAATAGGTGGATATGCCTAGTCTAGTTTAGGGGATTTGAAACAAGACTTAGCTTGCGTTGTGAATGCTTAGCAAAAAGTGATCTAAAGAGTGTGCCATCTAGTTCATAATGGTAACATTAATTTTTTCACCTTGCTCCTTATGGTTGAACATAAATATACAATAACAAAGGATGAAAATTAATAGGCACAAGTAAATCATGCTTCATATAAAGTACTTGAGCTTTAAAAACTAGACACAACATGAGTTCCAGCTTTTTTGCGTTTATCTCCCTTTTTATTTTATTTCAAGGCATTCATATTCAATCTTAATCTCATCATGGAAAAGTTTATTTTCGGTAGCTTAATCATAAAAAATCATAATAATAGTGATTGTGGTCCTTTTATTGCAAACAAAAGTAAAATAAACAAAACAGACGCTCCAAGTCCCTACGATAGTTTTATATTGCTCGAAAAACAAAGTTTAGAGGTTTACAAACCGAGAGTTTACTAAGTCCAGTGGGGTGCCTTGGGAATCGCCAAGATTATAGTTTTCACCATCCTTGGATTGCTCTCGGTGTGATGTTCCTCTATTCATGTCAAAAAACTTCAACACAAAACTTTTCTCCCATCTCTTTTCTGAGTAGTGACATTAGTGGCATAAAAGCATAATAGTTTCTGCGTATATATCAAATAAAAATTTCTTTGTAAATGTTTAAGCAATAATATAATGTTTTTACATATCCCTAGAATATAATATGACTCATAACAATCATTTTAAGACACTTGGGAATGGTTAAAACAAAAACATGGTAGAATTTGTCCAGATTTTCAGCAGCCGCAAAACGAATTTATTTCGCCCACTTATACATGTCAGGAATTTTGGACAATGTTTGTGCGTACATAGGATGAAAGGTTGTAAATTCTATGTAAATATTAGAGCAATCGGAGTTACATAAAAAATTAGAAAAATTTTGGACCGAAAACTGTTCTTCAAAACTTGTTACTCGATATGTTTAACAACTTTATAACGTCCAAAATGGGTTCCACTTGATACTTTATTAAACAATTACAAAAATAAAACTCTCTTGCCACAGCAATATCTCCAATAAAAAATACAAAAGAAAATAATCCGGTTGCCTCCCGCAAAGCGCTTTATTTATAGCCATATAGCTAGGTTTACTTACTTGATTTTAAGTGATATAGAATTTCATGTGGTAGCTTGTGCTTCTTTGCTACCTCCTTCTTCCTTGGAAAGTGTTTCCTTACAAAATACCTAGGTCCCATGGTGTGCTCATACCAGTCAAAGTAATAGTCAAGTTGAAACGTGCTAGAAAGCAACACAACATATAGGAACAATAACAACGAAGTCTCACTTTCTTCCTATGCATTAGCATTTTATATATCACTAAATCACAGCAAATAGAGGCATGCCATTGCATAATATTAGTAGGTCAACACAACATATAATAACTAGATGCATAAAGAGGGAACTTATCACCTCCTCTTTATTAGTAGTTGTATTTACTAGAAGCAAATCTATCATTGTAACCCTTCAAAGCATGAAAGTTCATAAATTTATTCATGGAAATAATATAATTATACATATTATGGAATTTATTAGCATTATTTCCTATTTCAAAATAGTTTCTAGTAATATTTTCAATATCAAGATCATGTTTGCAAACAACATTTTGCAAACCACATATATATATTTCCAAGCAAGTTCATATTTCTCCTCTATGGTTAACATAGGAGAGTTCAAGAATGATATAGCACTCTTACTAACAAGAGCATCATCATGGTCAGCAAGTTCATCATTTATATCTTCATTTGTTAAACATGGATGCTTATAAAGAAGCATAGGACCATCATCTAAAGCATTATCATATAGCATATGTAAGCACCACTCCTCCTTATCAATAGTATCACTAGTAGCATCAGTAGCAAGTGAAGGAGAGTTATTAGTTCATAATAATAGCATGGGTTATAAAAGATTACCATAAAAAATTTAGTTTCACAATTATCATAGCATGGGTTCTCATAAATGACAAATGAGTTTTGAGTTTGAGTGTAACTATCATTTTTGAGAGGTTCCCATACATCCCCAAGCTTATGTTGGACCATATCTTCTTCTTCGGGGTGCATGGGCATCCCCAAGCTTAGATTTTTGTCATCTTCTTGTGTTTTCTCATCACTCTCCTATTTTTGGGGGTGCATGGGCATCCCTAAGCTTATGCTTTTGTCATCTTCTTCTTGTAAAATATTAGTTCTTTCCATGGCAGTAAGAATATTCTTTGCATAATCAATAACATAAGCATTATCACAAAAGATTTCTTTGTAATGTTTAAGGAACATAGAACTTACTTTTTTAAGATCACGAGCTACATCACAAGTTTCATACTTTTTATTAATTAGGAAGTCCACCTCACTAACTCCAATGAAAGCAATACATTGAGCAAGTAATCTCATTTCAAAGTAATCATGATGCTTTTCATGATGTGAGGCAATTATAAAGTGACTACTACATTTGCATTAATAGTAGAGATGCTTATCATTTTGTTTTGTGCAACAAGACACATTATATAACTCACATAGTTGCTTAGCAATCTCATTTGAGAAATCAATAAGTTTTTTCACATGCACTCTTTCTTGGGAGAAAAAATAATTAGCTTCATATAAATCCTAAGGTCCTCAGGTGAAAGTTCATCCATAGTAAAATTTATAATAATTTTTATGTGTTTTTGAGATAAGGCAAGTAAAAGCTAAAAGTAAATCTAATTAGAAACTCACAAACAAACAAGTTAAAGAAACCTCCCCAAGCTTAGATGATTGCAAGATATAAAACAAACTAAAACAAATCTAAAGTCTAGTGCACACAAGAATATAAACTTAAGCGCTACGCAACCTGGAACGGTGCCAGAAAAGTATCTTGATAACCCCAAAGTGCAGGGGATCAGCATAGTACCTCTCAATGTGCAAGTAGGGTATCGATCCACAGGAACAAGAAGGAAAAGCCATCTATTCTTTACAACTAAAGTGTCACGAGTTTTAGTTGATTATGCACTAAACAAGTTAAGGAACAAGATGGTTGATTTGATAGATGCAAATTTAATGTAACAAAACAAGAATGTAAAAGTGTCCCAATCCTCTTCAATGCAAGCGGACAAGACAAGGGTTCTCTATTATGTGAACAATGGACATGGGTTCATGGGTTCACTTAATCCATGAACCCATGTCCATTATTCCCATAATAGAAAACCATTACACCATAGGAATTACATGCATCATAGAATATCCCCAAAGTATGACAAACCATACAATATCCAACACAACGGTAAAATACTAACAAGTACTATCTCATAACAAAATATCCACCATAGGACTTACATAGATAGATCCATACTCATGCAAAGAACATCATATGGACTTCAACAATGAATCATACATGGAGAGATTAGATCAAGTTACCACCATAAACCCAAAGTCTAGGGGGTGGACTACTCCCCTCTCTATCATGGAGAGCGATGAGGAGGCTTTGGTGAAGGAGGAGAGGTGGACGGAGGAGATTCCGGTAGCGATTCCCCCTCCAATCTTCATCTGATGGTGGCCAGCAGACTCTCTGTTCTTAGTGTTTTCTATCTCCGTCTCTTCTGTATCGAGGACTCCCCAGGGGATCCTTATATAGGGTTTTTTAGGTCAAGAGAACTGGGCGAAAGAATCAAGGTGATTCGATGGCCGAGGAGGAAAAGAGGGTAGGTGGCGCACCCACCTAGGCTGGGCACGCCACCCAGGCTCTTTTGGGTCTCTTGGCCCTCCAAGTGAGGTTCTTCTGCTCTAGATGGTTCTCGTGGATAAATATTGACATCCCCAAAATCTCAAGTCCATTTGTCTCCGTATAGGTCCTAAAACATCAAAAATATTGAAAATAGGGTTTTTATGCCCTACCGGGTTATAACCAAAATAAAGGGGAACATTGTTAAATCCCCAAAGATCAATGTAAAACATGGATGTAACATTATACATGATGCAAATATGTGGATAAACATGTTAACAAACTACAAAGTTCATGTATGCATTTTACATGCATCAGTGCCCATCGGGCAGTCAATTAATGTATCAGAAACCACCAATAGTTTTGACAAGAGGTTCAACTTCTTGCTGAGATGTTGCATCTTGACAATTTAACGAAATTAGGTCAAACTTGAACTACAAGTTGAATTAAATGTCTTTTTGGAGTTAATTAATGAAAAAAGAAATGGAGCTAATAACTTAGCTAGTTACCATAACATCACAAATACCAAGACTAGTATGATTCTACAACCTAATTAATTAGGCCTTGTATGACACTACACACATGTTATTACCCACTATGAAGGTAGTAACATGTGCAAGTTAATAGTCTAAGTTATTTAGCACTATGTGACCATCCTAAATCAGGACAGAGGTGTATGTATTGTATGCCTTAAAGGAATCTTTTCCACTATGCTTCATAAGTTGTTCATCACTCATGTCGGCTCCCACTGGTCAGACGGATAAAGCCATTGACTTGTTTATTTGGTATTGTATCGTCGATATTCTTTCGTCACTGACAAAGAATAAATTCTTCTGCCGCTTTCAGGCCCATGCTTTCGCGGACCTGCAACCAGTAGCCCCGACGACTACTCCCGCGATTCTCGAGCAATAGCAACCATCCATTCAAAATGAATGGGAAGGATTAGACAATGGATTTTCTTTTTGTGGATGGTTGATTGTTTTACGAGATTTTCAACTTTTTTTATTTATTGAACAAATAGATGGTTGATTTGGGGTCTAGAAATGGGGGCGTAGAGGCTGACAAGGGAGAGGAAATTGGCGGAGTGGTAGGCAAGCTGATTTGAGGTGGCAGCGTGTGGGTGTGCAGATGGTACTGGTAGCTCATTTTGTGAGCATTTTTGTTGTTGCACTACAAGAGTTCAAGAGTATTCCAGTTTCAGTTTCTTAATTACTAGTGGAACCTTTATGTGTTTATTAGTACCAGTAGTACAATAGTTGTCCCAATTGTGCCTGCACATGATGATGAATATAGAAGATCCAAGGATTATTACGTTCGGCAAGAGGAGCTCCGTGTATACTCCAAACCATCTCTCTGCCATGACCATTCATTTGATAGGACAGTACAACTTCATCTCGTGCTAGGCTAGATATGTTGTACTACTAGAAAGATCAGACCTATTTATTTGATAGGCACCACGAAACGAAGAGAAGATAGAAAAACCACGCTCGATAAAGCTGGTACAATTTCAATTGATTTATTCTATTTTCCTTTGATATCCGTATTCTTCCTCTCCATCTTCTGGCTGATCCCCACTCGCCCACCTTAGCACACGCCAATGCCACCATGCCGCTTTCGGCTCATCTCCGTAGCCCAGTTCGGTAGGCACGGTAGATTTAGCAGAGAGAAAGAAGGAACACTTGGTTTCATTTCATTTCGTATTTCTCTTTGCCTCGACCTCCATCCTAACTTCACCTCCAACGTCTTGGTGACAGCCATTCCCACTCGCACACCAATGCAGGCACGCGCCAACACCACCATGCCGCTTTAGGATTAGCTCCGGCACAGAGTTTGATAGGCTATTCTCTATCTCGCCCTGCCAGCTTCCACTCGCTCTCTCCTCGAAAACTCCAATCAGAACCAAATTCCAGTTTCCCCCACCTGCTCGAGCTCTTCCATACGATGGCCCAATTGATCAATGACATTGACACTTCTAGGGTGTTTTCTGATGGCCTCCTTGAAGAAATCTTAGCCATATGTGACATTATCACTTTCGCGATCCTCGTTGCCTTCTACATAGGTTATCTTTACTCAGAAACACATAGTGCATCCCTAGCAAAATCTCATATGTTTGGTCACCCCTGTGTTCTTCACTCTCACCCAACTGAGTTACCCCGTGAGTACAATGTCTTCTACCGCGACAATTGCAAGAAGTAGTTCTATAGGGAAACTACTATTGCAGCAGGGGCAAGCAGAAGCCACAAAAGAAGTTCAGGTGGACCATGTGCAAGCTGACGCTGTTGGAATGGTCCTCCTCCGATGTTGTGATGCCGGATTGTGAGGGTAAGAAGTGGGTATGCTCCCATGGAGATTGGATCGCCACTGTTGGCCTCACCTGGAACTGGGAGCTTGTGAATGTGTTCAGTATCGCTAGATTCCTCTACCAGAAATCTTCGATTTTGAGGCCACACCCGATATACTTAAGTTTGTGGCAGCTGGTCAGCCTACTAATCTACTAAAGATGGCCATTTGCCGAGTTCCCACACCTGCTGGGAACTATACGGATATTTCTGTCCAGGCCATCTTCGACACAGTAATTGCCTTCCTTGATGGTTCTCATGGTATGTGGGTGGTTCTTGAGAACCAGTTCAGCATGTTCAGCTACCATGATGCAATTATCCACTAGGGAGTTGTCTATGTTGTAACTTAGATTAGCAATGTCTATGCATGGGATCCTTGGGCATAGTGTAAAATTCCCATACTTCAATTTTTAAGCTTCATCATTCAAAATTTTCTCAGCTGACCTTTGAATGTGCTTTCGTTGCAAGGTCATGTGCGTATTCCGGGGCCACCTAATTTTGACGGTAATCGTGAGTACAGTCCTGATCTATGGTGGTTAGCAAGATCTCCTGATGGTGGTAGCCTTATTCTAATCAATATTGTGGGTGTTAGTGATAGGTAATATGACACTACTTATGGTGGTTATCCTGTCACTAAAAATGTTGCTTATCATCACGGCCGCACTATTCACACCTATTCTACTGGGTTTTGCTCCCATGTGTTTTCGATTGACACTAGTAGGTTACTTCCACCGAAGCATTGGCGGAGGGTTTTAGACCTTGGATCATTTTGTATCTTCCTTGGATTGAACTATCTGATTACTATTCTAGTTGGCGCGGAAGGACTTGGCCCTGGAGATCTGACAAGGAGCAACTATGTATACACCTTGCCGCATGCAGTTAGCCTTAGTGGATTTAATCTATGTCCTGCAATATGTCGCTTTAGTATGAATTCTCAAGATGCTGATGTTGGTTTTTGAACCAACATTGGCTAGAATTGGTGGCTGAGTCCGTTGTGGTTTGTCCCAAGCATGGCCAACATGAAGGATTGGAACCTACATAATTAATGGTTCAAGGAAGAGGGGCTAAACATAGTGATTGTATGAAATAGGGATTTGCATATCTTGAATTATTTCATTTGCCTGATTTGTATCGCATGGCCTCAACCGTTAACTTGATGTACTCTAACACTCATTTCTCGGTAATGTAAGTGCAAGGCATACGATTTGATCAAACTCCTTTTATATTCAATCCATAGTTTTAGTCAGTGCGGGTCGAATATTCTGCAACTCATTGCACCCACACCCTCTTTATTTGTTGCACTTTCCAGTTCTCAAAAAATGTGAAATAAATCTGGAACATTGGCTATGTCGTATCTTGTGCATCTACAATATTTGGTCCCACAATATGATCTTATGTGACCAGTGTGCAAAATAAAAAACCGAAGCGAACAATATCTTCTGTTCATTTGTTCATTTTGTGGTGGCCAGACCATATTGGGATGGAAATTTATAGATAAACTATATAAATCTTATCTATATTCATTAGATTTCACATTTTCTAAAAACTTGGAAGTGTGACATGCAACAGCTTGTTGCCGTTGCAACTAGTTGCAAATTGTAACTTTCGTCGTGGACGTCTCTAGTGGCTTTGAGCGTATGACGCATATATATTCTCACTAGCAGGTGGCGCCAACCTAAACAGGTCCCACCTATCAGTGATTCAGAACCACACAAAGGCATCCATGTTACCTGACTTGAGAGCGAAATCTGGTGTATCTGGTGTCCGTGCACGTCTCTCATTCTGTTGCGTGGTTGCATGGTGGACACGTGTAATTCCATGTACCTTGTATATGAAAATATATGAACACATGCAACATGCCAAAATTACCATGAACACACCCGTACTACGCATTATATCTGTTGTATATATATTCGGTCCTGTGCAACTTCTGCATGTAGGAGGACAAGATGAAAGTTCATGTGTCCATGTCGCAGCTACTACTACTAGTAGTAGTTGGTCAATCTATTTTCTGTTGAAAATACTACAGTATATTGAAATGAAAGCTGTAAAAAGAAAATCCTCTGGTCAAACTGATGTGACTAGACAATACTGCACCTCTGATACGTAGTAGGAGTATTGGAAAATTACTAGCTTCGTGACGTGCTAGGCTAACATATAGTAAAGTCTAGGCGACGGTGTCCTCGATGTTGTTGCTGAGTAGACAGAGCAAGCAAGTAAAATCTCCTCCCTCTCGTTTTTTCTTTGCCTCTCCATCTTCTTCCCCAATCCCCACTCCGCCCACACTCTCTTTTCTCACCCATTCCTTGCATAACGCTCCCCCTCCTCCTCCAGGAAACCCCAATCGCACTTGCATCCGCCTACTCCTCCTAAATCCATCCGGTCATGATGGCCGATTCGAAGCTCAGCTGGCGATGCAAGTGGGATCAACTCACCACGGATGATGTCGAGCTTATCGTTCAGCGTCTGGACATTTCTAGCACCGTCAGGCTAGCCACATGCTACAAGTTGCTGTATGATTATATCGCCAACAACGGAGGTACGAAATGGACTTTGCACCATTGGAATGAACTCTGCCTACTGATGCCTCAGCCTACTCATTGGTTTGATGAGCACTATGACGATGCGAGGGTACATCATCTGCATGACATGGTGTACGACATGGTACCCCTTAACCATCCTCGGCGCACCGGCATCCTACCCTTAATGCATGAAAAGTTCTGGGTTGGCATGAATGGCGACTGGCTCGCCGCCGTGGACCAAAGCGGGGTCTAGTGCCTAGCGAACATCTACACCTATTGAGTAATCGACCTTCCATCGATGGATACTTGTGGAATTCAGGCCATCTCATATCCTTTCTATAACAAGTAATGCTACTAGCCAGCCAGGATTCCCACAGTTACATGTACTCATTTCTGTAATCATGCATATTTCAAAAGTTTATTTTTGGCGAATCTGCATGTATGGAGAAAAGTACGGAAAGTCGTGGGATGGATGTCTTGACCTGTTGAAGATCGTAATCTGGATAGTCCCCATGGAAGCTGGGGGTTACACAGACCACAAGCTCCTCGCGTTGTTCGACGGTGAAATCGCCTACCTGGAAGGTGGTAGCGAAGTGTGGATATGTCTGTACCATTCATGTCATGGAAGACGACAGTACTCTGATGCCATTGAACACGGTAGCCTCATTTTTGCGGTCGCAAGTCAAGGCTGCACCTACTGCTAGGATCCCACATTGGAAGGTAATTCTAGTTCCATGATACATTGTGAGTGATTCAGTGAAGTTGTTCTTTAACTACCTTGTTTATGTTTTACCTTTCATATGACTGAATGAGCACACCCTTTATGTCCTAAAAATGAATGAATCATTGACAATAATGAATTAGTACCAGTAATACGTCTTCCAAAAATATAGTGTATGACGGTGTCCCTGCACTAGTAAGTTCGTTCATTGTCAGAGTATGAAAGGTATTATTAACCAGCATCTCAAATGTGAGCGCAACACAATGAAGTCGGGTTTCTTGATTTTTTTACTTTCAGGCTCTCCTCGGATTGTAGGAATCACATAGGATTTTGTAGGACACCAATCTTTTTCTTTTTGGATTTCCTTTGGATTCAGAGGAATTTTGTAGGATTTGGATCCTTAGGATTTTTTTCTATAAAATGTTGTTTGATTCGAAAGAGTGTAATCCTTAGGAATTCCTTCAAAGGATTACTTTGCACTCTATTTTGGAGGAAAATTTCCATCCACGCCAACCTCTTTGTACAATTCCTTTGGTTTTCCTGTGCAATCAAACAACACTTGATCCAAACTACTGTGGGTATCTAATCCTATAGGATCAGGTGGAAATGCCTCTATATCAATAAAAAGTGGCGCTTCCAACGTTTTTTATCATTCATGTGTTCCTGTGATCCAAAGAGTCCCTCATTTTTTCATGTAGTTGAATGAATCCCTCTTTTGAAACTTACAACTACTAGGAAACTACGGGCATCATCTATGTATGTGGCCAAACCTATCTTAAAGATGGGACCCACTTGCTATACCATAAGCTAGTTCATTGCACTACAATGTATCTAGTCAAATTTGTCCATAAGATAGGACCCACGTGTAAGATCTACCCTCTCATAGTCTTGTGATTAAAATTTATTTTCTATTGCTATGTGTACTAGATATCAATATTTTTATGCTTATGGACTACACATAAGCTTAAGGGTGAACCTTAAGGTTTTTAGCTTGTGGATAGCATCCACTATGTATATGCAAGTCCATAAGGACTACTTTTCCCTTATGGACAAGCTTATGGACAACATAGTGGATGCCCTAAGATAAGCAAGAAATCCAAATATTTAGAATAGAAAAATAAGAAATGCAATTTCTAATGTTGTTAATTTATTGAGTAATATTATTTTCAGGATTTGCCTATTCACACTGTTAGCATGAACAATGAATAATGCTGGTGTTAGAATATGTATGCCAGTAACACACTTTTTATCTCCAATTCGGATGTTGTAGGAAACAAGGAGCTTCCGTTTGTAATCATAGAACCTATTCTGAATGATCGGCTAGGCATGTGGTTCCTTGCTCGATCAGCTAACGGCGAACACTTTCTGATCATAATTACGACATATGGCATGGGGGTTGCCTATGGAGAAGAGGGTGAACTCATTCTCCATGCTCAAAATGGGACTAACCTACGCATATATCCTGCCTCTCGTGTCTACATTTTTAAGAGGATCCTAGTTTTGCTAGACCTCTAGGGGTCATCGGTTGGAGGCAGGTTAACAGCCTGGGTGACAACTCTTTATTTCTCGGTCTCAATTATCCAATTATTGACAAGATGATAAAGAAACACATACTCAAGGCTCCTGGTGGCACATTGTTCCCATTCATGAGGAAAAACTATGTGTACACAACATATAAGAGGTTTCACAGAATACAATTCCCTTAGATTAAACGATGTAACCTGCAGCCAACTAAAGGTGAGCATGTGGGAGTTATCAACCTTCCCAAAGATGGTTGGAACAGTGTGCGATAGGCGGCAATTTGGTTTAGCCCTAGTTTATGTGTGATAGGCTCGTTGTTCCATACCTAGACCGAGCTGTGGATCTTCCTAGTGTATCGCTGTGTCATCTTTTTTTTGCATCATGGTTCAACAGTTGATTGTTAGTACACTAGTTTTAGTGGCCAGCTTGAATCAGTTTATATGATCCCTATCATGCTTTTGTAATTAGTATTGCCTTGCATGGTATAATCCATGTAGCGGTGCTTATTTCGTAGTGTCCTTTCTGTACTATAGTTATCAATACTGTTACTAGCTTGTATATACACACCTCGTGCAGTTTTGTGTTTTGAGAGGAATATTCCTTCTTTCCTCTTAGCGAATAGGGAAAAGTAGGTCACTTCGTCTTATAGGGTCACGAAACAGGCCTTAACTAGGCCGTAATTGATCTAGGCTCGGTACGCCAAAGTAGGCAAAGACACCCTAGGATGATAGCCGCAAATGTTTATGAAAATTTTCTTAAAAAATGTTTATGCAGACTCGTCCCAAAAAAATTATGCAGACCCCATATTGTCACTGATACATGACATACTTTTGACGCTACCATGAAATTACTTGTTCAATACAGTATGTATTCTTTCTCATTCTTCTGTATGTGAAATGAACAAGTCAAGCTCTGATGCGACATAAACAAGTCAAGTTCTGATGTGCTGACATTGTACTGTGATGTGCTAGTGTAGAAACTGGTTGTATTATTTAGTTTGAAGCTGTGAACTAAATATGCGAATTCTGAGCCTTTTTGCACGATGACAATACCACATGTTGGCACTAATTGTGGAATGTATTAACTTGATCATACGGAAGCATACAACTTCGAGTGATCAGTATAAGTTGGTGCTTACCCGAGCTATCTGAAGTTGGGCAAGTCAAGGCTACCGTGTCTCTATCGCCTACAGTTTATATGGCATGATTACAAGGTTTTGAGTACATCAAATAGATTGGGGACCTAGGCAGAATCAAAGCCACCCAAACCATCTCGAAATATAACCTTTGCTGAAAAGATGATTGCGTGTTGTAATACTTGATAACACGATTATATGTCAATCAGTCAAACTCCCTCCAGTACTTTACATGTTTGAATCATGCGCTACCCAAGTTCTTTGCTGCGTAAAACTCTTAATATGGGGCAATATCAGTCACTTTTCTCCCTTTCCAACTTTATTCTTTTGGATCTGGCATAGGTATAGCCAGGTCAGGTGGACCATCGACCTTTAGTACAATGTATTATTACTACTCAGCCTATGAAAACGAATATTTCAACCCCACTTCAGACAAAAAAATTCCCATAATCTTGTTTCAAAAAAATCTTAGCTTAATTAGCCTTTCGTGGTGAGAAGAGCCACCAAACCCCAGTATATATATTTTAGGGTACCAACTACAAAAAAAATTAAGCATGGGGTACCAACTACATTGAATTTTCACTAAGGACCTAACAAAAAAATTGCACATTCGACCCAACACTGGCCCAAAACCTAGAAAATTTAGCCTGCTGGGTCAGGTGGGCTGTCAACCCCCGATATGTTGAGTACATTGAATTTTTAGTAAGGAGCTCATTAGAAAATAGTACATTCTACCCAACTCTGGCCCAAAACCTCGCTAATTTATCCTTCCGGGTTCAGGTCAGCCGTGGGCCGCCAACCCTCAACACATTGTTACTTTGCTATTTAAGCGTGAACCACACTAAAGAAGTTTCTCTAAGGAGCCCACGATAATAAGCCCATTCATTCACAAGATTGGACCCAAGTTATTTTCTGTATCGCCCAAATCGTCTTAATCTAGCATTTTCCGTGCCATTATGATAAAGTATAGGACAAGCTTCGCCAACCATGTCGCATTTTTTAGGGCAAGTCGTCAGGGTCACTGCATTTTCATTTTAAGTGATTTCAATATTTCTAAGCGTAATCTTTTCAAGGAGTGGCATAGATGGTTCTGGCATAGTGGAAGCGCCCGCGGTTGCCATTTGTTGAAGTATTGAGTTCGAATCCTAGGTTTATCAATATATATGTACTCTCTGTCGTTGGTTTACATTTTTTTTCTAGCATACACACGTTTCTTACACAGAGAAGGCTGGCATCTGGGACCCATCAACGTTGTCAAGATCAAAACAGCGGACACAGCCGAAAAAGTCCATCATACACACGTTGTATTTGCAGAGACGCTGACATGTTGGACCCAACAGAGACCTTATACAGATGTTGCATCGAGCAACATTGCCAAGTTCAGAACAAGGAGGCACGAGCGAAGAAAAAAATTCATCATAAACACGTTTCTTCTAATGAAAGGATGATTAGAAAGGATGACATGTGGGGCCCAGCAGCGTGATTAAACGGTTGATGCAGCGAGCAACGCTCTCAAGTTCAGAACAAGAAGGCGTGACCGAGGACAAAAAAATCCATCATATACATGTTTCTTCTAATGAGAGGCTGACATGGGGGACCTAACAGTGTGATTGAACGGTAGATGCATCGAATAGCCCTATCAAATTTGGAACAGGGTAGCACGAGCCAAGGAAAAAATTCCATCATTTGCACGTTTCTTCTATTGAGAGGATGACATGTGGGCCTGAGTAGCCTGATTAAACGGTAGATGCATCAAGCAACGCTATCAAGTTTGGAACAGGGTAGTGCGAGCGAAGGAAAAAATTCTATGATACACCATGATTCTTCTAATGAGAGGCTGACATATGGGTCCCAACAGCCTGACTAAATGGCAAACGGATCAAGAAACGTTATCGAGTTCAAATTAGGGAGGCGTGATCAAAAAGTATGGTTCGCTAGAGAAACTGATGCTCGGGACCCACACACCTCAAAAGACTTCGGCGAGTAACATCGCGTGAGGAACCGAAAATCTTACCTCTGCCATACGCTGGCCGAGCTTCCTCCAAGTTTTTAGTGGTTCCGTCGTAGTAGAGGGGCGCAAAACCAGAAAAAAAATCCATTGGCCACGGTCGAGCCGAGAAATTCGTCACAGAAGACACGCCTTCTACTACGATCGACAGGCCAAGTCGTTGCGGATAGACACTTTTCTTGTAGTGCTGTAAATGTCCTATATCTTGTAATCTGGATGAAAAACATGTAGTCTTTCTCTATGGTGGATATTTAAGTTTTTATTCTAATTGTAGCAGGTTTCCAATAGATGATTACATTTCAGTTCGAGCTTTCAATACAAAACTAGGCCATCGTGCCTTATTTATATATAAGAACTGTCATATTCTTTAGGTGTCTCATGTCAAATTCAGTTGGGTACAGATATTAATTAAGAGGGTTTTGTGTGGGCTAATGATCTTTTTTCACCAGCAGATTTCTTAACACTCTTTTAGCAATGCCATATTCATTTTTGTGTTGCATCGATGCAACGAGTACCCAGGAAAAAGATTCAATTGATCTTGGTCCTTGTGAAAGACACGGGCCAAAGAAATATTTGAATTGGTAATGTTCAAGCATACATATAAAGCCCCACTTCCAGCATCCTGGATTAGTTGTACTTAATAAAATAATCATGGGGAAGAAAAACTTTTTCTTGCTTAGCGGTGAAGCAGTTGCTTGCTTGTTGTGCATATGTTTCTGCATGTGCAGAAGTTAAGATACTTCTCTACCTTCCCATCAATTTTGCCAAATCTATTTAACAAACGGACAGTGTCTTAACTTGTTTTTACATATTATCAAATGTTCTAGCATGTCAAAAAATGAGCCAAGATGCCTTTTGCAACAACAAATGTTTTAGTATCTTCTATTGACAAAATTCTAGAGATCTATATGATACCATCTCCTTATGTTGTCAAGATAGAACTTCCAACGATCCTTACCTCTAGTCTTTCCAAAAAACTTTTGTAAATCTATTTGTGTTCTCACTCTGGGTATAAATACCAAGGGACTCTCACCTTATTCAAAAGGACCATACGTTTTCCTTATCAGATTCATTTTTTGAGTCACTTCCTTTGTGTAGTTTCCAAGGTAGTGGGGCCCAAATCCACCCATGGATCCCTTCTACTCAACATACTCTTCAACCTCATTCACTTGATGATGAGTTTGGAACCTTGCATCCCACCAAAACCACTAGATCTTGAACCCTAGTCAAAAACCCTAAAATAGACAAAAATTGACCAAGTCTAAATCTGTTATCAGGATCCCACCTTTGAGTCTCTACCTATATTAATCCTTGGGCAATTTTGGAAATTTAGTTGAACCATATTGTACACCATCATGTGCACTTGCAAACCAAACTCTTCCACTTGACTAGATCATTCTTCGACCAACTTGTCCTTGATGGTTTTGTAGTCAAGAAAATAATCTATTTCAGCCAACTATATCAACATGCCTACTTTGGCAGAAGCTCTCGACTCCGTATTACCATTTCTTTGCCAACTCTCTACATGGTTTTGATATACTCAACCTTATCTATCAACTGAAACTCCCCTTTTTCCAATTGGAGCCTTGTGCTTCTTAAACCAACATGGTTTTGGAGGCAAGATGATAATCTGTTTTGACACCCTTATTTTCAACAAAGTTTGGCATCAATTCTAGAATCATTCAATCATGATCAAGATCAATTCTTGGTACCATGCTGATCTAAATCACTTGGTATATCCATCCATCTATACCATGAACCAAATTAAGCTTTGAGCCACCTAATCTACCATAATCAAGTTGGTATGATGATAATAAAAGCCTAGATCACCAATATCAACCAAAGTTCAAAATTCTCAATTTAAATCCATTTCAAACTAAAATTAGTGATCCTCACTACCCTTCCCACTCACCATTGATATTGCCCTACATCATCAACCACCATCATGACTTAAACATGTGAGTTCTTGAGATGAATTAAATTAAAACAATAGTATATATTCCAATAACACTTTGTAAAATCAACAAATCATCAAAGGCCCTTGGTTTAATCACCACATCACCTCTCTCTCTTGTCTGGTCGTGCTACTGTAGCCCTAGTACTGTAGCATCACCATCCTCCTTGTCCTCTAGTGCTTGGACATGAGGAAGTATCCATTATTGCAAATCCTAGCATATCTTTTTATTTAAAGGGCATAGCTACTCCACATCTCCTCCCATCACTCATCTCTATACCTGCCTGGTCCCACACCACCCTCTCCACCACCCCTCTCCTCCAATGATCTTTCCCTAGCTCTTTCTTCTCTCCTTTTCTTATTTTGGCCATATAAGAAGTGGAGAAGCAACCTTGGAGCACACAGGCCCATCATCCCTCTCCCTACACTCTTTGACCTTATCGGCACTAGCTCCACCACCCCCATTGCCCAACCAGAGCACTAGAAACCTCCCCACCCTCTCCATAGGATCAACCCACCATGGACCATGCTCCTGCTGGATAAATACCCATAGGTCACCATGTCATCTCTCCTCTGCCTCATTTGGTCCCAACCCATCCCTCTCTCCACTTCTAGAAGCCTTGGATATCCCTCCTCCACTTCTGTCCAGGGGAAGAAGAAACTCTCCCTGGTGTAGCAAGCTTGCCTCGAAACTTGCTATTGCGGTAGAGCACCTCTTGCTCTCTTTCCTCTTTCAGGGAGAACCCCATTCCCTCATGCATATAACCCTGCCATTATTTTCTGCTCAGGGCCACCCCAGACCATGTCATGGTCAAGTTCCGACCTGAGTTGGCCATCGTTTTGCACGAGCACCTTCCTGAAAGCGAAGTTGGTTGTGCCGCCCCTCATTCTACTCACTACCATCAACCGCATCTCCTCCGCCCCTCGCTGACATCTTCCCCGCCCTCTGGTGAGCTCACGTACCCTCTTCGGCCTCTCTAGGGTTTCTGCCTACCAGAGCTCTGTTGGGGAAGAAGACGATGCCCGGCCATAGAGCTCGACTTGATCTAACGGCTGATGCCGCTCCTTACTATATGTTTTCCGCGGCAGATAACAAAAGTTTTGCTACGCGGAATGCCCTGAATGCCCAAGGATCTATCTAGAAGCAATGCAGTAATAGAGGAAGACAGTGGTAGCATACCCTTGAAGACAGAGAGAACATTACGCTCATGTAGGAGCATGGATGATGTAGTCGTACCCGTCCAACCTCAAGGTCATGAAGCTCCTCGCACGTCACCTCTTGTCCAGGTCCTTCCCTGACGATCGGACGCTATAAGTGCAGCTCCCCGAGTTATCACACATACGATGCAATACAATGAGTCCCGAACTTCTTGATGCCTGGAGAGGTTGCGGAAGTATACCTCCTGGTGAAATCCCTACAGCACAACAGTGTGCCATAGATGTGTTTACTTTGCGCATACAGTCCTTTCCTTGGGACCGTGCCACAGCAAAGGCAACTGAGAGAGAGGGAGAGGATTTTCTCTAAGGAAGGATGCCTTAGAGAATATCTTATTTTTGGTGTGTTTATCCCACCCATGGGTACCCCTTTATATAGGCGGAGGGAGGTGTACCCTCCCCTTTGGGTGTCCCATCTGGGACTAAATAATAAAGGAAATAGGCAAAATAAAGGCAACACTCGACTGGGCCTAGGGCGGCTAGCTCGCGGAGGAGTAGAAGCAGCTGCCAGCAGCGGTGGCCAGCCGGGTGGGCCAGCTCATGCCTACTACGGTCTAGCGCTCGAGCCCCGTGCGGTGGCCAGGTGGTGCGCCCGGATGGGCCTGCCACCCTGCGGCCTACCAGCCTCGCGGTGGTCAGCGGGAGTGACCCGGGTGGACCGGCCGGAACCACAGCCCAGCACGGAGGGGCACCGGCCTAGAGAGGTACCCGTGACAGAGGGAGCTCTGGCCGGGTGGTCCGGCTCACCTCTGATGGGGCCCGTCAGTCGACAGTGGCAGCCTGAAGCTCAGCTGCGTGTGTGGCGCATACTATTTGTTGCTCCCCTGCAGTTTTCTTTCTCTTTTTATGCAGTTTTCTTCTAGGTAGATTCCCTCCGGGCTACTGGCCTAATAAGAAAGTTGCCTTTATAAATCTTAATTTAAATATTTATTTAATATAACGTAATTCATAATTAACATATAATAAATGCATATTGTAAATTGCCATTAACTAAAACTCCTTTCGGTCCTTTTCCTTCTTTCTTTCTCCGAACAACTTCGGATCTCCCCATAACGATTTTGATTTCTCTCTCTTTCATGATTCCATCTTACAGGAGGATCTCCAAGCGTTGTATCGTCATTAAGCGTGTTTCCCTATGGTTTGGGAATGTCATAGACATGATCTCTATCAATGATCAATAGCGCGACCGAGATGCCCATGTCGACCCCTATGCACTCCACGAATCACCATCGTGTCGAACCTGAAATGACATGTCCAATTCCCTTTGTTATGTGATACAAGACTTGTCCAAGATTTGATCATCGGTATCATGATACCTTGTTCAATCTCGTTTCCAACAAGTACTGTTTTACTCGTTCCCGTGAAATTCCATCCCCATGACCTAGTCATATGTTGCGCAACATGGATATATTTCACCCAGTGGGCCTAGTTGTATCTTGCCGTCATACAGGAGAACAAATCCCGATCTTGATGCATAATGCCTCTACATGCCCCTTTGGATACCCAACATGCACCTTTATGATCACCCTTTTACGGAAATGATGGTTGATACGGTCTAAGCAATCCTCCTGTGACAGTGATTGATATGATGTCATGGTCTAAGGATTAGGAAACTATGTTTCTCACAATTGCAATGTGAACTAAGTGACATGATCATGTTGCAATAATCATTGGTGGAAAATGTCCATCACATCATTCCAGATGATATGACTCCATTGTCAGTTAGCTTTCTTTTCATAGCACCATGATCAGGAAACCTTGATCATCACCTGCCCAATGAACCAGTTGAACAGAGGCTACTAGGGACCTAGGTTTGTCTATATACCACACATGTATCGATGTTTCCGCTTGATACAATTATAGCATGATATAAAACTATTATGAACTAATGGGATATGATAATGAACCCCTTTATTATTTGCCTCTAGGGCATATCTCCTTGACTTACTCCTTCAGCCCCGCGAGCCACTAGAGGATGGGCCCCTCCCAGCTGTTTGAAATCATAGCGCTCCAATGCGTTGCGTCGCCGGGGTGGTCTGGATCCGCTCATCCTGGCCCATCTATGCTCAGATCGAGCTCGAGTGCCCCTTTTTGCTTTCTTTCTATTTTCATATATGTAAATACACTATAGGAATAAATGCCAAATAAAATGTAAAATACATGAAACTGACTAAATCTAAAATTCCTTATGTTTTTGCATGTTTACTCCAACATGCAGGACAAAAAGTTGACCAAAATATTTTCTAGGATTTTCCTAGTAAATCAAATGTTAAGATGTACATTTCACACTAAATAATTGACTCGGGAAGCTCTATATATCTAAATGACTTGGAACCACTTGGTACTGTGACGTATCTGTGATGCCTTGCATGTCACTTTGGCCCTACTCCAAAAAGCTCCTCAGTTTTACTGTGGTAAAAATAACAAAAAAATCAAATTTACTTTAAGATTTTTGACAGTTCAAAATAAAAATTGTGTTTGATTATCTGAATCTCCGTGTACCATGTGTAGCGGGTCGTAGTTAAATCCCGACGGATGTATTGATTCTTGTGAGGAAATTGCCTGCAGATTATAATCGATTCGAATAGTCGTGTCCATGATCAAAAATGGTTGAAAAGGTGATTGCTAGGAGGAACCAAGTGATGGTTTTGGAAGGATAAAAGGATGTGTTCTGAACATGGGGATGTCCTGAGAAGCTTCAAGGATGAAAGGATATGATGACGTCTATGCAAGCTAGGATGTTTTCCAAGTTAGTTGCATGTAGCACTACTAGAGAAAACCCTACCACCGGTGAGCAAGAAAGTGTCATCGCCGGCGCACTAGAGCTCGCCGGCGGTAAGTCCAAATCGCTAGCGCCTTCATAACTCGCCAGTGGTAATATGCCACTACTGCCGGCAAGCATCTATAAATGCCGGGGGTAAGGGCTGATCGCCAGCGCCTCCTAAAATCGCCGGTGGTAATATTCCTACCGCCGGCGAACAACTGTGTACGCCGGGGGTGGTATAACATATCACGGGAGAATATAGGTTCGCTAGTGATAGCACCATGATTTCACCAGAGATAATATTGCCAGGAGTAAAAAAAGAAGATCGAAATACACATAATACACTGTAATATTGATAGAATACATAGGATAAAGACAGAATACACACAATAGATACAGGGAATACACAAATGTTCAAACCATGCATCAATAACATTCAAACAGTTCACACAAGTGTAGAAAGTGACCATCGTTGGACTCCAACTAGCAAATATTACACAAATACATCATCATAAAGTCTCCGGAGTTGCGTGACCTAGCTAGACAACAAGGGCATAATCACTAGAGAGGTGGCGGTGGCTGCGAGCATCATCACGACGAAGGGGGTCAACCGGCTCCTCCACATCTCCGTCCTCCGCCACGCTAGAAACCACGCGTGGCGAGTTTCTGCCTCCTCCAAAGTGGCATAGCCCTTGTAACTATTCCTGCAGAAACGGTGGACCTGCCTCCTACGACCCTCCCAGTCATCGTAGACTCCGGGAACCCTGCCCTCATACATGACATACCAAGGCATCTGCGCACACACACACAAGAAAGAAATGTTAGTATTGTCAGCACACATTCATAATAGAGATATAACATATAGGTATGCAAAAAAGAAAAGGCATCAGATATAGCTAAGTAATTCTATGACTAACATTTGCATGGAAAGATAGGTATGTAAAAGAAAAGAATAAAATAAACTAATCATAATTCTATGACTAACATTTGGAGGAGACAAGTTTGTGACTCGATCAGGTTTTCTTCGGCTTCGGCGGGAAGGGATGGATTCCAGCTAGCGTGGTGAATGTCCTCCCATCGGCGACTGTACATAAGCGGTCCTCAATCTCTGCATTAGTCAGTGGGATATCGCTATAGTTGAATGTGGTACCTCTAGTCAAGACATCCCTCTTGAGTATCATTCCAATATCCCACTAGATGGCACGGAACACGGCTCTGATGTTTGCATCGGTCGTTTCTGTAATGTCTCTGTCCCTTCGAGACCGGATGGCATCAAGAGTTGCTCCTCATCCTTTGCGTACTCCCTCATCTGTAGGATGGCAAACCAAGGCTCCATCCCAGTCGACGATTGCTTAAGGAAGGGGAAATTGGTTACGTGGGAGTTCACATAGATGCCTTTGGATCTTTTCTCATACTTGAGTGGGCCAACCACGGCTCTGAAACTGTTGAGGGCTTTGTCAAGAGTAGATTTGACGATGGTGTAGTCTTTCTGCACGTCTCACCCGGAATCGAGATAGATGACATGGGAATAATACGGTTGAAAGGCGACGAGGACGCACCCATTCTCTCTGCACAAAATAGTTGGAATGAACCATCATCCTCGGCTATTAAGGAAATTCACGAAAGAATGTAATAGCGGGAAGTTTAGTGACCAACTACTTACTCGGGAAAGTATGGAAGGAGAAAGCAAGACTTGTCTTTATTCGCCACTAAGAAATCCGTGATATACTTCACGAAAAATGCTTGTTCCTTGTCGACAGTGCCTACAGTCATGTAGAAGGGGTCCATGATAGCGAGGTGCGGGGTCTTCTTCAAGATGATATCATGCGCCATTTTTAGCGATACTAGGCGGACCACGTTTCGATCGAGCCATAACATGTGGAAGAGCTTGAAGATGTCTTCATACGTGATGAAGAACAAGTCGCCAGGGGTGGTGGTGATGAAGCCACAGTTAGTGGGCACCCTGACCGTGAAGAGCAGGTGCGAGGGATTTGTATCTTTGAGAAGATGTTGCTCCAGATACCGAACAGTCTCAAGTAGGTTACATAGGTCCGGCAACAGCGTCTTAACAATGTGGTCTGGCAGGATCGGTTCACCAAGGAAATGCATCCTCCTCCACTTGGTCGGCAGTTTGTCGAGAAGCACTTTCTTGCTTGTTGCAGCGTCTTGCCCATGCTTCGGCTTCTGCTTCCTGCCCTTCTCATGGAACGGAGGGGTGCCGGTTTGTCTTATCACCTCCATGGCCGTTTCACGGAGTGTCCTCGGGGTAACCTTAGCATGCGGCGGAGCGGTGAAGGAGGTAGCGTCTTCCGGCTCGGGTGTTTCTTGAGAAGATAAGAGCTTCTTCTTTGTCATGGTATCACGGGAGGGTGCCTCGGAAGGAGCAACATCGATGAGAGCCTCCAAATCAGCGATGAACGAATCGATGGGAGCCTTATCGATGTCCACCGCATTGTCGTGCTCAAGTGTCTCGGGCTCGGGAGGATCATCAGCAGGTGGAGGAGTGACCCTTTGGCTTGTCGCCGCAGGCACAGACACTGGAGTGACCCTTTCTTGGCTTGCCGCTGCAGGCACAGACGCTGGAGTGACCCTTTCTTAGCCTGCTGCCGCAGTCACAGATGTTGGAGTGATCATTTCTTCAGCGGTCTTCAGCCGAAGTAGGGATTTCGGCCATAGAAGGACATGATACTTCAGTTGCCCAACCTTCAGCTCGTCTTGGGCACCCGGGGTTGATGAGGAGGAACCAAGTGTGCACATCCCGGGAACGACCGATCCACCTCAACCCGGTGCACGCTATCGTCCATAGGCTTGCAGTGGAACGTCCGGTGTGTTGGGTTCATGATACGTCCCCTCGCAACATCCTTGATCTTGTTTTCCACATACATGCTAATGGTGCAAGGAACACTTCGCTCCTATGAAGAAACATGCATGTGTAGGTCAGAGAGGGGCGGCGACAAAGTAATTAACTTGCATAGAGGCTCGATTAATTACCGTGAGAGTGTCGAGCTCGGCTCGCATCGAGGGACCGGGGCAGGGCGTGCAAGCGACAGAAGGGCTGATGGCTGCCCCCATGGCCCGCGAATCCTCCCTAGCACCTGCATTGGCGCCGGCGGGTGGAGTCACCAATATAGGCGCGTCTTGAGCCCGTGTAGCAGGAGGCGGCATGTTGCCCGAGTTGATGCCGTCTAGGCTGATCACCGGGAGTGGTCCCCTTTGGCCGTTGGCGAAGTAAGTGGAGATCGATGCCACCATTCTAGGAATGATCTCATTGAACCGGCTGGCCACTACGCCATCGACCTTGCTGGCCACCTCTACCTGGACCCTGGTTTCTACCTCGGCATGGACCGCAGCTTGGACGTGCTGGTCAAAGGTTGCTTCCAAGTTGGCCACCTTCTCCAATAGAGCCGCGTGCTCCCGGTCCTTCTTCGCCTGCAGCGAGTCCTTGGTGGTGGGCATGTCCAATCCATAATCGACATGTTGGTGACCTCCTCCGGCACTGGGGACACGACCTCTTGCCGGCCTCTTCAACGGTGGCTTCTCCTTCACAATGTTCAAGCCCCTGATGAAAGGGTTGTCCCACGGGACTTTGCACATCGATGTCTGGGACGAGGAGGCAGACTCGTTAGCTTCTTCTGCAAACTGCAAGAAGTAGCATGAAGAATTTTAGAGATGGAGTTGCGGTGAGTAGTATGAAACTAGTAAGCCGGTAAAATTTCTTACCACTGCGTTCTCAACTTGCACCACCTTCGAGTCGGTGACCAAGACAACAACCTCCACCATTGTAGGGCTCGTGAAAAGTTTCCCATCCATCACTTTATGGTACCGGGACCTGACAAATGCCCTGAAGAGCGGGTCCTTGTACTTGGCCCAAGGGTTCTCGATGCCCTTCTCTGCGTAGGTCTGGCCCTCCTTCTGCCACTTGTCCGCCTTGACGTCGTAGCCATGGCAACCAAGACGGTGGCGACCGATGTTCTTCTCTGCCAGCTCCTTTCCCCAGGCTGACTGATCCTTGGTGTAGGCTAGGTCCTCGTTTTCCAGGAAGCGTGTGTAGTCCTCGGGCGTAAGCTGCGAGAGGTGGCGCTTGATCTCTTCCCATGGCTCGTCGTCAGCAATCATCCCCCTTATCATGGTTTTATATCCACTGAGGTTCCTGGTGAACCTTCCGAGGGAGAACTTATTCACGATATTCTCCTTGGGATCCAGGCTCGTGAAGCCCTTAGGGAATAGGTACCACGTGTGCACCGCAAGAGGAGTTGGTCCTGCAGATGCTTCTTCTTCTTTGTTTGGAGTTTCTTCTCGTTGACATTGATGACGTCCCGAAGGATAGCTCCCAGCTAGAGGTCGTAACCCCTCGCGAGATGCTTCGGCTCCGTAGGGATACCGGTATTGGGGTCCACCACTGTGAATGTCTCCTTCGTGTTGTCGACCGTGTTCAGTCGCCGCTTCTTCCGTTCCCTCTTGGCAGACGTTGTTGTTTCTGAGCCACCCCCGACGACGCCACTGTCGATGGTCTCGTCGCCCCTCTCATGACCGCCATCAAGGCGTTCATCGACGCCCATCTCCTCACCGCCATCATCGATGGTCTCGTCGTCTTCTTCGCCCCCTACCTCCTCCAGCTCTATCTCCTAGGACATGAGCCTGTAGTGCTCCTCTAAGTCTCGCTGGCCCTGATCGTCTTCGTTGCGGTTTCTAGAAGACGACATGGCTATACCGGGCACTACACAAGCAAAAAGAAAGGATTTTAGATACGCAAATTCACGGCGAAAATCAGGCATGACCTTTGCTAAAAATGGTCATGCCTGAATGCCAGAGATTTGCTGGAACAGAAATTAATCGACATTCCGGCGAAACATTGGCACTCAATGTACCTGCACAACATTCAGCTACAGCCACCATATTTGGCACCAAAACAGACCTAAACAATATCTAAAATCCTAAGGGAAACAAATCTGTACAGACCTGTACAATATCTAAAATCCAATGACAATATCCAAAATAGACTTTATATAAGATGCAGATTCATATAAGATGCGGATTATATAAGATGTAGACTTTACAATGCTGTATCAGTTACAACCACTCGAGACAACACCAGAAGACAAATGGAAAGAGCTTGGTCAGGGGCAAAACATTTAGTTCACATTCAAACATAGTTTTAAGCTACTAGAAGGATTCAAACATCATATAAAGAAAAATATAAGAATCCAACCATTATCTCTATGAAGAAAAAACTGGAACAACCTTTAGGTTTATGTTATTTTAGCACCCTACGAAATCTTATCACTCACCATTGTGCATGAACATGACACAGTACCAGGTCGGAAAACGATCCACCATGAAAGAAGTATATGATCTACAAACAAGGGAAACTAAGTACTCTATGGATAGCTTCACTGTCATGGACAGCTACAAGCCAACAAACAACATCAATACCCATGGCTAGTAGTTTTAGCTTGAATGCCATGGGAACAAACAGCTATTTTCAAATTTCAATCGTTGTGTTGCGTGAAATGATATCAGAAAGTTCACAAAAAAGAAGACAAAATTGACAATCTTATGAAATGAAGATAGTATTAGTTAACCTTTGTATGTTGTCATAAAAATAAGTACAGTATTACACCCGTATGCAGAATTTAGTACTTACTATTTCCAATCTAATAAACTATGATGTCTAAGAAGTTTTGAAGCACAGCTTGTTCTTCATTCACATGTAAACTCCATGTTAGTTTTCTTAATGCATCCTCAGGCATTTTGAAATGAGACCCCATATTGAGTTCTCACAACTAGCATAAAGCATAGGTGGAAGAAACTGAAGCATCAAGATTGGGTATCTGGTAAAGTGTACTTCTCATCTAGCAACACATGACCAACTGGAATGCACATTCAATTTGAACCAACTTAATATCGACTGCAAATGTAACTGTTGTGACACCCCCGGGTTCAGTGTTAAACAAATCCATACCTTAGCCTGACATAAGCTTAACCTACAGCTCGAGGATATCCAGTGAGAAATCGGTAACACAACAGTAACCTTGCGAGACAAAAATTATTACAGCAAGCTCATAACTAAGCGAAGAACCAAAATATTACAAGCAGAGGTCACTGACCACAAACATCAAACAACAGAAGGCAAATTATGCTATTAAGTATCGCAAACTTAACAAATGGCCTAAGAGGCCTGAAGCATAACGATGACGTCCCAGCCCATAGATTCCAGTCTGCCGGCCGGGAACCCCAACCTACTTGTCGGTGTTGATGTCGTATGGAACTCATCTTCAAGGGAACACTTACTTTTAAAGTATCAACAAATCAAGGGTGCGTACATGGTGTACTCCGCAAGACTTATGGCTAGTGGGGTTATTTTGCATAAAGCCATCTTTGTTTGCAAAAGAAGAGGGAGAGGAAGCTCGTCTATTTAGAATATTTTAAAAGGGGATAAGAGAGCGACATCTCCAAAGCGTTGCTCATCATCTTGGTATCCACCAACGTCATCCTCATCTCACAACTAGGATCACCCCCTCGTACCCATGAGGAAGCATCCTTAACAAACATTAATTGCCAAGTTTTACGATTAGGTTATAGTTCTCTATGATCTCACGTTCATTCCCAAGTCGTCCATAACCGTGGGCACGGCTTTTCGAAAAGATTTAACCCTGCAGGGGTGTACAACTTTACCCACACGTACCAACCGACTCTTAATGCCAACGTTTTAGCCATCTTCCTTGGAAGGCCGGCAGAGGGTGGTTGGACACGACCTTTACCTTGCTTTCACCGAGACCATGAGTCACGCCCTAAGGAGGGTTCCCCCGTAACGGGTCAAATCCTGAAGCCGGTCCCTAGATATGTGAGGCGAGGTTGGTTTACCAGGGGCTCCATCCACCCCAAGCAACCCCGTCCACGCTTACCTACCTATTATGATGCACCTTGACCCGCCAAATCTTTGCAAAACGTTTTCTATGCATATGTCGAATGGAACGCCCGAACTATGTGACTCATGGAATCTACTAGGCAAGTTAGTTACTCATGAGGTTTTCTAGGCCCCGTGTGGTTGTACGCTCGTCTTGGTTACGAGGGCAAGAACTCGGGTCCTAATGGTGGCGAGCATGGGATTACAGAAACCACATCCCACCGTGGCCTCCCATACAAGCCTTAGCATGTTTAACCATTACCACTGATCTTACCTCATTAGTATACCTCGTTCTCCTGTCATACTATATTCTCTGCAATTGGTACATCTTCTGAATGAACCAGCACTGACAGCTAAGCATGGCTAAGAAAGACACAGATAAAATTTCTAGAGTGCACACAAGCCAAACCTAGTTATGCTAGGAGCAGTGGATCAGGTAATATAAGCTCAAGGGAGTAATGCAATAGATGGGATACTCTACCTATCGATAAAAGACCACAGTGGAATCGTATGCATCATGGCGAGAAGTAAAATACTTTGAAAGCATAGGATTGTATCATGGCGGGGCTATGCTTGCCTTTGTTTGTTGATACCCGGATATAGATCTTCGGGAGCCTTGTACTTGACTTGATTACAATTGGTCAAATATTGTTCGTCGAACTTCGATGGTGTTGATCTCAGTCTTTGATCTCGATCTCGATATCGTATTCTATCGGGAAGAAGCAAACACCGAAAAGAAAGGGAAAACAATCAACACATGGCATCGATGCAATGCTCAAGCAAGGATGATGATATGACAAGTTATTTAGAGTTGAAGTGTAACCCTAAAGCATGTTTGAGCATTTTAAACAGGGTCCGAGGGTCGCAAACCCTAGAACACCTGTGAGGGGTTGATTTCGTTCTCTAGTTAAACTTGTTTTTTAAGTTGCTTAACAATGCATGATATTGATTCTAAAGTGTAGATCTTGTTTTTCTGAATGTTTTGATATATTATTTGTATTTTTCTGACTTATAAATAATTAGGTATTGATTTTACAAGATTTAAACCATTTTCTGGAATTATTAAAAACAACTAAAACTCTTTATTGCGTCATTATGACGTCAGCATGGGCGTTAAACCCTTTTTACACAGCCACTGGGTCTAGGCTCTGTGGCTGACCTGTGGGTCAGGGGCCACGTCATCGAGCCACCTCGTTGAGAAGGGGCCCGCCACGCGCGTTGACCCACGCGGCGGACGGTGGCCGACGCCGGCAACCACCCAGCAGCGATGCTACGGTGCGCGCGCCTACATAGATCAGAAGCGCCTGAACGACGGCGACCTAAACATGGCGACGCGAGTTCCAGGGTGGCTGGAAACCTTGTCGACGATGACCGAAGCGGAGGCCGCACGGTGGCGCTCGGTGACACAGCAAACCGGAGCATGTACAAGCCAAAGGGAAGATCGGGGAGAAGCGTTGGCTCACCCTGAGGGTGTTGGTCGGGACGAGGAGGCTGGAGGGGTTCAGGGCCGACGGTGTTGGTCGCGGCGAGCAACATCGGAGGCGGGAAGATAGAGTCGATTCCTTCGACTGAAAGCGCTCTGGTGTCCATGGACTAGCTAGGAAGAACCAGTACAGTAGGGCAAGATCGATGGTGGCCTCCTCTTGAGCTAGGGTGGCCGCGAGCGGCGAGGATGGCGATGATTTCCGGCGGCTAGGGTTCGGGTTGGGCTCAGGGTCGAGAGAGAGAGAGGTCACTGGGAGGGGGAAAAGAAGATAGGGATGAGGCAGGAGCTTCGACGTGGCCTTATCTCCTCGCAGAACGGTGGTGGGGTGGGGATCTTGACGCTGCAGCGGTCGACGGCGCCGGCATCGCCAGGCAACTTATTGCAGGAGGAGGAAGACGAGAGAGGACGAAGGGGTACGGGCTTTGGTCCGGGTGGGCTTCAGCTGGGCTGCTATGGTCTGCTTGGGCGACAGATAGCGTGGAGAAGGGCTAGGCTGGCCTCGGTTAGCAGCTGGCTCTATTTTTTATTGCAAAACCTTTTTTCCAATTCTATTTCCAATTCTCTCTTATATTTTCAAATACTTTCTGTTTTGAATCATTTCAAAAATACCAGAGATTTGTGAAACTATGGAAAATATTGTGGGGCCCTTTAATCAATTTTGGCTCCACTATTTTGGTGGTTTTCAAAATATTCAAAACCATTTAAGAGGTTTTCAAAGAGAGGGAGGATTAGGGTTTAGGGTTTCCATTTTATTTTTGCATGCATTTTTATTTCTTAGCAAAATAATGATGCTCATGAATGCACAATCAAATCCTTAAATATGATTAACTAAAACTGGGGTGTTTCAACTGCATAGTGCCCACCTAGCATTGCGATCTGGTGGCCTTCATTGGAATGCTATCATCTCGATTCAGTCATCAAACAGTTGACTATTACTCCAAATATATCAATTGTATACAACCCCAATAAAACTTATAAAGCATGTGTGTCCTGTTTTTAACTCAAAATGTATGGTATTTACTTAATAAGCTCATCAATAAAACCTACCTATGAAATAATGCAGTCCAAGTGCAGTAGGTTTAGATGGGCAAAAGCACACACCAGCCAAACGAGAAGAAAGTTAAGACGGAAATAACAGGGCCCCTTAGGTGAAATCCCTTTGCAATCTACTACAAACAGTACAGATGAGCTGATGAATCATTCATGCACATCTGAAGGGCTAAGATGAGCCCCTGATAGGTTGACATATTTTGCATCAAGGTACCAGATTCGTGAAACAAACATCAATTCCTAATCACAAACACATCTCTGATACAGTAGTAGCAGTACTAGTAAAAACAATAGATAATCTCGAGCAAACTGCCAAAATAGCAGAAGTTGTCGTAGCAGGGCCACAGGGCCGCCTCCAAGTGCTTCGACGGCGACGGCCGCCTCAAGCGCACCGGCACCGAATTAGAGCCGTGGACGGGAGAGGGGGGAGGTGGTACCTGTGGGCGGCCAGCGGACGGGACGGCAATGGCGACGTGGTGGTCTCCTCCTTCTCCTCCGGGCGGTCTCCTCCTCCTCCATGCGGTCTCCTCTCCTCTTCTGGGCCTCCTCCACGGTGGTCTCCTTCTCCACGGGGGCCTCCTCCTCCTCCGGGCGTTTGACGAGCGGGGCGCGGCTCCGTCCACGGGCTCCTACGAGGTGGAGATGGTTAGGTAGTGGAGGGCGAGGGGGTGAGAGGAAGGGATGGGAGAGGGGGACGGGGAGGGACTCACCTCGCTGACGGTGGACGGCAGCGAGTCCACAGGGACGACGATGGGTGTATGCTCGAGACAGCAGACAGCGGTGGATCGGCACTCGAGATGGGTGGGGATCAATCTGATCTGAGAGGGAGGACAAAACCTTATCCCGTAGGTGGGACCCACAGGCAATTTACCCTCGGCGTTTTCACAAATACGCCGGTGGTAAAAGTAGGGTCACTAGCAGGCAGGGCCAGCCCATGCTACCCCTGGCGTTTTGTCCGAATTTTTCGGTGGTATTCCCTGGTAGGTGGGGTCAGCCCATGCTACCCCGGCATTTTGTCTGAATTCACCAGTGGTATTCACTGGCAGGTGGGGCCAGCCCGTGCTACCCCCGGTGTATGGTCCGAATTCGCCGGTGGTATTGTTAGGGTCACTACCAGGTGGGGCCAGCGCATTATTGGTATGCTTCTATCTGAGGGATGATGCATTTTAAAATGATAGTGCGATTCCATCGAAGGCAAACACACATAAAATGATAGTGCAATTCCGTCGAGGCAGACACACATAAAATGATAGCGCAATTCCATCGGAGGGAACAAACACACATAAAATGATAGCGCAATTCTGTTGGAGGCAAACAAACACACATAAAATGATAGCGCAATTCCGTCGAAGGCAACAAACACATATAAAATGATAGCGCAATTCCATGGGAGGCAAAAACACACATAAAATGATAGCGCAATTCCGTCGGAGGCAACAAACACACATAAAATGATGGCTAAGTTAGTTGCAAATGATCTGTCACCTCCGTAAGAGTTTAATGGTATAGTACACACTTATACATAAAATCATTAATAAGAGATACACATAAAATGATGAGTGTTAATTTCTTGACCAAACAAATCTTACTATTTCTTCTTCGCACTCTGATTCTTCTTCTTGCCCTTCTTCTTGGTCTTTTTTGACTTGAACCCGCTATTCTCATCATCATGACTCCTTGTGTACGGAGGATTTGTTGTAGCTGATGACCTAGGTAGCGTGGTCCTTCTTCTTGTTTTTGTGTATGTTGCATCATCTTCATCGGGTTCTTCCATCATCGGGTCATCGACGAGTCCGTCAAAGTCTTTCTCGTCAGCGACTCCATCCATTCCGATGAGGGCCCTTTTGCCTCTCCTCACGACGACATGGCTAGGCCTTGATGGGTCGGTAATGAAGAAGCATTGCTCGACGTGCTTAGCCAGTACCCATGGCTCATTTTGCGCGGTGGGTTTCTTGGTCTTGGATTTGGTGGGCATACGCATGGTGGTGAAATACTCGTATTATTTTCTGACATTTGTAGCCCATGTGACACGGAATATCGGTAGCTTCTCCCCGACGTAGTCGAGCTCCCAAATTTCCTCAATCCTTCCATAGTATCTTTTCTTCTCTTCACCCGTGTAAGATTCCATCGTCACGCCCGAGTTCTGATAGTCGCTTCTTTTGTCTCTCTCCTCCGTGTAGGATGTGTAACCACTGATGTCGTATGCTTGATAAGTCATGAGGTTTGGCGCGGGCCCGTAAGACAAGGCCACTGTGATTATGTCCGCGACGCTTGTCATTGGCGGGGGATTGGCATCAATCTGGTCTTTGAACTAGCGCGCGAAAGAGGAGTTGTGCGCTCTAAATACCTTTTCTTCCATCATCGGCCTGTTAGCATTGTTCTCGATCATGGTTTTGTGCTTTTCTACCCAAGGCGTGACATCATCCATGTGTTGTAGCGCTACTAAGTGGGACCTATCAAAGTCGGCTCTCCTATCAGATTGATCCACGTCCATTTCCTTCTTGCCGGTGCAGTGGCCTACTCACTCGAACCTGTCGAGGAGCTTGTTCATGGGCAAACCAATCGGACGTGGGTTTTCCTCGTTAAGATAATTCTTGCAGAAAGAGACGCACTCCTCGGTGAGAAAGCCCTGGACGATGCTTCCATCCGGATGTGCCTTGTTATGGATGTATCCTTTGATGATCCCGTTCATTCTTTCTAACGCCATCATGTTGTGAAGGAACGAAGGCCCAAGATCCTCGATATCATCCACTATATGTAGCAGCAGGTGGACCATGATGTCTAAGAATGCGGGCGATAAGTACATCTCCGTCTCGGATAAGATGGTGACTATCTCTTCCTGTAGCCTCCCAAGTTTCTTGACGGTTATCGACTTCCAAGTGATGATGTCGAAGAAGTTATAGAGGCTAGTCAGCGTTGCACGGACGTGCGGTTCCAAGATCCCCAGATTGCAACCGGAAGTATATATTTCATCATGATGTGACAGTCATGAGACTTCATCCCGCTGAAGATTCCTTTCATCGGGTCAATCCATCAATGTATTAGCCCCGCGTAGCCTAAGGGATACTTGGTTGCGAGGAGGCAACCGATCATCTGTTCGAGCTTGTTAGGATATAGAGTGAAGCAGGAGGGACGCGGGGTTTCACTCTTCTTCGCCCTTTTTCCCATAGGATCTTCCGTCTCCTCTTCAATCGGTTGCTTCCCCGCCCTTTTGCGCTTGCGATCGTTTGTCTCCTCCTCAAACCTAGAAGAAGACAGGGGGTGAAGCTCTTCTCTGATATTCAGGGCCTTCAGGTCATGTCTTGCTTTCAGCCCGTCTTTGGTCCTATCCGGCATGTTGAGCAGAGTGCCAAGCAAGCTTTCGCACATGTTCTTCATGATATGCATGACATCAAGGCTATGAGGCGTATCGAGGATCTTCTAGTACGGCAAGTCCCAAAACATGGACCTTCTTTTCCATACCCCCATGAGCGGGATGTGTTCCTTTTCCTTCTTATTATCTCCTTGCTTCCGCTTATGCTTCTTTATCTTACCCGGCGGAGGGTAGTGTTTCCATCTTTTCAACAAATCATCGATCTCCTCGCCGCTGCGCTTAGGCGGGGGTACTTCGAGCTCATCCTTGCCGTTGAACAGATCTCCACGCTTCCTCCACGGGTAATTCTCGGGTAGCCACATCCAAGTCCTCATGTAGACGGTTTTCGAAGACCCAGGATCCTTACCCAGCTAAAGAAACGGTGTCCTTTCCATGCACCTCACACAAGCCTTGTGTCCGTGGCACACCTGGCACGCGATATATCCATATCCGAGATAGTCTTGCACCGTCGTGATCAGTGCTGCTTTCATACAGAAAGGTTGTTGGAGGTGAGCGTCCCATGTTTCTACCCCTTCGTCCCACAAGATGTCTAGCTCCTCCTTCAATAGCTCAAGATACAGGTTGATATCACTCCCTGGCTGCGTCGGCCCTTGGATTAGCATGCTCATGTGTATATACTTCTTCTTCAGGCATAGCCATGGGGGGAGGTTGTAGATCCATACAAACACGGGGCAGGTGTTGTGCTTACTGCTCTGGTTCCCGAACGGATTGAGTCCGTTGGTGCTTGCACCCAGTCTGATGTTCCTTGGTTCTTTCCCGAAATCTTCGTACGCATCGTGTAATGCTTTCCACTGGCTTGCATCCGAAGGGTGCATCAGCATTGGGTTTTCAACCCGCACTAGATCCTTCATCACCGCCTCCTTCCTTTCCACGTGCCAGCGCATGAGCTTCGCTTCCTTGGGGTCCGCGAAGTACCGCTAGAGACGGGGCCTGAGCGGGAAGTACCACACAACTTTTCGAGGAGCTTTTATCGTCCCTCTCTTGTACCGAGGCTCGCCGCACCTTGGGCACACGGTCAAGTCCTTGTGCTCGTTCCGATACATCACGCAGTCACTGATGCAGGCGTGGTATTTTTCGTGCGGTAAATCGAGAGGGCACACCACTTTTTTAGCCTCCTAGAGGCTACCTGCCAACGTGTTATCTTTAGGTAAGTACTTCCTCAAGTATCGGAAGAGATCGTCTGCACGTCGTTCCATCCATATTTTGCCTTCATCTCTAGAAGATCGAGAGTTACTCTCAAGCGGGTCTCCTCTGGACAGCGACCTGCGTCGTACAACGGAGTTCTTGAGTCTATCTCCACTTGATCCAGCTTAGACTTCTGTCTACCGGCGAATCTAGGGTCGGTCGATGCGTTGCCAAGAAGAATTTCCTGAAGATGAGGGTCGTGTACGGCCGTGGTTAGCAGGGTATTACTACTCTTGTCCTCGTCGTCCACATGTTCTTCTTCTTCCCGATCTTGTTCATCACTGTCATCGTCGTGTGCAACATCCCGTTCTTCTCCCTCCTCATCCTCTTCATTTTCGTGTTGAACGTCATCTTCTTCCTCATCTTTATCATCCATCCACTGAGTGTAGCCCTCCATGAAACTATACCTGAGCAGGTGCTCATTCACCGTGCGTGACAAGGGGTCAAACAATGACGATAGTTTGCATTTTCGACAGAGACATCTTATTTCCATACGGTTAATTCGATACATGTCGGCATTCGCGCGTACCACGTATCTATCCACGTCGCTTTCCTTCATCTCGATGACCATCGTCGCCTGCATGATAAGAGAATAGATTAGAACTGACGGCTCGGCTTTCACGGAAAAATTCGGCATGACCTTTGCTACAAATGGTGTCGCTAGAGTGCCAGAAATTCGCCGGAATGGAAGTTAATCGACATTCCGGCAAAACATTGGCAACTCATTGTACATGCACATTCCACCGGCAAAACAACACAAAAAAGGTCTACATATGCGTGCAACCACTTTTCACCATCACAAGTGACATCACCCGTGACTTATAGACAACTCATGCACACATTCCACCACATTATACCTATTAGTTGACGCGAGGTCAAGAGCACCGGAGAGACGCCAAACGTCGACCAAAGAGTGTGTGTGTGTGTGTGTTGTCGGGACCTTATGCTCGAGATCTAGATCTACCAATAGAGAGAAGTGGGAAATGTGGTGGGAGATAGAGATCTAGATCTAGATCTTGCTAGGTAGATCTAGTAATGCATGCAAGGGGAGCGACATCTCTTCAAATATATCGAACTTGGTTGGTTGAATTAGCTAAAATTGGTGGGGAGAAGTGGGGTAATGAGCTAGCAAAGCTTGGGGTTGAGTTTTCATGAAAAGTGAGCTAGTGGTGAGTGAGGAGATGTTGGTAGGTGGCTGGTTTGAGCTTGTAATAAATCCCAGGTTACCACCGGCGGAAACAGCAAAAGCGCCGGCGGTAATAGCACAGCCTAGCGGCCCACCCGGTCCCACATGCATCCCTGGCGAGCATACAAGCATCCGCCGGTTGTACGTGCACCTATCCCTGGCGCCCGCGGGCCATTTCGCAGCGGTAAGTGGTGGCCCATCTAGGGTGCATGCGGCCCACTCTATCCCTGGCGAGCGTGGGCCTGGTTTGCCGGCGCTCCGTCTGCTACCCCCGACATGCAATCATGGATTCGCCGGCGGTAAGTGGCGCCCCATCCGGGTGGGCATGCGGCCCACCCTATCCCTGGCGAGCGTGGGCCTGGTTCGCCGGCGGTACTTGTCATAGCCCCGGCGTGAAAAGTCTGTGTTGCCGGTGGTAACAGTATGCAGGTCTGGAAGCCCTTACCACCGGCGAGCACGTGCCCACTTCACCGGCAGTAATGAGTGTTGCTATAAGCTTTTCTCTAGTAGTGTAGGGTTAATGCATGACGTGGGTTGTGCGATTGATGAAGTTCCGCTACAGATGACTGGCATAGCCATAATGGCATCAATGTAAGTATTGTTTTCGTTATGTAATGGATGTTGCAATGCTACTTGTAGGTTATGTTCCGCGGCTCAGTGATAATGGGAACGTGGAAATATGCATAACATGGATTCTCGGACTGCTAATCCGGGGGCCCGACAATACAGTACTAGCTCTAATTAGCATTAGCACTAATTTTTCAGTATAGCATACAACAGGGCACATACCATTTTTTTCCTGAACTAAGCCATTAGAATTCAAACATATATGCATCATCTTTCAGTTTTAGTATACAACAATCGCATCCTAGCAACAGGAAGACTGTGCAATGGCCATGAAGCTTGTCAGTAACTTGTTTATGCCCCTATGTTCTATAATATTACAACCAATATGTAGTTGTTGTATAAGTTTAGTGTGTAACTAGGCATACTTTGGAGCTTATATTAGAAGATCAGACTACCAAATGAATCGACTAAATGGTTTTGAAGTCAGGAAGATTGGAAGGGAGTACAATAGAGCTGCTCATTAGCTAGATTCTTTGGTCATATTTTAGGGGATTGATGAATCCTAGCGAGTTCATGTCCCTGTAATTCCAAATGAGTTGATTGTGCACATGACATGACTAACTCCTATATGATGATAATTGAAGTGCCTCTCTCCATCAAGAAAAAAGGGAAAGGAAAGAAAACCAGACACCCCAGGAGTAAGCACAAATCATTTTCGAGATGCATTGAGCCATTGGGTTCACAAGTGGATTATACCCGATCAGTTCATTGCACACCAATATTTCTTTACACATGCTACAATAGTGCACAAGTCAAAAACATAAATATTTGAGAAACTAGGTAGAAATTCTACATGATATTAACAAGCCATGTATGTTGCCTTACATCCCAAATCTTATGTATTTCCATGCAAAGGTACGTACTCCCTCAGCTTCAAAATATAAGATGTTTTAGCTTGTGCAAAAGGAATGCATTTACACCTTTTTTAGTGTGTACATTCACTCCGGACCTACACACTAAAAGCGGTCTATATCAATTCGTTTTACAAAAGCTAAAACATCTTATTGAAACATAGGGAGTACAAATGTATAACAACGCACACGTGCAAAGCACGTTCCCTCTGCTAGTCCATGATAGGAAAGGAAGGGAACCTCCTCCTAGGATTAACGGTCGAGACCATAAATGTGCACTAGAGTTGTCAATCCGAGGATATGCAAATCAGAAAAGCAAAACGGTGGTAGATTTGAGGGGTGGTAGATTTGAGGATTGGAACCTCATCTGACTCACTTCAAGAAGCATATGACTTCTACAACCATTACTCCTAGGAAGTAGAGTTTGTTGTAAGCTATGGCAGGAGAAGACTTAGTGTTCACTCTTCACAGGTTACTAGTAAAATGCCCGTGCGTTGCTACGGGATAGAGGTGCCTATATATATATATATTTTTGCTTTTTCTTGTGTTTTTCATGTCTACTGTATTTTTCTCACCTCGTACATATTCGAAGACTGACATGCTTTTGACCATCATGGTTAAATGCCAGTGTGTTGCCATGGAGTAATATTTTTTCAAAGAAAAAACATTCTTAGCCATTTTCGTTGTGTGGCATACAATATATCCATTATTATTCTTTTCCTTCCTAGATGTATGCGTAAGAAAATTAAAAAATTTGCTTCCTTCTCTAAAACAAAAGCTTTACATCATTTCCGTATAGGGTCATATAAGGTGCAACTGGTGGCGCATAAAAAGAGAGTACCAAACGTCGTAGAAAAGATAAAAAATGAATGCTCAATCCCATATAGCAGCCTGAATAACTGAATTTTAACGTTGATGGCAGCTTCTTTTGATTGTATCGAAATGTTCATGCGTCACTACTGATGAGAATGGTAGGTAAATGAATCTAACAGATTACTATATGGTCAGTAGAAGTATAGAACCATGTTTTCTTGTGAAGTGAATTCTTCAAGTGAAGTAAATGATTTCTTAGACATTGCAGGCTCCTAAACACAATAGTAATATTAGTCAATCACTGGAAACATCAATTTTTCATTTTATTTCAGTAAGAGGATCCACTTTTTAGTATATTATCCAAGCAAATTTTCTACATCAATATCATCCCTATAGAAAAAAAACATCAATAGCATTCCTCTGGAATCTTAGCACCACGGGACGACTCGTTGAATCCTAGACCGAAGTAATGTTTGACATGCACGGTTCCAGGTACTTATTGTCTGGGATCTCGGCTAAGATAACATGGCCATATTGCTACAAGCCTCGACAAAGATAAGATGGCCATATTGCTGCAAGCCTGATCCAACTTGCGGATGATACATTCATTTTTATTATTATTCGTAGTAACAATAAATAAAAAGAATTTAACGTGTAATGATTACTGTTTGTGGAAGCATCACTTCCAGTTTTGAAGATGTTCAACTACAGAAGGAAGCTAAGACTGTAAAATCATTGCCGACTTGTTGGAATCTATACATAAAATACACAGTGAACAACACGACTCACCGATTACATTATAAAAGACCACATTATAAAAAATATCTCCTGACAGAGCATACAGACCGAGACAAACCAATCGCTGTTTTCCCGTCTCTTCCTAGCTTCTTCTCGATCTCTCCACGCACCACCGACCATGGACTCTAGCTTGTTTGTTCCGGCGACACCAGCGCCACGCCTTTGACCCTTACTCACTACCAGCTCATTCATTCCTTCAAACAACCTCCTCCTATTACCCCCCGGCCGGTGATCCCCTATTCCATGTGGTGTGCATGGCAAGCTCGAAGGAGAGCTCTATGCTGGGTGCCTCCCTAGTGGGCGACGATGAGTCCACAAGCCACGTGGCAGACGGCACCACTGTGGGAACATCACTGGCTCACACCACCATAGAAGGAGCATCGCTCACTCACTGCGGAACAAAGTAGCCATCCGCTCTCTAATACTAAGGATGATAAAAGGAACAGATGCATTGATACAGTTAAGTAGACTTTCCCATGACCTTGACAACATATTTTACTACATGATGAATTAATTTATGCTGGTTTAAAATATAAACCGGTATCAGGGTATTCCCAAAAGATTGGGTTGCTTGTAAAATAAATGGGAGACGATAAGAACATTTTGCAAATGAATATCCCTCACCAAATAGATAAGTGATAGTATTTAAAAATACAGGAAAGATTGTGCAAACATAGTAGAAATTGTGTCTTTTAGATACTTGAATCACATATAACTCTTGAACAGAAATGGTAAGTGAAGTTTACAGGTGATGATAAGTTCGAGCCTATTTGTCTGAAAAAAAGGTGATGATAAGTTTGAGCATATTTGTCTGAAAAAAAGGTGATGGTAAGTTTCCAATAAAACCAGGAAGAGAAAAACCATTTCGTGCAACTTACCAAAAAAGTTCCCATTAAATGTGGTCCACATAAGAAAATCATCGTCATGTATAAATCAATAGCTACTGTGGGAAACCTGGTACGGGCAATCCTTTAGGTATTCAAGATTACCTCACTGCTACAGGAAACTAAGGATCAATTTTAGAATATTTTTCCTCTAGATTTAGTCTTGTGAAGCAAACTTGCTCATGGACTTGACAACACATTTTACCACATCGCGAATAACATGTATATGTCCATCTAAAATAAATTGACTTCTCTAAGATGCATTTTTACAAAAAGTCTAAAAGATAAAAAATATTGTTTTGGTCGTTTGCATAAACAACTATCACCAACCTAACCTGGTGACCAAAGAGATTGCCTACCTGGATAAAATGGATATCAATCTTCTATAGGTCTTGCAATGTGAGGCCCTCTCAGAAGCTAAATTTGTTTGAAGATTTAAACCTAAAAGGAACACGAATAAACCAGTCAATTAAGTTAAAATTGGAGTTGAATAGACAAAAAATAAGGACTACATATTAATAATGTGAAATATTGCCTAGTTTCCCGTGAAAATTGAAGTACATAACATGATAGGTAGGAAAAGTCAT
Organism: Avena eriantha; assembly: GCA_910589775.1. Lineage (NCBI taxonomy): Eukaryota > Viridiplantae > Streptophyta > Magnoliopsida > Poales > Poaceae > Avena > Avena eriantha. The sequence goes on from OU342743.1 coordinate 495,082,154, forward strand.
TTGCTCTAGACTTACAGTTGGCAAGAAATTTTAATCAACAACGGTTGAAGTGTTGGTCAATTTTAAGTATCTCACCTCAGACCAAACTATGACCTACACCACTACATGTACACATCATAGGCTGCACCAAGAAAGTAGTAAGAACATGGGAAGCCATTTCGAAGTGGGAGACCGCATATTTCGAAACTAAGACATATAAAGGTGCAAGAGCACCAACGCGAATCCCACTTAGGTGGAAGCTTTCACTGGGAAGTCTCAATGCCATGCCATCAAGGTAGCTTGGCAGCTTCTATGGTGCTGAGGAGCTCATCCCTGTCACCTCACCATTGCCAACGGCACTGCAACACATCATGAGACCATCAAACCTGGAAGAGGCAACCTTAGCACAATTGGCAGTGAGTATCTAATGAGTCGACAATTGCATCTAGGGAAGCTAGCACAGAACGCCCATGGGATTCATCAAACTGCTCAGCTGAATGTGACATGCAATCTTCTTTGCTCCACCGCTACTCCTCTTGCACTTGTCGAGCTTGCAACCACATGATTATGGTGTCTATGGAGGGTGCGGGCGGCATGTTGTGGACGGTGGCATTGGCCACGCACACTGACAAAAACAAGAAAGGGCGAAGCATGGGGAGTCGGGACCGAGCACCAGCCAGTGAGTACTGACACAAATTCTATAGTTCATTTTGGTAAAGCTCCATAGAAAATTTACAAATTATTTGGAGCGTCCAAAATCCATCGCACTTGATCCTCATGACCTCAATAGTATCTAGGTCTATCTGCACCGAACGATCATATCTATTGGCATTCAATCATCTCTTTCTGACATATTTTTTCCAATTCCCTGCTGATTTCTGAGTGAGCGCTGCCATACAAGATATATGTATCTTGCTAGTTCATATGACAAAGCATATTCAGAAATCCATTTGGATAAGCCAATATATTATGCAAGTAAGGCAACATGTAGCTAACAGATGGACAAGTAGATTACTCACATTTCATTTATTTTTATGCTACTCCATCTATGCTACAGATAAAAAATAACCGATGCTAGTAAATACTAATCAGAAATGAGTTCAAAGTTTTGAAGCAAATGCATAGATTTTATCCTATATCACGAAGAGATCTTCGCCTGTCCTACAATGGAATAACGCTGACCATTCCGACGCAGCTGAATATGCAATTCGAGGTTGTGAAGAACAGAAAAAGTAGCAAAGGGAAGTTCTCGAGCAAATGGAGAGCGAATGACAATTCAAACGATGGTGCGGATCGCATTTGGCTAGAGAAAATCGTGTTGAAAAACGCAAAATAGGGAGAGGACACCAGGCACTTCCCCTAATCTGCATGTGCAGGTTTGGCGCATGTCATACCAAACTTGACAAGCTCATGCACTTCAACATCAGGAGAAGTCCCTCAGTGGTTGATGGTAGCAACCATCTGATAGCAAGGCTGTCATGGCATGGTCGACAATGTCTGCTAGGTCATCCATATAAAAGAATGGCAGGCCACCACCCAAAATATGAGAACTATAAATCAGAATTTAAAACAGTTTGATCAAAGTCAATCAACAATTTTATATCTGTCATACTATCTTCTTACTTTGAAAATAAAACTCTTGAATAGAGGAAAGCCTCAAGAAATGGTCTCGAGATGGAATATACAGGCTGATGCATGTACGTTTTGAAGAGGTACATGTTGTACTTCATCCTCTCCGGATATTTCATCAGAATTTTGGATCCATCATCATCAGACTAAAATTTAGGAAATAATTAAACATGCATGAATTAGCTAAAGCGAGGGAGGGACTAATGGAAAGCCCTGCAAAATAACATAATACACTTGGTGAGTGTCATCTAAATTTGGTTATACTCTCTCATTATTAGAAACAACCAAGCAAAGCAGTCACATAATAATCTTGGCCAGTGTCATCTAAACTTGGTCACACTATTTCAGGCTTGCTACTTTACTCCAAACCATTCTAATTCGTCACGAAGTGTCACTCATATTCATCACCCACGAATTGCGGCAAATATTAGCGCTGGTTCCAATTGGTTTCAGCTGATTGATTACGTTTAGTTTGTAGTTACCATCCGCGTAAGAGAAGGGCACGCAAATTCAGAGACGGTGCCCATGAGGATGCACTCAATTCAGAGAAGGGGATAAAAAAATGTAAGCACTATCATTCCATCAGGAACAAAGAGAGTAACGCACCGCCGCCGGGGTATCGGGTCACGAGTGGAGGGCGACCGTGTCGTGTCAGGGGCACACGATGTTGCGGGTGTCCGAATCGTCATCAAGGCGGAGGTGGAAGGAGGCATCGTGTCGTTTCAGTCGTCCAACCGCGCGAGGTTGAACGCCGGGCCGGAGTTCTGCCATCACGATAAGCCCATGAATCAGCTGGATGTCGCGTGCTCGGACCCTCCTCTGCGCGATCCCGGCGGTGCGCCTCCTCCTAGGTCTCGCCCCTGACCGCTCTCCAAGGTCTCGCTCGGACCCTCCTCCGCACGATTCTGGCGGCGCGCCTGCTCCGCGTTCTCCGGTTGGGGGCGAGGGAGCAGAGGCGTCGTGTATAGGAAAAGGTGGACTGGTGGAGGGGATAATACAGAGGAGAGGAAGTAGAGGCGTGGTGAACGGTACCAGTCCCGTTAATCGACTGGATTATTTCTCCGTGCGGTACATAGCGGTGTCCTAGGCAGGAGAATTGACGAAGCTAGGAACGGAGTGGCAGAAAACGGCCGCTTCCTTTTGTGACGGTAGTAATTGCCTGCAAAACAGGATTTCCTTAAAGCAATCTTTAAGGCTCCTTATTTTTCTCCGTAATTAATTGACTCATTCCGAGATTGGTGGACATGCAAAACAAAGGCGTAATTAGTGGATGTGCAAAACAGGAACGTCGTGCAATGTCATTGGAAAGTTCTGGAGCGTTAGATCTGATCGATTGTTTGGCCGAGATCAATTGTTCCTACCTAGTCGGAGGAAACAGAGGAAATTCGTCATTTTTAAGTAGTAGAGAAAATGCACGAATAAATAGTTTGTGGATGTGTCCCTACGTGTGCAGAAGCTTTCTATATCTATATACTCTTCTGTTCAATATTGTACTTGACTGAGGCAACATATGGTTTATTTGTACTTGACTGAGGCAGAATAGTCGATCATTCCATTGTGAATGTCCTGTCTTGGTTAGGCTAATTCATAGGAAGATAATGGATGGTATGTGGCTGAACATCGGTCAGACCACAACCATCGGTTACGATGAAATGTGGACAGAACCTACATTGTCAGTCCCATCGCCATATGGATAAATACATGAAGGATTTGCGTGAAAACAATATCAATTTTAGGAAGGTTTACAATATAATTGGAATTTTTTTGTTGGTGCAAATGAGAATGTCCCATTTACTAAGAGATCTTTAAAAACACTTTGTGGTAGAATAAACCGTGAGCAATCAAACGATGACATACGGATAACTATATAATTGTTTAAAGAACCGACCCTAGGTTCACATACATAGTACAATACAGGTTGATGATGAAAGCAGGGTGAAAAATCGCATGTGGACAAACGGTCGTAGTAAAGAGCAGTACTAGTAATTTGGTGACGTATTGACATTTGATACAACATACCTACCTTTATGATATGCCACTTGGTTTGTTCGTGGGTGTAAACAACATTTCCAGAGCATAATCTTGGGAGGTGGTGTTGTGCATGATGATACAGTAGATACATTCAAATGGGTATTCGCTTAATTCATAAGTATGATTTGGGTGGTGCTCCCATGACAATTCTCACTGGTTAGTTCCTATACAAAAATGTTAAAACCAATTTTTGTTATTACTTTGAAACTGATATTTTATGGAACTAAGATTTCTAATTGGTGAACTTGATGTAGTGCCCACCAGGCTCGTGCAATGGAAATTGTCATCTCTGATGTACTTCCTGATACAACACACCGGTGTGTAAATGACATGTTCTGAAGAAAGCAAAGGAACATCTTCGGAGTATGTATGGCATGAAGAATGAATCCAGGGCTGAATTTCACAAACTAGTGCATCATGTTAGCAAAGGAAGAGTTTGAAGATAGATATGTTTCTCTGCTAGAGAAATATGGTCTTCAAAAATATTCCACGGGCGAGCAACATTCCATATATGTTCTTGTTGGAAATAAAATGTACATGATGTACTTTGGTAGGGTTTATAGTATCATTCGACATAGAACATGGGGCATTTGCATTAGTAGAGCTACCAGATGATTTAGGGGCTTCACTATGATCGTGCTTCCAAGATACTAGCGAACCACATTCAGATGGGGAGTTGGCCCTGGTTCATCTTATCGGAAAGGGTGTAGATAAATGGGTGCTCATTTTTTATGACAATGGTTCCATGTCCTGGAGTATAAAATAAAGTGTTGATCTAGAATATCGTTTCTAGGAATGATCCGTAAGAGTTAATTGCAAAAAACCACGACATCGCGCGAGAAGTTTAAAAATCCACCACTTTTGTAAGTTTGACAAAAATCGATGTGTTGTGCTTGTGGGTTGCAATGTGCAATGACATGATTTATCCTTGCTAGCTGAGTTTTGATGAGTGGAGCCCACCATGAGTGATGACGTGGCACGACAATTAGGACAGAGGGTGACTGAGATGGATTTTAGAATGGAGGTTCTGTAATTTTCATGTGGACCACACTTGTCATCTCCTCTCTCAACTCTTTTTCAATTCTTATTTTTTCTATTTTTTATGTTTGCTTTTTTCTATTTAGCTAGTCACGTTCTGACTGTCGGCACTGCACCGTCCTGGCCGCCGGCGCCACCCGTACCACCACCACCTCCACCGACCCCCACCCCACCACCTCCATCCTGGCTGGGCCGCCCCTCCCACCACCACCTCCACCCCGGTTGGGCCACCCTTCCCACCATCCCCTCAGTCCAAGTTGGGTTGCCCTCCCACCACCACCACCTCAGTCCCCTGGCCAGCGCTCCTCTTCCCCTTCAGCCACACGCGCGAGATAGATTAGGGCGCTAGTGAGTGAGAATCCAGCAAGGAAGGCACGCAGTGGCCACGAGGTAGAGGCGGCGGCGCCCATGGCTTGAGATGGTGCGGTTGTGTGGTCGGAGCCATAGCCCTCGGATCTATGGTGGCCACATGGGTTGTGGCACGCATCACATGGTAGAAACGATGGCATGCACGCAGGCAGGCATCAACGGGCGGTCCTACCAGGTCTGAGTGCGGTGACCCTCATGTGATGTTGCGGCCACCCCTCCCTGCACCCCCCACCCCCACCCCCCCCCCACCCCACCCCCCTCGGTGATTTCCGATGGCTAATTGGCATTGGAACAGCTAGCCGACCGGTGGGCGACAGCGCGAGGAGCACAGCCGCACAAACATAGGTCTCTCCTCTCCACTTTCCTCTATTTCTTTTTGAGCGAGGGTTTTTGTAAAAAGTTCCAGAATTTGTAATCCTTCTAACATTTCTCATCCTAACCATGACAGTTTTGCTGTGTCACCTCCAGACAGTGGGTCTTACTACCAGAAATGTCATTAGCATGGTCAAATCCTAGCATCAATGCACATTGCAAATTTTGAAAAAGTTGGTGGATTTTTGAACTTCTTATGTGAATATCACAGATTTTTGCAATTAACTCGATCCAGGTAGATGGTATTTGAGAGGCACTGTGGTTGCACTACCGGTGGATTTCAGTTCAGTACAAGTTAGATCAACAGCACTAGAGGCAAAGTTCATCTTGATCATCGCCGGCATGAATGAGGATCTATTTGTTATCGACATACAGGAACAAACGCTCTGGGAGTTGCCGAGCGTCATACCTTACGCCATGTTGGGTCAAATATTTTCACTGGGAGAAAATGGGGGACATTAACCTAATGTGATTCTCATAGGAACATACGTTTATTGTCAAATTCTAGTTCTTATTAAGTGTTTTCCACTGGTTTTTCTCTGTATGTTTGAAAAGACCTTTGGCTCTATAATGGTACTTTATATTTCATGACACTTCTGTGTTCTATCCGTTTGAATAATTATGAGAAATTGTTATCAAGTTGTATCGATGTGGTGATCTCACTTTAAACTTTGTGTATAAATCTTACAAGTTTGTGTTGGATTATTAAGCAATTTTCGCATGAGATTAATTTTTAAAATCAACATGATGTAAGAACTAGCAAATCTAAACACATCCAGCCAAGTGAGCATATATAGTAGATCTATAAATCTAGCAATAACTAGTGTAAACGAAGAGAGAAATAGCAGAAAAACATTGACCGGAAAGATCATCACCACAGCAACAACATGGTCATTGGTGTTATCGCCCATGGTGTTGTTAAGGTCGTCGGTTGCTGAATCCGTAGAGGAAGAACACAGACGGAGGCGAGCAGTCATACCGAGACGCTCCCTAAAAATCTTACCGCTCGTCTCCGGTGCAGGATCTCGATAGGCAGGTCTTCTGAGGTCCGCTCAGCGGAAGTCCATGCATGCATTCGTCGGGATGAGGAAACCAAGAGAGCAGCGTATCAAAAAGAACAAGGGAAAGAGAGAAACAAAGAATAGGTAATGCCTAGATCCGTTCCGTCTCTCTCTTTATATAGCCTGGAAGCTGAGATGACCAAGCCACCATATGTTGAAAGGCAAGGACACATGTCAAATATCCACATGAATGTTGACACGTACCTAAATAGTTGGTGCATAGTGTAAAAATTAAATCTTTCACAAAACGAGTTTCTAACTAGAACTCTATTCACGAAACACATGCAGGCCAGGCGAGGCGGGTGGCAAAGGAGGAGGAAGAGTCCGCTTGGACTTTTTCTATTGTCACTCACTCCCACTAACTCAGTGGGAGTGGAACATCTGACCATATAAGCAGATCCAACTCATTCCTAATTAGCAATGTGGGATTAAAATTTGTCCATACAACTTCCAAGCTACCATAGTAGAGGGCCTTGAGATTTCATGATTTATTAGGCTACATGGGCTACCTACATGGGCCACATCCTATATAAATCTAATAACCACCACCATATCTCAGAGGCACATCATATGGCAGACTAGTTCTAATCACTGTTTAATATACCTAAAGTTAAGTGAAGACTGTTAAGTTGAACTTCCACCAAGATAAAGAGATACACTGGACTACAACTGAGCAATGGACTAGGCCTTAAATTATGAGTCTTGTGTATCAAGTTTCACTCAATGTTGTTATCAGTACTCGTCTTCCAGAGGCTACCCCTCGTATGGAGCTTATAAGTCATACTCTCCGTCCTTTCATGAGCTTCCTAGATATTCACCCAAATCTCATACACTGACTTTTAGTGTAGCTCATATATGTGTGTGTTTTCAAGATCGCTCTGTAGGGTAGTGTCTTTTCTCCCAAAGAGACAAACATAAGACATTAAGATATAATTAACCTTCCTAACAGTAGGTTATGAGAGAATTGCATCTTCAGTGGAGTGGGAGTATTAAAATTTCTCTGAACTTTGTTGTTTTAGTTTGTTTTTCCAGGTCCTAATTCACGGGATCTCTGAGCACATAGGTTGGGCTACCCCTCGGGAACTCACGTTGGTCTCAACCCATGTCCCTCGATGCATTTTCTATGAAATTTCTTGATAGTCCTTCGATACTTGCATTTTGTATCATCATAATAGCCACATATAGAGCTTGCTGGATCAAGAGGGTGGAGACGACGTCGTGCTGCACATGTGCATAACTCGGAGGTGCCGTTCGTGTGGTGCTCGGATTGGATTGGGTTGGATCGCAAGAGTACAACTACATCAACCCATGATCTCTTGATCACTAATATGTGTGTTCTACAAGGGTATGTAGATGCAATCTTCCTACAGCTTTTTTTATGGAAAGGAGCATATATTAATATTAAAAGATACCAATTTCACCCAATCTCTGCAATAACGCATTGCCCTAGCAGCCATATGGATGCACATAGCCCAAAAAGAAAGAAGAATTACAAAAAATAAAAGTTCCGCTATAATGACCCATACATTTAAACAGAAGTACTACCACCACTAAGACAGCACCAGAAGTCCAGCTTCTCCAAAAGCGACGCCTCCAAGAAGGAAACAGTGTACAAATATCGTCATCGCCTGGTCATAGATCTTAGGTTTTCACCCTGAAGAAAGTCCACGCTCTCAAAACAATACCTTCAACAAGGCCATTGTCGGGCAGAACCAATTAAAGTCAAACCCTGGGTTTTCACCCTAAAAGGTAGGACTGTGAACCTCTCATGTGCAATCTCCCCCACTCGCATGCCACTGCTCCAAAGCATGAGTCACCAGGCCAATTCCTCATCACCACCCACACTCAAATCACCATAGTCACTCCTCAGATCTTGGTCTTCATGACATTCGCCGTCGACACCATGGAATGGGAACATGCCCCATGATATTAACGGCCAAGAAAGCTTCGAAGGGCACCCTATAAACCCAAACGGCCAGAAAAACATGGGTACACACGACCGAATACCTTCCGATCCAGCAATCTTCATGCATGATGCGCCCATGGGAGTTCGCCGACGTAACTTTCTGGAACTTGACACTCCGACCAGATCAATGGAGACACGCATCAAGTAGATCTTCATCTTGGTGTGAGAGGAATCCGAGGACCATCACCTTTATTCATACCGAGCCGGCAACCCCCTCGCCACCCGCTGGTAACCTGCAAGATCCGTCGCACCAACCGTACTAGCAGCCCTACGGCTAGGCCAGTAACGAGAGAGACGGCATCAGAGCAGCGTCGGCCCCCACCAGATCCAACCCTACCAGTAGCAAAGAGGACCGGGGAGGTTGTATCGGAGCCCCAGATCGGAAGATCTACGGTTTCCAACACCAGCCGGCTTGGCCCCGGACTTCCACCGCCGGGAAGGACCTCTGCCACCACCCCAACCAGGGATGCCGCCCTGGTTGCCAGCCATCATCGATCCGAAAACATCTGCCCTAGCAGCCATGGTGGCTAACTCTGGCCTCTATCCACCCCGGACCACCTTCGGCGGCCAGGCCCGCCGCCACCGCGGCAAGGCCAGCGGCAGCGGCGGCGCGAGGAGCGGCATGGCAGGGGATCTTTGGCGGAGTGTGGCGACGAAGGAGCAGCGGCAGCGGGGATCTTCCTCTAGCTGCGTTCATCTATTAGATCAGATCTTGTTTTTGTTTGCACTCGTAGGAATTTTTGTTTTCTATGTTGTGAATCCCAACACATACTTGGTGTATGCGCCTAGTGGTATATGCTTGTTAATGATGCGGATCTGGTGTAGTAAATATACTTGCTTTTCATGTATGTGTTTGGTGTAAACTCACATGATGTTCGAGTATGATCTAGATAGATATACTTGTTGTTCATGTATGTGTTTTATGTAAATTCACATAGATGGAACAAAAAGGTAAGAACCAGCCCAAAGCCAATTGTCATGCGGCTTGCTTCCCAATGTTGTGAGACTTGTGGTCAATAGAACTTAAATGGTAAGATATCAAGATTGACTTTTTCATCAGTATGTGGAAGAAAACCTAGAAATAGATTTTTTCTTTCTCCAAGTAACTAGAAGAACTTACACTAGAAGACAATTCAAGAACAGATAGTTGCCTTGACAAAGTATGCAAAACAACAATTATTTTTTCTACTTTGCACTAAATTTTTTTTTTCTTAAGCAAATATTATCTTGTTGGTTCTAGTTATCCAAACCACACTAGATATCTTGCTCATATGATGGGAAAAAATATCATTTGTTGGGCCGTCGACTAGGCTGCTAACCTAATTAGTGGAAAACTATATCTTTAATCCCACTCTTTTGTCTCTTAGAAATGTCATTGAGCGTTACTTTGGCATGTTGAAGATGAATTGATGTATTTTACTCCCTTTGTCCTGAAAATAATATCGCAGATTATTTATCTAAATTCGAATGTATCTCAACACTATTTAGTATATAGTTTGATTCAAATTTATACAAAGTTGCGACGTGCTTTTCAAGGACAGAGGGAGTATAATACATTTGACAAGTTTCCCAAAAGAGAAACGATCCTGCATAATAGTGCATGTATGACACTCCATAAATGGATACGCAAGAGTAATCTACATGACAAGGTGTTCAATAATATATGGCCTTTTTTGACATTTTACCAGCTATTTTAGCTTCAGTTGCTTCTCAAATCCTATCTATACTAGCTCCTTACAGCCGCTTGTTGTGCATAAATAAATATGCTTTTTACCACCTTGTACGGTACGTGGTCTTTTCTGAAGCTGTTTTCGAAAAAAGGGAAAAGGAGCATATAAGGCGACCCGGCCTGGTCGAACCCCATCTATTATATACGAAAAGCAATATAAGAGTTTTTTCAAGGCACCGGGTTGATCCACATCACCAAAATTATTGTAATGGTTAGATCTAAAATATGTGGCTAAGATTTAACAAGAGATCAAGAGTTATGTAACTATGTAATTTGGTTTGACATGGTCCATATTAGATGTACGTACACACGTGATATATGGCTGGGTATTGTTTCTGGTTGGATCAATTGGATATACTACCATGGACTAGCAGGACTCATAAGTTATTTTAGATTCAACGACTAGGATTGCTTTGCATGTCCGGACTGTTCCTTCTAGAAGAAAAATAAAAGCAGGCAACTTCTTTTCGGATCACTCCCACTTCCACGCGTGAGATGTATGGCTAGAGAGTCCACATGAAGTACGACAGAGATGTTCAGCTTTGTAATTTTTATGTTCAGTTTACATAGACGCATATAAAATTTTGCTTCAATCATGTTATCCATCGGGAGACGAGGAGGCCGTGTAGAAATTGATATATATGCTCGTAAATATCTTTGTTTAGTTCACGTGCAAATTAAGTTTCTCATTCGTCCGAGGGCCTAAGGCTCGATGAAAATTTGTATTCAGTTCACGTGTAATTTTTTCCATTCGTTTGGCCTTCTAGGTAGAAGAACTATCGTGGTGGTGTCACGGCAGATGCCATGGATAGGCTAAAGGTGGGGACTAATACACGCTAGGGGAATCCAGGGAGGACAGTGAAGTGATTCTCCACACAAGAGTTTGTATTAATTTCCTTTTAAGGTTACAAGTGCTCCTAGAGCTGTATTGGCGAGAGGAGGAAGAAGGAGCTCTCTTACTCTCACCCACAGATCACACCTGAAACCCTAGCTCAAAACAGAATAGCAGAGAGACCAACCCCTCCTACAGAAGCCCTATGCTCCCTTTTATAGAGGAGGCTCGGTTCCTGCCTAGGGCATACGTGGAGGCATATTCCTAAGAGAATATGCCTCCTCCCAAAGTGGTAAGCCGACCGGGGTGCTTTTTCCCCCGCGTCATACTTGCTTTAGCTACGTGAGCCTCTGCGGCGCCCGCGTCAGCCGACATGAGCATCGTCACCCCTGTCGGCCATGACCCGGTGGTCCCGCTCTTGTCCGCTTCGCTCATGCAGTGCGTACCGGACCCTCCTTTTAACCAGCAAGATTCCTTCCTTCTCCTAAAAGCCAGACATGACCCGGATTACAGCTGACCCGGGCACCCCTGTTCCTGCATCCAAGTAAACATCTACTTCCGACGTACTACTTAAGTCGGTTGAGACTTAGTTAGGCGCACGCCCCCTGGTCCGGGTTACCCCGTGATTCGGCCTGCCTTGAGGTGACCCGGCCAGCATCTGCTTTGGCCTTGCCGAACCTCGGCTAACTCGGCCTTTATACCCCGCCGAGACCCTACCCGGGGTATCCCCCAACAAGAACACACACAAAAAAGATAGGATAAAATAGGATACGATTTTTTTCCGACGTGCATAGAAATTGATGTTTATGTATACATGAACGAGTATGCACGGATAATCGTGCTACTACTAAGAGTATAAACATTGAAAAAGAATTTTTCTAAATATGGTTAGTTTCTTCCCTCAAGCGTCCACATGTTATTCTACGGAGAGGAAAAAATATAATAATATTTATAGATTTTATTTATGCCAATATAATAATTTTTGTCGCATTTAAAATTATGAAATGATCAACATACTTCCCTTTATAACATTCGCACATCAATTACTCATCTCATTTAAAATAACGATAGTATAAAGTAGTACATACAATATTTGTCTCATCTATATTCCCTTTATTAAGTAACCAAATAGAGCCAAGTCACACATGGTGCATGAAGTGCCTCTGCGATTATTTCAAACTATGAGGAGATGACACAATCTTAGATAATATGGTTTGAATCTCAAAAAAATGAAGATAATATGGTTTGATGGCAATACATTTTTGGAGATGAAAGATAGTGACTACGGTTGTTTCAAACTATCGGGAGATGACACAATAAAAGATAATATGGTTTGATGGAAATACATTCTTGGAGGTGAAAGATAGACTACTCTCTCTCCATACCCAATTACATGGCACATAAATTTAAGAATTCAACCCATTGTAAGTTTGATCAAATATATAGAAGGGAATATATAAAACTAATTAATTAAATAAATACATTATGAAAATATATCTTTTGGTGGATATATTGATACTGATTTGGTATTGTATTTAATTTTTATATGCTTGGTCAAACTTATAAAGCAACATTGCCTTTTTAACTAAGTTTATACACCGTTTATTTTGGGAAGGAGGGAGTGCAACTTAATGAAATCAATATAAGGAAACAATGTTACTTATCTAAAACATAAAGTATATGTTACCTTGCAAGCAAGATATCTAGCTACACATTTGTATACATCTACTTGGAATAAGATACAATCAAGTCTATTAAAAAAACTGAAAACTCAATATGTTTTATGGAACTGAAACTAAGATTTATATGGGTTTAGAGTAAACCCCAATGGCGCACTTAAGTTCCCTTTTGTTGGTGTTATAACATGACCCCATTAATGTGACATTGGAGTTGAATCTTATTCAAATACACACAAGTATATCTAATTATATATATGGGGGGGGTCAATGTAGTAGAGCTAGACCAATATAGTATTGTTTATATATGCCAGTTTTGCCGCACAACAATGACAACGTAACAAGGAATTTGTGTTTATGTATCAATCTCAATAGTTTATTATCCCACAAAATTTAAGATGATGTCCCCTTGAAATTAAGATGTCACCACACTCATGTTACATGATAAAACAATACATGTAAACGAGAACGTAACAATGGATAAAAGCTATCGATGAACAAGCTAGCAAAAATATGTACATAAATATGACAAACTATGTTTCAGTACATACCACGTAGTAGAATATTAAAAAAATGGTATCATTAAATCTGAGCACAAAGATGAATAATATCAAAGTTCAAAGATAGAATAGATTGCTATTATTTAGAATATATTTATAAACAAGTTCAAAGTTAAACTTTGAGATGGCATCTTTGTTTATGTGACATATTTAAGAATAGATATTGTATAATAATATTCCATAATAGGAATGATGAGGAAATAAATTGATTATGACAATATAAAGTTCGAATTCCCAATATATGTTGCCCTAGAAGCCAATAAGATTTTTTATTCAATTTGCTAACTAAATATCTTTATAATTAGGGAAAAGAGTTCACTAAATGTTGGAATGCTTATATAAGCACCCAATCAAACTGTTTGTTAAACTATTGTTTTCCATAAAATTTAATCAGCATACATGTTTATACAAACCATAGTTATCTTATCAAAGTACTATGATAAATAAAAAATAGATGATTAGGCAGGAAAATCTCATGGTACACCAAATTATTCAGCCAGGTAATAAAAACTAACAATTTTGTATATGATTGTTGGTATCGATGTATTTTCATAACCTTACATATCATAATTTGACCATTAATCTAATGTATCATAACTAAATATACCATTACTACTTACCACCAACCTATAGGTTATGTTGCCTCTAAACCAATAAGAAATGGATGAGCTTAATATTTATCCTCGTAGTGAAGTCACATAAAGTAAAAACTATATCCTAGCTTTCCCTCATATATAATGGATCATATAATTAATGATATGTTATTTATTATGCAACATTAATTATTCTCCCGTAAATTGCAGATGACCAAAGATGTCTCTCACACAAATCATTTTTATTTAGAATAATATTTATGGGGACTATTGACTCATATTAATTCTAATTACATAATATAAATGTCCATACCCATAAAAGTTTTTAGGCATATTCAGACATTGCCCTCGCATTTGTGAGGGCCACCATACTAGTTGGTCATAAATTAAAGATCGATCCATTTACAGCTCCGCATATATATCCAAAAAAATAAGGAAAATGATTGCCATCCCCCGGGTCGCAACCGCACGCGCCCGTGCGAACCCGCGTGCCACGCCGCGCCGCTGCTCTCCTCCGCCGCCACATGGCTGCCCCGCCGCCGGCCGCCGCACGCCTCCGCGCGCGCCGCGCGGCTGCCCCGCCACACGTCCCTCAAAACCCTAGAGTCATATTTTTTCGCTTCTTTGCTACCCGTGGTGGTCAAATTTGCTACATACTGCAGTCGGCGTTGCTACATACGACGAATATTCTGCTACATAGCATGTTTTTGCGACAATGTTTTCGGTGAATTCGGGTTTTGCTACATGTTTGTTATTTGCTACATTTGTTTTCTGATTCTGCTATAATATCGTAATTTTTTTGCTATGTGACATCTCCGGTGAGGCATCCGACGAGGTGTCTGCAAAAGTCTCTGTCGATGTCTCCGGCGAAGTAGGTTTTTTGCTACATTAGAAGAACTTTTTCGCTACAACCGTATTGTGGTTTTGCTACAACAGCGTGTCAACTTTTTGCTACAAGGTCTCCGGCGAGAGTCACCGGCGAGTTTTTTCCGACGATATTTCCGGCGAAGTCGGTTTTGCTACATTAGTACAAATTTTTTGTTGCATGTTCTCCGGCGATGTCTCCGGCGAGACGTTCTATTTCTGGAACGAACCTTTTTTTTTTTTTTGCTTCGGAAGCAACAGCGGGAACATTTGCAGCAAACGCGGGATTTGGAGCGATTTTCGGACACGTGTCGTGCGCAGAAGCAAGACGATGGGAGTCCTTCAATTGTCCGAGGGACGCCTAGCACGCGCCAAAAAAAAAGCAGCCAACGTTACAAAACGGCTAGCAATTAAACATCACTCCTGATCGCACAGAGGTACAGCATGCCACCATAACCGCCCGTTGTAAATGGCATTCACGATAGAGAAGAACTGGCGATGGAGAGGCAGTTACAAAAACAATAACGCTGGTGATACCGTGCGCGCGGCAGGTTGTATGCATGGCGAGGAGAAGTCACGCCGGCGGCGTGCACGCACTGCATGAACCTCCGGACAAAGATAAAGCGAACCACGCGCGCGCGATCGAGGTCGAGCACGTTACGATCCGATTCGGTCCTCCCCGATCGAATCATGCATGGTGATACCGGTACCTCTCCGTACGTTAGCCCTCGCCGGCCCGCCTCCCACCACTCCACCAGTACTCGATCGATCTCGATCGCCGTCTGTCCATCTATATAAACCCCCGCACCCACGGCGCGTCCAGCCACACACCACAAACTGACACTTCCTAGTTCTTCTCCCCGGCCCTCTCCCCACCAGGTTCAAGCGTCGTTCTGTTCAGTAGTAGCTAGCTATCGAGTTTTGTGTGTGTGTGTGTGTGTGTGTGTGTGTGTGTGTGTGTGTGTGAGAGAGAGAGAGAGAGAGAGAGATCTCGGATCTTGAGCGGCATGGGTCTCCCGCTTGAGCAGTGGCGCGGCAGCGAGGCGGACAGCGGCGGCGAGAAGGAGGCAGCGTCCGGGTGCAGGACGCCGAGCAGCTCCAAGGCCCGGGCAGCGGGGGACTGCCCCGCGGCGCCTAGGAAGAGGAGGGCCGCGCCAGGAGCCGTCTCGCAGCAGCGCAACAAGGAGTACTACACCGGCGACGACGTCGAGGCCTTCTTCGCTGCAAACAACCTCTAGGCCGCCCTAGTAGCTTGCTACCAACATACTAGTACTCCCTACTACAGTATAGTATTACTCCAACTCCAAGCTAGCTAGCTCCAACATGCTACGGCCGGTTCGATCGAGCTTCTTTTGGACGCTTCATTTGCTACGTCCACAGCCTAGTTTACATTACTCTCTCTAGTACTAGCAAATTTAGCTTTCAACTTGTGATCGATGCATTCCACCACGCAGCCTAGCAGTGCTGCATGCAGGAGGTATCTGTGCTACTATTATGTGTTAAGTGCCGTCTGTTTGAGTCTAAGTTTCTGTAATGTAAACTTGTGAAGCGGCTAGGTGGGTTTTGCCTTGCCTTCAAACTATTTGGCAGAATCATCGTGCTTGTGGTTAAAATTTACAATTTATAGTCTGCTGACATTTAACAAGTTTTGTGTTCAGCCCCTTCATGGATTATTGTGCCAAATTTCGAATGTAAATTCACCATGCACTTGCTAAATGGTAATGCCAACGTACAAGAAGTCAATTTCGGATGTGTGCTTTGCTTCGGTGCAGAGGCTAAGAAAGGGCTTCCTTTTGATACTTTCGTATAGTACTAGATTAAAAACATATTCGGATTGTCCTTTGTTTCTGAAACAGAAAGCAGATCACATGAAAAGATACTCTGCAGCAAATGGATCCAATTAATTAATATCCATGAATGATAAAAACTGAAAAAATATATGTTAATGTGATCGGTTTTTGTGTGTCATTTCCGTTCAAAGCCACGCATTTGCATCTAAATCATGATATATGTGTACTACAGGATATATCGTTTTCAAATAAAATAAAATAAGTACATGCCACAGTAGTATATGTTTCGACAGTTTTACAGGAGCATTGTATCGTCTCTCCTACCATTACCAATGAGATGCAAGAAGTAACTTCCGCGTGTAAATGCACACTTAATAACCACGCATATAATATACATTAAAGATGACGATTCAGTTGTCCATACAAATGTCCTAAGCCAACGGTCTTTATCAAATGATGTGCGCAAGCATCAGATAACTTGTGGCCAACCATACAGGATGTCAAAGGTAGTAGTAGTATTAGTATTTCTGATCCACGTACCGGTGTACTTTCCTCATGCAGATGTACATGTACGTTTCACGGGCTTGGCCCTAAATTTTAGTCTTGCATGGTACTCATGTCCATCATTGGAACTGGGCAAGGAAACCTGCCTCTTTTACCTGGAAGAATAAGGCAAGGCAGATGGATGTAGTAGTAGTACTAGTGTGCAAGGCATGCATGCATGGCAGAGATATGGCGTGTGCACGGATACGATATGATGCTTTTCACATTAAAAGAGCAAGAACTTTCTACATTCAGGTGCTCCCCGGCCCATCTCCTGTCAAGGCTGAGAACTTTCCACATTCAGGTGCACTAGAGAGATGCTCTCTACGAAGCAAGGGACCCAGTCGGTTAGCCTGTGCATGTGAAGTAGACCTACTGCACACTGCAGTGAGATAGGCGCGCATGTGATGCTCCATTGGCCGGGTAAAAGATCTTCTTGTAGTAGTACTGATTACTGTCTGAACCAGAGCTTCATATAGACTGACTTTCCCAACCGGCGGCAACCCAGGAGGCAAGTGTTCAGAGTTCAGATGGCTGCGACGTCAGGGAGCGAAACTGCAGGTTGTTACGATCCTGATCTATCTTTTGAAAAAGTCTTCCTGGTCGATCCATCTATCTACCCCTGCCGTGGACCGTGGTTCATTCCATCCAGCTAGCAATGACGATCAGTAGTATTCTACTGTCAGACTTACATCTCGGTACCCGACCTGCCCTCCAGGTAAATATGTTCAGGCTTTAGACCGGTACCCGACCTCTGCTCTGCTCTCCAGGTTAATGTTCAGGCTTTAGATGGGTAACCAACTGAACAGAACTTCCCCTCGAGGTAAATGGTTCAGAGTTTCACATGGCTACGTAGTACACTAGTGAGCGCGTACGTCATGGCGCAAAAGAAGTTGTTGCGATCCCCTCACTTTTGAAAAGTCTTGCTGATCCATGTATACTTGCATTTGGTTCTCAATTTCCCATGCATGCAGCAATGATGATCTGCAGTGTTGTACTGTGAACCCGTCAACACGACCTGATGACTAGTACTACTAGTACATACTATCCTGCTGTATACAGCTATCTGACGAATCATGCTTAACGAACAAGGTTTTTAAAATTAATTAGTTCATTCAAGAAACTAGTAATTGCATGAAGATTTTAGGATGAATCCGGAGTAGTAGGCCGGAAGGAAGCACTGCGCTTAATTCAAAATGGCAGCTACCATATTCACAATGGCTTTCGCCAACGTACATCTGAATTCTTCTGAACTCTCAACTGCCAAAACTTACTTGCTTTTTGCGCAGTGCTTGTGCTCTGCAGCGTTAGCTGACCGGGATTGGCCCTATACCAGCTGGTTTCATGATTATCGATCTATCCACCTACAGGTGCCTGCAATGCAATGCAGTGCAACCTGGTGGAGCAATGATCATCACTGTATGCATACACCAGTGACAGTGAGCAGACAAGCCAGCTAGTAGTAGTAGCAGCAGCAAAGATCAAAGATCCTGGATCACCTGAAAAGCTAACATGCACGTACCATTTCTTTCCTTGCTTGTGCACCCGGTTGATATATGCTGTATCTATGCTGCAGACTCTATGTAGTCCTCTTGATGATTACCTGCTGCAGGTCCGATAAACGTAGAAACCGATCTATCCTGTACCGTACGTGCATGCCGTACGTACGTACCTCGGTACGTACCTGCTGCAATTAATATATCCCTGTCGATATTCCGTGGTCGCTGTACTGACATACTCCTATACTACAGCGCTGCCCCTGGGACCATAATAATGCAGGTAAATTTCCCACTTCCACGATCGGCCGCTAGTGTCTAATCATGATGATCCTGACACCTATAACCTGACAAAAGTAAACAGGTGACCACTCGCTCGTAAGATACTACGAGTTGTACACACTTGTGGTTGCTATCTGGTCGTCCTGAACAATTGTACGTAGTGTAGTACTACGTGCTCTACGTGCCATACATCCAAGTGCACCAAACCATTATATGTTGGACAAGTCAACAAAACCAGATGCATCCATCCGTTTCTAAATAAACCAATATGTTGCTAGATGTTAGCTTCAATTTTTTTTACTAAAATCGGCTACTAATCGTATTACGAGGATTGTCTCAAAGGTGATAAGACCCACTCAATCCGCTTTCATGCCTAGATGACACATTCTAGAGGGTGGTGTTGTTCTTCATGAGACTATCCATGAGTTTCATAAGAAAAAAATAGATGGGTTATATTTAAAATTGATTTCGGAAAAACATATGATAAAGTTAAGTGATCTTTTCTTCAGCAAACATTGGGCATTAAGGGTTTTGCATCACAGTGGTATAGCCTGATTGAGAAGTTTGTAAAAGGAGGAAGTGTTGGAATTAGAATCAATGATGACATCGGACATTTTTTCCAGACTAGGAAAAGGTTAAGACAGGATGACCCGCTATCACCTATCTTCTTTTATATCGTGGTCAATATGTCGACCATTCTTATTGCAAGGGAAAAGGAGGATAGACAAGTTGGATGCCTCATTCCTCATCTTGTTGGGAGGGTTCTCCATATTATAGTATGCGAATGATACAATCTTGGTATCGAACATGACCTACACAAGGCTATGAACATGAAACTAATATTATATGTCTTCAAATAATTATCGGGTTTAAAGATCAATTTTCACAAAAGTAAGCGAGATTTTCTATTTTGGAAAGGACGGCGAGGAGGAGCAGCAATACAAACAAATTTTGGATGTGAGGCTGATTCCTTGCCTTTCAGGTATTTAGGAGTACCTAGCTATTATAGAAAATTAAAAAATTCAGATTAGTATCGAGTAGAAACTCGACTTGCAGAAGAGTTGGGTTGCTGGAAGGGCAAGCTTCTCTCGTATGGTGATCGCTTGGTACTAATCAATTCTGTATTATCAAGCCTACCAATGTTCATGTTGTCGTTTTTAGAAATAACTAAGGGGTAAGAATACGACTTGACTTTTATAGGTCCCGCTTTTTTTGGCAAAGTGATGAGAATAAGAAGAAATATAAACTCATGAAGTGGAATTTAATTTGTAGCCCAAAAGAACAAGAGGGTCTAGGGATTGAGGTACTGGACATTAAGAATAGATGTTTATTAAGTAAATGCCTTATAAACTAATAAATGAAGGAAATGTGTGGCATGAGTAGCTACACAACAAGTAGCTCAGTCAAAAAAACACTTTCTGAAGTTCAAGCAAAACCAATTGATTCTCCGTTTTGGAAAGGGCTTAAACGGGTAAATAATAAGTTCTTTGCTAAAGACCATTTCAAATTTGGAGACGGTTCAGTTTCTAGGTTTTGGGAGGATACATGGTTAGGAGATACATGGTTGCCTAGCAACATCCATTCTTATATAATATTATGCAATGTGAAATATTTCTGTTGCAGACATTCTAACTAGGCACCACTGAATATTCGATTCAGAAGGGTACTAAGTGGCAATACGTGGACAACATGGCTACACTTATGCCAACGGCTTACGATGGTGCAGTTGTCGGAGGATTCTGATAGTTTTCTTTGGAATCTAACACCTTCTGGTGTATTCTTAGTCAAATCCAAATAAAAAGACCTTATGAATGAGCATACGGTCTTCCTTCGAAAATATTTATATAAATTAAAATTCTACTAATGATTAAAATATTTATGTGATTCCTTGTTAACAACGTTTTACACACAAAGGATAATTTGAAAAGGAGAAACTGGGTGGGATGTACGAAATGTTGTTTACGTGGGTATGAGGAAACCATAGAACATTTGTTTATCCCTTTTGCCCGTCTTTTATGGCGTCTTGTCAACTTTACTAATGACTTATCTAGTCCAACTAATATAACAAATATATTTGAGAATTGGCTAGATGGCGTAGACAATTCTTCTAAGGCTAGAATTCGTATTAAAGTTTATGTCTTATGCTGGTCTATTAAGAAATACAAAAATAGTGTAACTTTTAATAAAGTGAGAACTTTTAATATTTTGTAGGTTATTCATATGGTAGCGCCCTGGATACAACTAACACTTCTTTTACCGAGGACCAGCAAGATTCTGTGGTTACTGGATGCAACAGTTCCTGATGGTCGAGGCTGAGTGGCAGTATACTAGTCGACTAAATGATGCCCCGTAGTTTTATGCTTTTTATTTTTCACTGGTTGTATCAACTATGTACGATCCTTGATTTTGTAATGAATTTTAGATAATGAATGTTTAATAACAGGTTGTGTGCATTAACCGATGCAGAGGCCGGGTTGCTCCGCTTTTCAAAAAAGAGAGTGTTCTTAGCATGCAATGTACCATGAGTTGTTGCGACGGCTTTCCCAAAACTTGGAAATTTGGTACTGTATAACGCCATTGTTTCAAAGAAAATAAAAAAGAGGAGTTTCTCATGAAAAAAATTACTTCCTTCGATCCAAATTAATTGACTTGGATTTGCCTATATTCAAATGTATCTAGCACTAAAACAGGTCTAGATACATCCGAATCTAAACAAATCCAAATCAATTAATTTGGGTCGGAGGAAATAGAAGAAAATTGTTTTTTTAAGACAAAAGAAAAGTTGGTACAACGAGGTTCCTGTCGTATACAGCTATGTATATGAAGGATGCCGTGCGGCCAGTCCTCGTGATTACTGCACGTACGGAAGCTCACATATCTGGCCTGTCTACTTGTCCAGCGGGGCGGCCTCGTGCTCCTGCTCATGTGCATGTGAATGGGACGGAGACCCGCACCGATGGGGTGGTGGTGGTACGTGTCCGATTGCTAGCGCGAATCGAATAGGATGAGGTGGTGTGGTGTTGTCTGGACCACGAAATGCGCTGTGTGTTGGTTCCGTCGATGATCAACTGACTAGCTAGCTAGTGCGCGCGGATGAAAAGGAAAACCCGCCTTCCACAGGTAGATTCGTCACGATGCAAAGAGCTTGTTGAAAAAAAAATTGTAAAATTCTACTGATCTATTAATAATCATCAACAAAAAAATGTAAAAATAATAAAAAATACAAATAGGTCACTGGACCACCTAGCGACGACTATAAATATTAGCGCGAGCCGAAGGTGCGCCGCCGTCCTCGCCCCTCCATCACCGGAGCCGAACAAAGCTTCTCGTAGTAGAGCTCGTTGTAGTAGACAGACGAGAATTCGTCGTGCTAAGGCCAATGGACCTGCGCACTAGAGCAGCAACCATCGCCAATAATGACATCCGTAGAACGGAAGAGACTGATCTAAAAACAAACTGACGAACACGAAACGGATTTTTGACCTAAATAGCTCTTTTCCAAACTTAACGGGACATATGCCTCTTGATAAAACTTTATTCTTCTCGATGGAGCTTTTAATAAAAAATAGTGGTTTTAAAAAATTAGATTAGAGTTTTGGCAATCATCTTTTTTCCTCTACGTCAATGGAGATAATATCGTTTTCTATATCTTCGGCCTTTTGTTCGACGACGCTGGCATCAATGGTGGTGTTGTGAGATTACGGTTCTATAGGTACGATCTTTTAGATCTTACTTTGCCAAATCGATTTTAAAGTTTTTTTAATGGTTACCGCAAGAAGGATTATCCTCGCAATATTTGCCCCGACAGCTACGACCTCAAAAATGATGGTTCGTACTCTCGGTTCACCAACGATGTCGACCAGGCTGTTCGGTAACTTTTGACTAGCTGGTGTTGGTACTCTTACTGATGTTGATTGATTATTCTAATAGTTGCACGCGTGCATATAACCTTGACACTGCGTTTTAAATTAAAATTGTGAGAGAATCCTCATTGAAATTTATAGGTTGTGGTTTGGTATCTGTCAGTTCTTGACTGCCCTCCGAAAAATTTAAGAAAGGGTTTGAAAACCTCAAAGATTTACTAGTTTCTTTTAGACTTTATTTTGTAACCATTGGAGATAGCTCATGTATCTCTACCATATACTATTTGCTACTATGAATATATCGTGGTATTGATTGTCAAAAAAAAGTACAGAGTACTCCCTCGGTTCAGAAATATAAGACATTTTAGTTTTGTGAAATGAATGTATCTAGATGAATTTTAGTGTATAGGTACACTCCGAATCTATACATAAAAATCGTATAGATACATTCGTTTGACAAAGCTAAAACGTCTTATATTTCTAAACGGGGAGAGTATATATTTCCTCTTTTCATATACCATCTCTTTCCTGTGCATGGCATTACCTTCTGCTATTTTTGTTTTTGCGAATGACATTACCTTCTGCTAGATACTCAGTACCAAATTACCTGTTGACCAGAGCAATATAGTCTGATCATTTCTCGTTGACACTTGTTCCTCAATAGAATTCCAGATGCTACAACATTTTCCAGCTATGCATGCATGCGAGGGGCCTGGATCGACGGCCAAAGTCAATTCACAAGATCCAGCCGATCGGTTGGTTTGTACTACGACTACGATGTACCTTTGGTCGACCCTAGCTAGATGCGTCTTTATCCGCTGCTCGCCCATCATCATTGCCCTCCAGACTACTCCACCTCTCCTCTCTCCTCAAAGCCGAAACAACAAAAACTATTCAACCACAACGGAAGGCTGGCCCATGTATATGTGCCGTTGCAATCTTCTCTTTTTTCATACTAGTACTTTCTCTCGTGTGCCTGCTTCTCACGGTCGTGCTAATTATTGGTCCGGCTATATAGGAGGACGCTCACACAAAAACTTGCTATGGATTTTTGTTACTCCGTTCGTTCCAAATTAATTGACTCAGCAACAATCAGTTGATCACCTCACATTCACCTGTGCAT
The DNA here is from genome assembly GCA_910589775.1 of Avena eriantha. Taxonomy (NCBI): domain Eukaryota; kingdom Viridiplantae; phylum Streptophyta; class Magnoliopsida; order Poales; family Poaceae; genus Avena; species Avena eriantha. The sequence goes on from OU342743.1 coordinate 495,105,950, forward strand.
TGTCTAAACGTGTCTACCAAGCAGTCTTATGTCCTTTTGGTATTGGTCCTCTGAAACTAGAACTGATTGCGGATTAGATTAATTTTTTCACCGTGTCCCAGGAAAACTAGTCCGTGCTAGGGGTGGAGACAACACTGCGCTGGACGGGAAACCTGAAATGATGCATTGTTAGACTGATGTGTCACGTAACTTGACATATCTTTCTATTTTCTATTGTGAAGTTTTTCTATTTGTTGTGATCTCCACAATAATTCGCAGTTATGGCATTGATCGTATAGTTATGACATTGGTTATAATAGTAATGCCTAAGATTATAATCTTTTCTATTTATAGATGTGGAATAGAATGGACCCAGCGTGGTCAATCTTCTCACATGGTATTAGCCAAAAATTCCTGACAACGCTTCCGCTCTCCTCTCCAACCTAGTCGTCGCCTCCTACAGCCCCTGGCCGGCCGCTCCTCCTCCTTCCCTCCTCCCATGGCCGCCTCCTACAATCTTCTCCGCTACAACCCATGGACCGACGCTATCCAGATGTGGCCTATGCAGCAGTCTTCTCCTGGCCCCAGCCTGCTCGGCCCTCGCCCGGGTCCTCGCACCTATGTGGCGACCCCCCACGCCGGTCACGGCGCTGGATACGGCGCCGCCTACTACACCGCTGCCCCTGCGTCGGCATCCACGTAGGATCCTGCGGCCCTCGCCCAGCACTTCGTGCCACCGCCCACCTTCCAAGGATATCGGTATCCTCTCCTCTCCTCTCTCTCTCTCTCTCTCTCTCTCTCTCTCTCTCTCCACATCTTATGTATCGTCATGTCACTATTGGAGACGGCTCCTCCGTCCCCATCTCTGCATCGGGGCATGCCTCTCTTCCTTCTTTTTTCTCTAATCGTCATCTTCATCTTCGTGATGTCCTAGTTACACCTCGCATTATTCAAAACCTCATCTATGTACGTCAGTTTACTACAGATAATCAGTGCATAGTCGTGTTTGATCCTTTTGGTTTTTCTGTGAAGGACCTTCTCACTTGGCGTGAGCTGCTTCGGTGCAATAGTACGGGGGAGCTTTATTCCTTTCAGCGCCCCGTGCCCTCGCCGCGACCACCACCTCCCATGATATTTGACATCGCCGCCCCGGTCATCCCGGTCATGACGCTTATCGTCGTCTCTCACATCATATCTCTTTGCCGTGTAATAAAAATACTCATAGTACTTTGTGTCATGTATGTCAGATTGGTCATCATGTACGTTTGTCATTTTCTTCTTGCACCACTAATACTACTCGCCCTTTTGAGTTACTCCATTGTGATCTTTGAACATCACCAATCTCTAGTATTTTTAGTAATAAATATTTCGTATTAATTCTTGATGATTTCACTTATTTTCTATGGACCGTTCCTTTACGGCAAAAATCCGATGCTTACGCCGCACTTACTTCTCTTCGTGCTTTCGCTTATACTCAGTTTAATTTGCTTCTTGCGTCCATACAATGTGACAACGGACATGAGTTCGACAACGCCAAACTTCACTCCTTCACCGCTAAACACGGCATGCACATTCGCTTCTCGTGTCTATACACCTCCCAACAAAACGATAAAGATTATTCGTACGGTGAACGATATAGTGTGTTCTCTTATTTTTCAGGCTAGTTTACCGCCTCACTTTTGGGTAGAAGCTCTTAATTACGCCACTCACGTCCTTAATTGTCTCTCTACCAAAACCATCACCACTCTATCTCCCTATTTTGCACTTCATCATAGTCATCCCGATTACTCGTCTCTACGTGTTTTTGGTTGCCTTTGTTATCCCAACACCACATATACCATGTCTCATAAACTCGCCCTCGGTCTAGTGCTTGTGTTTTTCTTGGTCGTTCTCCTCACCACAAAGGTTATCACTGCATGGGCCTCACCACTCATCGCATTATCATCTCTCGCCATGTTATTTTTGACGAGTCCACTTTTCCCTTTACATTACCACAGCAACCCTCCGCTGCCACCTATGACTTCCTCGACGTCGACTCTCCTCCTGTCATCGTCCCTCTGACACCTCCCGCGCCACGCGCCCCCTCACCACCCTCCTCCCCACCTCCTTCGCCCCATGCACCACCACCGCCGCCACCACCACCGCCTGTGCACCGCATGCGCAGCTCCTCTTGCATCCATGTCGGACCCCGTGAGCGGCTTAACTTGTCTGCTTCTGTCAACAGGTATTCACTGGTTCCCACCTCTGCTCGTGATGCTCTCAAGGACCCCAACTAGCTCGATGCCATGACCGCGGAGTACCGCGCTCTTCTCGGCAACGACACTTGGGATCTCGTGCCTCCTCCCCATAGTGCCAACATCATCTCCGGCAAGTGGGTCTTCCGCCATAAGCTTAAGCCTGGCGGATCCCTCGACCGCTACAAAGCATGTTGGGTGCTTCGCGGCTTCTCCCAAGAGCAAGGTATCGACTTCGACGAGACATTCATCCCGGTTGTCAAACCGGCCATGGTCCGCGTCATCCTCTCCCTCGCAATCTCCCTTAAGTGGGAGACTCACCAGCTCGACGTCAAGAACACCTTCCTCCATGGCAAGCTCGTCGAGGTCGTCTACTGTCGACAACCCACGGGCTTCATCGACTCCACCCACCCCGAGCACGTCTGTCGGCTGAACCGTTCTCTATACGGTCTCAAGCAGGCTCCTCGCACGTGTTACCAGCGGTTCGCGACCTTCATCATCTCGACCGGCTTCACGTGTTCGCGCTCGGACACCTCGTTGTTCGTTATTCGGTGTAATGAGGGCACGGACTTCCTCCTCCTCTACGTGGACGACATCATTCTCACTGCTTCCTCGCCGCACCTACATGACAGGATCACGGCCTCTCTCCGCTCTGAGTTCGCCATGATGGACATGGGCAACCTTCACTACTTCCTCGGCATCGCGGTCACCCGCGACCCCTCCGGCATGCATCTCTCGCAAGACAAGTACGCCCCAGAAATTCTGGATAAAGCCGGCATGACTGCTTGCAAGTCCGCGACGACACCTATCGACACGTCACCAAAGCTCGCCGCCACCGTTGGTGCTCCTGTCACTGACCTGACTGAGTATCGGAGTCTCGCCGGGCTCTCTAGTACACGCGCCCTGACATCGCATACGCCGTTCAGCAGGTGTGTCTTCACATGCACTACCCTCGCGAGTAGCACCTGGCGGCCATCAAGCACATCTCTTGCGCTACGTCAAGGGCATGATCTCTCATGGACTCCAGCTTCACTCCTTATCGCCGGACTCCATGGTCACCTACACCAACGCCGATTGGGTCGGTTGCCCCAACACTCGATGCTCCACGTCGAGCTTTTGCGTCTACCTCGGTGACAACCTCGTCTCCTGGTCTTCGAAGCAGCAACACACGGTATCTCGTTTGAGCGCTGAGGTTGAGTACCGCGTTGTGGCTAACGCCGTCACCGAGGCTAGTTGGATTCGCCAACTCCTCCACGAGCTTCATCGACCATCTCCTCCCGCCACGGCTGTGTTCTGTGACAATGTTAGCACCGTCTACATGTCCACGAACCCCGTTTAGCATCGGCGTACCAAACACATCTAGATCGACCTCCACTTCGTTCGTGATCGTGTTGACCTGGGCCAGGTCCGCGTCCTCCACATCCCCTCGTCCCGCCAGTTCGCCGATATCCTGACGAAGGGTCTTCCATCACCGCTGTTTCTAGACTTTCGGTCTAGTCTCAACATCCGTCCTACTCCTGTTGTGACTGCGGGGGAGTGCTAGACTGATATGTCACGTAACGTGACATATCTTCCTATTGTGGAGTTTCCCTATTTGTTGTGATCTCCACAATAATCCGTAGTTATGGTATTAATCGTATAGTTATGACATTGATCGTATAGTTATACCATTGATTGTAATAGTAATGCGTAGGATTGTAATCTTGTCTATTTATAGACGTGGAATTGAATGGCCCAAGTGTGGCCAATCTTCTCACATACATGTTTCAAGTCATGTTTCTTGATGATCCCACGATAATTCTTTATATACTTCATAAAATGATTGAATCATGTACTATATTGCATACAAAATAAGACAAAGGAACCCTTAGAGATCGTGTGGAGAAGATTAAGGTGGTGATCCAAGAAGCATATTCAAGATAACATGTTTGAACCACTATTGTAGTGAGTTTGACATGCGGAAATCTAGACAAGTTTTGTGACGTTGATTGTTGTCTCAGGAAGTGAGATGATGTTTTGGAAAACTTGTTGTGCTTTGCTATATTTAAATAAGAGGATCTCGCTCTACAACAGATCGTTGAGTATAGGGAAAGAAGGAATGGAGTCAAGAAAGAACATACATCAAAGTCATCCTTCCCCGTAGGTCTCACCTATTTCTTATTTGGTCATCATGTGTGCTTGGCAAGTGGAACGAAGAGAAGGCGTCCTCTATTTCTTTTTTGAACGGGAAGAGGCCCGAAGGCCCCAGAAGCTCCATTAAACGGTGGGCACAATTACAAAGAGGACCTTGAAAGAAAAAGATAAAGCAAACTGGTCCTCGCAATTTACAAGAAGGACCCCATAGAGGGGAGGTAAACAACAATCAGGTCCTTCGTCTCCACCGTTAGCACACCGAGATCTCGAACACCGGCCGCTGGCGACGACGCCGGGGACTACGCCACTTGGTTCGCCATCAGGATGGATCGCCGTGATGAGATCAGAGATCCTCCGCATTGGCTCTATGGCCTGGAGGAAGAAGACCCTCGGAGCAAGAACTCTCGAGGTGCGGTGAGGCCCCTTTGGCCAAGGATAGCGGCGGTGCTCCTCACCATCGCTTGGGATTAGCCGCAACTTGAGCTTCGCGAGTTCCCTCTGGCGTCGCAAATCCACTCGAAGGATCACCACCCATCTCCTTCTCCCCTCGCCGCCACGGCCGTCCAGAGAAGGAAGGAAGGGAAGATCCGGCCAGCAGACCTCGACGCCAGCGATAAGCTTCCTGGCTGGATCAGGGCGCCGGGAGCCGCACCACCATCTCTCCTCGCCACCATGGCCGACCAGAGAAGGAAGCACAACTCCATCCGCCTTCACCAGTGCAGATCTCTCCCCACAGCTCCACCACCCCCCGCCTCCACGGCCGGCCAGTGGGGAAGACTCCGCGGAGAAGAACTGCACCTGCAGGAAGACAACGACGGCTCTTTTATTGAAAGGTGTGGTGGTTCTCTTTACCACCTCCGGCTCCGACCATGGGAGCACGAACAGGGCAAAGAAGAACCCTAAACTCCAGATCCCGCCGCCCCGATCTGGAGATCCACCACCTACGGGCAGAATGCCCACTACCGGCAAACAGCCACTAGCACTACACCTAACTACTCCGGCATCCCTCCTCCGCCTCCCGCTGGCTACTCCGGCGAGAAAAGCTCGGGAGGGATCCAGTCTCTGGTGGGCGACTCTCAAAGCAGGGGAGGGGGCGAAGCGGAGAGGCCCTATAACGGATAACCATGAGAAGGCGTCCTCTAAAGATGCCGTATCGAAGTAGAACGATCAAGAGATAGTAGCTGTGGATGTAATAAGTAGCCAAATAGCGCAAGTTGCTTTGTCGTACTGTTGAACTTTCATTTTAATTTTCCCCTGTTTGTAATAGTACTGATTGTTTCCTTATTGGAACACGATGAGGAGAGGTTGATGGGTTAAATATCTAATACACAAATAAAAAGGTCAAAACTGAACCATACATGTGCCAACTACATAAATATATGATAATTGTGAGTGTTAATTTGGTGTCAACTTGTTGATAGCTAATCTCAGGGGGTAGACGGGCCACCACAAAATCAAATCTTTGTAAGAGTAATTAAAGATAAGAACTTATTGTGTTAAATGTTAATGATCACCGACACATGACAACACTACCAGAATACTAAAAATCAGAATGTTATATATAGATATGTTCCGAATCTAGCATACCAAAAAGCCACTCAAAACATGACACCTATTTGGTTTGGGCTCGAATATTATAATTTTGGTCCCTTCGGTTACTCTGCTTACCATTTGGGGCACCTCATTTTGAGGTGTCAATAATAGTAAGCATAAAAGTGACCTTAATTTCTTGGTAAGTTTGCTAAGACATCTTATATTAGAAACATAGGAGTACATGGAAGTGTCGTTAATAGTGAAGTTCCCGGATCTCTAGACCTCACTTCTGACTGGCATTGGCGGACGCAGGGGACGCGGCCCACCCAGACTTTTGGGGATTTTTTTTGACCCCTAATTTTCATCGACGCGTCCGTCCACCTAGACTCTGCCTCGAGCCCTTGACGGGAAGTGGAACTGTGGAATGGGCTTGGGGCGGCCACTGGAGCATTGGACCGCCTCCTCCTCGCCTCGAGACCTCGACGCACTCACACACCGCTCCTCGATCGCCTCCTCCTCGCCTTGAGACCTCGACGCACTCACGCACCGCTGCTGACCTCCGCCCCTCCGGCCGCCGCTGCTGACCTCCGCGACTCCGTTGCTCTCGATCTATGCCGCCGACACCCACCGCTGCTGATCTGACCTCTGCCCCTCCAGCCGCCGCTGCTGAGTGTTGAGTGCTAACCTCCGTTTGTAGCGTTGCTCTCCTCTCGGCCGCCTCCCTCCTGTTCCAGCCATTGGCCAGGCGCCCAGGCAGCCCAGGTATAAATTGGGGCTTATTCTTTTTTGATTCAATCCCTAATTTAATTGGTTTGATGCCCTAAATTTGTATAATGTAAGGTCTAAATTGTCTCTAAATTTGTCCAATCTGAATATGTGATGCACTAAATTGTCTAATTTGATGCCTAAAGCAATTAAGCAATTATCTACAAATTTGTGTTTATGCTCTTCTAACATATTGTTTATATGTTTTATTTGGTAATTGTAGAATTGGATATGAAGAGGAAAAACCATATTGCTATCTTGATGTCATGTAAGACTATTATGTTGATACTTTCATGACAATGCGGGAACAGTGAAGAAGACATAGTTGATATTTTCATGACAATGCGAGAATATAGAGTTCCTAAATAGCAATCTTGATGTCATGTAAGACTATTATGTTATATTTTGGCTTGTAAGACTCACTTGATATTTTAGACTATTTGTATTGGAACAATGAATATTTTGAAAATTTGTATTGAACTAGAATGGTGTGAATAAATTTTCTACTTATATTATTATCGCACAAGTTCTAGTGTTGAAAAAAAAATTGAAGCGTGTCCACCATGCACTTTTTTGCTGCGTCCGCCACTGCTGACTGGGATAGATACTCGAGGACACTATCGAGGGGACTACAAATCTACCATGGCATGATGGGCTACACTGGGCTATATCTTAACCAGGCCGGGCTTGTAGCAGTTCTTACAAAGTTCTACACATTTGTATACAGAACCCAAGAAGCAAGATTCTCCCATTAATTCCGCTCTCATTGATTAATTACAGTCTGCTCTACAAAGATTAGTTACAATGAAGAATTAGACCAACTCGTAAAAAAAATTAGACCTAAGATATTTTTTTGCGGGGAATTAAATCAAAGATTAACTGTTGCAGATTACACATACATACAGTTCACTCAGGAAAGGGGACCAGAATCCGGAGTAATGGACAGAGCAAGAAACGATGAAGTGAGGACCCCTCCTCGTGTCGAAAATATTAGGGGACCGACCCAAAAAATACAAGTCAAATATACAAATGATGGTGCATGCTCACGTTCACACTAACCAATTATTTATCCACTCTCTTTATTTAACCATGCGTGGTCCATTTCTGTCGGTAGTCTGTAGTACCACCACCATTACCTGTCCTTTACATGTAATTACTTTTTGATTTGATTGCCACACGATTAAATATACGGAACAAAAGAAACACTAGTAGTAGGAGTAATTGTTGTTGTAGTAGTAGTGTAAAGTAAAATAGTAGTAGTACTAGTAGTGTATGGTGTATGTAATTTTGGTGGTCAGGCTCAGCCAGTATCCATCGATCGATCATTGTCTTGCCTGTACATATCAACTTATAATCTTCCATGCAGTGATGAAGCAGTTTTGCAGCTTTCGGTTCGTCTGGGTTTTTCTTTATTGATTAGCTGATTGATTTATATACTTTGTATATAGCTATAGCTAGCACCAGTTTCTTAGCCCGTGGACGTCGAACTGCACCGCGTCGTCGTCGTCCTTGACGCCGTCGTAGACGCACGGACCCTGGAGGGCGCCTTGACACGTTGGGGCAGCGGCGTGGAAGGCGCCATCGAAGTAGTCGGACCACCTGAGCTCGTCCAGCGCGCCCACGTAGTGGTCGACGACGTGGCCGGAGATGGTGTCGGTTGGCCCGAGCTCCAGCCACGGCAGGTTGGCACCTGCGTCGGCTCCGGCGGGGCTGAGGCCGGTCACTGTGCTGGAGCTGGACGCCGACGGGAAGGCGCCGCAGTGCTGCTGCAGCGCGCCCATGTCGAAGGCCTGAAGGCTGGGTACCTGCAGGTAGCACTCGGGAATCCCGTTGCCGTTGCCGTTGCCGTGAACGGACCAGTCCTGCAGAGGCATCTTGAGGCCTTCCAGCATTTGCTCCACCTGGTCCTGCTCCTGGACCGGGGTCGTCGCCGGGATGAGCTCGGCGTCGCTGAAGACCGCGCGGCACGCGGTGGAGGGCGTGGTGGTGGCCTCGGCGAGGGGCTTGTGGGTGGCGGGGTCGATGCCGCGCTCCCTGAGCTTCTTCTTGATGTACGAGTTCCAGAAGTTCTTGACCTCGTTGTCCGTCCGGCCAGGAAGCTGCGCCGCAATCTGTGACCACCTGAATAAATTGAAGTTTTTTCCCCATTGTTAGACTGGAAATTAGAAGGGGGAGGATATGGATCGATCGAGGTGTGGCAGGGTAAGCACTTACTTGTTCCCTAGCATGGAATGGAGTTGTATGATGAGGTCCTCCTCCTCCTGAGAGAATGTGCCCCTCTTGAGGTCTGGCCTCAGGTAGTTTATCCACCTCAGCCTGCAGCTCTTGCCACACCTCTCAAGTCCTAATTAATTAATTCGACCACCAACCAAATTAACATAGAGCGAGCGCACAAAACACACAGCCATGCAAAATTGTTATTCTTCATTCTTTACCAAAACTGCTGATGATCCTTAAACAAAATGCAGCACACGCAAAAGCGCATAAATGTGACAGTAGCTTATAAGGTCATGCATACCTGCAAGTTTAGGGACTGAGCTCCAGCAGCCATGGCCGTACTTGGCAATGTGGTTCATGAGCTTATCGTCCTCCTCCGGGGACCAGAGGCCTCTCCTCAGCCTCTTCTTGTGGCAGCACGACTGCTTCGCCATGGCCGGCCGGCACCGAAACCTACGCCCGCCCGCCGCGAGCTATAGGCTATAACGGCTGGACAAGGATATGCGCGATGGTGGCAGCAAGGAGAGGGAGAGGCGGAGGTATAAGAGGAGGAGGACGCGGGAGGGAAGAGGCCGGGCGGTCGCTCTCAGGTAGGTGCTGGACAGTGCAGCGTGGGAGAGTGCCCTGCCTGACCCGGGCGCCCCTCCTCTATCCCTTTGCCGCTGCGCACGGTTGCGCAAGGACTTTGCTAGCTGTGCAGTGGAAGCTAGCTATAGCCATGCAACTTCCCAGCCCGTCCGGGAAATAAAGGGTGTAGGTCATGGATCATGATAAGGCAATCTTCAGTGGTGCATGCTCATAGGCCTCACAGTTGTGGTGGTGGGGCAGTTGACCTCTTTTTTTTCCCTTCCCCCTTTCTCTCTCTAGCCCCTTTATTTCTTTGTACCTCACCCTTTTTGTTAAGGTAACTAATCTCTTTGAAACAGGGTTTCGTCCCGCTATAGTAATATAGCAACCACACTGATACAGGAGGTCGAACCATAGAAAATGTTAGGGCAGCAGAACACATACATGTCCAAAAAGAAAAAGATGAAGACAAAGGCGAATCGACTAGGTGATGATGACCCGCAATCGATGCACCCTCCGACTTTGGCCCACCACGCTCGAAGCACACCGAAGCGCCGAGTACCAAGCAGCCCCTTCCCGAGGGAAGCATTCTAGACAAGGTATTGTTGCCCGGACCATTGTCCTAGGGTTTCCCCAGGCACTCCGAGTAAACTGGAGATAGAGGATTCCCTCGACGCCATCTAGGAAGGAATGGTGCCACCTGAATGTGGCACCACGTCAGGGTCGTACAAGTTAACAGGGATTTCTTCGGACTCCGCGCACACAAAGACCCTAGCGCATCGGAACACCACCACACATCCTGGAATAATCAGTCGTGGCGTTCGATAATAAGGAAACGCCGCCAAAAATTACAACACCGGTGGCGCTCCGCATGAACGCCACCATTATGCCGATAGTTAAAGCATGCAAGACAAACGCCGCAGGTACAGATAGAACACCACTAGTAGTTTCATATTCGTGGCGTTGATCCTCAACGCCACTATTACGGGGTCTGCTGGTGGCGTTCGGTGGAGACGCCACCACTAGGACCTACCAGTTGCGCGAGATTAGTGGCGTGCGGGTTCAACACCACGAGCCCCTTTTCCGAACGCCGCCACTAGGTTCATACGCATCTCTAGCTAGTCACCGCCGCCTACAAAGGCCTCGTAGAGGCAGCAGACCAGCCCGCCCTAGCCGATCTGGGCCCAAGGTGCCCAGATCCGGCCAGGGATGGCAGCCGGCGGTGCTCCCATCCATGGCGCCCATCGGTCGAGGACGGCACCACCACCAGGGCCACCTTGTCGCGTCGTATAGGGGGATTCCAAAGTGCACTGCCGCCGCGGAGTTGAAGGGCCCCGACCTGACCTCCCTGGCGCGTGGAAGGGCAGTCCGCCGACGCTGCTAGGGCTCCGCCCTCCGACCTAGGCCGGTGGTTGCGAAAGGGGGAGGGAGGTGGAGGGGGTAACTAATCTCACCATGGCCTTAGTAGTAGTACACCCATATCATAGGTTATTGATGACAAACGAGCATGTCAGTCGTGTTGCAGTCAGTCAGCTGGAAGCTACTTCTTGTAGGTCCAGATCTTGTCAGCAATCCTCACGGAGCACATGTAAGTTCAGTAACATAGTACGTATATTAAATAAATATGTCTTGTAACATTCAGGTGAGTTTGGTACCATATATAAACAATTTCTCTTTATGTACTTTACAGATACTTTGCTCCACCTTTTCGTCACTCACTCGTTGAATAAGTGGGGAACATTAATTTGTGGAGAAGTGGGGACAATATATCTAGCTAGCTAGTAGTTGTGTACTATCGCCACCATCCAGTTCCTTTTTGTTGAGAAAAACCGGGGTCGATCGGTAATCCGTGGATGAATTTTCTCTCTAATAAAAAAGTGTGAAATCTCCATGCATGCATGCATGCCATTCTGCAGCTCGGTCGGGTAACGTGGGTACTAGGTTTATGGTTGTTTTCAATCTTTTTCCGAGAAAAGTTACCGGCCTTCGATCGCCCTCCGACTAGATGGAGAAAAGGATTGGCCGAAAAGGAACCATACATATGCATGCATGCATGGATCATGCTCGTGTGGCTCCGAGTCTTCTGATCCGACATTCACTTTGCTTTAACACGACACTCTCTCTGTTCTTTCTTGGAGAATATATAGGTCGATGTGATTCAACATTAGTCCTCCTCGACATACATATGTAACATCCATGTCGACATGTCATCCAAGAAGACTTCCAGAAGCTAGTTAATAATCAATAAAAATAAAATAAAAGGCCAGGCCAGTGCAGCGAGAATCTCATGCATGCATGACCAGGACAGAAATAAAAAGGTGTGTTGGACAGTTCTATGGATGGGACACGAGGCCGGGCTGCTAGGACTGTGTGATGGATGGAGTAAAGTGTTTAGTAGAGACCTCAGATCTTTGTGCATGCATGCAGCCGTGTACGTGTGAGCGCTTCTGATTAGAAGCAACCATGGTGTACCTGCAGGCAACCGAATCAAAGCGCATCTCGCCTTGCTTTTCTAGCTGTATAAGCCTACACAGCCTACAATATGTAGCTAGGTAGGAGTACTTGATTGTACTTATGCGTGTGCATGCATATATACATGGATACATATTTATCGTGCTGTCGTGCATCCAACCCTTTTGAATTTTGCCCATATATAAGAGAGAGAGAAAACAGTTTATTTTCACCCAGGAATCTCTCTCCCTCTTTCTCTCTCTGAAATTGGGTTGACGGAGAGAGAACCGTACCACAGGTGCCAAAGAGGTCTAACGTACGTACATGTATGCGTGAAACATCGGTGGTGTACCTAGACAAGTGAGCCTGTGGAGTGGTACTACTCCTTGTGCCCTTTCTTTTTCTTGAGAAAGATCCGAATCTATTCCATAAGTTACAAAGCAACTCAAACACAATAAAAATCACATCGAGATCATTGAACCACCTAACGATCACTACTACAGTCAAAGCGAGCCACCGACGCTCCGCTTATACCGTAGTCAGCCTGACGTTGTTGATGACAGTCGGCAAGTCTTCGTGCATGTGTCCGTAAGGACCAGCGCTCCAAAGCCGAAGTCGTCGTTATTTAACCTTTAAATTGATCCGAAACTTCTAACATCATTTTTTACACTTACGTTTATCATTTTTTATTACACAGCATGAGAAAAGCAAACCGAAAAACAAAATGTTACTTTTGGCAATATTTACCATTGAGATCAATCTCCTTGTCTTTAATGTGTGTGTGTGTGAGAGAGAGCGCACCCTCTACGACATACATGCACGGTGATCTCGGTTATCACACGCATCACACGTACATGTTGTGTGTACCGATTAATTTGCATGTCTTCGAGTACACGCACACTCCATTAATTGTACGTAGAGGCCAAACGGCTAATTAACCTACGTGGGATGCCTGTATATCTGTTATATATGTACCGTCGGGTCCGTTTTCTGTATATAAGTCGGCTAGCTGTACGTACAAATTTGTCCTGTTTTATTGTTGCGTATGTACAGTACCTCGCTAAGGACATATATGGGCGCCCTCACTGCTTTGTTATTGGATCTCGCGCAAGCTTTACGTTACATACTACAAGCCATGCATACGTCTAACTACTCGATCTTGCTTTTTTGGAGCATATATTAGTATCAGGGATACGAATTACACCTAGCCTCTACAACAACGCATTGCCCTAGCGGCCATACAGAAGCACACGGCTAAAAAAATGAAAGAAGAATTACAAAAAGAAAGTAAAGCCTCGCTACGGTTTCTCATTCATTAAAACAACAGTACTACCAACACCAAGACACAACACCAGAAATTCATCTTCTCCAAAAACGATGTCTCCATGAAGGGAACGGTGCACAAACACCGCCATCGTCCGATCAAAGATCTAGGTTTTCACCTTGAACAAAGTCCATGGTCACGAAACAATACCTTCAACAAGATCATTGCCAGACACAACCAATTAAGGCAAGACCATGCGTTTTCACCCTGAAAGATAGGACCATGAGCTTCTCATGTACTGTCGCCCCTGCTTGCATACCACTGCTTCAAGTCACGAGTCACCAAGCCAATTCCTCATCATCACTCGGTCTCGACCCACCATTGTCAGTCCTCAGATCTCGGCCTTCATGACATTCTCCGTCGGCACCATGAAACGAAAACATGCCCCATGATATTAACAGCCAACAGAGCTTCGAAACGCTCCCACTGAACCAAACGATCAGAATAAAAACATGGGCGCGCACGACCGAATCCCACCCGATCCAGCGATCTCTCGGCATATGCACACCGTGGAGTTCGCCGGCGGAGCCTTCCGAAACACGACGCTTTAGCCAGATCAATGGCGGCAGGCAATCAGCAGATCTTCACCATGGCAATGAGTTTGAACCCTAGGACCACAACCTTTTATTCAAGTCGAGCATATTGAGAAGACGATAGATCATATAGCCGTCCCATAGCCTGGCCTAGATCAGAGGACGAACTCACGGCCGCATCGGCGCCGCGTCCCAAGCCCCTCGCCCTCCACCTGCTCACTCCAAGTCCCACCGCGGCCAAGGACGGCGGATCTAGGAGGAACCCTAGACATGCGGCCACAACACCAACACCTGCAACGGCCGAGGGAGGGGAATCTGGCTGTAGCCGCCGCCTGGCCAGGAAGCACCTTCCCGACCACCGCCGGGGCCTTCATGAAACGGCGCAGCCCCAGCCACCCCATCATGAAGACCGCCACAGCCGCCACCCCTAGCACCTTGGGTACTAGGGGGCCGCCGCCACCGAGGCCGACGCTGATGGCAGCGGCGGAGCGAGACGATCTGGAGGAGGAGGGAGGTCGCCGGTGGATCTTGGAAACCCTCCGGCGGGCGCCTGGGGTCGCCACGGGAGGGAGGGAGGGGGGAGGGAGTGGGTACGTACCAGCTAAAACATCCGGCCCTTGTACATACGGCATGTACATATAGAGGGAACACACACTACACTTTGTTAGGATAGTGTACACAACTAGAGATAGACTAGAACTTTAGAGATCATCTTGTATTCCAAGTCATAGGTTTCTTGCTCTTCAAGTTTGTACTTCTATATAAAACTCTACGAGGATCAAATCAATACAACACAATATTTTAGGGATCAATATTTACCACATGTATCAGAGCGGTTAGCCTCACGGCGCAGATCCTAGGTTCTTACACCACTTCCACAACGCGCCGCCCCCGGAAAGATTACTACTTAGGGACGTGGCACCCGGTCTCGATCAAAGATCGAATCGGTTTTTTAGATTAGATTAGATCTAAATTTTCCAAACCCATAGTTTAGATCTTTAGCTGAGTAAATTCAAGTGTAGATCGATCCGGCGGCGCACAACTGCGGCATCACTGACGGGCATCACAACCTCCATCCGCGCACACCAGACGCGTGCGTCGGCTAGGTGGCTCACACGCAGTCGCCGCACGCGAGCACACCGGAGAGCCGTGGCCGCATCACCAGGCGTACGTGCAGGTCATCCTCTTCATGCATGCACACAGGAATCAGGGGCATACAGCCATGTCCTATGGAATATGCTGCCCCAAGTGCAAAATCCTAATTTGCATCAAGGGAAGCGCAGATATGCCGCGCAGCCAAGATCGACTCGCTCCGTGCGTTCAAAGACCCTGCATCAACCACAGGAGAAACTCTCGTACCCAGTGTCAACGTTATAAGGTCATCGCTGCAATCGCTACCGATCTACACGACTTCACCAAGTTGTTCTACATCAAGCCGGACTATATCGATCCAAATCACGATAACGTTATAAGGTCATCGCCGCAATCGCTACCGATCTACACCACTTCACCAAGTTGTTCTACATCAAGCCGGACCATATCGATCCAAATCACGACATCAAACTGTACGATTACACCAAGATCTTCATCGAGTTTTACATTGTTAACAAAAATCATCGCCAAGGTCTACATCACGTGGTCTAAAACCGCCGCCGCCGATTGATGACCCACAAGTATAGGGAGTATATCGCAGTATTTTCGAGGGAAGTTAAACCCAATTTATTGATTCGACACAAGGGGAGCCAAAGAATATTTATAAGCCTTAACAATTGAGTTGTCAATTCAACTGCACCTGGAAACAATCTTGCTCAAAACAGTTTATCAGTAGCGACAGTTTTGTAGTAGAAATAGCGAAGTAACAGCAATAGTAAAGTAAAGACAGTAGTAACAAAAGCAGTAAACAGTGGGATTCGAGTACGGTAGGCATAGGGATGGATGGACGGGCGTTGCATGGACAAGACAATTCACATAGCAATCAGAACATAGGGCAATTGCAGATAAATAAGATAAAGCATCCAAGTACTAGACAATCCTAGGCATGTGTTCCATATATAGTCATACGTGCTCGCAATAAGAACTTGCACAACATCTTTTGTCCTGCCAGCCCGTTTGCAGCGGGGCCTCTAGGAAACTACTGGCAATTAAGGTGCTCCTTTTAATAGAGCACCGGAGCAAAGCATTAACACTCCGTGAACACATGTGATCCTCACATCAAAGCCTTTCCCTTCCGGTTATCCCGATTTCTGTCACTTCGGGGCCATAGGTTCCGGACAACGACGTGTGTATACAACTTGCAGATAAGACCAGGAACAATACTATCATAATGAATCAATAATAAGTTCAGATCTGAAATCATGGCACTCGGGCCCTAGTGACAAGCATTAAGCACAACAAGTCGCAACAAAGTCATAAAGCACTAATAAAAGATACTAGGCACCATGCCCTAACAATCTGATGCCATTACATGAACGATCTCATCCAATCCCTACCATCCCCATAGCCTACAACGGGGGATTACTCACTCATAGATAGGGGAAACATGGATGGTCGATGGAGAAGCGATGGTGATGATGATGGCGATGATCTCCTCCAATTCCCCGTCCCGACAGGGTGCCAGAACGGAGTTTCTGGTGCTGTTTCGTGGAATCTGGTGGTGGCGGCAGAGCGGAACTCCTTCTGGAAAAACGTCGACCCCCCCGAAGTTTTTAGGTCAGAAGGCTCCTTATAGGCGAAGAGAGAGGCCGAGGGGGTGCCTGGGGGGCCCACACCACCTCCTAGCGTGGCCTGGCCTTGCCTGCGTCACCAGGTGGTGTGGCCACCCTAGGGCTCTTCTCCGTCTCGTATTCTGGCTCCTGGAGTCTTCGGGTGAAATAGGATTTTTGCCGTATTTTTCGGAATTTTTCCTGATAGTTGATTTTCTGCATAAAAAGTAGACACCAAGGCAATTCTGCTGAAAACAACGTCAGTTCGCATTAGTTGCATCCAAATCACACAAGTATAGAGGAGAAACAATAACAAAAGCGTTCGGGAAAGTAGATACGTTTTGGACGTATCACCGATGCATCCCGGCGCTCTTCTAGGGCGATCACACAATCGCCTCGTCCGCCTGGTCAAAAACCCGCCTCCGCCGCAGATTCCTGCTGCTGCCGCAGGAAAACCTAAAACCCTACGACACAAACCGCACAATTTTTTGAGCCTCCGACGTAGCTACAATGACCACGACACCTCGACCATGACTACACCACGACCGGGTACCTCGACATCGACATCAAGAACAACGTCTACAGCAACTCAAGAACTCTAGTCAACAGCGTTCGCATCGTCACTTGCGTCGACGCCACTCCCGTTGTGACTGCGGGAGGGAAGAGTGGCACCAGAAGGGGGCACAGGCACCGCCCCTAGGTGCCATCCATGATCATGACCACGCAGATGATGATGACAAGGAGGTGAAGACGACGGAAGAACAAGACTTCAAATCCAGTCGCAAGTGTTCGCTTCACTCTCGCTACGACTGAGGGGGATGTTAGGATACGTACACAACTAGAGATAGACTAGGACTTTAGAGATCATCTTGTATTCCAAGTCATAGGCTTCTTACCCTCCAAGTTTGTACTTCTATATAAAACCCCACGAGGATCAAATCAATACAATATAATATTTTAGGGATCAAAATTTTCCACACACTTCGTCCAAGTTCTTTTTTTGCACTTCCATTTTGAACATAGTGTCCCCCTCCCATAACAGTGATATTTTGTGATAATAATAAACAATAGTACAAAGTTATATAGAAGAGAGGAGGGGGTCTGCCGGCCTAGGGTTAGGCCCTAAACCGACTTAGGACTAGAGTTCTACTCTAACTCAAACTCAATTCTAATACCCCCTGCAGTGTCAATGTCGGATGCCATGATGTTGACACTGGAGCAAATATATGTAAATACTGCAGTGGAGAGAACCTTGGTGAAGATATCTACAAACTGAGCGCTGGTCGGAACATGAATAACGCAAACCTCACCGAGAGCCACCTTCTCTCAAACAAAATGAATATCAATCTCTATGTGCCTAGTACGTCGATGCTGAACCGGATTAGAGGCCATGTAGACTGCAAATATATTGTCACAATAAACAATGGTAACACGCTCAATTGGTCGATGAAACTCGGCAAGAAGCTGACGTATCCTGACTGCTTCAGCCACTGCATGAGGAACTGCCCGGTATTCTTCTTCCGCCGATGACCTGGAAACTGTAACATGCCTTTTAGAAGACCAAGAAACAAGATTATCACCCAAATAAACACAAAATTCGGGATCATCGAGAATCTGGACAACCTGCCTAGTCTGCATTAGAATAAACTGTCAAGCTTGTAGGAGTAGAAGAATTAAGAAGTAAACCATTGTCGATGGTGCCTTCGAGATAACGGAGAATTCATTTGACATGCGAAAGGTGCGGAACATGAGGATCATGCATATACAAGTAAGCTTGCTGAACAAAATAAGAAATATCAGGACGAGTGAGAGTAACATATTGTAGTGCCCCTGTGAGACTGCGATAGAATGTAGGATCCGGACAGGGATCACCATCCGCCGACAGTTTGATGCCAATGTTAGTAGGGGTATGGCTGGGCTAACAGTCAAGCATGCCAACACGAGATAGGAGATCGATAATATATTGGCATTGAGAAAGAAAGAGAGTGGAAGAATTTCGAGAAGCGGCCACGCCGAGAAAATGATGAAGTGGTCCTAAATCAGTCATAGAGAATTCCTGATTGAGAAGGATGATAATATGGCTAAAAAAGGAGTCGGAGGAGGCGGTTAGAACTATATCATCGCCATAGAGAAGAAGATAAGTGGTTTGAGTAGAAGAGCAAAAAATAAAGAGAGAGGAATCATATTTAGAGGGAAGGAAACCTATAGTTTGAATAAATGTGGCGAAGCGTTGAAACCACGCACGTTGTGATTCTACTGTAGAGAGACTTTTGGCGACGACACACAAAGTCAGGATGGAAAGAATCTACAAAATCATAGGGTTGTTGATAATAGACGGTCTCATTGAGAGTGCCATGCAGAAAATCATTTTTAACATCAAGTTGATGAATCGGTCATGAGGAAGATACAACAAGACTGAGAATAATGTGAATAGTACTTGGTTTGACAATAGGTGAAAAGGTTTCATCAAAGTCAATCCCTTGCTGGTGAGAAAAAACCTGGCATACCCAACGAGCCTTGTACCGTGCGAGAGACCCATCAGAATTATATTTGTGGTGAAACAACCCACTTGCCTGAAACCACGTTGGCGCTGGGAGGTTTAGGAACGGGAGTCCATGTATTATTTTAAAGGAGGGCATCGAACTCATCATGCATGGCAGAATGCCAAAGAGGATCTCGAATAGCTCATTTGTAGGAGGTAGAAATTGGGGAAATATTTGGGGTGGTATTGAGGTTAAGAAAACGGCGAGGAACGTGAAAGTCCTTTTTACCACGAGTGCACATGACATGATCGTTAGCGGGAATAGTGATGGGAGCAGTGTGAGGAGGAAGTTGTGTAGTGGGAGAGTTACTGAGAGTACTAGCGGAGCTAGCAGGAGACGGGGTAGGTTTGTTTGTTCCTGCAGAGGACGTGGTGGTGGGCAAGGACCCGTCAGGAGATCCTGCCACGACAGGAGAAAGTGGTGCGGCAGGCTGCTGTGGGGCCTCGACAGGTTGGTTGGCTGTCGCGGCAGAGGTGACCGCGGGCACAAAGGCGGGGATAAGGGAGCGCGGCGTGATCGTATGTTGGGTAGGCGGGGACGATAGAGTATTGAAAAGTATTTTCATTGAAGATGAAACGACGTGAGACAAGAACACGTCCAAAAGAGGGGGCGAAACATCGAGAGCCTTTGTGATCGTCGGAGGGTCTGAGATAAATGCATGGTAATGAGCGAGGAGAAAGTTTGTTAGGGGCGGTGGAGACGATGTTGGGGAATCAAAGACAACCAAAAACACGCAATTCAGAATAGTATGGATGATGTAGGAAAAGAGACTGAAAGGGAGTATAGAGTGGACACGTTTTGGTTGGTCAGATGTTGAGGGATATGTTGCCGTGCGAAGGGCTTCATCCCAAAACCGAGGGGGAGAGAGGCTTGGATGAGTAAAGTACAGAGTATGTCATTGATGGGTCGTAAGGATCGTTTGGCTTTACTTTTTTTAGGAGAAGTGTATGAACAAGAAAAACGTAAAATAATGCTTTGAGAGAGAAAGAAAGATCTGTTTTGGGTATTATCAAACTCTCAGCCATTGTCACATTGGATAAAATGTATGGGAAGGCCGAAGTGTGTAAGAATGTATCACCGAAAATTTAGAAAAATTGAGTGCACATCGGATTTGGCGTGAATAGGAAAGGTCCATATGTAGTGAGAATAATTGTCAAGAATAACAAGATAGTATTTGAAACTAGAAACACTAGGAAGCGGAGAGGTCCATAGATCACAATGCAATAACTCAAACGGAAAAGTACTATAGGTAGTTGATGTGCTGAAAGGTAATCTAACATGTTTGCCACATTGACAGGCATTACAAATAGAGGGATCATGAGAAGAACTAGAACTATCAATAGGGAGACTAAATTCTTGAAGCAAAGACGACATAGTATTTTTATTAGGGTGGCCGAGCCGTCAGTGCCAAAGGATGACGGAGGTGTGCATGGCTTGAGGTGTGGAAGATGGTGCGCCATGTAGAGGATAGAGATCACCCGAGCTATTATAGCGAGCAAGGACCTCCGCTATTTTCAGATCCTTCACAGATAAACCAAACAGGTCAAACTCTAAAGAAACATTGTTGTCGATAGTAAAGCGACGAACAGAGATGAGATTTTTGATTAAAGATGAAGCAACAAGAATATTGCGGAGAAGAAAATTTGTGTGGGGATTAGTGATGTATGATTGACCGGCACAAGATATAGGATTTGAAGAACTATCACAAATAGTTATAGAGGAAAAAGGGGAAGAAGAACAAGCTGACAGAATATCCATATTTGAAGACATGCGTGAAGATGCACCAGAATCGAAAATCCAATCCGTACCTTCGTGGTTGTTGAGCGTGAAATTGTTCATGGCAGCGATGAAGGCGGCTTTGTCCCAGCTTGGTGGAGCGGTTGATGGCGATGGCGTAGGCATGTACGGTAGTGCCGGAGGAGCCATGTACATGTAGTTCATTAGCGTCGTAGATGGCATGTAGTATTGTGGCGCGTGGGGCGCCATGTAGGCCATTGGTGGAGCTTGGGCGGTGTAGACCTGCTGCGGAGGTCGAGGTCCAAGAGGCCCTGCCGAGCCTATGGACGGACGAAGACCGGGACTCCATGTCCTAGTGTAGGCCGGTGGGGCGCCGTAGGGAGAAGGAGCCGACCAGGGTATAGGCCATGCCTGAACGAGACCCATCCATGGATCGTGTTGCGGCTTCTAGGTGGGTGAGGGGGCCACGATGGAGGGAGGTGTCGGCGCTGGTGAAGTCAGCGCTGGAGAGGATGGTGTTGGAGGGGCTAGCGCTAGAGCAAGTGGCCGAGGGTGAGGAGGCCGATACACTGGGTTCTTACTGCGGTAGTTTGGGCTAGGCCGCCATCCAAGAGGGGTCGTCAGGGGTGCAGCAGGAGTCGGCAGGAGTGGTGGGCGATCCGTGGTGTGAAACACCTGAGGAGGACGAGCAGCCTTGCTTGCTTGATTCTGGGACTCGAGTTGCAAAATAGATCGCACCTCGGTGAAGCTTGGGTAGGGTTTGATCAGAGGGATGAAGGCAACTTGCTTCTCAAACTGTTCGCCTAGAACGAGGAGGAGGGTGTTGACGAGGGCACAGTCTTCCACAGGATCACCGAGCTCCCGAAGTTCGTCGTCGATGGCCTTGATGCGTTGGAAAAAGACGGTGACGGGGGAATCGCCTTGAGTGCTAGTGTAGAGCTCGATGTGGAGAGCGTGTTGACGCGCGAATGGAGTTGTCCTGGAAAAGATGCTGGAAGGCAACCCAAAGTTGCACTGCCGTGGTGTCGTCGGTGGATACCAGATTGAAGAGCTTGGTGGAGATCCTGGTGTAGATCCATTGGATGACGGTGAGGTCGTCCTTGACCCAGCGTGGATCGACGGGCCGCAATGTAGAGACGAGGTTGATGTGATCACGGAGGCCGCAGCGACCGAGATGAACATGTAAGAGGTGAGGCCAATGATAAAAATTGTGCTTGGAGAGACATCGGCGATCGTGTCAGCTAGGGTAAGTGGTGGAGGCTGTGGGTTTTGGTGGTTAATTTGGTGGAGAGTAGAGGTGGAGGAGGAAGATAGAGGTGCGCCGGCGGCGCGGGCTCCGGCCGGCGTCTAGAGTGGATGCGTCGGCGGCAGCGGCGGAGTTGGCGGAGCCATCTAGGTGTGGGAAAACCTAGAAGTCTGATACCATGATATTTTGAGATAATAATAACTTGTATTGATTTGAACAATAGTACAAAATTTATATAGAAAAGAGGAGGGGGATCAGCCGACGTAGGGTTAGGCCCTAAACCGACTTAGGACTAGAGTCCTACTCTAACTCAAACTCAATTCTAATAAATAGTATAACATGTTTATACAGTTATAAGTATTTAGTACTCCCATTGATCAATAATAAGTATCATTAATTTAGTGCAAAGTTAGTCTAGTATTATTATTCATGAGACGTTCTAGCTAGCATTGGGACTACCAGACATGCTAGCTCTTCCGCGCTTTCCAAAACAATAGTACTCTCTCCGTTAAAAAAAGAATGTCCAAAATTTGCCTAAATTCACATCTATATTTTAAACAGATACATGTGAATTTAGAGAAACTTTCGACATCTTTTTTTCGGATGGAGGGAATACTATGTGTTATAATTTGCATGCCCTTCAACAACATAAAATAAGTAATAATCAGAGAAACCATGTGTTATAATTTAGAGAAACTTTCGACATTTTTTTTTTGAATTTAGAGAAACCATGTCTATGGAGTGATAATTTTGGTGCCACCTATCTGTCTGCTAATCAGTGTTTCATGCACGCACCAGACATATTGAGATTGATTTGTATTTTGTTCGAGAATGAGTTGCTAGCAAGCAACTTGAGGTCAGGTTTATCTTTATCCAAGATCAGATTGCCGATGGTTTTACAAAAAAATTGTATTTTATGAAACTAGCTGAGTTTATGCGTAATCTAGACCTCTCCAAGGTCTAGATTATGGGAGGTATTAGACATGTAATATCTGGTAATGTATGGTATGGTGTAATGTAACAAATCATGTGCGTGCCACTTGAGGGATTTTTATATAACATGCAACCGGTGCCTCGAAAGAGGTTACACCGTTCCATCCAACAATTCAACAATAAACAGATACATGTGAATTTAGAGAAACTTTCGACATCTTTTTTCGGATTGAGGGAGTACTATGTGTTCTAATTTGCATGCCCTTAAACAACATAAAATAAGTATGTTTCCTAGCCCAATCCATGTTTTATTTTGCAAGGAAACTGTTATTTAGCCGAGAATTGATCTGGCGACTCTCATTCATTGCACGTACAGTTCAGGACGACCGACGTTGCTTGACGGGAAAATAATTTTGCAGTTGATGGTTTAATGAGCTATGGCTTCGCTACAAATCTCCTGTTGAAGTAACAGAAAACGTGGAAAAAACTGTACTACTATGCTCCAGAGGTGCTGGCTAGCTAAATCACTCAGCAAACTGATTAAATGCGCCCTATAAAGATGTACATTTGTGCTAGCTAGCATGATTTGCAGTGCATTTCATACCGCACATTATATATGGTCCAAACTTAGCATGCTTCCAAACTGAGTACTTAATTCCTGGCTAATAAGTTACATTTGCATTATCATGGAATAATTTTCTAGGGCCCCTTGATCCAAACGGAGCTGGCAGCAAAATGACGTGCATTATTAGGTACTACAGTACTGCGTTTGTGCACAGACATTATTGACATTGCAAACTGCCACAACCTACAAAAATCTTCACGAAAGGGGCTAGCTGATTTGTGCTCCAATTGAACATGCATGGTCTCGTGAGAGTTTAGGCATGCACACGTACGCAGCAGCTTTGCAAGCACCAATATGGAGTATACGTATCTAGGCCTATTTATGAGTACGCGTGCACACCCAACTCTTCTTTTCCTAGCTTCCCTTCACGTGTTCTAAAGGCAGGGGAAAAGGGTTTGGACCCGACCTGCGCCATGCAAACTTTCACATGATTAACGGGAGGACACACTGTACGACATCTTGCATCGTGTGTCGATCTGTCGATCGACTAGGGCCAAGCTGCGTGCCGTTCATTGCATGGCTCCATTTAGGACCTTAAGGTACTAGCTAGTACTACTAGATATTATGGTGCTCAACGAACAATTGCATCCATTGAATCATCACACTAACAGAAGTTTTGTATACCATGTCCGGGTCATTTTTTTAATGTTGTTGTTTACTTTCGTAGAGATTGAGATAATTAGGCAAAACCACTTCAAACCACACCCCCTCTATTCACTAGTACTCCCTCCGACCCATATTATTTGACTTGAAATTTTCTAGATTCGGATGTATCTAATACTAAAACATGTCTAGATACATCCAAATCAAGACAAATTTGAGTCAACTAATATGGGTCGGAGGGAGTAGAAAAAGTGCCTTTCGTCCACCCCTTTGGTCCCGGTTGTGGTTGTACCCGGGACTAATACTCACATTAGTCCCGGGTCAAACGGGACCTTTAGTCCCGGTTGGAGACACCAACCGGGACTAAAGGGGTTGCGGCAGGCTGTGACCGGTGCCGCTCTATCACCAACCGGGACTAAAGGGGTAACCTTTAGTCCCCGTTCGTATTACTAACCGGGACTAAAGAAAATAGGCAAAACAAAAAAATCAAATGGCCATAACTTTTGCATACGATATCAGAAAAATACGTACAACCTATCAAAACATGCAGAAAAAAATTTCCTCTTCGATTTCAATAGCCTTAGGCCGTTTTGGATTCTTTTAGATTCTCAAAATTTGAAAAGAAAAAAAGTGATTTTTTTTAATAATAATGGATATATTATTTCAAAAATTTCAAAATAGTTATTCGTAATTTCGAAAAAAAGTTATGTCATATTTGAAAAAAAGTTATTCGTAATAATGGGAAAAAGTTATTTCAATTTTTTTAATAATAATAATTTTTATGTCATATTTGAATTCCGCACATTTTTTGATAATAATGGATATATTATTTGTCAAATTTCGATTTACAGATTTGAAGACATTATTTATGTCATATTAAATGAATAAATGGCAAAAAATGAAGAAAATATTAATTTCGAATTTTTCATTGCACTAAAATATTATTATTACTTATTTATTGTTGTTTACTTAAATAGTTATTCGTAATTTTAAAAAATAAAGACGGTTGACATATTGTTATGAGCTAATAGGATTGAATACTAGTCTTAACAACAAGGTATAAGAGTCCTTCGCGCGAGGTGGGAGAGATGGAATGGGAAAGTTAAAGGTGATGGGGGTGGGGTAGTGCTTAAAAGTTTGACTATAAGTGTAATTTGACCTAAGATTAAATATAGTTAATGTGAAAAAAATGAGAGATATGAGAGATAAGCGAGTCAGATAATTCAAATGTTCAAAAAAATTTGAAAAAAAATTCAAAAAAAACCCTTTAGTCCTGGTTCGTATACTGTCCCGTGATGGCCTTTTGTCCCGGTTTGTGGCCGAACCGGGACTAAAAGGAGAGGCCTTTAGTCCCGCCCCTTCAGTCCCGGTTGCCAGGACCGGGACTAAAGCCCCTTACAGGCCGGGACTGGAGGCCCTTTTTCCACTAGTGATTTTACTCTCCCAGGTTCGCAATGAAAATATGTCTTGGACATGAATCTACTAGTCAAACTTGATGAATCCCTATAATTGTTTTTAAGAAAACTTGGAACTTTTACTTTAGAGCGACATGTGACAACTTGTCTTAGGATAAAATTTGATAACATTATAATCTCTAAAGCTTATATTAATATAAGTAGAAAATATGGATGGTCGCAATTATGACTTGATCTTGTCATTGTCCAAAATGTTGGATAGTTGTAAGTTGCGGGGAGCAGGGTAGCCCACCCAGACGCACGCGCGCGCACACACACAGAGAATACACTAAATCTGAAGGAAGCCAAGAAGAAATAATCATATATACTTCTAGCGGTAACATTCTACAAGAACTTACCCTCATTCAAGAAAATAGGAATATAGTGTGGAAACGTTGGTGGAATTATATTTGAAAACAAAGTCAACGCTAGCTAGTGACATTTTTAGTAAGCGGGAGGAAGGGGGCGATACCAAGCAGAGGGAGTATAACACACTTTGACATTTCTTCATGGTGTTCAGATCTCATTGGGAGAGTCCACTACAGGGAACGGTCGCTATGCCGACAGCCTTATGTCGTCGGCGTAGGGTTGTGCCGATGGCTGCCGTCGGCTTAGGACCATCGGCGTACCTCTGCGTCGGCGCAGCCGGCCCGGCCGTCAGCATACATACAAGCCGTCAGCGTAGGGTTGTGCCGACATATCCCACGCGGGCACCACTACATACCGGCCAACCGAACTGACGATGACCCGTCTGCGGAGCTCCTACGCTGACGACACAGCCTTCGGCCTTGTGGACCACATGGCGAGACCAGGAGTGGCGTGGCCAGCCTCTACACCAACAACTCAGCGTGGGCTCAGCTATAGACCTACGCCGAAGGCTACACTGTCGGCCTAGATGGACCACGTGGAGAGACCAGGGGTGGCATGGCCAGTCTCTACGCTGACGAAGCCGCGGTATAGATCTGACCATAGACCAAATGGCCATGGCTACACCGAAGGCAATGCCGTCGGCACATGGTCTACCATGTTTTTTTTAAATTTGATTTCCCAGCTATTCCTACAGAATGCACAACAAAATCCCAGCAAAGAACCAGGAGGACATATAGAGTATCATCATCATCCAAAATTAGACCATCAAGTGCATACACAATACATATATAGTATCATCATTGTCTTACATATAGAGCGCCCGACATGTAGCCGTAGAATCCTACACTTAGCTCTAGCTCGAGAACCCAACATCTCCCGGCGTGAAGTCAGACATCCTATGTCGAGGTCATCCAGAATCACTAACGAAACCAGGGCTAGGTGCGGCACTAGGAGAAGCATCACCGGTATGCGGCGATGTGATCTGGTGCGACGAACCCAGTGTGAGAAGCACGACCAAAGTGTTGGTTCCCAGAACATCAGTTCCCTACATGTTTGAGCAAGAGTTAGCAACATGCGAGGCACGTTGTCCTAGAGAGGAGTACTAGGTAACAAGTGGTCAGGCAAAACAACTTACCAGGGTCCCTACATAGTAGGTGCGAGCAGTTCTTCCTTCGATGGCATCACTGGGAACGGTCCCGGCCTAGGTACTCGTTCTAGTACCAGTGCCGAATCCCGCTCTCCAGTGGCCATAAACCTCTTGAACGACTGCAAGATGGTTTAGATGTCAGGCGTTGCAGAAATAAAGGTTCAAACTAGCTATCTAGAGGGGAGTGGGAGTTACCTCATTCATGGTTTCTTGGTACTCCTCGTATGCCTCATTCCTCTGCTGCCACTCCTGAATGGCCACCTTATATTCCGCATGATATGCATCACAGGCCGCAGTCAACTCAGGCTGCAATTCCAAAAATAATGAATCTCGTCAACTTAGCCATTCAGGAATGAATGTCGGAAAGAGGATGAAAATAAGAAAAACTTACATCGGCGAATCGACGCGGTCGTCGAGGAAGCGGGATAGAGGTTCCATCGACGGTGAGGGTAGTATTGATACGCGTGAGGTTCGTGGTAGGATTGGTCACCGCATTAAGAATGCGGAGACAGCCATGCTGCCTGCCGTGCCCTGCCAAGATCAACAAAATCTGGGGTCATCCACTTTCGGATGAAAAGCCTAAAGCGTCGAGCAACATTTTTTCAAGTCATCTTAGGTATCGCCGAAGTACTCGGGTAGCGAGGGTGAGGCTCATTTAGATCGACCTTCTTCTGGTACATCTTCTGCCACAATGCAATGTCAGAAACAGGCCACCCTACATGAGCCTCCTGCATCGCCAAAGAAAGTTATGCGTATGAAATAGGAACATGAGGCAAAATAAATGCTAGTTGTTCCATGTATATATATACCAACTTTCCTTGAAGCGATCATGGTTGCGGTTTCCCGCACTGTGTGTTCCCTCACTACCGCAGTTGGCCTTGTTCTGCTCGCTCACGATCTTGAACTCGGTGTCTTCCCCGAGCTACCTCATAGCCAATGCCTCCCATGCATCTTCTTTCCCATTGTCCCACTCGGGTATAACCTGCAAAATCAATACTCATTCGAGAAAAAGATAATGCGATTGCAACTTAGCAACAACATGGAATCTCATTGACAATTTACTTACCGACATGTAATTGGCCAACGTCATCTTTAGGAGGATTCTTGACTTTGTATTCCTTCTTATCCCTCTCGCCCATCTCAGACTTGAAGTGATTCATGATAGTATGCTTTTCATTGTACCACTACTTCCATATCAACTACTAGCAAGCCCCCAACAAAGCCGTGTTCGCCTTGGCCTCATCCTCCGGAAGAACCTTGTAATGGGCCTTATATCATGCATAAAAAATTGTGAGAGTCATGAGTTCGCACGGCGGGGTCATCAACTATGAATGAAATTCAAGAGAACCCTTACCCAAAACTTGGTGATCACATCGTCAGAAGCTTTCCCGAATGTCAGGCAATAGCAGCCTCATAGTCCGCCCAACGGAGGGCTAGCTTTTTCTCGCCACCGAGGACCAAAGTGTACATTCCCAGCCAAAACTTCCTAATCAGAGATCCAACCAAGCTGTTAGGCAGACGCCCCTCAGGATATTACAATTGCTGCACAATAATCAAACATTAGTACATACGGGAGTTTTCTCCTACAGGTTCAACACTTCTCTAGGTGTTATTGTATGCAACCGTAGAGGGTCACACCCGAAAGCTAGGTACTGCATATATGGACCTTCAACCACACTTGTGCATTATGCTAGGGCCACACGCAGGTTCTCATGGCATTCCGGCGCTCAGTCGGTACTTCTCCACCGAAACCCTAATGCGAGGGCCCCACGGTCTAGCCCCTAGTTTTCTCTGTACGAGGGTTGACCAATGTACTTTACTGTTTTTTCCGGATTCTTTAGGCCATACCTGCATGAAAAACAAGGTTGTTCCCATGTTTCCACTGGTTTCCCTCGGTTTGACCCATCACAGGAGTTTCCGCCTACAGGTCCAACACTTCTCTATGTGTTATCGCATGCAACCGTAGACGGTCAAACCTAAGAGATAGGTATTGCATATACGGACCTTCCACCACACTTGTGCATGTATGCTAGGGCCACACGCAGGTTCTCGTGGCATTCCGGCGCTCAGGCGGTCCTTCTCCACCGAAACCCTAATCCGATGGCCCCACAGGTCTATCCCCTTAGCTTTCTTCGTACGACGATTGAATAATGTACTTTACTATTCATTTAGGATTCTTTAGGCCATACCTACATGTAAAACCAAGGTTGGGCCCATGGTTCCACCAGTTTCCCTCCGTTTGACCCATCGCGAGAGTCTCCTCCTACAGGTCCAGCACTTCTCTAGGTGTTATCGCATGCAACTGTAGACGGTCAAACCCGGGAGCTAGGTACTGTATATATCGACCTTCAACCTCATATGTGCATGTATGCTAGGGCCACACATAGGTTCTCGTAGCATTCCGGCGCTCAAGCGGCCCTTCTCCACCGAAACCCTAATCCGAGGGCCCCACATGTCTGGCCCCCTAGCTTTCTCTGTACGAGGGTTGGCCAATGTACTTTACTGTTGGTTTAGGATTCTTTAGGCCATACCTACATGGAAGACCAATGTTGGGGTCATGGT
This sequence comes from Avena eriantha, assembly GCA_910589775.1. Classification (NCBI taxonomy): domain Eukaryota; kingdom Viridiplantae; phylum Streptophyta; class Magnoliopsida; order Poales; family Poaceae; genus Avena; species Avena eriantha. The sequence goes on from OU342743.1 coordinate 495,135,607, forward strand.
TCTACCGTTTTCCCTCCGTTTTCCCGCCGCGAGAGTTTCCTCCTACAGGTCCAATACTTATCTAGGTGTTATCGCATGCAACCGTAGACGGTCACTCACGGGAGCAAGGTACTACATATGTGGAGCTTCACCACTCTTTTGCATGCATGCTAGGGACACACGCAGGTTCTCGTTGCATTCCAACGCTCGTGCGGTCCTTCTCCACGGAAACCCTAATCCGAGGGGCCCGCAAGTCTAGCCTCCTAGCTTTCTTTGTACGAGGTTCGCGCAGTCATTTTAGGTGGGTGGATACCGCTATTCGGATGGTAAGAATCCATACAATTGGAGAAAAAAGAACATAATAATTGATACTAATAAATGAATGAGTAATAGGTAAGGGGCCATAGGAAAGAAATATAAAGGCACCCGTCAGCGTAGTGTTATATGTTGGGTCGTAGGGATAGTGCTAACATCGTTGCCGCGCCGTCATGACCCGGCCTCCTGGGCCCATGCGAAGCCCCCCTACGCCGACGGCTGGTCTACCCCGACGGCAGCCTTCGGCCCATCGTAGTCTACGCCAACGGCAGCCTTCGGCCCATCGTAGTCTACGCCAACGGCTAACCTAAGCCGATGGCCTATTGGCTGGCCTTCTTGGCACGGGAACTATGCCGACAGCCCCAACAAAAGGTCGTCGGCCCCTTGAGCTAGTCCTATAGCGGTCATGTTAGTGGGTGCTTTTTTTGGTTCATTTGGAACCTCCTCCCAATGTTCCTTGTGAATATAAGAGACTGGAATTCTGGAATTTCTTTTCTAACCGGTCAAACCAAAAGACCGACATGGATCACATGATCTTTGTTAGAGATGCCACAATTTTTTTAATACTGCATTGACCTGGATTTGAACCCAAGACCCTGTGCTCTAATAGCATGTGAAGTTGCATGCTCTATCCAGTTCAACTGTACAACTAATTTGTTGAAAGAGACTAGGCAATTATATTAAAAATTAATTAGCCTTTATCATGTCACAAAATATATTTGTACGCTTCATCTACCTTATTTACCTTTTTCATGGGACATTATGACTATGACCTTAGTTCGCCGATATTATGATTGTGCTACTATGATCCGTCGAATTGTAGCAACACCATTAGAAATCACAGACAAGTTACGTTTGTGCCCCTGATTTCGTCTATTACCATCCGTTGTTACGACTGACTTAGTTGTCGTATGTTTGACTCGTTTCCTGACATTTGGGTTCAGTCTGGCTTAGTTTCCGCCTGCTTGACTCGTTTACAGACATGTAGGTTCACTCGTTTGCTGATATGTGAGTCTGGCTTAGTTGCCGCATGCTTGCCTCATTTACTGACATGTGGGTCTAGTCTGGTTCACTCGTATACGTGACATGTTTTTTGACTGGCGGGACCTGCCACCTCAACCGTCGATGGCACGCATCCTAGGTTCAAGGATTAGTGCCCCCATTATTGTGTGATTTTCTATATTGTGTCGCTCCTAGCTCCGCTCCGCTGCATTGCTCTGGTCCTCCCACCGCCACTTCGTTCTGTTGTACACCACTCTCGTCCTCCCCTTGGGCCATCGTCCTCCCACCCTCCCCTCCCTGTCATGTCTCATTGCCCCGTCTCCTTGCCGCCATCTCTGCCTAGGCGTGTCTGGAAACAAAAAGCATGAGGCGGGCATTGGGTTATCACCCAATGATGGTGGCTATGATCCGGATCCCGCCCGGAGATTGATCCTACGCGGTTGGAGAACACGGAGATGGGTCCTACACAGCCGGAGAGCATGGAGATGTATCCTTCAAGGCTGGAGAGCACGGAGAAGGACGGAAAAGGATAAGAGGACATAGAGTGCAAAGCTTTGGAGGTCTGGAGCCCAGTTAACGTGTCTTACGTCCTCCCTAAAGGGTAAGAACTGGAATTCGTTCTCTGCATTTCCCAATTAGCGTGTCTAGTCCCGTGGTGATGGCGAGGATATGTGTTGGTAACCGTAGGACGTCTGCCGCATCTAGAATTCTGTTGAAAATTCGGCATGGGTGTCGGACTTAAACCTTGTACAACGGTATAATTGCAATTACCAATGGTTTTGATTATCGGCTAATAGTAGACGTAGATGACCTAAATCTAAGTGACTTGCACATGGAACTTGTCAAGTTTCCGATTGGCCAACACGATGAATTCGTAAGCAGGTACTACGACACAAATTTGCAGACTTCCTGCAACATTAGGACTGAGGAGGCAGTGGCCATGATGTGGGGTGAACATCTTGGCATGAGGACTAGGCTGATGTCTGTACACATCGTTAACAAAGATACTTGTGAGGAGACTATCATGAATGATCCAGGACCATGTGCAACATGAACAACTGAACTGACCATAACAGAGCAGCCTCTGTTCATGATATCGAGCGCGACCGTGCAACTTGTCCTTGAGCATGATGGTTTGTTAAGTGAGCATGAAGACATTGAAATGTGCGCGGTGAGGATGATTTTGTGCTCGAAGATGACGATGATGATGAGAAAGCATATCCAAATGTGTCTGCTGACCCTGGTAGGATGGAGAGTAGGGAATATTTGGTTCATTAGAACTTTGGTCCTAACTATTGGACTGATGAGGAAGAGGAATGTGAAGATGCAGAAATGGGATGCATATACGATGGCGAAGACGAGGCCAAGCGAGTGATACACTTTGACAGGGACAACACTAAAATTGATGAGGGGACTATATTTAAGACTATGGAGGACTACAGATATGCCGTTGCTACCTATGCAATAAGAGTTGTGACTTATCGCTAAGCTTAGTTATGAATGAAGATCAAGGTAAACACAAAGAAACACAACTGCCCTAGTACTTCTATAAGTGATAAAATTAGACCAACGATAAACAAGTGGATTGCTACTACTGTACTTGACTAGGTGAGGCAGGATCAAAACATTGGACTTACTGAACTCAGAACTAATCTTAGCGATAAGTTTAATGTTCTGATTCCTTACCACGGAGTCTTTGATGGGAAGGAGATGACTCTAGACTTTATTCAAAGCAAGTGGAATGACATAGTTTCAAATTTGTGGTTGAGAAAACATCACCTGGTAGTGTTGTTGACATTGATTACGAGGTTGTGAAAGGAATAAAAAAGGTCTCAAGGGGTGTGAAGTATAAGTAGGCAGATAAGAAATGGTCCAGGAGATGTTTTGTCTGCCTGAAGGCATGCTGGAAGGGTTCCTAGAAGGCTGCATGTCATACTTCGCAATAGACGCAACTTCTTTAATAGGGAAGTTCAGGGGACATCTTTCTACTGCTTGTGTTGTGGACACGCATAATTGCCCTTTTCCCGTAGATTATTCTATTCTCGAGGGTGAATCAAATGAAACATAGACATGGTTAATGCAGAGACTATGTGCAGTAATTGGTCACCCTGAAGGCTTAGTGATACACACTGATGCATGCAAGGGGATTGAGAATGTTGTTGATGCTGTGTTTCCTGGGGTTGAGCATATGTAATGCATGCGGTACCTTTCTACTAACTTCACGAAGAAATTCAAAGGAAAGATCTTTGAAGCCAACTTATGGCCCTCAACATACACATACACCCCAAGAGGTATGCTACTTATAGGCAGAACATGTATACAGTGCCAAAGGTGAAATAATACCTTGAAGAACATCAGAACAAGCTATGGGCCAGAAGCAAGTTTGGTGAGTTAAGCAAAGTGGATTATGTTTGCAATAATTTGACAGAGAGTTTCAATGCTAAGATTAGGAGCATGAAGTCACTTGCAATTGTTATTTTTGTTAGATGCAATAAGATAGCGCATAATGGTGAATATAGATTTTAGGCAAAGAATTTGTGCAAGAAAATTTGTAGGCCATAAAATAGTCCCAAAGGTTGGTTTGTTAGTGAATGCAAGAACCAGGGCAATGAGAACGATAAATATGAGGATGGTCAGAAGTTCCGACACATTGGCTAAGGTTTATGCAAAAGACAAGGATGGAACTGGATGGAGGTATCTTGTAGACCTTGGAAACAAGACTTGTTCATGCAGAAAGTGGCATATTACTGGACTGCCATCTTAACATGCATTGTACTTCATCTTAAAGCTAAGAGATAGTGGTGCTGAAATAGGTAACTATGTTCATAACTATTTCTCCATTGACAAGTTTGCTACAACTTATGCAAAAAACATACCACCTATGGCTGATAAAAATGATTGGGAGATAGTCGATACATGGTTCAAACTTGAACCACCTGTTCCTAGGAGGCCATCTAGGAGGCCTATAAAGCTAAGGATGAAAGCCTCCACTGAAAAAGGTTCAAGGCTAGGAGCAAGGAAAAGGAAATGCAAATGGCGTGGAGGATTGGTCCATATCAAGAGATTATGCAAAAACCTAGTTTCACATGATTTTGAAGTTGTTGACCTTGTCCCTGTTCACATCCCGGAGGCAGAAGATGAGGCTTCTCAGGCAGAAGATGAGGCTTCTCAAACAGAAGATGGGGCTTTTCCTTCAGAGAAACAGAGCAAAGGGAAAGAAGACAGAAGGGCTAAAATGCTAGTGCTGATGTTGAGGCACTGAGAGAGCATAGCATGATGATGAAGACCCGGAAGAAGTGCATCATGTGGAGGAAAACAATGATGACCGTGTGGAGGAAAATGGTTTTGAGCATGTGGAGGAAACATTAGTAAGCAGCAAGTTGATTAAGAAGTGGAGGTGCCAGCGGTGGGTGAAAAAAAAACAAAAGGGTAAGCGGAAGCGGAAGGGAAAAGGGAAGGAGAAGGAAAAGGAAAATAATGGAGGTGAACTAGAATATGACTAAATTGGTGGGGTGATTGAGGATGTTCTTGAGAATATTTCGTCGAACTGCAGAGAAATAATAGATCCCTGCCAATTTCATCTTTGTACGATTCTCCAAATGAAAGGTAACCCAAAAGTTTGATCATTTTTTTTCAATCCTCATCAATTGTTGTTTAATACAGCTCGGGCTTAAAGACTAATAAAAGAAGTAGAAAGAAGCAGGCACAGTAAAGTCGTTTCTTGAATTTTCATTGAAATTGAACTATTCATATGGACTTTATTTGTATCTGGTGCATGCAACATGTCTGTGATGTGTGCGGACAATATTTGTATATTGTGTACGGAACATGTATGTGATGTCTGTGGATAGCATTTGTGATTTTTAGAAATGTTTTCATTGAAAATGAGCCTAGAATTATGTTGCATTTCCATAGCCAATCAGATCGCAAAACAACCTGCTCGCAGATCGCCCTGAGAAAACCAGATCTTAACCGTCCACGTGCATCGGTCCAACGTCCCGTAGAAAGAAGCAGCCTGATCACGGATAGCCTTACAGATGACCTGATCCACCAACCATAGTTGGGGGCTAGGGTTACGATCAACGACCATAATTGGTCATTAGGGTTACGCGAAATTTCAAATGAGCTCAGTGATGTTACAAAAAAATTAAGAAAGGAAAAAACTATGGAAATCGTCGTTTTATGTGTCCTAGCAACCATGGTATTTTATTTGGACAATTCCCATGCTCAATTCCTGCACCTCCTTTAGAAAATTTTAAAAATGTTCAAAATTTTGGGTTCAGAAAATGGAAAATCAAGATTTTTTCACATAACCAAAAAAACCTTAGTTGGAGAAGTTGTTTTAAATGTCAAGAGGGAGCTATGTGCTGAGTTCGTCCTCAATCCATGGAGGGGTGCCATGTTTTTGGCACTGAGCATGACCACTAGGGTTGAAAGCCAAGTTAACTGCTACTCGATAGCCATTCAGATGATACCTTCCATGTCTAGAGTCTTGGTATTTCTTGTTTATTATTTTTAATGGGTAGTGGGTCACATATAAGGACTTCGTGCGCAAGTTTCCATTTTTTGATTTTTCTTAATTTTGTTTGTCAGGCTTCAAAAATAGGCCGAACTTGCCGGCGTGCCCAACCATGCAAGGGTCATTGGAAACTTGATCCGAAGCATGGATCCATCCTAGGTATCCTATGGGGAACACCAAACCATTTTTGCCCAAAATTTGAATGCATATATTAGGGTACCTACAGTTATAATCCATGATTATGGAGGCTCACTGATACCTTCGATCCGGATTACGGATGTAGTATAGCTTATTTTTCCATAGTAGACCTAGGTTATCAAATCCTCGGGAAGCGAATGCGAAGTGAAGTTACTTTAACAGACCTTTGGGAGTTTTAGAATTCCTTTTGTGTTTTTACCAGACCAATAGCTTGCGACTTTTTGTTGTCGTCGATGATGGAGAGAGAGGGCATATGGCGTTCGGTTTTGCCTGTGGCTGTGCAAAACATTTGATGGGAATAAAAGATAGAAATAAAGTATGCATGTACTTGTTAGAGTAAGATAAATTATATGTGGGCAGTGCATCCATAATTGCTATTGCCTTCGCAAACGCTTATAGCAATAACCTACTAGTCTCATCCATAGAAGAAAGAGAACTAATGATATGCATAGTAATGTCACCATTAATCCCAAGTAAATCCCTCACATACAACCGTACTACCCCTTCTGTCACTGGGGTTCCCAACCTACAGATCAGTCATTACTCATACTCCCTATACCTGGATCAACCCTCGGGGTCTTGGGTACCTGACAAGTCCTTGGATTGAGGAAAGTGAGGATACAATAATCATCATGTCATACAAACTAATACGCGATCCCATCTATGATAAATAACATGCACAAACGCTACATGGCTAGGCCAAAGCCCTTAGCCCAAGGAGAATTACTCACACATAGATATGAGATCAACAATCACGAACATTGTAATGAAAATCATAAGATTGATAGAAATAGTCTTACAATGTCGCCAATCTAAGAAGATATCTACTATTACAAGTGGTGGAATATGGCTATGGAGATGCAGAAGGGTTTTGAGATCTGGAGGCGGCTGGTGATTGACACATTGCAAATGTATCTATAATTTTTGATGTTCCATGCTTGGTTTTATCCACTTTCTTGTGTTCTGTTCCAACTTTGGAGTACTTTTCATATGATTTCTTGGACTAACCTATTAACAAGAGCCACAGTGTTAGCTGCCTGTTTTCTGCTATTTTTGGTTCCAGAAAAGTCAGAAAATGAATATTCTCAGAATTGGACGGGACAAAAGCCAAAGTGCCTATTTTTTCGGAAGTGATCAAGTGCCAGAATACGAGACGGAGAAGGGCCAGGGAGCCACCACACCACCTAGCCGCGCGGCCAGGCCTGGCCCGCACCAGGGGGTGGTGTGGCCGCTCCCGGCGCCCCTCGGCCTCCCCTTCCAACTATAAGATGCCCTTGGGACGTAAACCCTAAGTACCCGATCAAAAATCCACGGAAGAGTCTGTAGCCGCCGTCATCTCCATGCCTAGATCGGGAGGGATCTGAAGCTCTTCCCGGCATCCTGCCGGAGAGGGAAATTCATCCTGGAGGCCTTCTTCATCACCATGCAAGCCTCCAGTGTGATGCGTGAGTAGTTCATCTTTGGACTACGGATCCATGTAGTAGCTAGATGGCTGGTTCTCCTCCTTTGTGCTTTCATGTTTAGATCTTGTGAGCTCCATTCATGATCAAGATCATCTATTTGTAATTCTTCATGTTGTGTTTGCGGGGATCCGATGGATATTGAGATGCTATTTCAGATTGATTATTGATTTTATCATGTCTTTGTTATTTGAGATCTTGCATGCTTTCCGTTGTTAGTAGCTATCTTGGCCAAGTAGATGCTAGCAACTCCAAGAGTTAGTATTTATGCTCAATAGTGGGTTCATGCCTCTGGTAATCTGGGGAAGTGATAGAAATCTCTAAGGTACTAGATGTGCTATTGCTACTAGGGAGAAAACAACAATCCTTTGTTCATAGAACAATCGTATTGTTTACTTTACACGCAGTTCATAAAGCAATAATCTGTTGCTTGCAATTTAATACTGGAGGGGGTTCGGATGATAACCTGAAGGTGGATTATTAGTCATAGATGCAGTTGGATGGTGGTCTATGTATTATGTTGGAATGCCCAATCAAGTCTCAGAGGAGTCAAGATGATTAGTATATGCATGTATTGCTTTCTCGGTGTTTGTCAATTGCCCCGCTGCAATTTGTTCACCCAGCATGTTATCTATCTAAGGAGAGCCACCTCTAGTGAACTATGGATCCCGGTCCTTTTTCTTTACATACAATCTACAATCTTTTACTGCTTTGTGTTTACTTTCTGCAAACTTCTACTTCTTTCCATTCGATACGTTTAATCCTTTGTTTTCCGCAAAACACGGTGAGATTGACAGCCTCATCGCAAATTGGGGACAAAGTTCTGTGGTTGTGTTGTGCATGTCTCCACGTTGCTACTAGCACCGGTAGTGCGCCCTGCCAAAGCTCAGTTAGTAACACCTTTGGGGTGTTTCCTTGCTCCTACTGGTTCGATTAAACCTTGGATTCACAACTGAGGGAAAACTTACTGATGTGCTCATCATACCTTCCTCTTGGGGTTCCCAACGAGCTCTACGTCAAAAGTCGAGCACATCAAGATCTTTTCTGGCGCCGTTGCCGAGGAGTCAAGGACATCTTCACAAGGGGAGTCCCTCATAACTAATCTCTTTACTTTGTTGTTTTTGTTTTGCTTAGTTTTCGTTTTGCTTAGTTTGCTTGTTTCTTTATCAAAAACACAAAAAATTTAGTTTTGCAAGTTTGCTTTCTTATTTGAAAACCCAAAAAAATGACTACTCTTGAAAACACTAAGTTGTGTGACTTCACTAGCACCAACAACAATGATTTTATGAGCACACCTATTGCTCCACCTATGGCTGAAAATACTTTCTTTGAGATAAAACCTGCTTTACTCAATCTTGTTATGAGAGAGCAATTTTCTGGTATTGGTAATGAAGATGCTACTTCCCATCTAAATAACTTTGTTGAACTTTGTGAGATGCAAAAGCATAGGGATATAGATGGTGATATTATTAAGCTGAAATTGTTTCCTTTCTCTTTGAGAGGAAAAGCTAAAGAATGGTTGAATTCCTTAACTAGGAATAGTATTGATTCTTGGACTAAGTGCAAAGATGCTTTTATTGGAAAATACTATCCTCCTTCTAAGATTATATCCATGAGAAGTGAAATAATGAAGTTTAAAAAACATGAAAATGAGCATGTTGCAAAAGCTTCTAGTAATAGTTCTACTACTTTAGATGATAAAGTTGATTTTGATCTTGATGGTTGCAATATCTCTGAGTTATTAAGTTCCTACAAAAGCTTGCTAAAAGTCCTAATGCTAGTGCTATGAACATGGCTTTTACAAAACACATTACGATGCTCTCATAAAGATTAAAGAAGAAAAGATGAAACATAAAGCTTCTATTCCTATAAAGCAAGAAGATGGTTGGGAACCCATCATTAATATGAAAGTGAATGACTTTGATTTCAAAGCTTTGTGTGATCTTGATAGTAGTGTTTCCATTATGCCTAGAAGGATTTATGATATGCTTGATTTGCCTCCTCTTGAAGATTGCTATTTGAATGCCCCACTTGATGCTAATGCTAAAAAGAAACTCATGGGGAGTCTTAATGATGTTCTTATTATGGTTAACGATTCCTATGTCCCCGTTGATTTCTATGTTTTGGATGTTGAATACAATGCTTCTTGTCCTATTACTTTGGGAAGACCTTTTCTTAGAACTGTTGGTGCCATCATTGATATGAAAGAAGGCACCATTAAATATAAACTCCCACTCAAGAAAGGTATAGAACAATTCCCTAAAAAGAGAGAAAAGATTTCTTTTGCTTCTCCTATGAAAACAAAATTTGGTCTTAATGCTTCTTCATTTGAGAACACTTGATTCTTTGTTTGCTTCTTATGCCTAACTTAAAGGCGTTAAATAAAAGTACTTATTGGAAGATAACCCAAAAGTTTTAGATGAGTCTTGGAAGTTATTACCTCTGTAATAACCTCTCCTTATCCTTCTTATTTGCTTTTTGTGCCAAGAGTAACCTCTAACGAGAGAGAAGTAATGATTGGGAAAGTTGCTGTCCCGAAACAGATTTCTGGGCTTCACCGTAAAAATTCGTGAGAGAGCTCTGTGTCGGATTGAGCTGTAAGCTTTTGTGCTTCTGCCCCAGGTTGTTATCTAACTGTCGTTAGTTCAACACTTCTTAATTTGAGCAATAGAATGTCTTCTAAAAAATTAGTCTTTACCTGCTGGTCTGTTTTGACAGATTTCTGCCATTTTCTGCATTTGCTTCTTGTTGGTTCCTTCTTGAGTTCTTTTGGGGAATTGAGATTTTTGAGGTAAGTTCTACAGTAGCTAGTGTTCTAATGGAAGTTTATTTGTTGTTAGAACTGAACCTTAAGACTTATTTATCTTATGTGCACTAATGTTGCTAATGAGATTGTGTGAAGTTTTGTATGAAGGAAAATTATCAGGTGTATGGAAGGAATGAGTAATGAGATGAAGGATGGACTAAAGCTCAAGCTCGGGGATGCCACGCGTGTCGCCCCAGGAAATATCCAAGAAGTACAAGCGTCAAAGCTTGGGGATGCCCAAGGCATCCCCTTCTTCATCAATAAAAATCCCAGGTTTCTTCCAAACGCTTCATTTTTATTGTTTCATGCACAGTTGTGTTGTTCTTGGAGCGTCCTCTTTTTCGTTTTTGTTTTGGTTTTTAGTTTTCTTGGTTCGCTTAGTTTTCTGAATAAATTGGTTGGACCCCCTCTTTCATACATTTGGTTTGCAAATAGTTTGGTTTGGTTTGGAAAAGAGTAGGAAAGTTCATGCTTATGTGGTAAAAAGAGCTTGTTTTTTACTGTGGCCTATGCTTTGTCATGCCATGCTTGATATTGTTTTGGCTTTATGCTTAGTATTATTTGCTGTAGCATGACTTGTTATAAACAATTGAGATTGCTTAATGTGCCTTGGATGAATCATGCGTTGTTTTAGCATATTAAAGCATAGTATAGTGGTATTCTCCTTTGATGCTTTATTTGGGTTGACTTGGCGCATGCTCACACCATGTTATAACTATCCAAAGTCACCATAGCCTTTATGATACTTTAGTTTTCAACTTTTAGTATCACTTTATGCTTTGATCAATGATGTTTTGTCGCTCTGCATGATTATGGCCATTATTGCTCTCTTAGTTTGTCGCTCCCAGTCTTTTGCTAGCCTCCACAACAAAGTATGAGTTCCACTCATGCATCCAACTCCCTAAACCAAGTTATTCCAAAGAGTCCACCATACCTACCTACTAGCATTTGCTATTCCAAGTATATTCATGTTTTTATCTACCCTCCACTTGTTATGTGAAAACTAGTGATTAAAGCTCTCACGAAGTTGATGGCACACTTTACTTTTTGCCTCCAATAAACTTGAACCATTGGGTCCTTCTTTGTTGCGTATATGCTTGCGCTTTATAAGTTGAAATTAGCAGAACCATGTTCCATGGGGAACGCTTTCAACATTGCACTTGTACTTTGTACCACGTTGATATCATGTTCTTTTGCTTACGGATCCCGGCGGTATGAAATAAAAGTGGAACTTGTAAGATCATGGAGTTTGTATGCGTGTTAGAGAAACGCCTGGCCCGCTAGCCTAAGCCATGCCTAATCATGGTGGAAACTTGCACCATCACCATAATGAGCACTCTATGAAGCATCCTCAATAAAAACCTATGCAAATAGCAAATAAAAAGATCGCTGAGATGCTCATTGTCTGTTTGCCTTGTCATTTTGATTATGGGAAAGCTCCCGTATCATGTGCAAGGGGTATCCCGTTGGCGGTTCTTAATGATACACATATACTTACAATGACAAGAGTTTACTCGTGACTGAAGTTGAGTAGCATGAGAACCGGTCTTCGTAAGTAAGGGGCATGAGATTTCGGTTTATAACTTGTCAAGCATATCCTCTTAGTTGTGTCACTTTAACCTTAATCACCTTCAAGATGCTTATGATAGGGGCAATGAGAGCTGAAAACTACAAGTACCATAATTTTTGGAAGCTCTTTATGAGACTTGAATCCCTACTTCCTTTTACAAAAGGCCTTTCTTCCACCATTATATTGAGGCTCCACCTTCTATCTTTATGCACCTACTTTGAGAGCATAGTGGCCATTCTTAGTTCTATGTGCATTGTCCCAAGACTAGTTGATTGATGCATAACTTGTTATTGCTTGTTTTAAACTATTGTATCTATTCACTCTTATGAACTTTGAAGGTGTCCTATGCATTTATATTTGCTACTCTATTGAGGGACAAGCTAAATACTATTATGCTATGTTTTCTTTATGTGAAACAAACAAACGTCTTGCAAAGCATTGTTATTCATGAATCTTTTGTTTGTGCCTTTTCATGTTGCTTCATAGTTTCTTTGCTTATTGCTAGAACTTTGTATTTCATGTTATGATTGAAGTACTTTGATCAAGTATTTGATGGTGCATGTCACCTCAAAAATTATTCTTCTTTTTATCACTTACCTACTCGAGGACGAGGAGGAGTTACGCTTGGGGATGTTGATACATTGCAAATGTATCTATTATTTTTGATGTTCCATGCTTGGTTTTATGCACTTTCTTGTGTTTTGTCCACACTTTGGAGTACTTTTCATATGATTTCTTGGACTATTAACAAGAGCCACAATGCCAGCTGCCTGTTTTCTGCTGTTTTTGGTTCTAGGAAAGTCAGAAAATGAATATTCTCGGAATTGGAAGGGACAAAAGCCAAAGTGCCTATTTTTCCGAAAGTGATCAAGTGCCAGAATACGAGACGGAGAAGGGCCAGGGAGCCACCACACCACCTGGCCGTGCGGCCAGGCCTGGCCCGCGCCAGGGGGTGGTGTGGCCGCTCCCGGCACCCCCTCGGCCTCTCCTTCCACCTATATATTGCCCTCGGGACGAAAACCCTAAGGACCCAATCAAAAATCCACGGAAGAGTCTGTAGCCGCCGTCATCTCCATCCCTAGATCGGGAGGGATCTGAAGCTCTTCCCGGCACCCTGCCGGAGAGGGGAATTCACCCTGGAGGCCTTCTTCATCACCATGCAAGCCTCCGGTGTGATGCGTGAGTAGTTCATCCTTGGACTACAGATCCATGTAGTAGCTAGATGGCTGGTTCTCCTCCTTTGTGCTTTCATGTTTAGATCTTGTGAGCTCCGTTCATGATCAAGATCATCTATTTGTAATTCTGCATGTTGTGTTTGCGGGGATCCGATGGATATTGAGATGCTATTTCAGATTGATACGTTTTGTGTTTACTTTCTGTAAACTTTTACTTCTTTCCATTCGATACGTTTAATCCTTTGTTTTCCGCAAAACACGGTGAGATTGATAACCTCATCGCAAGTTGGGGACAAAGTTCTGTGGTTGTGTTGTGCAGGTCTCCATGTTGCTACTAGCACCGGTAGTGCGCCCTACCAAAGCTCAGCTAGTAACAACTTTGGGGTGTTTCGTTGCTCCTACTGGTTCGATTAAACCTTGGTTTCATAACTGAGGGAAAACTTACTACTGTGCTCATCATACCTTCCTCTTGGGGTTCCCAACGAGCTCTACGTCGAAAGTCGAGCGCATCAGTGATCTGTGGCAGAGACTTTTTGGCGAGGTCTGGCTTGTTTTATCATCGCTCGAGGGGTCCCTTCACGAAAGTTGTTTTGTTTGACCTAATGGTGGCGGCGCTAACTATACGACCGGAGCTATACAACTAGAATTTTTGCGCCAGTCGTATAATTGGTCATTAAAGCGTCTGCCTTCGCTTTACCGCTCCTAGTTTCTTCTGGTTGTTGGAAATCTCGTATCTTTGAATTTAATGTAGTGATTCCCATCTTCAAACGACATTATCTGTGCAGGAAAAATATAAAAGAAAGGATTGCATATCCCTCTGAATATTAGGCATTAGTGGCAGGGTTTAGAGAGATATTTCATCAAAATTATGAATAATATCCAGTTTAAATGTGGACATAGATGGCTATATTTCAGAGCCATCAACCTCTCCAAGCTTAAACTTGATCGTCCTCAAGCAAGAAAACCAAATTCAAAAAGGAACTCAACATTTAAACTGAAATAACGAGATGGTGATATTACTCATGATTGGTAGTCTCATGTTTCCTCCACTTCATATATCTGAAAAACTTCAGCATAGAGAGAGTAATGACAAGCATATCATATGGGTTTTATGCATCCTTATAGTGCAGCAAAATTATTGTTAGCATGGATGATTCAAATGATTAAACTTTATTCCATGTCATGTAATCAACTCATAGGCTTGCCTTTGAACAATAAAGTATAATCATGTAAATTAAGAGTGTGAGAGTTGTCATGAAAAGAATATACACTAGAGTATCTCAATTCTCCCACATGAATAAATCAAGACTTTTCAAGCACTACTTTTCTATTCATTGTCCTTCAAGAATTCTAGTTTTTAAGTAATTGAGAGAATGCCAAAGATTTTTATTAGTTTATCGGGCTGTGATGGACACTCGTGGCATCACTAAGGTTTTTGTTCCTTTTGCATAATGATTACTCATAATAGCTAGAGGAGTGATTCCATCATGATTACAGCTACCCGAGAGTGCCAAGAATCTTACCCACTATAGCATTGCTGCTACAAGTATTTAATCAACTCATAGCCAAAATCTAGGAGTTTCCTCGATGAATATTGTTCGTAGGCCAGCGGAGTTGTTGGCATCCCATGAAGTTTGACACGCATAAAGCTATAACATTCTTATGATTAATAAGTCAAACTTTGGCATGCTCACAAAACCGCTAAACATTAATTCAATCGAACAAATCCTTTCAAAGAGAGCTATCAAGTAAATCAACATTTTCAGTCGTGTTGAGTGTCTCTAGAAATAAACCTTCAAGACTGAGCACTACAACACCCAAGCCTTCAATTGTGAGACTTTTTTCTTATTACAATTGTTTAGCAATTTTTAGGCAAGACTTGGTTAATTACGAGAGCTGGAACAAAATGTACCCAATTAAATACCCATGCAAATGAAAAATCTTACTACAATACAAAGACCCACTCCAACAATATAATATCTCAACATTTACTACTAACTAGCATGGGTTTCTCAAACTTCAAAAGTGGGGAGTCATAAGGCATACCTCTCATGTTTGGTTCCACTTCTCTCTTCCTTTTTTATTTGTTTCTTGGAAACTCGAAGTCGATCGATCTCCTGCAAATACATGAAAACCTCGAGGCGGAAAGAAAAGAAAGAGGTAAAATAAGGAAAAATGGAGAAATCTTTTTGTGGTTTTTTAAGAGAGGGAATTTAAAGAATAGAAAATTGGCTGAAAAGCTCGGCTAGAAAGTCACGAAAGCAAATAGAAAGAACTAGACAATAAAAGTGTTGGGGAAACCAACACGAGTGCTTATAAACTCAAATAAAAACACAACCTCGAAATAAATAAAAGAAAATAAATGCCAAATAAAGATACATGAGGAAACTTCCCTAAGCTTAGGCTTTTGCAAGCCCTTCAAATCATTGTGGTGGCGGGAAAAAGTCGTTACTCCAGTTCACAAATTGAGTTCACAGGTTACTAGTTGATTCTCGGAGGTTGAAAGAGAGGCTATGCATCCTCTCCACAGTCCCTCCAAGTCCTTGGAAATCTTGGTATGTGGTGAACCAGGTTTGTGGCTTGTCCTCTTGGTAAGGAACTTCTTGCTCCTCCTCTTGGTCCTCATCCTCTTCCGGAATCTCCTCCTCGGGTTGGTGTTGCTCAACCTACAAGTCATATAGCAAACGTCCTTGCTCGATAGAGAAAATACCATTAGGCATTGGAGTGGGGTAGAGACGCCCAACTCCAGCAATATACAGATAATAAACACCACCTCTCCTAGTGAGCATTCCACAGGCTCTCAAAGTGGAGAAACCAACACGTCGCTCACCTAGGTCGATGCCTAGAGTAGTGGCAAGCACGGTGATGATGTGTCAACACCCGTTTTATTAATCCCAGATGCTTGTTATGCCAAACCTCACAATCCCAGGATTACCATTTTTGCAAGACATAATATAATTGGTACCACAGTACATCATACATTACAAACCATAATAAAGGTCTTACAAATAAAGGATCTCATGATCCAGTCTTAATACAATCAAAGCAGCGGAAAATAAACATAGTAGGGGCTCCATATTTAGGGTCACAGGCAATGCTGATGATGGGAGATGATCCTAGTTGTCATAGACCTCCTGCTGTCTATCTTCCTGGTAGTCCTCCTCATAGTCTGGCCATGAGAATAGCTAGGGACAAAGCCATGAGTACTCTTTAAGTACTTGCAAACTATCACTAATAAGTAAGGTAGTTCTAGTAGGAATCTTAAGCTCTAGGTTTAGTTGCAAAAATCCAGGTTTATTTCATAAGGAGTTCAAAAGTAAAGAACCTAATTTAATTTTCTACATCACCTAAGTGGGAACCTAGTTTTCATGTCCACAACCCTGTTGTGGTCAAGTCAAGGTCATAGTTCAATTCACATGTCATTTTTGAAAACATCTCACAACGGAACAGTATGGCCACTCCAACTATCCATAACCACGGACAAAGCTATTTGAATAGTTTTACACTCTTAAGAGGTGGTACACTTTCACCACAAAATTCGATACATCCGTCAGGGATAACCCTGAATCATCATACTTATTATGAGGATAATCAATCCTAGCCTTTCAATTACACAATCTAGTATAGGCACCTCCCCTATGAGCTTGGCCTCCCAGCCATGGCCATCTACCATCCTGGGCACTACATATGTGGACATTCACATTCACGAGGTAGCCTCAGCTCAACCTCTTTCCGTGAGGGAACCCATACTAAGGCCTATAAACTTCCAGTTAAGCCCTACCCAATTCAGGTATTGTGGTTGTACGGTAAAATTGGAATGGTATCGCATCCGAACCCAACCATCAGTTTTTATCAAAACCAAGGCTCATGCCTCAAGAAGTTTCATCATCAAATCATTTTGTGTTCATAACACATGTCAAAACATTTCAATAGAATGAACCATCATTCCAAGGTTTTCATAATCATTTTCTCCAAGTATTCCCATCTAAGTGATCAGTAGTAGTTTAGCACTAGCAACTAGCAATGAGGGTGTCACTAGGAAGGGGTGCCAATCTAGTGTACTAACCAAATCTAGTTTTTATGTTTTCTAATGACATCTAAGTATAACTACTTAGGCCTAGTTTTATACTCTTTATGGTATTTATCCTATTTTTCCAATACTCACAATTTACTAACTAAAGGGGAAGAACTTTGGTAAAAGTAAAAGAATAAAGCTTGTAAGTAAAATTTGGGATTTGTATAATCAAAGTTGCATAACCAAAGCATGCCTCATGCATCTTTCATAGGTTATCAAGTTTGCAAGTGTTAGCTTTCATAGTTCTAGCTTGCCTTGAGTACTGCAGTGGTTGAAGTTCTCTTCTTCTTCTTCTTCTTCTTCTTCTTCTTCTTCTTCTTGGTAGTACTCCTCCTCCTCGTATCCTGGGTCGGTACTATCCTCTATAAATGAATACGAGGTACACAACCACCAAACAATACTTAACTACTTCTATTTAGCACACTAAGGCTCACACTTGATGATCTAGCATCATCACAATCATCACATGAAATAAAGACCTAGTCTTATTTATCTTATTTTGGAAAAGTAATTTCTACTCACTGAAAATACTTAAGATTTAATATTCTCCAATTAAAATATGGGATCATGTTGACACATGTCATCACGACATATTCTAATACTTGGGAATGTGATTTAAAGTGGTGGTCACATTTTATAAAGTTTAAAATTACTTTTTAATACAAGTAAAGTGACTAGAAATGCCTATATAGCATTCTTTTAGTACTAGTCCAATGTCACTACATGTAAACCTACATATTTTTACATATCTAGATAGATCTTGTCAAATGTTATTTTTGAGAGTTGGAATCAACTCAAAAGCATTTATGGTTGATTTTTGAAAAATGTTTGAAGTGAAAAAAGCCTCTATCTTGTTATTTTTGGTATAGGTGATCTATAATTCCAAATGGTTGGAATCCAACATGCTTGGATAGATATTTTTAATACCGTTCTAACAAAATTGGAATCATGCAATTTGGTTCGGTGAATCTCTTTGAATTGATTTTTGCATCTACTGACAGAATCTAGTTTTAACTAAAATGGAAAAATCCTATTTGAATGGATGGGCTCTGCGCGGGAAACTAAATGGGCCGGCCCAATCTGCAGGGCAACGCAGTGGGTTGCTCACAGGCGGGTCCTACTGGTCAGCGACTCAACTAAACCGAAACAGTAAGTTTCAATCTGGGCCGTACGATTAGAGCGCGATCAACGGCTAAGCATCGTCGTCTCCGTCGCACAACTCCGGCGACACTGAACCCTAACACGACGGTGGGGGTACGTGGGGGCTCACCTTGGCTCCATCTAAGGTCGGCGATGTGGGTGACCGAACATGTCGAGGCAGACAGGTCGAATGGTGGTCGCGGCGGCTCCTGGGGCGGCTCCTAGTTCCAGTTCCTCTTCTCCTCTACAACGGCGGGCTCCGTTGAAATTCCGGCGATCTGGTGCTCGCCTTGCTCCGGGGAGAGATGTGGGAGGTGTCTGAGAGACAGGGGAGTGAGATGGTGTGGCAAATTGGAGCTAGGGTGGCCTCTATTTATACACCGACGAGAGGGACAGAGTGGCATGGCTCAGGCTCGTCGGTGACATCGTTGCAGTGAGCTAGCGGCATGGCTGAGGGTAGAGGTCAACGCGGTGCTTCAGGGCGATCGTCATGCGAGTGATGGCGCGGCAAGGGGTGGTCGAGAACGGTCAGGAATGGTCCGTGCTCTGTGCGGGAATGTCGGTGTTCGAGACAACGCACAGTTGCTACGGTCCACGCAGCGGCAAACGGGCATGTCTGGGGGGTAGCTGGGGTCACGGTGAGTGCGGGCATGCGTGGTGAGGGCTAGGTGTGGCGTGTGGGCACGTGTCGGCCGTGATGCTCTGGCGCGCTCTCGGCATGGCACACAGGGAAGTGGGCGGGGCGAACACGGCTGGTCCACGGCTTGCCTGTGATCGAGGGGTGGACAAAGGGTGGCGGTGGTGTGGCGCCTATCTCCTGGGCGTCGTGGGAGAGGGCGGCGAAATAGCCGCATGAACTCAAGATTTTAATTTTTGGCTAAAATTTGGTGAGTGTTCTAAGTACTTGCTTGATAGTCCAAGGTTGCTTGGGTTTGCCAAGGTGAATTGATTTGAGTGGTTTTTGAAAATTGGTGATGTATGCATATGAACTTGATTCAATGTTGCAATGTCCTTTAAAATGATTTGGAATTTGTTTCTGTTAGTTTGTAAGGTGGGCTTGGTTTAACTTTTACTTGGTCTAGCAAGGGGTGAAAAGAAATGGGAATGTTTCTGTTAGAAATCTTTTACTAGGAACACTCAAAGTGGTCTAGTGGGTAATTTTGGTCAAAATGACCATTTCCTTATTTGATTCCGATTTGATTTTATTTTCTTTTGATTTTGTTTGTAAATGGCCTAGATGATGTAATATTCATCTTTAAACCATTCCTTATCATTTGTAGCAATCAAACATGGCAATTGCACTCATTCATACACTAATGCAATTCACACATACACTCATATTAGATTTAATTAGAAAAGTTTTTTTGTTAACCCTAAACTTGGGTGATTTGAACTTGATAATATTGATTAATATTTTTGGGGTGTTACAAACCTTCCCTCCTTAAACAAAATCTCGTCCCGAGATTTAAGAAAAACTAGGAACTAAAGAAATCCGAAAACTCAGTCGTAATGTAATCTTCTCGCTCGCAAGTAGCTCCTTCTTCAGTATGGTTGCTCCATTGGATCTTGAGAAACTTGATACTCCGGGCCCTGGTGGTTCTGAAGGCTTCTTCCAAGATACGAATGGGTAGTTCACGATAGGTTAGATCCTTGTTGATATCTATAGCTCGGTGATCGATGTTCTTGAACAGTTCGGTCTTCTCCGGAACTTCTAAGCATTTGCGAAGTAACTAGATATGGAACACATTATGTATGGATGCCATCTCCTCTGGTAGTTCCAGGTGATACTTCTCCTCGGCGATTCAAAATCTTGAAGGGTCCAATATATCTAGGGGCTAACTTCCCTTTCAGTTGAAAACGTTGCATTCCTTTCAAGGGTGATACTTTGAGATACACAAAATCTCTGACATTGAAGGTTAGGTCTCGACGTCTCTTGTCAGCATAACTCTTATGTCTGGATTGAGAGGTCTTGAGGTGCTCATGGACTTTGTGAACCTTCTCTTAGACTTCTCATAGGATGTCGGGTCCGTAGATCTGACTCTCTCCTACTTTCGACCAATTCAAGGGGGTACGCCACTTCCTTCCATTCAGAAATTCAAATGGGGCCATTTGCAAACTGGCTTGATAACCGTTGTTGTATGACAATTCTGCGAAAGGCAGACAATCTTCCCATTTGGATCCATATTCTAGCACACAAGCTCTCAACATATCTTCTAAGAGTTGGTTGACTCTTTCAGTTTGTCCATCGGTTTGCGGGTGATAAGTTGTGCTAAAGTTCAGCTTGGGTCCTAATCCTTCTTGGAATTTCTGCCAAAATCTTGAGGTAAACTGGGTTCCTCGATCCGATACTATGGTCTTAGGGGTTCCATGCAAACTGATGATTCTAGCAATGTATAGCTCAGCTAGCTTCGAACTCTGGGAGGTGGTCTTGACAGGTATAAAATGGGCTACCTTGGACAGTCTATCAACTATGACCCAAATAGAGTCATTTCCCCTACTAGATGTAGGGAAATCGGTGATGAAATCCATTCCTACAGAATCCCATTTCCATTCTGGAATCTGCAATGATTGCAAAAGTCCCGCGGGTTGCTGATGTTACGCTTTGACGCTCTGACATATATCACACTTGGCTATGTAGCTTCCGATTTCTCTCTTCATCTTGTGCCACCAAAATTGCTCCTTCAAATCCTGATACATCTTCGTTCCTCCGGGATGGATAGAATAAAAAGTATCATGAGCTTCCTGCATAATGACTTGTTTCAACTCCAAATTTGCTGGCACACAGATATGTCCTTTGTACCACAAAACTCCTTCTTCATCTTCGGTGAATCCAGGTACCTTCCCTGTACCAATACGACGCTTGATTTCGTCGATACTTGCATTGCCTTTCTGTGCTTCCTTGATCTGACCGATCAAAGTGGGTTGAAGTTCAATACTGGGTAAAAATCCTTTGCTAACTAGCTCCGTTCTAAACTGCTCCAACTCTTCATGCAAAGTTGGCTAGGCTTCTTTTATCATGGTGTGTAATCTACACGGCAATCTGCTAAGAGCATCCGCTACCACATTGGCCTTGTCGGGGTGATAGTGAATGTCAAGGTCATAATCCTTGATTAACTCTATCCATCTCCTTTGCCTCATATTCAGCTCCTTCTGGGTGAAAATATACTTCAGACTCTTGTGATCCTAATAAATCTCACAGTGGTTACCCATAAGGTAATGATGCCATGTCTTTAAGGCTAAAACTACGGCTGCTAGTTCTAAGTCATGGGTAGGGTAGTTTTGCTCATGTTGTTTTAGTTGTCTAGACAAATATGGTATGACATTGCCTTCTTGCATCAACACACATCATGCATCACAATACACATCAAAAGGCTTCTTGATATCCGGCATAATCAAAATTGGGGATGAAATGAATCTCTTCTTGAGCTCTTGAAAATTGCTTCACATTTGTCCGTCCATTCAAACTTCTAATCTTTCTTCAATAGTTGGGTCATTGGTCTTGCGATGCTTGAAAATCCTTCTAGGAACTTGCGGTAATATCCCGCTAATCTAATAATGCGCGGCTTGGGTTTGAGTGGTTAGGGCTTTCCATTCTTTAACATTCTTAATCTTGGTGGGATCGACAACAATTCCTCCTACCGATACGATATGTCCTAGGAATCCTACTTACTTTAACCAGAATTCACATTTGCTAAACTTAGCATACAACTGATGTTCTCTAAGGGTCTCAAGGATGGTTCTCAGGTGTAGCTCATGGTCTTCTTCTGACTTGGAATAGATCAGAATATCGTCGATAAAAACAACAACAAACTTATCCAGGAAGTTCATAAAAATCTTATTCATGAGATTCATGAAATAAGAGGGGGCATTGGTTAATCCAAAAGACATGAAAATGTACTCATATAATCCATATCTGGTGGTTAAGGCAGTCTTTGGGATATCCGTTGCACGAATCTTGAGTTGATGATAACCAGTTCTAAGATCAATCTTAGAAAACACTCTGGCACTAGTCACTGGTCAAACATATCCTCTATCTTCGGGAGTGGGTACTTGTTCTTGATGGTGACATCATTCAGTTTCCGGTAATCCGTGCACAAACGGTTACCTCCATCTTTCTTATCCACAAACAAAACAGGCGATCTCCATGGTGATGCACTTGGTTGAATCAGACCTTTCTCCAGCATAGCATCAAACTGCTTCTTTAGATCCACTAATTCAGATGGGTTCATACTATAAGGTCTCTAAGCTATGGGTCTAGTTCCAGGAACTAGTTCAATGATGAACTCGATATCCCGATCTAGGGGCATACCAGCAATTCATCTGGGAACACGTCGGGGTATTCACAGACTACTCTGACTTGGTCTAGGGTTGGTTGGGCTAGACTCTTGTTGCATTTGAATTGACGGGGCAACGTCTCAGATACATGCTCTACTGATACTCCAGTGCTACTGGTCATGGTTATGGCTTTCCTGGCACAGTCGATTAATCCTTTATGTTTCGACATCCAATCCATTCCTAGTACTACTTACAAACCTTTGGTTCCAAGTACTATTAGATTAGCATAAAAATCTATTCCGTGGATTCTGATAGGTGCAACCTTACAAATTTTTCTAGCTTTGGTGGTTGAACCAGGTATTTGAACTATCATAACATGCTTCAATTTTGTTGGTTGAATCTTACTAGTGCATGCAAATTCTTCTGTAACAAACGAGTGCGATGCTCTAGAATCAAACAACACTCTTGCAAGTACTGAGTTAACAGAAAACATACCCAACACGAGTTCTGGCACTTCCTGAGCTTCTTCAGCATTCATGTGGAACAGACGACCATTGCGGTTGAGTGAGTTCCCTAGGGCAAATCTCCTTCCAGGCTGAACACGACGTTGCTGCTGAGTAGGTGCATTCACATTGGTGGCTACTACAAGCTTCTTGGGGCACTCGTTGGAGTAGTGACCCTTGACTCCGCATTCAAAGCAAGTAATCATAGACTTTTCTTTTCCTGCAATAGGCACAACATTGCTTCCAGTCCTTGGGGCAGTATTGTTGTTGTTGATGTTGGACTTGGGCGTTGCACGATTGAAGTTATTGGAATTTCCGGGGTTATTGTTGTGGTTTCCTCCTCCACGATTGGGATAGCTTAGACGAGACATAGGGGGTCTGTTGTTTCTCGGGGCATATCCTGCAGAGGGGTTGGGGCGATACTTCTGGGTATGGTGGGATCCAGGATGGTGCATCAAGCGACGCTTGTGATTGTCATTGGCTTGGTTGATCTTCCCTTCCATGTGAATGGCAGAGTCCACTAAAGCTTCAATATCATCAAAGGGAATGTTGACTAGCACGGTTTGCATCTCATCATGCAGTCCATTCAGGAATCTCTCCTTCTTCTTTGCTTTGGTGTCAATCTCATCAAGGGCATATCTACCTAAAGATAAGAATTTGTCACGATAGTCCACCACAGTCATCCTTCCTTGCTTCAATTCTCTGAACTCATCCCTCATCCTCTTAATCAGACCTGGGGGCACATGCGTCCGGCTGAACTTGATTTTGAACTCATCCCAAGTCATCATCTGACCTCCGTTCATGGTACGAGTGCTATTCCACCAGGCTCTTGCATCACCTGCCAGATAATGGGTGGAAAATAGTACTTTTTCATTGGCCTAAACTCTTGCGACCTCTAAGTTGTTCTCCGTGGTTTGCAGCCAGTCATCAGCATCTAAGGGCTCTTCAGACTTATTAAATATAGGGGGATTGCTTGAGCTTGGATCCATGGTTATCCTGGTTTCTGTGGCCTTGATTATTGTGGGACATCTGAGCTATCTATTGTAGAGTGGCTAAGTTGGCTTGACGTTCGGCTCTACTAGCTTCACGGTCAGAAACTAACATTTGCAGAATTTGCAACATTGGGTCTTGAGATGAACTGCTTCCACCGGGATTTCCACGAGTCATCTGAAGATTGAGATAGATAATGAGATAAGAGGGAAATTTCTAGGGTTCATGGTTTTGTTTCAAAAAGCTTTAAACTTGGAGTTGGACTCAGTTTTTGTAAACTAACAACTTCCTCTCATTCATTCATTCAGTCCAAGCATGCAATACAAACACACACCACAACACAAATAGAAAACAGATGGTTTTAAGAACCATTCTGTGAAACTACGATAAAGTGGGACTAGGTACAACTCATTCCTACGGTAATGCTCAAGTGCATCTAATCATCATCAATGAAGGTGGAATCATCATCATCAGTGTGGAAATCCATGGCCTCGTCCTCCAGGTAGTAGTCATCATCACTGAGGTAAGAATAGAGATCTCCACGGATATCTTCACCTTCCTCCTCCTTTGCTTCAAGCTGGATTTCCTATTCACGGATGGTCTTCTCGAGAGTGGACACTGATGTCTACGCACTTCTATTCTTGTAGACAGTTGTTGGGCCTCCAAGTGCAGAGGTTTGTAGAACAACAGCAAGTTTTCCCTAAAGTGGATTACCCAAGGTTTATCAAACTCAGGGAGGAAGTGGTCAAAGGTATCCCCTCTCAAGCAACCATGCAATCAACATACACGAAGTCTCTTGTGTCCCCAACACACCCAATACACTTGTCAGATGTATAGGTGCACTAGTTCGGCGAAGAGATAGTGAAATACAAGTGGTATGGATATAAGATAACGGTGCTAGAAAATACTTTGATGGCGTGGAAGAGACTAAAGACAAACAGAAATAAAGATGGCAGCAAGCAAACATGTAATAGATCTAGTTGCAAATGGTGTTTCAATGTTTAGAAACAAGGACTAGGGATCATACTTTCACTGGTGAACACTCTCATATAAATATATTCTTCTTCATGATACTACGATGAACTACTTGATACATTGCAAATGTATCTATAATTTTTGATGTTCGATGCTTGATTATATCCACTTTCTTGTGTTTTGTCCACACTTTGGAGTACTTTTCATATGATTTCTTGGACTAACCTATTAACAAGAGCCACATTGCCAGTTGCCTGTTTTCTGCTGTTTTTGGTTCTAGGAAAGTCAAAAAATGAATATTCTCGGAATTGGACGGGACAAAAGCCAAAGTGCCTATTTTTCCGGAAGTGATCAAGTGCCAGAATACGAGACGGAGAAGGGCCAGGGAGCCACCAGACCACCTGGCCGCGCGGCCAGGCCTGGCCCGTGCTAGGGGGTGGTGTGGCCTCTCCCGGCACCCCCTCGGCCTCTCCTTCGGCCTATATATTGCCCTCGGGACGAAAACCCTAAGGACCCAATCAAAAATCCACAAAAGATTCTATAGCCACCGTCATCTCCATCCCTAGATCGGGAGGGATCTGAAGCTCTTCCCGGCACCCTGCCGGAGAGGGGAATTCACCCTGGAGGCCTTCTTCATCACCATGCAAGCCTTCGGTGTGATGCGTGAGTAGTTCATCCTTGGACTACGGATCCATGTAGTAGCTAGATGGCTGGCTCTCCTCCTTTGTGCTTTCATGTTTAGATCTTGTGAGCTCCGTTCATGATCAAGATCATCTATTTGTAATTCTACATGTTGCATTTGCGGGGATCCGATGGATATTGAGATGCTATTTCAGATTGATTCTATCATGTCTTTGTTATTTGTGATCTTGCATGCTTTCTGTTGTTAGTAGCTATCTTGGCCAAGTAGATGCTAGCAACTCCAAGAAGTAGTATTTATGCTCGATAGTGGGTTCATGCCTCTGGTAATCTAGGGAAGTGACAGAAATCTCTAAGGTACTAGATGTGTTGTTGCTACTAGGGATAAAACAACAATCCTTTGTTCATAGAAGAATCATATTGTTTACTTTACACGCAGTTCGTAAAGCAATAATCTGTTGCTTGTAACTTAATACTGGAGGGGGTTCGGATGATAACCTGAAGGTGGATTATTAGTCATAGATGCAGTTGGATGGCGGTCTATGTATTATGTTGTAATGCCCAATCAAGTCTCAAAGGAGTCAAGATGATAAGTATATGCCGTTGCCGTTGCCAGGGAGTCAAGGACATCTTCACAAGGGGAGTCCCTCATAACCAATCTCTTTACTTTGTTGTTTTTGTTTTGCTTAGTTTCTTTTGCTTTGTTTGCTTGTTTTGTTATTCAAAAATCCAAAAAAAATAGTTTTACAAGTTTACTTTCTTATTTGAAAAACACAAAAAATTAAGTCTCATTTAGTTGTCACCCCTTCCTTAACTCACCATGTTGATCCCCAAGTTCACCCTGAAATACCTTCCAATTGGTAGTGGTTCTATAATTGGGAAAGATAACATTGAAGAATTCTTTAATCATGTTAGTAAGCATGAAGATACTGAGGATAGATCCCTTGTAGAACTTGCTCCAAACTATGCGATTGCTGCAGCTTCTTTAATTCACATGTTAAAAGCTAGGTTTGTTAACCTCAACCCCTTAATGCAAGTAATGTTTCTTAAGCTTAAAGAAATTGAGGATCCTGAAAAGAGGGATTTCATTCTAGAATCTTTGTTTAAGGAGTTCTATGATGTTGCCAAGGAAGCTAGAAAAGTTTTTGAACGTTTCAATATGCTAGGCTCATGTGTAGATGTTGTTGGTACACGAGAAAAGATGAACAAAACCGAACCTAATGGGGAGGAACCTAAGATACCAATACCCTTTAAACTAGTAGCAATACATGATGCCATAGAAAAGAATCTTGATTGGATTGTTCCTGCAAACCCTTTTGATGAGAATAGTGAACACAAGAGCATTGAGAAAGGGTCCTCTAGAACTTACTTGGATGATATACCTTGTCTTGTTGAAAATATTTCTGGTATTGATCTTAATGCTTCTTCATTTGAGTATACTTGATCCTTTTTCTTGCTTCTTATGCCTATATTAAATGCGTTAAAGAAAAGTACTTATTGGGAGATAACCCAAATTTTTCCGATGAGTCTTGGAAGTTATTAGCTCTGTAATAACCTCTCCTTATCTTTTTTATTTGCTTTTTGTGCCAAGAGTAACCTCTAATGAGAGTGAAGTAATGATTGGGAAAGTTGCTGTCCCGAAACAGATTTTTGTGCTTCACCGTAAAAATTCGTGAGAGAGCTCTGTATGTATAATTGAGCTGTAATTTTTTGTGCTTCTGCCCCAGGTTGTTATATAACTTTAGTTAGTTTAACACGTTTTGATTTGAGCAACATAAGGTCTTTGAAAAAATTCGTCTTTATCTGATGGTCTGTTTTGACAGATTTCTGCCATTTTCTGCATTTGCTTCTTGTTGGTTCCTTCTTGAGTTCTTTTGGGAATTGAGATTTTTGAGGGAAGTTCTACAGTAGCTAGTGTTCTAATGGAAGTTTATTTGGTGTTAGAACTGAACCTTGAGACTTATTTATCTTGAGTGCACTAATGTTGCTAATGAGATTGTGTGAAGTTTTGTATGAAGGAAAAATTCCAGGTGTATGGAAGGAATGAGTAATGAGATGAAGGATGGACTAAATCTCAAGCTTGGGGATGCCACGCGTGTCACCCCAATAAATATCCAAGAAGTACAAGCGTCAAAGCTTGGGGATTCCCAAGGCATCCCTTCTTCATCAATAAAAATCCCAGGTTTCTTCCAAATGCTTCATCTTTATTGTTTCATGCACAGTTGTGTTGTTCTTGGAGCATCTTCTTTTTCGTTTTTTTTTGGTTTTTAGTTTGCTTGGTTTGCTTAGTTTTCTGAATAAATTGGTTGGACCCCCTCTTTCATACATTGGGTTGCAAATAGTTTGGTTTGGTTTTGAAAAGATTAGGAAAGTTCATACTTATCTGGTAAAAAGAGCTTGTTTTTGACTGTGGCCTATGCTTTGTGATGCCATGCTTGATATTGTTTTGGATTTATGCTTAGTATTCTTTGCTGTAGCATGACTTGTTATAAACAATTGATATTGCTTAATGTGCCTTGGATGAATCATGTGTTGTTTTAGCATATTAAAGCATAGTATAGTGGTATTCTCCTTTGATGCTTTATTTGGGTTGACTTGGCGCATGCTCACACCATGTTATGACTATCTCAAGTCACCATAGCCTTTATGATCCTTTAGTTTTCAACTTGTAGTATCACTTTATGCTTTGATCAATGATGTTTTGTCGCTCTACATGATTATGGCCATTATTGTTCTCTTAGTTTGTCACTCCCAGTCTTTTGCTAGCCTCCACAACAAAGTATGAGTTCCACTCATGCATCCAACTCCCTAAACAAAGTTATTCCAAAGAGTCCACCATACCTACCTACTAGCTTATGATATTCCAAGTACATTCATGCTTTTGTTTACCTTCCACTTGTTATGATAAAACTAGTGATTAAAGCTCTCACAAACTTGATGGCACACTTTACTTTACTTGCCCTTAATAAACTTGAACCATTGTGTCTTCTATGTTGTATATGCTTGCACTTATTTGTTGGGAATTAGCAGAACCATGCTTTCATGGGGAACGCTTTCAACATTGCACTTGGTACTTGTACCTAATTGATATCATGCTCTTTTTTATATGGATGTCGTCGGTGTGAAATGAAAGGGGAGCTTGTAAGTCCATGGAGTTATGTATATGTGTTAGAGAAACGCCTAGGCCGCTGGTCTAATCCATGCTGACATGGTGGAAACCTGCAGTGTAACCATAATGAGCTGTCTATGAAGCATTCTTCTTATAAAAAAGGGTCCTATATTGAGAAAAGAGAAAAAGAAAAAAAGAGATACTATGAAAAGAGGAAAGAGAGAAAAAAGCACCATATTCCCATGGTAAATAAGAAGAATGCTGAGATGCTCATTGTCTGCTTGCCTTGTCATTTTGTATGGGGATTCTTCCGTATCATCGGGCAAGGGGTACCCCGTTGGAGGTTCTCTATGATACACATGTACTTACAATGACAAGAACTTACCGGTGACTAAACTTGAGTAGCATGAGGAGCGGCCCTCGTATACAAGGGACATGATATTTCTGACTTATACTTCGTCAAGCATGTACACCATAGTTTGTTCACTTTAACCTTAATCACTTCAAGATGCTTATGATAGGTGCAATGAGAGCTGAAAGCTATAAGTACCATAATTTTTGGAAGCTCTTTATGAGACTTGAATCCCTACTTCCTTTTACAAAAGGCTTTTCTTCCACCATTATATTGAGTCTCCACCTTCTATCTTTATGCACCTACTTTGAGAGCAAAGTGGCCATTCTTAGTTCTATGTGCATTGTCCCAAAACTAGTTGATTGATGCATAACTTGTTATTGCTTGTTTTAAACTATTGTATCTAGTCACTCTTATGAACTTTGAAGGTGTCCTATGCATTTATATTTGGTACTCTATTGAGGGACAAGCTGAATACTATTATGCTATGTTTTCTTTATGTGAAACAAACAAACGTCTTGCAAAGCATTGCTATTCATGAATCTTTTGTTTGTGCCTTTTCATGTTGCATCATAGTTTCTCTGCTTATTGCTAGAACTTTGTCTTTCATGTTATGATTGAAGTACTATGATCCCAGCTTTGAATGTTTTGTAAATACTTTGATCAAGTCTTTGATGGTGCATGTCACCTCAAAAATTATTCTTTGTTTTTATCACTTACCTACTCGAGGACGAGCATGAGTTAAGCTTGGGGATGTTGATACATTGCAAATGTATCTATAATTTTTGATGTTCCATGCTTGGTTTTATCCACTTTCTTGTGTTTTGTCCACACTTTGGAGTACTTTTCATATGATTTCTTGGACTATTAATAAGAGCCACAATGCCAGCTGCCTGTTTTCTGCTGTTTTTGGTTCCAGGAAAGTCAGAAAATGAATATTCTCGGAATTGGAAGGGACAAAAGCCAAAGTGCCTATTTTTCCGAAAGTGATCAAGTGCCAGAATACGAGACGGAGAAGGGCCAGGGAGCCACCACACCACCTGGCCGTGCGGCCAGGCCTGGCCCGCGCCAGGGGGTGGTGTGGCCGCTCCCGGCACCCCCTCGGCCTCTCCTTCCACCTATATATTGCCCTCGGGACGAAAACCCTAAGGACCCAATCAAAAATCCACGGTAGAGTCTGTAGCCACCGTCATCTCCATCCCTAGATCGGGAGGGATCTGAAGCTCTTCCCGGCACCCTCCCGGAGAGGGGAATTCACCCTGGAGGCCTTCTTCATCACCATGCAAGCCTCCGGTGTGATGCGTGAGTAGTTCATCCTTGGACTACAGATCCATGTAGTAGCTAGATGGCTGGTTCTCCTCCTTTGTGCTTTCATGTTTAGATCTTGTGAGCTACGTTCATGATCAAGATCATCTATTTGTAATTCTGCATGTTGTGTTTGCGGGGATCCGATGGATATTGAGATGCTATTTCAAATTGATTATTGATTCTATCATGTGTTTGTTATTTGTGATCTTGCATGCTTTCCGTTGTTAGTAGCTATCTTGGCCAAGTAGCTGCTAGCAACTCCAAGAGTTAGTATTTATGCTCGAGAGTAGGTTCATGTCTCTGGTAATCTAGGGAAGTGACAGAAATCTCTAAGGTACTAGATGTGCTGTTGCTACTAGGGAGAAAACAACAATCCTTTGTTCATAGAACAATCGTATTGTTCACTTTACACGCAGTTCATAAAGCAATAATCTGTTGCTTGCAACTTAATACTAGAGGGGCTTCGGATGATAACCTGAAGGTGGATTATTAGTCATAGATGCAGTTGGATGGCGGTCTATGTATTATGTTGTAATGGCCAGTCAAGTCTCAAAGGAGTCAAGATGATTAGTATATGCATGTATTGCTTTCTCGGTGTCTGTCAATTGCCCCACTGTAATTTGTTCACCCAGCATGTTATCTATCTTAAGGAGAGCCACCTCTAGTGAACTATGGATCCTGGTCCTTGTCTTTTACATTCAATCTAGAATCTTTTACTGCTTTGTGTTTACTTTCTGCAAACTTTTACTTCTTTCCGTTCGATACGTTTAATCCTTTGTTTTCCGCAAAACACGGTGAGATTGACAACCTCATCACAAGTTGGGGACAAAGTTCGGTTGTTGTGTTGTGCAGGTCTCCACGTTGCTACTAGGACCGGTAGTGCGCCCTGCCAAAGCTTAGCTAGTAATACCTTTGGGGTGTTTCCTTGCTCCTACTGGTTCGATTAAACCTTGGTTTCATAACTGAGGGAAACTTGCTGCTGTGCTCATCATACCTTCCTCTTGGGGTTCCCAACGAGCTCTACATCAACCACGAGCCATCACTACTCTTCGTTTGGACACTCTAATCAACGGTAGGTCTATAACAGCACACCTCAAAGTTCATCTTTCCCATCTAAAAAACCCCACACTGTCACCTTGAGCACTAGATGAGTCCAACAAACACCACAATTTCATAAAGACATCCAACTCCAAATATAACTCATAACAAGTATTTGTAATCTCTAGCCTAAGTGCCACCATGGTGTGCACGCTGTCACTTTCACACACATGGGGAGAGCAGAGATCTATTAAAGCACTTGAGTAGCAAGGTAGATCTATAGATTCCAAAGCTCATTATCACAATATGATCATGCATAGAGAGAGAGATGAACACATAGCTACATGTAGAACCCTTAGCCTCGAGAGAGAACTACTCCCTCCTCATCATGGGAATCAGCAAAGATAATGGAGATGGTGATGGAGATCGATGGAGATGGCTCCGGGGGCACTTCCCCATCCTGGCAGGGTGCCGGAACAGAGACTTTCTGTCCCCCGAATATCCCCTTCGGTGGCGGCGGCGCTGCGGAACTTTTCGTGGATTTTTGATTGACGATCTAGGGTTTTCGTATTGGGAGGCTCTTATAGGCGAAGCAGGCAAGGTTGGTGGCCAGCCAAGGGGCCCACACCATGCCCTGGCGCGGCCTGGGGGGACCCGCGCCATGGGGTGGTGTGGCTCCACTCCCACTCTCCTTCTGGCTCTGTGAGTCCTCCGGGAAATATCAACTTTGGCTTTTGTCCGGTCCAATTCCGAGAATATTCATTTTCTGACTTTCCTAGAACCAAAAACAGCAGAAAACAGGCAACTGGCACTGTGGCTCTTGTTAATAGGTTAGTCCAATAAATCATATGAAAATTACTCCAAAGTGTGGACAAAACATAAGAAAGTAGATAAAAACAAGCATGGAACATCAAAAATTATAGATACATTTGCAATGTATCAGCCACCTTCTTGCGAAGACAATCGATGATGCGATCCTTCTTGTCACGCTGTAGACGAAGTGATTGGTGCTCCTTGGTGAGGATGGCGAGGGTCTGGTCTTTCCTGACTGCAATGGCCTTGTTATGGTTGGCGTAGGCATGGGCGTTGTCTAGCTCCATCTGTCTATCATACAACATGAAGTCGAGATTATCCACCTGGTGCTTCAGCTCCCGGTGTCCTGGCATCTCAAATGGCATTCCCATAGAATCACGCCTTGCATAGTGAGAAAAGCAAGTTCCGATGATCTGGTTGATGTTTTGTGCACATAGATGGGCAAGAGCTTCTTGCATGGCCCTGGCTAGTCTGTCTAGCTAGTTATTCTCCCTCAAGCTGAATTGGATCTTCTCCAAGGTAGGTGCTTCCATCTTGCCTCTGGTATCTGCAACTATCAGCCACTGTAGATCTCCTCCCACGTGATCATTGAGTTGTGCCCCGAAGAACTCCAAGTGCGAGCGCTCAAGATACTCTGCAAGTGCATCTAGATCCCCCTCAAAGATCAGGTGGCCTCCGTTGCCCAGCTAGTAGAATTTGCTATACTTGACCTCCATCTATAAGAATTTAGGGTGAGCAAGTTAGTGGGGTGATAAAGTGTGTCAAATTTTATGTAGGATTGCAAGAATTTTTGAGGAACATGATTTTTTTAAAAGAATCTCAAGGATAAGAGTTGGAATAGGTTTTCATAAATACTCACTTCTTTTGTTTTGAAACTACGTTTTTGTGTTCAAACGTCCATTCTAACTAGGGCATCCTATGGTCAACCTGGCTCTGATACCAACTTGTCAACACCAGGTTTTTTAATCCCAGATGCCTGTTATGCCATACCTCGCAATCCCAGGATTGCCA
The DNA here is from genome assembly GCA_910589775.1 of Avena eriantha. Lineage (NCBI taxonomy): Eukaryota > Viridiplantae > Streptophyta > Magnoliopsida > Poales > Poaceae > Avena > Avena eriantha. Next base: position 495,168,859 of record OU342743.1, read on the forward strand.
TTTTTGCGAGACATAACATAATTGGTACCACAGTACATCATCCATTACAAACCATAATAAAGGTCTTAGAAATAAAGGATCTCATGATCCAGTCTTAATACAATCAAAGCAGCGGAAAGTAAACGTAGTAGGGGCTCCATCTTCAGGGTCACAGGAAATGCTGACGATGGGAGATGATCCTAATTGTCATAGACCTCCTGCTGTCCATCTTCCTGGTAGTCCTCCTCATAGTCTGGCCACGGGAATAGCCAGGGACAAAGCCATGAGTACACTTTAAGTACTCGCAAACTATCACTAACAAGTAAGGTAGTTCTAGTAGGAATCTTAAGCTCTAGGTTTAGTTGCAAAAAGGCAGGTTTATTTCATAAGGAGTTCAACGGTAAAGAACCTAATTTAATTTTCTACATCACCTAAGTGGGAACCTAGTTTTCATGTCCACAACCCTGTTGTGGTTAAGTCAAGGTCATAGTTCAATTCACAAGTCATTTTTGAAAACATCTGATAACGGAACTGTATGGCCACTCGAACTGTCCATAACCACGGACACGGCTATTTGAATAGTTTTACACTATGCAGAGGTGGTACACTTTGACCACAAAATTCGATACATCCGACAGGGATAACCTTGAATCATCATACTTAGTATGCAGATAATAAATCCTAACCTTTCAATTACATACTCTAATACAGGCACCTCCCCTATGAGCTTGGCCTCCTAGCCATGGCCATCTATCATCCTGGGCATTGCATAGGTGGACACTCACATTCACGAGGTAGCCTCAGCTCAACCTCTTTCCACGAGGGAACCCATACTAAGGCATATAAACTTCCAGTTAAGCCCTACCCAATTCAGGTATCGTGGTTGTACGGTAAAATTGGAATGGTTTCGCATCCGAAACCAACCAATAGTTTTTATCAAAACCAAGGCTCATGCCTCAAGAAGTTTCATCATCAAATCATTTTGTGTTCATAACACATGTCAAAACAATTCAATAGAATGAACCATCATTCCAAGGTTTTCATAATCATTTTCTCCAAGTATTCCAATCTAAGTGATCAGTAGTAGTTTAGCACTAGCAACTAGCAATGAGGGTGTCACTAGGAAGGGGTGCCAATCAAGTGTACTATCCAAATCTAGTTTTTATGTTTTCTAATGGCATCTAAGTATAACTACTTAGGCCTAGTTTTATACTGTTTATGGTATTTATCCTATTTTTTCAACACTCACAATTTACTAACTAAAGGGGAAGAACTTTGGTAAAAGTAAAAGAATAAATCTTGCTTGTAAAACTTGGGATTGGTATAATCAAAGTTGCATAACCAAAGCATGCCTCATGCATCTTGCATAAGTTATCAAGTTTGCAAGTGTTAGCTTGCATAGTTCTAGCTTGCCTTGAGTAGTGCAGTGGTTGAAGTTCTCTTCTTATTCTTCTTCTTCTTCTTCTTCTTCTTCTTGGTAGTACTCCTCCTCCTCGTATCCCGGGTCAGTACTATCGTCTATAAATGAATACGAGGTGCACAATCACCAAACAATACTTAACTACTTCTATTTAGCACACTAAGGCTCACACTTGATGATCTAGCATCATCACAATCATCACATGAAATAAAGACCTAGTCTTATTTATCTTATTTTGGAAAAGTAATTTCTACTCATTGAAAATACTTAAGATTTAATATTCTCCAATTAAAATATGGGATCATGTTGAAACATGTCATCACCACATGTTCTAATACTTGGGAATGCGATTTAAAGTGGTGGTCACATTTTATAAAGTTTAAAATTACTTTTTAATACAAGTAAAGTGACTAGAAATGCCTATATAGCATTCTTTTAGTACTAGTCCAATGTCACTGCATGTAAACCTACATATTTTTACATATTTAGATAGATCTTGTCAAATGTGATTTTTGAGAGTTGGAATCAACTCAAAAGCATTTATGGTTGATTTTTGAAAAATGTTTGTATTGGCAAAAGCCTCTTTCTGGTTATTTTTGGTATAGGTGATCTATAATTTAAAATGGTTGAAATCCAACGGTCTTGGATAGATATTTTGAATACCGTTCTAACAAAATTGGAATCATGCAATTTGCTTTAGTGAATCTCTTTGAATTGATTTTTGAATCTAACGATAGAATCTAGTTTTAACTAAAATTGAAAAATCCTATTTGAATGAATGGGTTGTGCGCGGGAAACTAAATGGGCTGGCCCAATCTACACAGCGCGGTGCAGCGGGCTACTGACAGGCGGGTCCTATTGGTCAGCGATTCAACTAAACCGAAATGGTAAGTTTCAATCTAGGCCGTGCGATTAGAGCGCGATCAATGGCTGAGCATTGTCATCTCCGTCGCACAGCTCCAGCGAGACTGAACCCTAATGCAACGGTGGGGGTACATGGGGGCTCACCTGGGCTCCAGCTAAGGTCGGCGATCGGGGCGATCGAACGTGTCGAGGCCGGCCGGTCGAATGGTGGTCACGACGGCTCCTAGGGCGGCTCCTAGCTCCAGTTCCTCTTCTCCTCTGCAGCGGCAGGCTCCGGTGAAATTCCGGCAATGTGGTGCTCGCCTTGCTCTGGGGAGAGATGTGGGAGGTGTCTGAGAGACAGGGGAGTGAGATGGTGTGCTGAATTGGAGCTGGGGTGGCCTCTACTTATACACCGGCGAGAGGGACAGAGCGGCATGGCTCGGGCTCGTCGGTGACGTTGTTGCAGTAAGCTAGCGGCATGGCTAAGGGTAGGGGTCGACATGGTGCTTTAGGGCGATTGTCATGTGAGTGATGGCCCGGCAAGGGGTGGTCGAGAACGGTTAGGAATGGTCCATGCTCTGTACAGGAACAACGGTGTTCAAGACAACACACAGTTGCTACAGTCCACACGGAGGCGAACGGGCATGTCTATTGGGTAGCTGGGGTCATGGTGAGTGCAGGAATGCGTGGTGAGGGCTAGGCGCGGCGTGTGGGCGCGTGTCGGCCATGGTGCTTTGGCGCGCTCTCTGCATAGAAGACAGGGAAGTGGGCACGGCGAACGCGGCTGGTCCGTGGCTTGCCAACGATCGAGTGGTGGACAGAGGGTGGCGGTGGTGTGGTGCCTGTCTCCTGTGCATCATGGGAGAGGGCGGCGCGGTCTGTGGCGAGCGGGGCTTGGTCGACCGTCACGGTGAGCTCGGGCGGCGCTGCACTGGCGCAAACGGCAAAGGGGGAATGTGTCCACTGCAATGCTAGGTGCTAGGGGAGACCGGGGGAGAGAAATGGGGCACTAGTGGCGATTGATCACTGCTTAGAACAGTAGAAGTCAGGCAGTGGTTTATTTGTGTCTGCAAGGTGCTCGACCAAATGGCCGCATGAACTCAAGATTTGAATTTTTGGCTAAAATTTGGTGAGTGTTATGAGTACTTGCTTGATAGTCTAAGGTTGATTGGGTTTGCCAAGGTGAATTAATTTGAGTGGGTTTTCAAAAATGGTGATCTATGCATATGAACTTGATTCAATTTTGCATTGTCCTTTAAAATGATTTGGAATATGTTTCTGTTAGTTTGTAAGGTGGGATTGGGTTCACATTTACTTGGTCTAGCAAGGGGCAAAAAGAAATGGGAAAGTTTCTGTTAGAAATCTTTTACTAGGAACACTCAAAGTGGTCTAGTGGGTAAATTTTGTCAAAATGACCATTTGCTTATTTGATTCATATTTGATTTTATTTTCTTTTGATTTTGTTTGTAAATGGTCTAGATGATGTAATATTCATATTTAAACCATTCCTTATCATTTGTAGCAATCAAACATGGCAATTGCACTCATTCATACACTAATGCAATTCACACATACACTCATATTAGATTTAATAAGAAATTTTTTTTTGTTAACCTTAAACTTGGGTGATTTGAACTTGATAATCTTGATTAATATTTTTGGGGTGTTACATGATGCCTCTGCCTGTGCTTGGTCCTTGGCTTTGGGAGGATTGGTGCTCCAAGTAGCACACAAGGATGGCACCCAAGTTGAGTGACAAGTCGCAGTTGATGTAAGCAGCCTTTGCCAGGACTCAGATGTTCTCCTCATTGAGTCTTGTGAACTCTTTTCTTGCATGCAAGGTGTTGGCAATAACATAGAACAACTAGTGAATTGCAGCATGTTGAATATTCTTCCCCTTGCTTACTCTATTGTTGAAACTCACTACATTATAATATTATTCAGGGGAAGGATTTAAGACAGTAAAGGATGAGCGTAAGGCATGAACATTATTGTTTGACAAATTAAAACATGCGCACCATTCATCTATTGTTAAAGTGTAGTTGTTTTTCATCCGTCGGAAAGAAATAGTGTCCTCTCCTTGCCATTTTTTAATGGTGCTTTGCAACGAACTTAGAAATTCAATGGTTAAGCGGTGATAAGTAGGAACATCATTGTACACAAAAATTTGTAGGCCAGCTCTATTGCAAAGTAAATTGAAGTCATGAGAAATACCGAGTTGGTTCAATATAATGGGACAAGCCCATTTGGTGGCCTTCACTTCGCGGTTCTTGATCCTGTTGAAATGGTCATGTTGGAGCTCATCCTTGAACCGTATCCCGATGCGTTCTTGAGAGATAACCCAAGAAGCGCTAGTGGTGGCACGAGGACGAGTTTGGCTCCTTGTGTTCACAATCTAAAACATTGAAGAAATACAAAAATAATTTTTTTGATCCAACAACAGTAAGTATAATATATTTCTCATCATAGCACACTAAAGAATCTCCTCAAAAATAATAATCTAGACAAGAAAATCATGGAAATTGGTTCATAGTAGGTCTCATCCTAGATTGATAATGACAATAGATCGAAAATGAATTTGCAAAAAGTAATTGGAGTATGGGAGGAGAAACATACCGTAGATCACACGTGTGCAAGGAAATCGAACGAAATTGAGTAGAGATGAAGATCTCTTGAGGTTTTGAGAGAGTTTGGAGGTAGAAGAGAGAAAATTGATTGAAGTTTTCGAGTTGGAGGTATCTTCCCGTGCGATTTTGTGGTCAGATGCAACTGTACGGGTGCAACTATACGGCCGGAACATTGTGTTCCCGCCGTATAGTTGGCCTTCTGTCTAAAATTTAGGGTTTCCTCCTAGCGGCATAGCTATACGGGCGCAACTATACGGTCAGAACAAAATGTTCCTGCCGTATATTTGGTCGTTAAACTATCTGTCCCTGGGAAAGAAAATATACAAAGGCATCGATATCTATACGACCAGAACTATATGGCCGTAAATTTTATGCCCGCCGGATAGTTGGTCGTTAAACTCTCAGTACATTAGAAAGAATTCGTACGGAGGCAGTGATATCTATACGACCGGAACTATATGGCCAGAATTTTTATTCCTGCCGTATAGTTGGTCGTTAAACTCTCAGTATATTAGAAAAAATATTGTCGATGGCAAAGATATCTATTCGACCAAAACTATACGACCGAAATTTTTATTCCTGCCATACAATTGGTCCTTAAACTCTCTATGTTCATCAAAAAATTTCTATTTCTTCGAGAATTACTTCTTTTCCTATAACTTAGTGATATACCTTGTTTTTGATAGAAAATTGACAGTAAAAATTGTCGACCAACAACATCATGTATGTAGCAGAATTTTAAGTACTACCGAACTTCTTCTCCTCAAATGGAGTTTTCTCGCACTCTTTATTAAACATAAACTTAAACTAAAAACTAAAAACTATAACTCAAACCTTTATTTAACATGGGTTCCCTCCCATGGAGCGCTCTTTTACAGTTAATAGCTTGACCTTGACAATACTCACTTGGGACAGATGAGTGGAACACCCACTCCAAAGTAATTGACCTTTAAAGTGATGGCCTCCTTTACGTCATGTTTGACTTTCTTTTTCCTAGGGAAATGGATAACAAAAGGATCTCGCGAAGGCAATTGCAGCTTCACGTTCCCTTCATGGAGGTTAATTAAAGCCTTTATAGTTCTCAGGAAAGGACGACCTAGTATTATAGGAGCAATAGTATCTTCAGGCATGTCAACAATAACAAAGTCAATTAGAGCAGGACAACCCTTAATGTAAACTAAAGTGTTCTCCTTAGTTCCTATAGCTCGTTTATAGGTACAATCTGCTAGATGCAATTTTAATTCAGTAATTTCAAAGGAGCCAAGATTTAACTTGTTAAAAAGACTCTTTGGAATTGTTGAGACGCTTGCACCTAGATCACAAAGTGCAGCTATCTCATTGGTTCCAATTTTTATCTCAATAGTTGGCTCAAATATGTCATCTAGTTTAATAGGTAACTTTTCAGCATTTTTCTTGTATTCCTCTTCAAGCTCGCGTAACTTAATTGCTACTTGATCAACAAAGTGTTGATTCATGGCTTCATAGTTACCTTCACTTACCGGAATTTTGACGTTGATCCTCTTTACGAGGTCTTCGATGGTGTATCTTGGTGAGGGGCATTGCTATAATCAAGTTCTTTAGGATCCTCTCTTTGGATCCTCATCATTTTGAGTTCTTCAACAGGATTGGGCTCAGCTTTACCTACAAATTTAGCTAGAATGAGAGTTGACTCTCGGTTATCTTACCTAGCTGTGCCCCAACGATCCTCATTCTTTCTTGGAGGGCCTGCAAATCATTTCTCAAACTAACAACTTGGTTAGTTAATTTACCAAGCATAGCATCATGGTTCTCCATTATTTTGACAAGAATATTGTTTTGCTCATTTTGTGAGTCTATAAAAGACTTATGTGTTTCTTGGATACTACCATTACTAGTTCCCATATTATTATTAGAATTACCCACAGGACTAGAATAATGTTTCTGAAAGTTAGGATTGTAACTCTTCTTCCAATCAGGGTTGTAATCATTACGAGCTACAGAGTCTATTTCTTCAATATTTGTTTCAGGTGTGGCTCTTACCTGGGTTTCCTTACCTTTTACGGCTAGTATAAGCTTATCCAACTTAGCATTGAGTTCTTCATTTTCTTGTGGTGAGATGGAGTTCACCTTCTTCATGTTTGATCTATCCACATACCATTGAGCATGGTTGTCTTGCATATTGTCTAATAGCTTCTTTGCTTCGGTAATATGTTTACCCAAACGTTCCTCCAGCTGTAGTATCAAGCATAGACTTAGAAACATGATTAAGAGCATTATAAAATAAATGGAGGATTAACCAATCTTCGATCCCATGACTAGGACATTTTCTTAAGAATTCTTTCATCCTCTCCCATGCAAGCGCTAGTGGGTCACGCTCTTCCTATATAAAGCCGGTAATATTAGATCGGAGTTGCATAGTCTTTGCAGGTGGGAAAAATTTAGTCATAAATAAAGAAGTACATCCCACCCATGATGTAATAGTATTTCTAGGCAAAGATAGCAACCATTCTTTTTCTCTCCCTCTTAGAGAGAAAGGAAATAGACGTAATTTGACCGCATCAGGGTCAACGTCTTTTATACGCATAATATCACATATTTCAGTGAAAGTATTCAAGTGGATACCTGCGTCTTCAATAGCAGAGCCTCCAAATTGATTCTGTTGAACCAAGCTTAAATAATGGGGCTTAATTTCATAGTAGTCTGCAGCAATTGCTGGCTAAGTAATAGGAGTACGCAAATAATCATTGTTGGGAGTAGCAAACTCCCCAAGCTTCTTTTCAGCCATATTTCCAATGTTTTTAGGTTTTCTTAAACAAAGAACTATAATAGTAAAAGCAAGAATTTAAAGGCTAACTAATTTTTTTGGTTTATCAAATAAAGACCGAAAGGAAACTAACAAAATTAAAAACAATAATTAAAACTAGCAAGGTTCCTAATAACCTCACTAGGGTAGCTATTGCTTCCCCGGCAATGGCGCCAGAAAAAGGGTTAATACCTTCGATCCGGATTACGGATGTAGTATAGCTTCTTTTTCCCTAGTAGACCTAGGTTATCGAATCCTCGGGAAGCGAATGCATAGTGAAGTTACTTTAACAGACCTTCGAGAGTTTTAGAATTCCTTTTGGGTTTTTACCGGACCAATAGCTTGCATCTTTTTGTTGTTGTCGATGATGGAGAGAGAGAGAGCGAGAGCCTAGGGCATTCGGTTTCACATGTAGCTGTGCAAAACATCTGATGAGAATAAAAGATAGAAATAAAGTATGCATGTACTTATTAGAGAAAGATAAAATATATGTGGGTAGTGCATCCATAATTGCTATTGCCTCTGCAACCGCTTACAGTAATAACATACTAGTCTCATCCATAGAAGAAAGAGAACTAATGATATGCATAGTGATGTCACTGTTAATCCCAAGTAAATCCCTCCTGCAGATCAGTCATTACTCATACTCCCTATACCTGGATCAACCCTCAGGGTCTTGGGTACCTGACAAGTTCTTGGATTGAGGCAAGAGAGGATACAATAATCATAATGTCATACAAACTAACACACAATCCCATCTATGATAAATAACATGCACAAACACTACATGGCTAGGCTGAAGCCCTTAGCCCAAGGAGAATTACTCACATATAGAGATGAGATCAACAATCACAAACATTGTAATGAAAATCATAAGATTGATAACAATAGTCTTACAATGTCGCTAATCGAAGAAGATATCTACTATTACAAGTGGTGGAATATGGCTATGGAGATGGAGAAGGGTTTTGAGATCTGGAGGCGGCTGGTGATCTGTGGTAGAGACTTTTTGGTGAGGTCTGGCTTGTTTTCTCGTCGCCCAAGGCTTCTTTATATAGGGGTCCCTTCACGAAAGTTGTTCGGTTTGACCGAACGGTGGCGGCACCAACTATACGACCGGAGCTATAACAGCCGAAATATTTGCTCCGGTTGTATAGTTGGTCGTTAAAGCGTCTGCTTCCGCTTTACGGCTCGTGGTTTCTTTTGGCTGTTGGAAATCTTATATCCTTGACTTTAATGTAGTGATTCCCATCTTCAAACGACATTATCTGCATAGGAAAAATATAAAACAAAGGATTGCATACCCCTTTGAATATTAGGCATTAGTGGCAGGGTTTAGAGAGATATTTGATCAAAATTATGTATAAAATCCAGTTTAAATGTGGACGTAGATGGCTATATTTCAGATCCATCACTCACCTCAACAAAAAAATAGTATATGGTCGCACTATTGGGGATATATTTTCCAGGTATACCCATGGTGACTTGCTGACCAGGGTGGCCCACTTGTGGGTCAGATCTATGCTCCACGCGTGGCCCAGTTAGGGAAAGAAGATGGAGGCCCATCCGGCTATGGGAAGGCCAGAAGACTTACCGACTTAGGCCTATAGATAGGCTTGTAGTCCAAGTTGTACTTTGTACCGACTTAATATCATAGCCGGATAGGGTTCTCCCGTAAACCATAGGTCGGATGGCTACATAAGCCAACCCAGAGACCAGCCTTTAGGACATGACAAATTTCAACTCGCACAGGTGAAACCAATCCTTGTAATCCATTGTAAGCTCCGGCTCTACCGATATACTGGATTGCTAGCAGGAGTAGGACCGTCCATCGCAGTCAGATCTGAACCTGGCTAAGCTTGTGTGCTCAACATCCCGGATCACCGTACATCTTACACCCCACCTTTTCCCATGCCTCGAGAACCCCCTCATGGCAAACTTGTGTTCTATGCAACGACAGTTGGCGCCCACCATGGGGAAAGTGACCTTTGGATCTGCATTCCGGGTAGAATCTACGAGTGCAAGAATTGGCAAAATAATCACCGTTGGGCATGTCCTCTACACCGGTGATACCCCCTCGTCCTCCTTGATGAGACCTGGATTCTAGCTAGGGAGGCTGTGACGAGCTACACCATCATGCCAATCGGCGATATCAACATCTACCTCATCTTCGCTGAACCTGCCCAACCCACCCCAGTGGTGATGAACGAGGCATAAGAAACTTCTAGGTCCAGTTTGAGATATCAGAAAATCCTAATCCCACCCAGCCCACCCCTAAGGTGGAGATCATGGATAAAGATAAATTCCAATCAGAGGAAGATCTCCCTGTCAAGGTCGAATCTTAGGAAGACCAAAGCTGCAATAGCTCTAGATCCGGTTCTACCGATGATGGAGCAGAAAAACAATTCTGAGGCACATAGTGCGGTGGATGATGGTACTTCGTCATGTCAACCTGTATGCCATCCTCGAGGCCATTAAAAGTTTCAAGGAAGCCAAAGCCAAAAGCCTCACCCACCTCAGAGTGCATGGATCTCACTTTATCGACTACGTTGGCTATACATCCGGATCTGTCAAGGATGGATCCGACAACGACTCGGTAGTGGACGCGATCAGAGCAAACACCGACACACCAGCTTACCTAAGGGAATTTATGACTTTGACAGATTTTCGGGCGTACAAAGAAGAATTCGAGAAGAAATCAACTCTAGAGCTGCACAGGAAGGAGAAGGGTCACATCTGAGTCCGTACAATAGTAAGGATGAGGGTTATAGCGAAAAACATCCCGACTCACAAAATGACATGAATCTCAGAGAAAATCCAGTGGTCCAAGTGTCTGAAAGTACTGATGGGAGTCTCTCCCCAGGAAATGAGCCCAAAGATGTCTTTGCCACTAGTACCTAGAAGGTCAACACATTAATGAAGAAGAAGAACAAGACTTCGAAACAAGATCTTCTAGAGGAAGAGGAGTTGACGAGGTTGTCTAGATAGAGGACTCAAAGGGTGCTCTGATACCTCATAAGCCAAAAGAATCTCCGGTGGATGGTCACGTGGTTACCCCAAGTGCATGTTAGCTCTACAGAGAAGCACTAACAAACGCCAATCCCAACTGCCTTGGAGCTCAGGCTGGAGGAGTTGGAGCAAAGGGACGAAGCCCTAGAAGAACATCATTTACGACTCCTTGGCGAAGAAGGTCATCTCGTCGAGGAGAAACAGTTCCTCAACACCAACATTGCAGATACGGAACAATTCAACTCCATGTATCATCAGAAGACCCGGAACGGCCTTATACTAGCCGACAAAAATCTGGATGTCCACAAGAACCTCTTCTAGGGTAAAACCAATGACATCATCATAGGATAGCCTCGGCTCGACAATAAGGGAAACCAGATCTACTGAAGGGAATATGCTCAAGAGGCAATAATAAAGTTGGTATTATCTTATTCCAAGTATATGATAGATGTTTATTTTTCATGCTATAATTGTGCTAATTGGAAATGTTAATACATGTCTGTTTAATAAACAAATATATAGAGTTCTAGTTATGCCTCTGATATAAACCAGCTCGTTGATTGACAAGATGATCAAGGTTTCCTGATCATGGACATTGGATGTTGTTAATAACAAGGTCACAACATTGGTGGAATGATGTGATGAACATTCATCCAAAGTATAGTAATATGATCAAATAAATTATGTTTAAATTACTATAACATCATGCGAAGTAACTTTAGTCCTTAGACCATGAGATCATGTCAATCATGTTGGGTCCGCAACATAGAAAACAAAAATTTTCTACGATGAGAACTATACGCCAAGATCTATCTATTACGTACAGAGCAACGGGTGGACATACATCCATCGAGAACTTACCCTCGAAGACAACGAGTTTTGTTAACGAGTAGGAACTCGTGGTTGATGTAGTCGTACACTTGCCGATCTCAAGATCGTGATGAAGTCTAGCAGGTCCGGCTCCAACACGTCCATAAGATTCAGCTCCAGCACCACCAAGTCCAGCACCGCAAAGCAGTGGTGCATCCGTGATGGCACACACGTCCGGTACCCCGACAACCTCCGTCTCTCGCTCCAGCAAAGCAGCGGAAGCAGCAACTCCTTTCCAGATAAAGCCACCGGAAACATGTATCTCGCTAATCCGAGACCATGGGGAAATAATACTAGAGGGGGAGAGAGATCCTTCACAAGGAGGTGTGTGTGAGAAGTGAGGAGAGGGTGGCCTTTTATAGGAGGAGGGGGTTCCCCTCCTTCATGGCCGGCGCATGGAGGAGGTGTCTCTTCACCTCCTCCATTCATGTGGTGGTAACTCCTCCACATTAAAATGCCTCTTCACATTCCCTTTTAAAGTCTCCACTTTAAATGCATTAAATTTCTCCAAATTTAATGCTCTCTCATTTAATAAAACTCTTTTATTATTTTTATTCAGAATTTTCTAATTACTTTAATTAACAAACATTCACATAAAACCCCCTGCAACATTTCAATATTACATGCAGAACCAATTTCAGCAATTTCATCCGAAACAGTTTTGGCGTCTATTGAAATAATTCCAGCGCTTTCTTAAATCTTTATCTGAAACATATTTGCTCCAAATGGTGTCGGTATCCCTTAAGTGTGTCACCCTACGGTTCGCGAATAATGCAGACATGATCGAGACCCCTCTCCGATCAATAATCAGCAGCGGGACCTGGAGATCCGTACTGACTCCTACACATTCAACGATGACTTCTGTGATCGTGAGAACCTTTAACGCTAGTAACTAAATCCCTTTGTCTCACGATATATTACATGTCCGAGATTCGATCATCGGTATCTCCATACCTAGTTTGATCTCGTTACTGACATGCACTCTTTTCTCGTTCCCGTAATATAACATTCTAGTGATCACATCACTTACTTCCAAGCTATCTTAATGTGATATCACCGAGAGGGCCCAGAGTATATCTATCCGTCATCGGGATTGACAAATTCCACTCTTGATCCATGAGCCTCAACATAACACCTTCGTATCACTGAACCCATCTTATAGTCACCCTGTTATGGTGTGACGTTTGATGTTATCAAGATACTCTTCCGGTGTTAGCAATTAACATGATCTCATGGTCTAAGGATAAAGATTACTTCGTATAGTGTTATAGAAATATAAACATAATGACTTTCATCATAATGCTATACTTCGGATGAATGTTCATCACATCATTCCACCAATGGTGTGACATCGTTATTAACAACATCCAATGTCCATGATCAGGAAACCTTGATCATCTTGTTAATCAACGAGCTAGTCTATAAGAGAGGCATAACTAGGAACCCTTTTTGTTTATTAAACACACATGTATTGACGTTTCCGATCAATACAATTATAGCATGCAAAATAAACATTTATCATAAACATGGAATAAGATAATAACCACTTTATTATTGCCTCTCGGGCATATTCCCTTCAGTCTCCCACTTGCACTAGAGTCAATAATCTAGTTTGAAAAACTTTGCGTTTTGAACACCTATGGCTTTATTGTCTTCCATATACGCTATTGCTAGTGGTTAACATAATCTCCTGATCTGACAGTTTTAGGTCCGTGTGTATTTCCATGTCTTTGCGTCTCTACGCATCACTCATTCTCAAATGAGATTGCATTGTATAAATTTGGTCTTTTGGTGAGACCTTTAGTTCGTTCGGCTCAAAATATGTTGATATTATAGTCACACAATATATCTTCATAGTATTAGTCCACTTTAAACCACACCTAGTTTGATAACAAACTACTTAACACAAATGCCCTCCTTTGCTGCTACTATAGCAGTTATATACTTACCCTTTTGTTGTAGTATCCGTCACAATGTCTCAACTTTGGAACTCATCCAAATCCATCATGGAACATCCTTTCAATTACATTGTGCCACCCATAGTATAAATTGAGATAAATTTAATTTGTATCTTGTGACAAAACTAGTATCAATGTAACACTTTACAATGAACCACCTTTAACTATTTGTCACTTATACATTATATATTCTTAGTTCTTCCAAAGCTCATAAGAATATCTTTACTATTGTCCAATGATCATCTTATGAATCATTCTGGTATATCCTCATAACATTTAGAGCATAGGACATTTTGGATATATACATATCATGGTATAATCGATCAAAATCTTTATGTGATTTTACTCACCAAGTGTTGAAACACTTGAATTTTTGATACAATCCTTTCCATGCAGCAAGAACCTTTCTTGTTGTTTCCATATTGAACCCTTTCAATAGCTCATATATGTATGTCTGGCACAACCATATTTGGGCCTTAATCTATCCATATAGATATTGATGCCAAATATTCCGGGTTTGCCCAAGTCTTTCATCGTAATCTTATTTTAATGAAATTCTTAACTTGTGTCAATACAAGATACATCATTTCCAATCAACAATATGTCCTCTACATAATGTATTAGAAATATGTCTCAGCGCTCCCACTTAATTTCTTGCAATGCAAGCATCTTCATCATCTCCGATGAATTTAAACTCTTTTAATAGTTTCATCATGGTAAAGATTCCAACTCCGCTATGCTTACTTCAACTATTGAAGTTTGCATGCCCTTTTAGCACCCTTTGAATTAACAAAACCCTTTGGACCGTGTCATGTACACGTCCTAGGTAACCGTTCTATTATAAGAACATTCTTTTGTTTATTCAACTACCATATACCAAATTATATGTAGTGGTTGCTACATTAATCCGTCAAGACTAAATATCGCTATGAAAGATCAAATCTTGTCATAGTCAACTCCTTGAACATTGTCGTAAACTTCTTTCTGACATGTCCACTATTTCATAGATGTTAAACATCCATGTCTTATTTCTTTATAAATCCAAACACGACCGATAGGCTTCACGCCTTTCCGGAGGGTCTTCCAAGTTCAGAAACTTGATTTCTCGTGTATGGATACTATCACGGATTCTATGACTTCTAGTCATTTTATGGAGTCAGGGCCCATCATCGCTTCTTTGCATGTAGTCCGTTCATCATTGTCAAAACAATAACGACTTGCTTATCAAATCTTACTATTTGATTCTTACCGACCCACACGGTTCTATAGGAACTCTAATCTCCGAGATCACACCTTTTGTAATCACGGGAGCCATGAGCATTGTGGCCGCCACCGGGACAATTTCTGGCGCTGCGCTACTTAGCACATATAGCTAAGGTTCAACAAACTTATCAAAGTTCTATTGTCCTCCGACTTAACTTTTCGCAAAAAATTCCTTCTCAAGAAACTTGACGTTCCAAGTAACAAACTCTTTTGTCCTCGGTGTTATGGAGAAATTCCCAACAAATTCTTTGGGATAACCTACAAAGACGTGCTTATCCGACTTTGGTTGTAAACATTTTACTTATGCATAGCATACCAAAATTTAAGAAAAGACAATTTGGGTTTTATCCCAAACCATAACTCATATGGTGTCATTTCAATGGATCACGATGGTGCTCTTTTCATTGTAAAAGCGGTAGTCTCTAAAGCTTCAATCCTTAAAACATAATGGCAGTTTTATAAATGACACCCTTGATCTTACCTTGGCAAACATGGTTTGATTTCATCTCTCGAATATGCCATACTCCTATGGTTTATCGGGAAACACAAATCATGGAACAATTCCTCAAGTCTTAGGTGTTTTTGCTAAACATGTAACTCAAATATCTTCCTTTATGATCGAATCATAAACTCTTTATTTTCTTGTTACAATGATTTTCCACTTCATCTTGAAAGTCTTTGACCAACTTTCAAATGTTTCATACTTCTTCCTTATTAAGTAAATATATAGATATATTCACTTAAATTTTTGGAGAAAGCATATGAAGTAAAAAGATGCATCGCATATGGCTACACATAATGGACTATGTACATCAGCATGCACAATTTCCAATAAGCTAGTCATCCGTTCCTCTTTGGCCTATGAACGGAGTTTCAATTATCTCGAGAAAAGTCTCACAAGCGTCAATTGATCAAAATCAAAAGACTCCAAAAATCCATCAACATGGAGTTTCTTCATGTTTTCTTTCCAATATAATTTAAATAGCGATGTCACTTCATAAGTGATCTTTCAATCATTTGTCTTGCGACATTTTAGCAATAGTGTTTATGGATGTGATTTCTCCCACTAGACTTGTAAAAGTTCATCCATCCTTTATGGAATACGGTAATTATTTGAACAACCATTGTTCTCGTAATACCAGAACAAAATAACAATTATTAAAACAAATCTTGAAGGCTAGGTTTGACGACAACGAAAAGCACAATAACACTTTATTGTTTTCGATGATCATCATCACTTACTCTCTTGCTAGTTACTTAGGCCATTGCAGTGCATGAATTGCGTTGTCCTGTATGACACTTCATACCAACCAATTCGGTATCCAATACCGGTATCCAATACCTAAGAACCACATTGTTCAATAAGCAAGGAATACAACCATAACATGTATATCTTCTATATACCCAAGCTGGACATTTCCAACTTTTCTTTTCTGCCAAATATTTTATAGATTCTCTTTCAGCAATTCCTTTTCCTTTTAAAAGAATCTATCAACATCAATAGTGGTGTCATTCACATGACACATGGTACAAAGCTTGTATATAGTCAAATACTAATACCTTTGGACTTGCACTTTGAAGTGGATCACCCTTTCAAAAATCCATTCTTTAGTAATCTATTAGTGTAGTAAACATTTTACTTACATCTTCTATTCATCCTTATCATGACAACTTTCATGATCAAGCTACTATAGCCTATAAGGAAGAATGACGAGTATAATTTTAGTTCCCAAAACCTTTTGGGAAATCCGGATGCTTAGCATCTCCATCCTTCACAAATTCTCATACAATATGAGAGCATGTATTTTGCTAAATTATACTCTATCATAATGCAACCAAAAACATTGTTTCAGATATCTCAATATCTTTCACACATGATGGTTTCTGAAACAATTTTCAGCTCCAATATAATCTTGATATTAAAACAACTTTTGGATATCAATAATCATGGAGGCAAACATGATACTTTAGAAACTAACATTGGAATTCTTACTCTTGATTTAAGACTACTTATTAAACTTCATGGAGTAAATAGAGTTTGCTGAAAGTTTGCAATAGGACTTATAGACTTTAAATTGACATTCAAAACAATACAATACCAATTCGTAAAGTAAATATCCCGAATTCTATAGTTCTATTATCTCAAATAAAAACTAATCATAAGGTAGAAAACAAATGCCAATGACTACAACAAACTATGCAAATTCAGTTTGATTTAATTTATGACAAATTTGGTTCGACTAATCCAAATTAGAAATGAACTCCCACTCAAAAACGACATTCCTCATGTCTTTTTGGTGATTACATGAACCAAATCCAGTACACCAAGTCCGATCATCACGTGAGTTGATGTAGCTTCAAATGCGAGCATCTATATGGGCATCATATCAACTATATGACTCATGCTTAACCTTTCGGTCCGTGTTCCGAGGCCATGTCTGTACATGCTAGGCTCGCCAAGTAAGAACCTTAGTACTCGCATGTGTAAAACTGTCTTACACCCGTTTGTACGAAAGCGTAGAGTCGAGTACACCCGATCATTATGTGATGTCCCGAAATACGATCCACAAAACGTTGCATACTTAAGGAAGAACACATTTTTTATCTTGATATCTAAATGAGGGATCATCTTACAATGCTACAGAAAGCGCCATACTAGCAATATAAGATGCTAACATCTAATGTGTAAAGTGTGATGATATGGTCCATGCATTTGATCTCTATCACTTCCACCGTGGTATGATCTCTATCATTCCTTTGTGTGTAAGGCCAAGGTCTATGGAACTTACACGTTGAGTGTGTTGTAAGAGTATCTATCGTACATCTACTTACAACAATACCATATCAAGACACTAGCCCATCAACGAGCTAAACTAGACGCCTCTAATTTATCAATTGCAAGTTTTACGTGGCTTAGGGCTTTTGGAGATAGAACCGTTCTTACCTACGAACATGAACCACAACGAGGATAACCAAATTATTAGCAACTCGTTGTAAATCAGATATTGACTATAGTAGGAGAGACAAACACCCGCCAGCCACTTATGCAAAACTAGTTGCATGTCAGTCGTGGAACCGGTCTCATGTACGATGACATGTAAGGTTGGTCCGGGCTGCTTCATCCCACTATGTCACCAATATCCAAAATACATAGAAGATGCAATAACATGATCATCATCGCCCACATATAAACATATGTGTACTACCCATGCAAAGCACCTATGCATAGATCAGGCTATGATACCACTGTTGGGTCCGCAGCATAGAAAACAAAAAATTCCTACGATGAGAACTATACGCCAAGATCTATCTATCAGGTACAGAGCAACGGGTGGACATACATCCATCGAGAACTTACCCTCGAAGACAACGAGTTTTGTTAACGACTAGGAACTCGTGGTTGATGTAGTCATACACTTGCCGATCTCAAGATCGTGATGAAGTCTAGCAGGTCCGGCTCCAGCACATCCATCAGATCCAGCTCCAGCACCACCAAGTCTAGCACCGCAAAGCAGTGGTGCATCCGTGATGGCACACACGTCCGGTACCCTGACAACCTCCGTCCCTTGCTCAAGCAAAGAAGCGGAAGAAGCAACTCCTTTCCAGATAAAGCCACCGGGAACATGTATCTCGCTAATCCGAGACCATGGGGAAATAATACTAGAGGGGGAGAGAGATCCTTCACAAGGAGGTGTGTGTGAGAAGTGAGGAGAGGGTGGCCTTTTATAGGAGGAGGGGGGTGCCCCTCCTTCATGGCCGGCGCATGGAGGAGGTGTCTCTTCACCTCCTCCATTCATGTGGTGGTAACTCCTCCACATTAAAATGCCTCTTCACATTCCCTTTTAAAGTCTCCACTTTAAATGCATTAAATTTCTCCAAATTTAATGCTCTCTCATTTAATAAAACACTTTTATTATTTTTATTCAAAATTTTGTTAATTACTTTAATTAACCAACATTCACATAAAACCCTCTGCAACATTTCAATATTACATGCAGAACCAATTTCAGCAATTTCATTCGAAACAGTTTCGGTGTCTATTGAAATAATTCCAGCGCTTTCTTAAATATTTATCTGAAACATATTTGCTCCAAATGGTGTCGGTATCCCTTAAGTGTGTCACCCTACGGTTCGCGAATAATGCAGACATGATCGAGACCCCTCTCCGATAAATAATCAGCAGCGGGACCTGGAGATCTGTACTGACTCCTACACATTTAACGATGAATTCTGTGATCGTGAGAACCTTTAACGCTAGTAACTAAATCCCTTTGTCTCGCGATATATTACATGTCCGAGATTCGATCATCGGTATCTCCATACCTAGTTTGATCTCGTTACTGACATGCACTCTTTTCTCGTTCCCGTGATATAACATTCTAGTGATCACATCACTTGCTTGCAAGCTATCTTAATGTGATATCATCGAGAGGGCCCAGAGTATATCTATCCGTCATCGGGATTGACAAATTCCACTCTTGATCCATGAGCCTCAAGATAACACCTTCGTAGCAGTGAACCCATCTTTGTAGTCACCTTGTTACGGTGTGACGTTTGATGTTATCAAGATACTCTTCCGGTGTTAGCAATTAACATGATCTCATGGTCTAAGGATAAAGATTACTTCGTATAGTGTTATAGAAATATAAACATAATGACTTTGATCGTAATGCTATACTTCGGATGAATGTTCATCACATCATTCCACCAATGGTGTGACCTCGTTATTAACAACATCCAATGTCCATGATCAGGAAACCTTGATCATCTTGTTAATCAACGAGCTAGTCTATAAGAGAGGCATAACTAGGAACCCTTTTTGTTTATTAAACACACATGCATACGTTTCCGATCAATACAATTATAGCATGCAAAATAAACATTTATCATAAACATGGAATAAGATAATAACCACTTTATTATTGCCTCTCGGGCATATTCCCTTCAAATCACTAACACCGGAAGAGTAACTTGATAACATCAAACGCCACACCATAATAGGGTGACAATAAGGGTGGGTTCAGATACTCCGAATGTGTTATGTAGATGCTCATAGATCAACAGTGGGATTTGTCCACCCGTTGATGGAGAGCTATACTCATGGCCCTCTGGATGATATCACATTGACATAGCTTGCAAGCAAGTGATAAGATCACTAAGAATGTTATATCACGGGAACGATGGTCGATTCTTGGACATGTAATATATCGCGTGAAAAAGGGATTTAGTTACGACGTTAAAGTTTCACATGATCACTAGAGTCATCGTTGAATGTGTGGAAGTCAGTACGGATCTCTAGGTCCTGCTGCTGATTATTGATCAGATAGGGGTATTGATCATGTATGCATCATTCATGAACCGTAAGGTGACACACTTAAGGATACTAACACCAATTGGAGTAAATATAATACCAGAGAAAGAATTTAAAAGCACTGGAATTATTTTGATGGACATCGGAATTGTTTTGGTTCAAATTGCTAAAAATGGTTTCAGATGTAATATCGAAATATTGCAAGGGGTTTTATGTAAATGTTTGTTAATAAAAGTAATTAACAAAATATGAATAAAATAAGTAAAATAGTTTTATTAAATGAGAGATGCATTAATTTTGGTGGAAAATAAATGCATGTGAGTGGAAATTTGAGTGGAGGTGGAATTATGTGAGTGGAGCCTCTACCCCATGAATGAAGGGAGAGGTGGGGGCACCACCTAGTCTGCTAGCCATGGGAGTGGCTTCCCCTCCCCTATAAAAGGCCACCTGCTCCTCTTCCATTCTTACACCTCCTCGTGAAGGATCTCTATCCCCTCTAGATTATTTCCCATGGCTTCGGATTAGCAAAGTACATATTCATGGTGCCTTTCTCTGGAAGTATTTGCTTCTTTGCTCAAGAAAGGACTCGAAGGTGGTCGGGGTACCGGATGTATGTGCGATCACGAATGCACTACTGCTTTGCGGTGCTGGAATTCATCATGATCTTGAGATCGACAAGTGAACGACTACATCATCCACGCGATTAAATCTCGTAACGCATTGTTGATCTTCGAGGGTAAGTTATCTATGGATGTATATCCACTCGTTGATTATATCTAAGTAGATAGATCTTGGTGCTTAGTTTTTCATATCGTAAGAATTTTTTTGTTTTCTATGCTGCAAACCCAACATCTATAGCACGCCGGTGGGAAATACTATTGTGGCCCGAGAGATCCTTGCGAATAATCCAAGTGCAGAACAAGTCAAACAGTGTGTCACGTTACTCACCAAAGGCCTAGAGAAACAAAAATCCACCACGTACTTAAGTGGCAAACTGGTGTCAAAGTCCAACTAGTGCCACACCGACGTAGAACGACAACACAAATCAAGGCCCCGCTAGGAGTCAGATCAGCACCACCTCCCTGACCCTCAGAAAAACTCATGTCAAAGTCCAACCAGTGACTCACTAAAGAACTTCCTCTTCGGGCTAATGACATAGGACCGCGTGAGATTGGAGCAACATTGTTCTGGCTGCATCACGAGACGCTATAGCAGCACTAGCTCCACGACACCCACCCGACAATCTAACAACCATGGAGATGAAGAAGCGCGATTCCGGGAGCGGGAGCTACAACAAATGCCACCTCCTAGTCATACAAGCCGCCAGGATGAACCCCGTCATAACGATGACAACGCTGGATGAAGGAACGACAAAAGCTATGCCGGCCCAAGGCAACACAATGGCTGTTGTCACAAAGATTCACCTCAGATCCGACATCATGACGCTCCGGGGGAGGCCGACGCTTAGCCGGAAACAACCCACCAGAACCTCCGTCCCACTAGGAAGCGACTATAACGTCTCTCATGGGAGCTAGGGAGGACGCCAGGGCAGAGGAGGCAGTAGAAGAAGCAGAGATCTGACTCCACAGCCCCGCAGGAAGGACGAACATCTGAGATGGTGTTCGCTATCACCAAGCAACATCCGGAACCAGATCAATTCAAACATAGAAGCACGACGCTACAAGACGAATGACATATATGTGGGTCCAAAGTGCTTTGGGCCATGGATCTGCAAAAATGATTTTCCAAAAAACTTCGCTATCGCGAGGCACATTCAACCCTACGACGGTGTGGCTCGGCCATGCACTGGGCTTCAGGATTTCTTCCATGCTTTCTACATCGCCAAAGGAGGAAACAACTTGGTCACGGTCCGATATCTCCCACTCATGTTGTGGACGACGGCTCGATCATGGCTCAATGAACTTCCGAAAACACCATCCATAACTGGTATGATATGCAAAGTGTGTTCTTTTGGAAATTTGAGTGTACCTACAGGAGGCCCTGCACAGTCATAGACTAGCAGCGTTGCATTCAGCAATCCAGAGAAACTTGCCGGGACTATCTTAGACGATAGATCAACACGAAAAACTCATGCGAAGGAGTAAATTATCAAACGGCGATTGAAGCTTTCATCGCAGGGATCCCAGTCAGATTGTTACGTCATCAGCTGAAGTGTGACAAAGTTACTATGAACACCCAGATTTTTAATCCCAGATGCCTGTTATGCCATACCTCGCAATCCCAGGATTACCATTTTTGCGAGTCATAACAGAATTGGTACCACAGTACATGATCCATTACAAACCATAATAATGTCTTACAAATAAAGGATCTCATGATCCAGTATTAATACAAATCAACCAGTGGAAAATAAATGTAGTAGGGGCTCCATCTTCAGGGTCACAGGCAATGCTGACAATGGGAGATGATCCTAGTTGTCATAGACCTCCTGCTGTCCATCATCCTGGTAGTCCTCCTCATAGTATGGCCACGGGAATAGGCAGGGACAAAGCCATGAGTACTCTTTAAGTACTCGCAAACTATCACTAACAAGTAAGGTAGTTCTAGTAGGAATCTTAAGCTCTAGGTTTATTTGCAAAAAGCTAGATTTATCTAAAACTGAGTTTAGAAGAAAAGAAAACTAAGTTAATGTTCTAAATCACTTAAGTGGGAACCCAACTTTCATATCCACGACCCTGTTATGGTCAAGTCAAAGTCATAGATCAATTCATAAGTCATTTTGAAAACATCCGACGACGGAATAGTATGGCCACTCCAACTATCCATGACCGCGGACGCGGCTATTCGAATAGTTTGACACTCTGTAGAGGTGGTACACTTTCACCATAAAATTCTATACACCCGTCAGGGATAACCCTGAATCATCATACTTAGTATGCGGATAATCAATCATAACCTTTCAATTACACACTCTAGTATAGGCACCTCCCCTATGAGCTTGGCCTCCCAGCCATGGCCATCTGCCATCCTGGGCCCTACATAGGTGGACATTCACACTCATGAGGTAGCCTCAGCTCAACCTCTTCCGCGAGGGAACCCATACTAAGGCATATAAACTTCTAGTTAAGCCCTACCCAATTCAGGTATTGTGGTTGTACCGTAAAATTGGAATGGTATCGCATCCGAACCCAACCATCAGTTTATATAAAGGGCTAAGGCTCATGCCTCAATATTTTCATCATCAAAATCCTTTAGTGTTCCTCAACACATTTCAAAACATTTCAATAGAATGGATCCTCGTTCCAAGGTTTTCATAATCATTTTCACCAAGTATTCCGATCTAAAGTGATCAACTTTTATGCTTAGCACTAGCCACTAAAGTTGAGGGTATTCCCTAATGAGGGGTGATAATCAAGTGTAACTATCCAACTCTAATTTCATGCCTTGGAATGACATCTAAGTATAACTACTATACTCTTTATGGTATCTATACTATTCTTCCAATATTCACAAAGCAATAACTAAAAGTAAAGAACTTTGGTAAAGTAAAAGAATAAAGCTTGCAAGTAAAACTTGGGATTGGTATAATCAAAGTTATATAACCAAGCATGCCTAATGCATTTTGCTTAGGTTATCAAGTGGGAAGTATTAACTTGCAGAGTTAACTTGTAGTGCTAGGCTTTCCTTGAGTAGTGAAGTGGTTGAAGTTTTCTTCTTCTTCTTGGTAGTACTCCACCTCGTATCCCGGGTTGGTAATATCATCTATAAAGGAACACGGGGTACACAATCACCAAACAATACTTAACTATTTCTATTTAGCACACTAAGGCTCACACTTGATGATCTAGCATCGTCAGAATCATCACATGAGATAAAGACTTAATCTTGTTTGTCTTATTTTAGAAAAGTAATTTCTACTCATTGAAAATACTCAAGGTTTAATATTCTCCAATTAAAATATGGGATCATGTTGACACGTGTCATCACCACATATTCTAATTATTGGGAATGTGATTTAAAGTGGTGGACATATTTTATAAAGTTTAAGATTATCATATAATAGGATTAAAGTGGCTAGAAATGCCTATATAGCATTCTTTTATTACTAGTCCAATGTCAGTGCATGTAAACCTAAATATTTTTACATATTTAGATATCTCTGGTTCAATGTGATTTTTGAGAGTTGGAATCAACTCAAAAGCATTTATGGTTGATTTCTGAAAAATGTTTGAAGTTGGAAAAGTCTCTGTCTTGTTATTTTTTGTATAGGTGATATCTAATTCCAAATGATTTGAATCTAACGGTCTTGGATAGATAATTTAAATACCTTTCTAATAAAATTGGAATCATGCAATTTGGATTAGTGAATCTCTTTGAATTGATTTTTGAATTTACTGATAGAATCTGGTTTTAACTAAATTGGAAAATAACTATTTGAATTACTGGGCTTTGCGCGGGAAACTAACTAGGCCGGCCCAATCTGCATAGCCCGGCGCAGCGGGCTGCTGACAGTGCGGTCCCACTAGTCAGTGGCTCATCTAACCCGAAGCGGTATCTTTCAATCTAGGCCCTACGATTAGAACCTGATCTAACTACTAACATTCATCGTCAACGACGAACAGCTCCGGCGAGGTCTGAACCCTAACATGGCGGTGGGAGTCATGTGAGGCTCATCAGGGCTTCAGCTAGGGTCGACGATGGGGGCGAACAACGTTGTCGATGACGGCGGTTCGAACAGTGGTCACGGTGGCTCCTAGGGCGGCTCCAATCGATGACTTCTATTCTCCTCTACAATGGCGGACTCCGGCCAAATTCCGGCGATGCGGTGCTCGCCTTGCTCCGGAGAGAGCTGTGGGAGGTGTTGTGAGGAGTGGGGAGTGAGGTGGTGTGGTGGATTGAAGCGGAGGGGGCCTCTATTTATACACCGGCAAGGGGACATAGCGGGATGGGTTGGCTTCTCCGGCGATGGCGATACAACGAGCTATCGCCGTGGCACGACACGGGGCGGTCGAGGATGGTCGGGTGCGTGCGGTGCTCTGCGCGGAACTGGTGGTGTTCGAGACGGCGCACGGGGGCTATGGGTCGGACGACGGCGAACATGGATGTCTGGGAGCTAGCCGGCATTAAGGCGAGGGTGTGCACAGGCGGAGAGGGCAAGGCGCGACGCGTGCGAGCTGGTCGGCTGTGGCACTCTGGCGCGCACTAGGCAAGGTGTAGAGAAAATGGGCGCGGCGGTGCTGGGGTGGTCCATGGCCTGGCTACGGCCAAGGGCTAGACAGGGGGTGGCGATGGACTGTGACCTGTCTCCTGGTCGTCGTGGGAGAGGGCGGCGTGGTCTCTGGCGAGCTGTCCATGGTCGACAGGCGAGGCGGGCTTCGTGCGGCGCTGCCCTGGCGCAACGGCAAAACGGGGGTGCGTGTCTTGCGCTGCTAGATGCTGGGGGAGACAGGGGGAGTGCAATGGGGGCAATTGGTCGAGTGATCAATGCTCCAAACAGTATAGTTAGGCAGAGTTTGGTTTGTGGCTGCAAGGTGTTCGACTAAATGGCCGCAAGAATTTAAATTTGAAAATTTTGAATGAAATTTGGTGAGTGTTTTGATCTTATGCTTGAGTGTGTATGGTTGCTTGGAAAAGTTAAGGTGAATTGATTTGAGTGGCTTTTGTAAAATGGTTATCTTACCATATGAACTTGATTCAATTTTGAACTATCCTTTAAATAGATTTGCAAATAGTTTTTGTGAGTTTGTAAAGTGGGCTTGGGTTCAATTTTACTTGGTCTAGCAAGGGGTGAAAAGAAGTGGAAATGTTTCTGTTAGAAATTCTTTACTAGGAACTCACAAAGTGGCCTAGTGGTTAACTTTGGTCAAAATGACCATTTGATCATTTTATTCATATTTGATTTATTTTTCTATGGATTTTGTTTGTAATTGGCCTAGATGATGTAGTATTCATTTTTAAACCATTTCTTATCATTTGTAGCAATCAAACATGGCAATTTCACTCAATTATACACTAATGCAAATCACACATGCATTCATATTCAATTTAGTAATAAACGTTTTTGTTAACCCTAAACTTGAGTGATTAGAACTTGATAATCTTGATTAATATTTTTGGGGTGTTACAGTTACCGATCTGGGTGAGATGATAGAGATGACAAGAAAATACACTGGTGCCAATGATGATTCACAGGGTCTGCTGAACGGCCTGGTTGTGCCAAACTCGCTAAAACAACCGAAGTAGAGTCTCAGAAGCGCAAGAACACCTCTGAGGACAAACCCAACTTTCAGGTCTGGAGGTCGTGGAGGACACATAGGCGGCCGAGGATGAGGCTGTTGAGCTTCCTGAATCCAGGGTAGGGCTATCTACAGCCCAACAAGACCTACTCATGGGCCGGCATTGCCAACAGTCCATGCATACATCACCCGAACAAGAATATGGGCTCTTGCCAAAAAATGATGAGTGTTGTTTCAATGAAGACATCGAGGAAGATGAAGTCGCTGGCTATAGGGCCAAGCAAATAAAAGGAAGGAAAAACTCCGACAAGGAAATGGTGTGGAAGGAAGATTCCGACATGGAAGAGGCAGATACTACTAATCCTAAGTGCGATGGTAAGAAAACTTACCCAACCAAGAAACACACCTGAGCCTACTTCCTCGGATCTCATCCCGCTAAGGTCAAGAAGGCAGTTATGCATGATCTCAACACAACTGTTCCGGCTGTCCCCCAATATCTGAAATGGTCGGAAGTAAAGATCACCTTTGACCGAAGCGATCATCCTCCTAAGCCTCATTGGCGAGGAAAGTATGCTCCGTTCTTCAATCTACTCATTGACAGATATGAGTTCTCCAAAATTCTCATGGACGGTGGTAGAAACATCAACGTCCTCTACATCAAGACGTTGCGCCGCATGAAGATATTGGAAACAGCAGTGTGGTCTTCCATGACATTGTCACATGGAAACATATGAACTCTCTGGGTGAGATCACTCTTGACTTTACTACCGGAACACAGGAAAACTACCAGAAAAAACCACTTTCTTTTGAAGTGGTACCGTTCAATAGTGCATACCATGCCATCTTTGGGCATCCGGCCTACTGGCAGTTTATGGCTCACCCCTGCTACATATACAACACAAC
This sequence comes from Avena eriantha, assembly GCA_910589775.1. Lineage (NCBI taxonomy): Eukaryota > Viridiplantae > Streptophyta > Magnoliopsida > Poales > Poaceae > Avena > Avena eriantha. The sequence goes on from OU342743.1 coordinate 495,196,024, forward strand.
GAAGCTTCTCGGTCCTCGCAACGTCATCACAATTCGGGGAAACCCCAAGAAAGCGAGAGAATGCAAAGACGGAGCTGCCACCTTTGCCGAAGCCATGCTACATGCTAAGGAGTATCGGGAGATCAAGAAAAATACAGATGTGTCTGAGATGCCAGCTACGAAGAAGGAGGTGTTGAATACGACTCCAAAATTCAAGGCATCGGAAGAGACTAAGGGAATGCCGCTGAAGGATGATGACCCCTCCAAGGTGAAGCAGATATGCATAGGCTTAGATAACACACAGGAAAGCGCGCTCGTTGAGTTCCTCAAAGATAATAAAGATGTCTTTGCATGGCAACCTTATGACATGACCGGAGTCTCTATAGAACTTGATGTGTACTCTCTTAATGTATACCGTAATGCTAGACCGATCAAATTGTCCTTATGACGTTTCGGTGATGAAAAGCGCAAGGCTATAGACAAAAAAATAGCACGACTAGAACTAGCCGAATTTATTGAAGAAGTCATCCACACTGAGTGGGTGGCTAACCCTATAATGGTCCCTAAAAAGGACACTATTGATTTAAGCATGTGCACTAATTACACTTCCTTGAACAAGGCTTGTCATAAATGTGCGTTCGCTTTATCTAGAATCGACCAAGTTATCGACTCAACGGTAGGATCGAAACTCCTCGGCTTTCTCGATGCATATTCTGGCTATCACCAAATACGTATGAAGGAGTTGGATAAAATGAAGACTCCGTTGAGCACACCCTTTGAAACCTTCTGCTACGTAACGATGTCTTTTGGTCTAAAAAATGCAGGAGCCACATATCAACGTATGATGCAGCGTTGCGTCCATGATCAAATCAGACGCAATATACAAGCATATAGGGACGACATAGCGGTAATATCCAAAAATATGGAAACATTAATTTTCGACTTGAAGGAAATGTTCGCTAATCTACGAAAATACAACATAATGATTAACCTAAAAAAGTGTTTTCGGAATCCTAGATAAAAAATTATTAGGTTTCATTGTGTCTCAAAGAGTCATAGGAGTGAACCTTGACAAGTAAATGCTATATTCAACATAACCATGCCTACTCGCTTGAGGGACGTACTGATGGAAATATGCCCTAGAGGCAATAATAAATGTATTATTATTTATATTTTTGTTTCATAATTAAGTTTACTCTTCTATGTTATAATTGTATTAGTTACAAATAATGTGTATTTGGAGGAAAACCATAATGCATGTGTTGAATAATAAACACCAATAATGATATCCCTAGTCATACCTCTGAGACTAGTATGTATGTTAACGATAGTTTTGGTTTCCTAAATATGGGAAAAAAGACAATCTGATTGTAGTGTTGACGATGATATATATGATCGGAGTTGCTGGAGAATAATGACGATAGATAGACACAAACATGATATACCATGAAACGCATCATCTATATTTGTTATCGCTATTTTCTCACAAACAATGTATTGCTTTTACTAGAGATGGACCATGAGACACATATGAACTTGGACATGGACATGGCAAGATTCTCCAAATGTTGCTCTTGATACAATACTTATAAAGTTGATGCTTGTTCGTACCGGATGGTTCGCCAATTATTCACATGGGGTGCTTGTGGGAATTGATGCTCCTAACGATCGAGAGATACAGTGTTGGCCCATTCATGCACTATGATGTTCTTCATCAAGTTGTTGAACACATGAACATTGATAGTGCGGGACGGATAAAGAGTACATGCCAGGTAACGAGAATAAGCTAGTGTTTCATCTCGGACAATATAAAGTATCGACGAATCAATAAGATATGCATTGGACTCAATACTATTGTTCAAATGATAAAGATCTTTTTTGTTATTTGCGAGGGTTGCTACTTGTATCAAGACACTGATAGTAATCATTGTCACGTAATGAGTTCTAAGCATGTCCACAAATATCCGAACCCACAGGGTTACATACTTAAGATGTTTCGGTATTTAGAATGTGAGTGCGAATAAGATAGTTGAATGAAGTAATCCTGAAAGAATGATTCAGAGTGTCTCGAAATATTCCGGAGGTGTCTGGGATATCACCGAGAGTGGACGGAATTATTCTGGACATTTAAAAAGGACACTAGGAATATTTTAGAAAGGTTCCAAATTAATTTGGAGGTGTTTAGAATTTAATTCAGGAAAACTCCGGAATAAATATTTATATTAATAATAAATAATAAATTATTATTTATAAATATTCTTGTGGGTCCCACGTGGTGGTTGGGGGATGAGTCCTACCCGGACTCCGACTCCCCCAAGTAGGTTTGGAGGTGAGTAAAGTGAGAAGGACTACGTAGCGGAGTCCAACCTCTACTCTCTCTCTGATTGGTGCAAGAGGGCAAATGCGGAGTGCTTGTAGGATTCGAATCCTACTCCTACTCTTCTCTTTGGAGGAGGGATTCCACCTATATACTGAAGGGAGAGGGCAAGGGGCAAGACACACAAGTTTTCGAAGGAGCCAGCCCAAGCCGGCATAGCGGCACCACCCCACCGCCACGGCCTCCAGCGCACGCCTTGCCCTCTTCCTCGCGTCGTCGTCATCGTCGTGTGGAAGAGATATTCATCAACACATGGAGATTCTCGTCTTCTACCCCATCAAGATCTAATCTAGTCGGACAACATAGTGTTGCTGGATCTTCATCGACATGTTCCCTCATTGTCCGCGAGTCCTTAATCTCGCCTTAACACGGTGACGTTCTCGTTGCACGTGTGGAGCACTAGACCATCTGAGCCGTTCGTGGGATAATACATCTACTCGCGACTCGCTGAGGATTGTAGCGGGGATCGACACACGACCAACCTTGTCATCGACAAACTTCCACTAGTTCGATCTTCGAGGATATGATCCGTTACCTCCTCCCTCGCATTGGATCTTCATTATGCGCTAGAAATTTTTGTTTTCCGTAGCACATTCCCCAATAGTGGTATCAATAGGCACATGTACGGATAGAGAAATTGTCGAGTTAATCTCATTCTTGCTACCCAATTGTTGCAATTTGGATCTTAGCGGTATTGCATGATTAGCGGTCCAGACCAATTTTACGACCTTTGATCGAGATCGATTTGTGAAGTGTACTTCAGGTGCACGAAACAACTTTGTCGGGTGTCAATTTTTCCGCAATAGTCGAGAGAAATTTTGAACTTTGGTATTTTGTGAATTTGGTGAAGTTCACACGAGGGTCACACGTATTGACGAAGTCCAGTGAAGCTATTGTACTATTTATAGTGCAATAGAGACACACTCCGGACAAGTTAAAAAGCAAGACGATTGACGATGATGCTTTCTTACCACATAGGTAAAAGAATGGTTCTATGTCACCATAGAGCCCGTAATTTAGCAAAGCATGTTAGAAGCGCCTAACTTGTTTTTTAAGGGAAGTGATGTGTAATGCATGTGAAAATAGCCATCTTTCTCCATGCTTAAATCACATTTTAGTCAAATAAATGACCAAGAATCACTCTAGCCTTGCTACTAATGACTAATTATTGCAAAGATGTGCAATCCTTTGTTTTAAATTGTGTTGTGCAGCAAATCACACTTTTAAAGCGAAATCAAGAGCTATTAATGAATATTATGAGGCTGTCTACACTGCCAAGCAAATCAGGGTGGGAACCCAGCCTCGAAAGGGTTTAACGACCAACGATATGGGCAAGGTCCGCCCATACCACCCACCCGTACTAGGTGGTGGCAGCGACTTCGTCAAGTAAAATCCTACAACTTCTGTTAAGAAGCCTATATATTTCGAGGTCCCAGCCGCCGTGTAGGGAGCCGCCATTCTCAGATTCTATCACAACACCACCGAAGGAGATCCACTACCATAGTTCATCATTTCGATCCTCCATCCTCCATCCTCTCTATAGCCATAGTCATTATCTTGTACTTGAGATCTCCTTGTATTTCGACACGCGGGAATAGGCGCTAGAAGGCGCCAGACTAGTCGTGGCGAGGCGCCGAACCTGCAGTAGTTCAACAAAAGGTCGTATATATGTAAACTTGTGTTGTTATTATCTTAAAGGAACCCTTATCTTAATGCTTGAATGAAGTGTTTTTTCATGGTTACACCTCGTTGTGATTCTGTTTTGCAGTCCTAGTGAAATTCAGTTCAGATTTGCCTCTATTTTTCAGTTGCCAACGAATTACTATCAGTTTTAGAACCTAGAATACATGCATTCCTTGCCCTAGTCTCTATCTCTACACTTTTATTAATCGGGAATATTTTAAGATTTAATCCATCGGTTCTCGTCTAGTTCATTAAACAAACATCATACACGTAACTCTCATATTCTGTTAATGTTTAACTCAAACATTTTTTTTCCTGCTCAGATTATGTGTCAATAAAAATAAACACGTGGTCACGAGAGCGTATGGTCAATTATACAGTGTGATAGGCATGATCATAACGTGACCGACATGCCTGTGTAACCGCTCGGCATATGTAAATCGGCCATGTTGAGATAGACTGAGTTGACCTTTTGTATCGCTACTGATGGGGTTTTGTGCTAGGCCTGTCACGTCAAAAAATACTCCCACAGATCAGCAGGTGCTATGTACTGGGTCCCACACTTTAGAAAAGACCCACATATCAGAAGGGCTATTGTTGGATCCCGCATGTTAGAAGAGGTCCCACAAGTCGTAAGTGGGCCCACATGTGAGAAGGGCTATTACTGGAACCCTTACATCAGAAGAGGTCCCGCACGTCAGAAGAAGTCCCACAAGTCATAAGTGGGCCCATAGGTAATAAGGGCTATTGCTCGGATCCCTACGCCAGAAGAGGTCCCACAAGTCAGAAGTGGGACCACATTTCCGAAGGGCTATTGTTGGGACCCTATGTTAGAAGAGATCCCACACATCAGAAGTGGTCCTGCACGTTAGCTTGGTCCCACACGTCAGAAGGCCGATAAATATATCAGTTTTTTGAGATGCTAGCGTGGCGAGTGATGGACCCACATGTCAGGATGCGAATCAACTAGGCGGTAGTTGATGCAGTCGTAATGGCGGACGGCGGAAGACGACAACATACGGAACCACTGGCATAGACGTAACGAGTACGCGATTTCTGATGGTGTTGCTAAAATTCGATGGACAGTAGTGACACAGTTATAATTCGGAGCAAACTGAGGCCATAGTCGTAATAATTTCTTTTTTCTTAGGGTTTCCTGAGAGCTCACCTGACTGCATTTTAACTAAATCTCAGTCGAGGACATCATCTAAGTCTCAGTTGCATCACAACTGCAACTCATGTGCGACTCTACCGCAAGCAAGAATCACAATGCAAATCCAACGGTTTAGGATTTTTTTCCGGTTGTAGCCCATATGTAACTGAAAAAATCTCAGTTGCAACTCATGTGTAACTAGAAAAATCTCAAGTTTACCCACATGTAGCTCACATGGAACATGAATCATGACGCGAACTGTTGGGTCGAGAGTCGACTAAGATTTAGTTAATCCGTGAATTGTCAGAACTGTTGTTGTTGTTCTTGATTGTTTGTTTGTTGTTGTTGTTGTTGCTTTTATTGTTGTTGTTGTTGCTGCTGCTTTTATTGTTGTTGTTGTTGTTGTTGTTGTTGTTGTTGTTGCTGCTGTTGTTGTTGTTACTGTTGCTGCTGCTGTTGTTGCTGTTGTTGCTATTGTTCTTGCTTCTGTTGCTGTTGTTGTTGGTGGTTGTTGTTGTTGTTGCTGTTGCTGCTGCTGTTGCTACTTGTTCCCACAACCCATTATGGAAGAAGTGATTCTTTATCTTCATTAATCTTTCCCAAAAAACACGAGTCTCTAGATATCCACTTTGTATTACGTATTCTTTTTGGATCAGAAGATCCTGCCACACTCCAACTTCACTCTTATTATGAAGTTTAAATAATCATTTCCTTAGAAATGCAATGCTCCAACCTTCTCTAAGTTTCCTTGATATTTTGGACGACACTCTCGAAATAGGCTTTCACCCCGTTTTATAGATAAAGCCAAACGGCCGAACCGATACAATGTGATGAGGGGAACCTCTTACAGAGCAGATCAAAGACAATAAAAGAAAGAACAAGAAGAACCAAACTTGCCACCGAAGGCAATAGAGCATGACCGAGGATACCGAAATTCTAAGACGACGCCCCCAAGACCCGCAGGCATCGCCGCTGTTGGCACCAAAGTGCTGAGCTTTCGCCCGGAAAAACCTTCACACAACGAATTGTATGTCGGACCTCCCACTGCCTTCGAGCCAGGCCTATAAACCACAATCTGGAAGCTGACTTTGCCGAAGCAGCGCCAACATCAGGAACCCCCACCGCTCCCTCCTCTCCATCCACATGACCAAAGAGAGAGACCATTAGCGCCACCACGCCGCTCGCCGTAGAGACGCCCGGGCAACCCACCTTCCAGGGCCGCCGCCACAACATCCACGAACTCGAACCCAAGAGGCGACAAGCTTACCGCAAGGCCAACGTGTCAGACAAGGTAGGTCGGCGCTAGAGACCCGCGTGGGCAGCAGCTGCAACCATTTGAAAGAGATCCGCCGTCCTCCACCGCCAAAGGCAGTCGCAGACCGAACGTAGCAGGCAGGGCCCATCAGGCCCAGATCAGCCCTACCACCGCATTGCAGCGCCATGGCCTTGGCCGGCTCCCGCAGATCTTGCGTCGTCCCAACCCTTGTCACCCCAACGGGACCTGCCGCCATGCCCCGTCCCCAAGACCCGGGCTGAGCTCATCTGGAGCACCCCCGAACCAATGACACCAAGTGAAGCAGAGGGGCCAAGCCTAGCCCCATCGTTCCTGGCACACCATCCACCACCGCCGGCCATGATCTTCCAAGCTGCCGGAGACGCCTGCGGAGCCCCCACACCACCATAGCAGACCCACGCCACCGCCGCCCAGCCGCAACGCCGCCAGGACCGTGCGCCTCCGCCATCGGACGCCGCATCGAGCCCAGCGCCCCCGCACTGAAGAGCCGCCCTGGGCCGCCGCTCTGGAGACCATGCGGGAGAGGGAGAGAAGCCTCGCCGCTGCCAGCACCGCGCGGGCTTCGCCCGGCTGCGCCCTCCGGCGGCGGCGAGGGTAGGAGGAGGGGGAGCGTGGCCTGTAGGCTGGTGGTGCTAGGTTCTCCCCCGGGAGTGGTTCCCCTTTTTTTCGTCCTGGTCTATTTTTTATTTGGACGACACTTAGGAAGACGATATTTCTTTTTGTCGCTATCACTTTTCCCCCCCAAAACAATAGACCTATGATAGTCATATATTGCTCTAATACTCCTTTGTGGACTTTGAAGAAAGCCATCATGTATAGAATCATATTGTTTATAAGTGTACGTAATTGATCAAGACAAGCCATGCAGAGAGGAAATGTTTCCTTTCCAACTATAATGTTGGATGTATGTATGTATGCATATGACGCCTAGGACATGGGAGTATCTGGATCGACTGACTGAGCCCTCAATGCAATCAATCTCCAAGTAATCGAGAAACAGTTTAGGCCCCCACGCGCGCGTGGCCGTTCTCACCGGTCGGCGGTAATGGACGTTGACGTACGGCGGCATTAAGCCAATAACTACGTCTCGTGCACATGCAGGCCCGCCTTGCAGACCACCATCCGGGCCCTGAGGGGACTAGTACTGCTATAAACCGGTGTAGGCCTGGCCGGCCGGCGAGGCCCGGCCGTGGGAGGGCCGTCCGGTCTCCGTCGAGCGCATAGTGCATGCACGCGCACGACCACCCCCATCCACATGGCCAAGTTTTGGAGGTTGCTGCTGCAGCAGGCTAGCTGTAGCGAGAGAGATGGCTAAGCTAAACAAATCAAATAAATCAAATCCATGTAGCTAAGCTTTTTGATGTACGTACGTGCTGCACCCGAACGTATATACGGCGCCGGCCTGCATGCCGTACCGACGCGCGCGTGTATACTAGTACTAGCTTCAGTTGGGTACCTGGCCTGTCCTTGTCCGAACGGTTGCGTCGGGCTCCGTCCAGGGGGTACGGGATCCACCGCGCGGCCAGCTAGCGCGGCGTACGTCGACTGATGGCGATTTCCCTCTCATTAATCGTGTGGTCTTGGCATGCGCGTACGTGGTTGCATGGCCCAACTAATTAAGGGCATAAGCAATGGTTTGGACGACTGGTGTCTGTATAATCCCTCCACGTTGCTTGCAAAGGAAACTAAAGACACTCTGTATAGTAAGTTGTCTATTAGACCATCTGTAAACACCGTAAAATCAGAAAATTCTGTTGTTGACCTCAGCTGATGGATTAGTACAAGAGAAGTACTCGGTAGAAAAAAATCGCAAGAGAAAGACAGCTTTATTCATGCTGCTAGTTTATTTTCAAAGAGTACAACACGTGTGTACTGGTTGATTACAAACGAAAAATTACAAAATAACTAAACCCTTATTATATAAAATGAATTGGAAGGGAATTTGTATCATGTATGAAGAAAAAAACATGAAAAAAATAATCGAGCTAGTAATAAATTACTCGTCTCCCATGGTTCTCCAAATATGCTCAACCAAATCTTCCTTGAGTTGCTTATGTGTTGGTCTAGCACGAATATAAGAATTTCTCTGTAGAACATCCGCGAAGCATATGTTAGGTCCACTATTAACCTCCGGCGGTAAAGCGAAAGATGATCGTGGATTCTCATTCAAGTCCAAAGGAATGTTAATCATTTCTCCCTCGTCTTGGACAATCATGTTATGGAGAATGACACAAGCTTCCATAACTTTAGCGATAGAAGCACGCTTCCAAAACCGTGCTGGACGTCGAACAATATTAAAACGAGCCTGTAGAACTCCAAATGCACGTTCTACATCTTTCCTCGCCGCTTCTTGATGATGTGCAAACATTTTGTGCTTCTCTGTATGAGGGAGCGCTACAGTCTTTACAAAGACATCCCATTCTGGATAAATTCCATCGGCAAGATAGTAACCCCAATCATATTCTCGTCCATTAACACTGAAGTGCACACGTGGAGCTTCCCATTTCAACTCTTTAATAAACAAAGGTGACTTATTAAGAACATTGATATCATTATTTGACCCTGCAGTACCAAAATAAGCATGCCATATCCGAAGGTCTTGTGAAACCACTGCTTCAAGGATCATGGTAGGAACCCCATGATCGCCACGGGTAAATTGACCCCTCCATGCAGTCGGGCATTTTTCCCATTGCCAGTGCATACAATCTATACTACCTAACATACCAGGAAAGCCACGAGACTCACCAACTTGAAGCAAATGTTCACTTCATCAACTGTGGGTGGCCGCAAATACTCAGTGCCAAATATGTCAATCACCCCTTGGGCAAAATAACCCAAGCACTCCAGTGTTGTACTTGCGGCCATCATTACTACCTCATCAAGTTGGTCGGCAGATGTGCCATATGCCAACATGCGGATGGCCGCAGTACACTTTTGCAATGGCGTGAGCCTTGTCGATTGGTGGCATCTGTCCTATCCGTGAAATAAGGATCCCACTGAGTGAGAGCATTCACTATCCATAGGAATAAAGGTCTTCGCATCCGAAATCTTCTACGAAACATCTCATCGGTGTACATTAGTTTTTCAGAGTAGTAACAATGCACAAGGTTCTGGTGGGCGACTTCACGATACCTTAGTATGTACCTCCTAGTACCACTTCGGCGACTAGACTATTCCCCGAGCCTAGCAATCAATTTATTAGTAACCCGCTCGCTAATCCTATCAGAGATTCCGTCAAAGATTTCATCCTCTAGGTCAAAGTCTTCGTCCTCATCAGAGTAAGACGAATACTCAGTTGGGCTACCATTGTCGATGTCATCACCATCATCGGATGAAACATCAGAGCCAGACTGATATGACATATTGTGTAGATGAGGTCCTACATTATGTTAAATCAATGTTAGCTTAGGTTCTGTTATTTGTTCAATTCCACTAGCATTACTTGCATTGGAGAAGAAGCTAGATAAATCATACTCCCTACGTTCTCTCTTAATCTACATTCTATACTAAATATTTATTTCATATTAATCTACATTCTACCAGCTCAAACAACAAGAACATACAAAACGAAGTGATCATATTTACATAGTATATAAGTAGTACGCCCTCCGACGCAAATTAGTTGATTCAGATTTTTCTAGATTTGAATGTATCTAGACTTGTGATACATCCGAATCTAGACAAAATCAAGTCAACTAATTTGGGTTAGTAGGTCTAATTTTTCTAGGATGTAGACTGAAAGAGAATGTAGGGAGTATATTATGTAAGAAAGTGCCAGTAATTGCAACTAATATTGAGAAGGCATGCATCAAAAACCCAATTGAAACGACAAGATTAAATAGATACAATGACTTACAATTTGCGATGAGAAGTGAAGTAGGTGTGGTGTTGATCAAATAACAGAGGCAAGGAGTTCTCGTGGACTGGTGTTGGTGAGCACCAGAACCAGTACATATATAGTGGTGGGAAATATTCACGGTGTGATTTACTAGATCCAAGTCTTCCTCCATGCAGATCTTGACTGTGAAAAACAGAAGTAGGTATGTAGTGGTGTGAATTAGTCATGGCTTCCCGTACCAGATCCAAGTCTTCCTACATGCAGAACCTTATTTTGAAAAGGTACCATGCAAAACCGTACTTTGAAAAGGTACCGGTAGCTGCTAATGTGCAAAAGAGTCTCCCAACTTGCACGTGTCCTTTAGCAAACTAGCAGGCTCATTCAATGCATTATCACTCGGACCATTTCAATATAATTCAAGCAAAAGTACATTCATTCAGTAGCAAAGGTATCAGTTTAACAAAATACATAATTAACTTGGAGTACTAGGAAAGTAAGCTCGGAAATAAAGCTGAAACAGATAAACGGAGATCACCCGTGCTTGAACTTAAAAGAAAGAACATAAGTACTAAAAATAGATCAAACCATCTAAAAGCTTGTTGATATAAAAGTGCAGGATTAGTATGCTCCAGATCCTACACACCAAATAATCTCTCCCTCATAACCTTTAGTGTCGTGACATGCTCATTCTTCATTTCATCTGTCATCCCTACAGTATCTTGCACAAGAAGTGCCCTGTAAGCTCTCATCATTTCAGCCTCCTTATCTAGCTTTCTAGCTTCAATATTATCCTTTGCTGTTTCTGCTGATAGCCTTGCTATTTCTGCTGTTAGCCTTGCTGTTTCAAGCTTCTCAGTTGAGACACGTTTCCTCACTTCTATTGACTCACTACGAGTTTTCTGAGCTTTGGCTTGAGTGGCTACCAACTTCTCGAGTAACTCCATATCAGCTGCAACCTCCTTTGACTTGCCTTTTCCATTACGCTCGGCCTTTGCTGCTTTTGTTCCCATTGGTTTCAGGATATCTTCAGCATCTTTTGGTGAAGAAGTGTTCTTTCCCGCCTCCCCTGCATCTAATGTCTTTCTTTTATTCAAGTTTTCGAGCCACTCATTGTAAGTACGCCATTTTGGCCACTCATTTACAGCCTTCCAACAATCATAGTGATGAAATTGTCCTTTATAGTCATCTTCATAGAATTTGTAGGCTTTCTCTATTAGCTGAGCATCTGACTGTCCACTAGCATATATGGCAGAAGCCTTGGTATAACAGCAGTGGAACTGATAGACCATCTTGTTAAGACTATGCCAATGGTCTTTTGCTTGCTTCGCATTTCTTTTTCGATTTTTCGGAGTGGTGTTGTTATAGACCCTTGCGACATCTCCCCAATATTGATCACTCTTCTTGTTGTTGCCATTGATTGGATCATTTGAATTGTATAACCAAGCACTCATCTACATTTGTGAACAAAAATATTATTTCTCCTACAAACATGGTTAATTCAGATTGCCAAATATAGTACACAAGAGAGTTACCAGTCTTTCATCTTCATCTTTTGTCCATGTAAGTCGCTTTTCAGTCCTAACATCTCCATCCTCATCACCACTGTCAACATTGATAGCTCGCTGTGAACGAGATGGTTGAAGTGGAGTTCTCTCCTTGGCAAGTGATGGTGACGGAATCCCTCTGGCCACAGATGGTTGAAATGGAGCACAAGGCAAAAGACCACCAACAAAATGAAAATTTTGTGCCATGACATGTTGATTACGTGGTTGCTGAGGTAAAGGGACACTTGATGGATCATGCAAATAGTTTAGAAAACCACCTGGAGGGCGAGGATCGACACCCCTTAAACAAGGAAAAATAAACCTTGTGTGAATTTAATGGTTCAACATAGCATAAAATAGCACAGTTATATAACTTGCAGATTAAAGAACATACTGTCATTTATATTATACCCTTATACAAGTCGTATTGATTATATTCATGTGAGTTGAAACACTAACTAGTCAATTGCCGTTGTGTGCAACTATTAGTATGTCTTGCAGCATGGCAACAATGCTAACCTGAAGTGAGCTTTTGTATCCATGGGCTATTTATCCAGGACTAGAACATAAGTCATAGCTAGTGGCAACTCCATGAATTTACTTACATTAGCAAGTTGACGATACAAGGGGCGACACCTCCCATAGAAACCAATTCATGCAATATATTAGTATACTACTAATCAAACGGGCAAGAGCTTAAGTAGGAGGGCAGTGCGCACAAATTTGTCCAGCTATCATGACCTCAAGGATTTAATCCCCTACACCAACACCCAAAAAAAATTAGTGGGATTTGAGATCCACCGCAAGGAAGTAAAATTACTTGAACATACAATCGATTTATAGGATGAATAACATCAGATCCAATAATCTGGGGTAATTAAGAGATGTACCAATCTGGGGTTGGAGACGAGAAGCCGGCGGCCGGGATATTCCATGCCTGATTGTCCGCTGGAGGAGGCTGACTCGAGGATGCTCTGCCTCTAGGCATCTCGCCCCACCAAACTACTGGCGTGGTTCGCGAGAGGGCGGCTGTTTGCTCAGCTGAGGTGACCGGTTGAGGTACCGGTGGTGGAATTGGAGCAGGAATCCTTGTTGATTGCCGCCCCATTCTCTCCAACTAGGAAAAGAAGTGCACACGTCTTGGTCCTCGTGGAGAAGAAGGGCGAGTGGGGATGAGGGCATAAGGGAGAAGAAGGCGCAGTCTCGCTGAATTTTCCTTCGCGCGTGAAGGATGAATTTCGCGGGAACGGGGAAAAGCTCAGCGCGAGATTCTTGGCCCACGATAGACGACGACCTCCATACAGTGGGATAACGCCTGTCGATAAGAAACGATTTATGCGGAAATCGTTCGTCCGTATTTCTCCAGACGATGGTCTTCTCTCTCTTCGATCTCTCTCTCTTCCACCTAAGATATATTCTCTACGTGGCTGGCCTTATAGACGGCTGAGGTGTACTACTGTACATGCCCTAATCACGCGATTAAGCGAGCAAGCTGCAGGGGGCGCCCATGCTAGCCATGCAATAATGCATGATCAGTCCAACTGTTGCTGCATGTATGCGCGTCTACGTCGTGTACTATACATGTACAAGTCTGTATGCTGTTCGTGGGCACGTCTGACTAGCTAGCTAGCTTGGTGCCTAGACCTTGGCAGGAAAACGTCGCTACGGAGGCGCTATTGCGGATTGGGCACTTGGAACGAGTTGGAAGTTGTAACGAGACTGCCATGCAGTCGCCAACGTCGCTGGAAGGGGCCAGGAAAGAAAGCTTCACGCATAGCCACAGATCACGCCAGATGGTGGTCGCATACACCACATTTGGTAGTCCGTATCAAGGGCGTCAACCAGAACTACGGGCAGCTATGGCGGCCATACACGGCACAAAACTAAGGTATACCTTCATTCCCCGTCCACCTCATCGTGACGATCTGGCAGGTTTCTTTTATAGAGTGGTGGAACTCGTTTCTTCCACGTGTGTTACATGTTTGGTGTCAGAAGATTTGGATCAATTCATGGGTTCAATAGCGACGACTTTAGCTCTAGGGTGCTAGCCCACCTCATCGCGACGACCAGGGCAGGGAATCGATTGGCGATTTCTTTTATAGAGTGATGGATCTTGTTTCTTCTACGTGTCTTACATGTTGTTTGGTGTTAGAAGATTCGGATCACAACCGGTCGCCGAACCCGTGGCACGTATCCTTCTCCTACGCGCGGGCACTCCAGAACACCTGCCTCAAGACGTGGGGCGGGCGGCCAGAGAACGTTGCGACAGTAGAGGAGGCACTTCTGCTGCGTGCCAAGGCCAACTCCGTGGCGCAGCTCGGCAAGTACACCAGCGACGACGAGGCTGTGGCCGCCAAGGAGGACATGTTCGTCAAGAACTACAACTAGGATCAGGGTTATCACTATTGAAGACGGATGCTGAAGAGATGTCCCTAACACCCCGTTTCCCGTTCCTGGGCGACGAGCAGAGCGTTGCCGCGTCCCCTCCTCTTCCAACGCCACAGCCGGCAAGCGCGCCGCTGGGCGGTTGACCTCCCCTTCCTCACACCTAGAGTGGGTGCGCGGTGGTTGTGGGTCCAAGTTCTAGGCGCTGGCCGGGGATGGCTCGGACGACGATGGGAGCACGGAGCCCGATGTGGATCCAGAGGTTCTAGGCGCACCCTTGGGAGGGCCGCCGGCGCCAGTAACGTTGGCAAATTTTTGTGATAGTGCAGAGGCTCAAGCTAGGCAAGCGGCAGCGGTGGTCGACCTTGGCCCTAGGGGGTAAGGGATCGAGATTCGGCACGGGAACACCGGACATGTTGGGGCCAAACCCTACATCTGGTTTGATCCTGTCGCAGAGCGGGGCTGCGCCAAAATAGGAGTCGCTCTCACTGCGGGTTCCCAATCCGGGGATGAGGATCTCACCGCATAGTTCGATAGCTCTCAGGTCCATGGTGTTCCACCTGCGTGAGCGGGCGGTGGCGCTGCTGGCGGCAGAGATGTGGAAGGTAGATGCCCTAGGTGTCGGAGTGCGAACGGGTGCGATCGGAGCCGTTGGACCCCAGACTCATCTTCGGCTGAGGAATAGACCTGAGTCGAGCATGTCCCAAGAGGAGCAGTTCCGTCCGGTGGGTAGGGACCCAGGTCCCGCACTGTGTCCCGGGTGGCTCAGCACAACTCGAGCGCGGCCCACCCCAAAGGTGGCTCAGCCCAACTCCTTGCAACCCACTCTCAACCAACCAAAGCAACCCACTCTCTCTCCTTCCACCCACCACGCCTCACTACTTAATGTTGGCTTTGTAGAATAGAAAACAAAAAATTCCTACAATGTGAACAACTAAGCACCAAGATATGTCTACCTACATACAATCAACCTTGAAGACCGAAAAGCTTTTTTAACAAAATCTGATTTCGTGGATGATGTAATCATTCACTTGCTGATCTCAAGATCGTGACGAAGTCCAGCAAGTCTAGCAAGTCCAGCACCGCAAAGCAGCGGTGCATCTGTGATCCCACACACGTCCGGTACCCCGACAACCTCCGCGTCCTCGCTCCAGCGATGAAGCAGAAGTAGCAACTCCTTTCAGATAAAGCCACTTGGAACATTTATCTCGCTAATTGATGACCCACAAATATAGGGGGTGTATCGCAGTATTTTTGAGGGAAGTGAAACCCAATTTATTGATTCGACATCAAGGCATGCAAAGAATATTTATAAGCCTTAACAACTGAGTTGTCAATTCAGGTGCACCTGGAAACAATCTTGCTCACGGCAGTTTATCAGTAGCAACAGTTTTGTAGTAGCAATAGTAAAGTAATATCAGTGGTAAAAGTAAAGACAGTAGTAACAATTGCAGTAAATAGTAAGATTAAAGCGCGGTAGGCATAGAGATGGATGGACGGGCGTTGCATGGACAAGACAATTCATATGGCAATCAAGACATAAGGAATTTGCAGATAAATAAGATAAAGCATCCAAGTACTAAATAATCATAGGCATATGTTCCATATATAGTCATACGTGCTCGCAATGAGAACTTGCACAACATCTTTTGTCCAGCCAGCCCGTTTGCAACGGGGCCTCAAGGGAACTACTGGCAATTAAGGTGCTCCTTTTAATAGAGCACCAGAGCAAAGCATTAACATGCCGTGAACATATGTCATCCTCACATCAAAGCCACCCCCTCCGGTTATCCCGATTGCTATCACTTCGGGGCCTTTGGTTCCGGATAACAATATGTATATACAACTTGCAGGTAAGACCATAAACAATACTATCATAATGAATCAATAACATGTTTAGATCTGAAATCATGGCAGTCGGGACCTAGTGACAAGCATTAAGCATAACAAGTTGCAACAAAGTCAAAAAGCACTATCAATAGATACTAGTCACCATGCACTAACAATCTGATGCCATTACATGAACGATCTCATCCAATCCCTACCATCCCCATAGCCTACAGTGGGGGATTAATCACTCATGGATGGGGGAAACATGGATGGTTGATGGAGAAGCGATGGTGATGATGATGGCGATGATCTCCTCCAATTCCCCTTTCCCGGCAGGGTGCTAGAACGGAGTTTCTGGTTCCGAATCACGGAATCTGGTGGTGGCGGCGCAACAGAACTATTTTTGGAAAAACGTCGAACACCCCTTGGTTTTTAGGTCAAGAGGCAACTTATAGGCGAAGAGGGAGGCCGAGGGGTGACCGAGGCGGCCTGACCACCCCCAGGAACGGCCTGGCCTAGCCCACGTGGCTAGGTGGTGTGGGCCCCTCGTGGCCCTCCTCCGTCTCGTCTTCTGGATCCGTGAGTCTTCTGGTGAAATAGGATTTCTGGCATATTTTCCGGGATTTTTCCTAATAGTTGATTTTCTGCATAAAAACTAGACACCAAGGTAATTCTGCTGAAAACAGCGTAAGTCCCTGTTAGTTGTATCCAAATCACACAAGTTTAGAGGAAAACAATAGCAAAATTGTTCGGGAAAGTAGATACGTTTTGGACGTATCAACTCCTCCCATGCTTAGCTTATTTCTTGTCCTCAAGCGATTCAGTTGAAAACTGAGTGCGATAAAAGAAACTTTCACGAACACATTTGCTTCATAAGATGTATATATTCTCAGCATATGATCAAGTACTTGGTCAATTCATAATAACGAGTATGCAGATAAGGTTACTAAAAAGTCAATGCAAGATATGAAGAGATTCTAACTCAAAAATAGTAAGTAGCATGAAACATAAACATAAGCAACATTGCAATGCTCATAAAAAGGTATGATAGAGTGGTATCTCACTTGCCTTTGATCGTTGAGCAAACATAAATGCCAAGGCACCTCTGAAGTTCAAGTGAAGACTAGAAGTAAAGATATCAAGGATACAAGCATCAAAGTCATGGCACAATTAATACAAATTTTGAGACAAGCATATTACACTAAGAATGAAAACTATGCTCTCAAGAAAGTGCTCATAGAATAAGTGGTGACTCAACAAGGAAGTGAAAAGGTTTTGAACAGTTTGAAATGCTTCCAAATGCTGAAAGTATGGTACTCATTAACTTTGAGCTCTCATTGCCCCTATCATAAGCATCTTTAAATGGTTAAGGTTAAAGTGACACAACTAAGACGATATGTTTGACAAGTTATAAGTTGAAATCTCATGCCCCTTACTTACGAGTACCGAACCTTATGCTACTCAACTTCAGTCACAAGTAAGCTCTTGTCATTGTAAGTACATATGTATCATAGAGAACCGCCAACGGGGTACCCCTTGCACATGATACAAGAGCTATCCCATAATCAAAATGACAAGGCAAGCAGACAATAAGCATCTCAGTGATCTTTTTATTTGCTATTTGCATATGTTTTTATTGAGGATGATTCATAGAATGCTTATTATGGTTATGCTGCAAGTTTCCACCATGATTAGGCATGGCTTAGGCTAGCGGCCCAGGCGTTTCTCTAACACACATACAAACTCCATGATCTTACAAGTTCCCCTTTTATTTCACACCGTCGGGATCATAAGCAAAAGAACATGATATCAACGGAATAATAAGTGCAATGTTGAAAGCGTTCCCCGTGATACATGGTTCTCCTAACTTCAACTTATAAAGCGCAAGCATATACGCAACAAAGATGGACACAATGGTTCAAGAATATTAAGTGCAAGAAAGTAAAGTGTGCCATCAAGTTCGTGAGAGCTTTACTAACTAACTTTCTCATAACAAGCAAACATTTTATTTGGAAGAAAACAAGGCATACTGAATATGCACGGACTAGCAAATGATGCTAATAGGTAGGTATGGTGGACACTTTTGGCAATATTGGTTTTGGGGAGCTAGAAACATGAGTATAGCTCATACTCAGTGCAAATGAAGGCTAGCAATAGTAAGGGAGCGACAAACAAGAGAGCAATAACTGTCATAATCATGCTTACAACAAAATATGACTAATTATGGCATGAAAGTGATTCAAGACCCCTAAGGCAAAAATAATTCATAGAGGCTTAACTGACTATTGTTTCAGTCATATGGATGCGTGAGCATGTGCCAAGTCAATTCAAATGAAACATTCAAAGGAGGTTACCACAGTGTCATACCAAGTTATGAATAGAACAATGCAAGCAAAAATTCATATGACATGCTACAAACCATTAGCAAGATGGAGCTAATCATAAGAGATCAAGAACTACTAAGCATCCATAAATAACATACACCATATATGAATAGACTAAGCATGCCCATAATGATGAGTATATGTACAAAAATGAAAACAAATAGAGTTCGTTACCAGCCTCTTACCACACGTCAAGTTGTCATTAATCCTCATTATTTCCCTTCACTTGTGTGGCTTGAATAATAACATGAAACCAAACTCCACCGAGGAATGCGAAACCCTGCAACCAACTTCACAAAACCAAAGAAGAACAACAAATATTTTTGGTGTTTCTGATTTTTAAAGGCAAGAACAAAAAGGAAGAACAAGCAAACAAAAAGCTTTTTGTGTTTTTCGAATAGTTCAAACAAAGAAAAAGGGAAAAAGCAAACCAAGGAAATAAGAAACAAATAAAGAGAAACAAAGAAAATATTTTTGTTGTTTTTATGTTTTAGAAAGCAAAAGTAAACAAAGAACGAAAACTAAAAAAAGAGAACGAAGCATGGATAAACAAAGTACCGACTAAACATGATATGTAGATGAGTGTGATGTCGGTGTACCTCCCCCAAGCTTAGGCTTTTGGCCTAAGTGGGTATCAACCCCAACACGGGTAAGGGTTCCAAGCAGGCGGGTCATTTTAAGAATGATCATGGTTAGGCCCTTGGGAAGAACAAGAAGCTCCCCAATCATAGGTAGGCTGCTGATATGAAGACTCCCCCTCATTCGAGGGCTGGACTGAATCATCTGTAACCTCCCTTCCAGTATCATGCTCTTGTTGGGAGAGCTCCCCCAGGTAAGCATCGAGTTCTTCCTCGGTGAGTAACCATCCTACCCTGGTATCAAGGTTAAACAAAATAGGTGCAGGCAAAAGAACAACTCGCTCAGACTTACTCCTTCTCCAACCAGCCTTGAGAAAGGTTATTTCATTAGACAAATCACTCAAATTAGACCAAGAAGAAACGCATCTACGATGACCGCGACGACGTCAATATGGTTGCAGCTGGCTATGTCGACATGCGCGATGATAACCGCAACAGCGGATACCGCAGCGGTGGATACCGGGACTCTGGGAAAACCACGCAAGTGTGGCAACGCTGCAATCGTGATGAGGCACCCGCGACATAAATTGAAGACAAACTTTCCGGGCCATGTACGATGCACTTCTACATCGACAAACATGATGGAAAGAAGAAGTCTAGCCACCTCCTCAAGGACTGCCGCGAGTTCCTCAAATTACATGAGGGATTGGTTCGGATGAATCGCAACACAGTCGAAAGAGGCTACAGGGCGGCTCCAGGCGCCGTGGCACATGGCGCTCCGCCACCGCCACCTGGAATACCCCCAAACGCAGCTGCGCCAGACCAGCACCAGGGAGGCAAACCATACCCACGAGCCATGGGTACCATGATGATCCAAAAAGGACGCCCCTCCAACAGGGTGCAAAAGGCCATCACTCGCCAAGTCAACTTGGCCACAAACTCGCCACTATCTACCACTGAGTACCTCAGCGGAAGCGAGTCCTGCATCACCTTCGATAAACGCGATCATCCGCCTCAAGTACATCGCCCGGGCCATTGTCCCCTCGTACTCGAGGCACAAATCGGAGGTTTCGACATGAGCCGCGTCTTCATGGACGGCGGAAGCGGCATCAACCTTATATTTGCGAGTACCTTGCGAGCAATGAGGATCCCTCTGACTTGCCTAGAAGCCTCGGACACAACATTCCATGGCATCGTCCCAAGAAAAGGCGTATATCCCCTGGGCAAAATCAACCTCGACGTCATCTTTGGCACACTGAAAAATTTTCGGCGCGAGCGCATCGACTGGCCCTCATAGTACCACTGCATCCTCGGACGTGTCGTGTTCGCTAGGTTCATGGCAGTACCACACTACGCCTACCTACAGATGAAAATGCCAGGTCCCAATGCCGTCATCACAGTCAACGGGAGCTTCGAGAGATCTGACAGCTGCGACAGGGAATTCAACAGAATTTCCCAGTCCTTCGGCATGCAGGAAGAACTCGCGAGACTAAAGGAGTCGACAGACAACAGTCTGCCTCCCCTAAGCCAGCCAAGTTCGCCCGATCTATCTTTCGACTCATCGGTGCACACAAAGAAAGTGCAGGTCCATCCATCGGATCCCGCCAAAACGGCCCTCATCGCCAACAACTTGAGTCCCGCATAGGAACTCGTGCTCGTCGAATTCCTCTGTGAGCACTGGGAAATCTTCGCCTGGTGTCCAGCGGACATGCCAGGAATTCCCAGGGAATTCGCCGAGCATGCACTCAACGTCAACCTAGACGCAAGGCCAGTTAAGCAAACAATCCGGCGATTGTCTGAGCCACGAGAAAAGGTTGTCGGAATGGAGATTAACAGACTCCTCGATGCCAAATTCATACGCGAGATCAAGGAAAGCACTTGGCTCGCCAACACGGTGCTAGTACCAAAAAAGGACACGGATATCCTGCGGATGTGTGTGGACTTCACCTCTCTGAATAAGCACTGTCCAAAGGATCACTTCCCGCTACTACGAATCGACCAGATCATCGACTCCACCACACGATGCGAGCACCTCTGCTTCCTCGACGCCTACTCAAGCTATAATCAGATTCGAATGAAGGAGGAGGATCAAGAAACAACAGCGTTTACAACGCCCTTTGGTGTGTTCTGCTACAACACAATGCCTTTCGGGCTAAAAAACGTAGGAGCAACTACCAGCGGTGCATGCAGGCTTGCCTCAAGGACCAACTTGGTCGCAACATTCAAGTCTATGTCGACGACATAGTAATCAAGACCAAGGAGGAAGCTTCCCTAATCGACGATTTACGCGAAACCTTCGCCAACCTCGACCGCTAGTGGAACAAGCTCAATCTGGACAAATGCGCCTTTGGCGTACCATCTGGGCAACTAGTCGGGTATCTCATCTCCGCGAGAGGAATCGAGGCAAAACCCGAAGAAAATAAAAGCCATATTGGCCATGGAGAAGCCGAAAAACATAAAGGGGCGTCCAGCAGCTGGCTGGGCAAATCGCGGCCCTCAGTCGATTCATTAGTCGGATGGGTGAAAAGGCACTGCCCTTCTACCAACTCCTTCACAAAGCTGAAAAGTTCGAGTGGACCAACGAAGCGCAGGAAGCATTCGAAGACCTCAAGAGCCTGCTATCCACTTTGCTAGTATTGGTGACCACACGAGAAAGGGAACCGCTGTTGGTGTATATCTTTGCCACCAACCAAGTGGTCAGCATAGTACACGGGGTACAGCGCCCAGTCTACTACCTCGGCGAGGTCCTCACGCCAACAAAACAGGGGTACCCGTACTACCAGAAGCTGGCGTACAGCGTCTTCATGACCGCCCGGCGACTGCGCCACTACTTCCAGGAACACCCAATCGTGGTGGTCAACGATGCCCCGCTGGGGGATATCCTCAATAACCCCGACGCCGTGGGACGAGTCGTGCTTTGGGGAATCGAATTGTCTCCACGAGATATTACATACGAAAAGCGCGACGCAATCAAGTCGCAAGTTCTTCCTGACTTCTTCGTGCACTGGATGGAGAACCAGCTCCCCGAAAAACCAGATATGTCCTACCTCTGGACAATGCACTTCGACGGATCCAAGCGGAAGGACGGAGCAGGTGCAGGTGTCATACTGACATCGCCCCAAGGGGACAAGCTGAAGTATATCCTGCGAATGCAGTTCACCGCCTCCAACAACGAAGCTGAATACGAGGCCCTGCTACATGGGATGAGGATGGCAAAAGCCTGCGGCGCCAAAAGGCTTATTATATACGGCGACTCCAAGTTGGTTGTCAACCAAACATTGCATGAGTGCGACGCACTGAACGACAACATGATCGCCTACCGCGACCTCTACGACACACTCGAACGGGACTTCGACGGCTGCTAGCTATGACACGTAGGCCGCGAAAGCAATGAAGAGGCGAACACACTCGCCAACATAGGCTCTACCTGCGCCCCCATACCACCTGGGGTATTTCTCGAGCGCATCTGCGAACGCTCCATCAAGCCAAAGGCAGCAGAGAAGAAAACAAGTGCAGCAACGGACTCGGGGGCTACGCCACCCAATGAGCCAATGTCACTCGACGACCTGAAGCTGGATACAGAACTCGAAGGACCAATGAGCGTCATGATGATCGAATCATCCTGGACTCAGCCATACATCACGTACCTCCTCAACAAAAGGCTACCGGATGATCCGACTGATGCACGACACATGACGCGACGATCCAAGGCATTCGCTGTTATCAACGGCGAACTATACAAGCGCAGCATCATAGGAGTACTCCAGCGATGCATCTCCACGACGGATGGCAGAGCTGTTCTCCTCGACATCCATGAGGGAACCTGCGGACACCACGCTGGTAGTCGCGCCCTTGTGGCCAAAGCTCTACAAGCTGGGTTCTACTGGACTACGGCCATGCGCGACGCCAAGGACATCGTCCAGAAATGCAACGCGTGCCAGCGATTCGCGGACAAGCCACACACACCTGGCGTAGAGCTCCGGCCAATACCATTGGCCTGTCCCTTCATGCAATGGGGACTTAACATGGTCAGCAAACTCCCCAAGTCCTCGCGAGGAGGCTACGTCTACTTCCTGGTTGCAGTCGACAAGTTCACCAAGTGGATAGAGGCCATGCCAGTGACCAATCAATCAGGGCACATCGCAATCAAGTTCTTCGAGTCCATCGTCTTCCGCTTCGGAGTGCCACACAGCATCATCACAGACAACGGAACGAACTTCACATCCAAGGAGTTCGAAGAGTTCTGCGAGAATCTGGGGATCAGTATCAGCTACGCCTCGGTAGCGCATCCACAGACCAACGGTCAGGTCGAAAAGGCGAACGGGCTCGTCTACAGCGGCATCAAGAAGCTACTCCTCCGGCCACTCAAACGAGCAGGGGGTTGCTGGCCAGACGAACTACAATCAGTACTCTGGAGCCTACGCACAACTCCAAACAGTGCTATAGGCTACACCCTGTTCTTTATGGTGCACGGGGCTGAAGCGGTGCTACCCGCTGAGGTATGGTACAGAGCGCCGCGCGTGGTCGCTTACAGCGAGCAGGAGTCAACCCTGGCACTCGAAGACTCCGTCGACATCCTTGACGAGGCAAGGAAAATCGCCGCGGAAAATCAATGATCTACCAGCAGAACCTGCGCAACTACCACAGTAGGAGGCTACGCCCCAGATCCTTCGTCGAAGGTGACCTCCTCCTGCGACTGAAGCAGCAAGGACACCTCAAGACCGAGTCCCCCTGGGAGGGACCATACGTGATTACAGAAGTAATCCCAGGTGGCGCCTATCGCCTTCAAGATTTAGAGACAGGAGTCACATACTCCAACCCTTGGAACGTCGCGCAGCTGCGACGCTTCTACCCTTAGTTGTTTTACTTTTATTGCAAATAAGGCCACTCAGCCAAGGCTACTTAGCCACACATTGTACTTCGTACTGTCTCGCAAATAAATAAAGCTAAGTGCCCCAAAACTCTGTGTTCTCCTTTATTTTTGCAACTTATCCACTCGGGGGCTGCGCCACCCTTTCATATCTGTTCTACGAACTAAAACGCGATATCCTGAGTAACTGGCACATCAATCGAAACCCTTGACACATATCAACCCAGTCGCAACGCACCTGATAGGTTGACAAGGTACTGAGAGAAGCGCATGGCCAGGCTAACGAATAGGATTCGCATAGTGCAACGCACTCACAAAACATACACGCTAACAAGCTCTTTATACATCATCGATAATCAATTATGCACATCATTACATACGAACTTTACCACACTGGTACACTTATGTGCAGGATACAAATTAAACCACTATTGCAACAAGAGAACGTTGGTCTGCTCCTCGAAGAAGTCAACGATCTCCTCCGCTGGGCGATCCACCGCCTGATAGTGAGGCACCATATTCCAAGCAGAACCTACTGGTGGCGCAGGTGGACCAGCCGCAATTGCCACAACATCTACATTAGGCCTATGCGGTCGCACCAGCGATAGAGCGGCCTTGGCACCAGCCACCAACTACTGCCTTACACACTCACAAACCGCAGCTCGGTCTTGAAACTTGACAAGGAGGGCCAGCAGGCTCGATGGAGCAACATCCAGCTGAAACATCGTCCGATAAATGTTCTTCAAGAATGACTGCGACTTCTTCAGAAAGTGCAGCACTCGCGATGCATGATCCTGCAAGGTCGCCAGCGTGATCACACAATCATGATCCACCCAGAAGTATCCACTCTCCTGAAGTTTCTCTTGGGTCAGATCATGCATGCGAATGGCAACCCTATCGTTCTCATCCTGCGGATGGCGAGCGCTGACAACTATACAAAACAACAACAGAAGTGTGAGAATAGCACACCATTGCGAGTGACTACAAGGAAAAGATAAGAGTAAGCAAACTAACACTTAAATTGGTCGCCCAGCTGCGTCATCTCCCCCAACAGATACTATTCTCGGGTCGTGGCCTTCTCTTCCTTTGACTTCCATACATCCTCGTTACCATGGAGCACGGGCAATTCACGCTCCAACTGCTTCACGCGGTCACGCAGTCGCGAAAGCAGAGACAGCTCATCCACCCTCGAGCGCGGCGGTGCCAAAGTATCATCAAGGGGTGGCGAATCCTGAAGTTCCCTCAAAGGATCACTTGATGTGCCCTACCACAAACCAAGCAAGAAGGAATAAGAATACCAAATCGACACATAGACAAAAGATTCGAGTGCATTCAAGATCAGCAAAAGTATCAACAGATACACTCGCCAAAAGGCATGTTCTTGACAGAAGACAGCTTTGGGGGCCTCATCGAGTCCGTGACGGTATCTGATGCCACCGACTTTCTGTCGGCCCCTGATGCCACAGCCTTTGCCGCCTTCTTGGCTCGCTGCAGCTTCTCAGAGTACTTCGTAACTGTATTAATCAATTGCGGCCCATACTTGCCACAGGCAGTCGCGAAGGGAGCAAAGACTACCGGCTGGCCATCCGCACTAATGGGCCTACGTGGGCCTGCACCATAGCGAGTGACATTGACGCGCCAGCCGCACGGAGCAAGTTCTTGAAGCTTGCAGGGACACCCCCGGCGAGAGACTCCACCAGCTCATCCATGTTCTCGATTAGCTCAGCCTTGGTGATACAATGCAAATGTATCTATAATTTTTGATGTTCCATGCTTAGTTTTATCCACTTTCTTGTGTTTTATTCCAACTTTGGAGTACTTTTCATATGATTTCTTGGACTAACCTATTAACAAGAGCCACAGTGCCAGCTGCATGTTTTCTGCTATTTTTGGTTCCAGGAAAGTCAGAAAATGAATATTCTCGGAATTGGACGGGACAAAAGCCAAAGTGCCTATTTTTCCGGAAGGGATCAAGTGCCATAATACGAGACGGAGACGAGCCAGAGGGCGGCCACACCACCTGGCCGCACGGCCAGGCCAGGCCCGCACCAGGGGGTGGTGTGGCCAGCCCAGGCACCCCCTCGGCCTCTCCTTCCGCCTATAAGTTACCCTCGGGACAAAAACCCTAAACACCCGATCAAAAATCCACGAAAGAGTCTGTAGCCGCCATCATCTCCAACCCTAGATCGGGAGGGATCTGAAGCTCTTCCCGGCACCCTGCAGGAAAGGGGAATTCACCCTGGAGGCTTTCTTCATCACCATGCAAGCCTCTGGTGTGGTGCGTGAGTAGTTCATCCTTGGACTACGGTCCATGTAGTAGCTAGATGGCTGGTTTCTCCTCCTTTGTGCTTTCATGTTTAGATCTTGTGAGCTTCGTTCATGATCAAGATCATCTATTTGTAATTCATACATGTTGTGTTTGCGGGGATCCGATGGATATTGAGATGCTATTTCAGATTGATTATTGATTCTATCATGTCTTCGTTATTTGAGATCTTGCATGCTTTCCGATGTTAGTAGCTAGCTTGGCCAAGTAGATGCTAGCAACTCCAAGAGTTAGTATTTATGCTCGATAGTGGGTTCATACCTCTGGTAATCTGGGAAAGTGACAGAAATCTCTAAGGTACTAGATGTGCTGTTGCTACTAGGGAGAAAACAACAGTCCTTTGTTCATAGAACAATCGTATTGTTTACTTTACACGTAGTTCATAAAGCAATAATCTGTTGCTTGCAACTTAATACTGGAGGGGGTTCGGATGATAACCTGAAGGTGGATTATTAGTCATAGATGCAGTTAGATGGCGGTCTATGTACTATGTTGTAATGCCCAATCAAGTCTCAGAGGAGTCAAGATGATTAGTATATGCATGTATTGCTTTCTCGGTGTTTGTCAAATGCCCCGCTATAATTTGTTCACCCAGCTTGTTATCTATCTAAGGAGAGCCACCTCTAGTGAACTATGGATCCCGGTCCCTTTACTTTACATAAAATCTACAATCTTTTACTGCTTTGTGTTTACTTTCTGCAAAATTTTACTTCTTTCCATTCGATACGTTTAATCCTTTGTTTTCCGCAAAACACGGTGAGATTGACAACTTCATCGCAAGTTGGGGACAAAGTTTTGTGGTTGTGTTGTGCAGATCTCCACGTTGCTACTAGCACCGGTAGTGCGCCCTGCCAAAGTTCAGCTAGTAACACCTTTGGGGTGTTTCCTTGCTCCTACTGGTTCGATTAAACCTTGGTTTCATAACTAAGGGAAGACTTGTTGATGTATTCATCGTACCTTCCTCTTGGGGTTCCCAACGAGCTCTACGTCGAAAGTCGAGCGCACCAAGATTTTCTGGCGCCGTTGCCGGGGAGTCAAGGACATCTTCACAAGGGGAGTCCCTCATAACCAATCTCTTTACTTTGTTGTTTTTGTTTTTCTTTGTTTCTTTTTGCTTTGTTTGCTTGTTTTGTTCTTAAAAAAAAACAAAAAAATTAGTTTTACTTGTTTGTTTTCTTATTTGAAAAACACAAAAAAATTAAGTCTCCTTTAGTTGTCACCCCTTCCCTAGCTCACCATGTTGATCCCTACATTCACCCTGAAAGACCTTCCACTTGGTAGTGGTTTTATAATTGGGAAAGATAACATTGAAGAATTCTTTAATCACGTTAGTAAGCATGAAGATACTGAGGATAGATCCCTTGCAGAACTTGCTCCAAACTATGAGATTGCTGCAGCTTCTTTAATTCACATGTTAGAATCTAGGTTCGTTAACCTCAACCCTTTAATGCAAATAATGTTTCTTAAGCTTAAAGAAATTGAGGATCCTGAAAAGAGGGATTTTATTCTGGAAACTTTGTTTAAGGAGTTCTATGATGTTGCCAAGGAAGCTAGAAAAGTCTTTGAACATTTAAATATGCTAGGCTCATGTGTAGATGTTGTTGGTACACGAGAAAATATGAACAAAACCGAACCTAATGGGGAGGAACCTAAGATACCAATACCCTTTAAACTAGTAGCAATACATGATGCCATTGAAAAGAATCTTGATTGGATTGTTCCTGCAAACCCTTTTGATGAGAATAGTGAACCTAAGAGCATTGAGAGAGGATCCTCTCGAACTTATTTGGATGATATACCTTGCCTTGTTGAAAATATTTCTGGTATTGATCTTAATGCTTCTTCATTTGAGAACACTTGATTCTTTCTTTGCTTCTTATGCCTAACTTAAAGGCGTTAAAGAAAAGTACTTGTTGGGAGATAACCCAAGAGTTTTAGATGAGTCTTGGAAGTTATTACCTCTGTAATAACCTCTACTTATCCTTTTTATTTGATTTTTGTGCCAAGAGTAACCTCTAATGAGAGTGAAGTAATGATTGGGAAAGTTGCTGTCCCGAAACAGATTTCTGTGCTTCACCGTAAACATTCCTGAGAGAGCTCTGTATGTCCGATTGAGCTTTACTATTTTGTGCTTCTTCCCCAGGTTGTTATCTAACTTCCGTTAGTTCAACAATTTTTGATTTGAGCAACATAAGGTCTTCGAAAAAATTCGTCTTTACCTGCTGGTCTGTTTTGACAGATTTTTGCCATTTTCTGCATTTGTTTCTTGTTAATTCCTTCTTGAGTTCCTTTGGGGAATTGAGATTTTTGAGGGAAGTGCTACATTAGGTAGTTTTCTAAGGCAAGTTTATTTGGTGTTAGAACTGAACCTTGAGACTTATTTATCTTAAGTGCACTAATGTTGCTAATGAGATTGTGTGAAGTTTTGTATGAAGGAAAATTTCAGGTGTATGGAAGGAATGAGTAATGAGATGAAGGATGGACTAAAGCTCAAGCTTGGGGAAGCCACACGTGTCACCCCAAGAAATATCCAAGAAGTACAAGCGTCAAAGCTTGGGGATGCCCAAGGCATCCCCTTCTTCATCAATAAAAATCCCAGGTTTCTTCAAAACGCTTCATTATTATTGTTTCATGCACAGTTGTGTTTTTCTTGGAGCATCTTCTTTTTCGTTTTCGTTTTGGTTTTTAGTTTGCTTGGTTTGCTTAGTGTTCTGAATAAGTTGGTTGGACCCCCTCTTTCATACTTTGTTTTGCAAATAGTTTGGTTTGGTTTGGAAAAGAGTAGGAAAAGTTCATACTTTTGTGGTAAAAAGAGCTTTTTTTGACTGTGGCCTATGCTTTGTCATGGCATGCTTGATATTGTTTTGGCTTTATGCTTAGTATTATTTTCTGTAGCATGACTTCTTATAGACAATTGAGATTGCTTAATGTGCCTTGGATGAATCATGCGTTGTTTTAGCATATTAAAGCATAGTATAGTGGTATTATCCTTTGATGCTTTATTTGGGTTGACTTGGCGCATCCTCACACCATGTTATAAACATCTCAAATCATCATAGCCTTTATGATCCTTTAGTTTTCAACTTGTAGTATCACTTTATGCTTTGATAAATAATATTTTGTCGCTCTGCATGATTATGGCCATTATTGCTCTCTTAGTTTGTCGCTCCCAGTCTTTTGCTAGCCTCCACAACAAAGTATGAGTTCCACTCATGCATCCAACTCCCTAAACCAAGTTATTCCAAAGAGTCCACCATACCTACCTACTAGCTTATGCTATTCCAAGTATATTCATGCGTTTGTTTACCTTCCATTTGTTATGAAAAAAACTAGTGATTAAAGCTCTCACGAACTTGATGGCACACTTTACTTTACTTGCCCTTAATAAACTTGAACCATTGTGTCTTCTATGTTGTATATGCTTGCACTTATTTGTCGGGAATTAGCAGAACCATGCTTTCATGGGGAACGCTTTCAACATTGCACTTGGTACTTGTACCTAGTTGATATCATGCTCTTTTGTATATGGATGTCGTCGGTGTGAAATGAAAGGGGAGCTTGTAAGTCCATGGAGTTATGTATATGTGTTAGAGAAACGCTTGGGCCGCTGGTCTAATCCATGCTGACATGGTGGAAACCTGCAGCGTAACCATAATGAGCTGTCTATGAAGCATTTTTCTTATAAAAAAAGAGAGTCCTATACTGAGAAAAAAGAGAAAAAGAGAAAAAAAGAGATACTATGAAAAGAGGAAAGAGAGAAAAAAGCACCATATTCCCATGGTAAATAAGAAGAATGCTGAGATGCTCGTTGAATGCTTGCCTTGTCATTTTGATATGGGGATTCTTCCGTATCATCGGGCAAGGGGTACCCCGTTGGCGGTTCTCAATGATACACATATACTTACGATGACAAGAACTTACCGGTGACTAAACTTGAGTAGCATGAGGAGCGACCCTCTTATACAAGGGACATGAGGTTTCTGACTTATACTTCGTGAAGCATGTACACCATAGTTTGTTCACTTTAACCTTAATCACTTCAAGATTCTTATGATAGGGGCAATGAGAGCTAAAAGCTATAAGTACCATAATTTTTGGAAGCTCTTTATGAGACTTGAATCCCTACTTCCTTTTACAAAAGGCCTTTCTTCCACCAATATATTGAGTCTCCACATTCTATCTTTATGCACCTACTTTGAGAGCATAGTGGCCATTCTTAGTTCTATGTGCATTGTCCCAAGACTAGTTGATTGATGCATAACTTGTTATTGCTTGTTTGAAACTATTGTATCTAGTCACTCTTATGAACTTTGAAGGTGTCCTATACATTTATATTTGCTACTCCATTGAGGGACAAGCTGAATACTTTTATGCTATGTTTTCTTTATGTGAAACAAACAAACGTCTTGCAAGGCATGTTATTCATGAATCTTTTGTTTGTGCCTTTTCATGTTGCATCATAGTTTCTTTCCTTATTGCTAGAACCTTGTCTTTCATGTTATGATTGAAGTACTATGATCCCAGCTTTGAATGTTTTGCAAATACTTTGATCAAGTCTTTGATGGTGCATGTCACCTCAAAAATTATTTCTTTTTATCACTTACCAACTCGAGGACGAGCATGAGTTAAGCTTGGGGATGTTGATACATTGCAAATGTATCTATAGTTTTTGATGTTCGATGCTTGGTTTTATCCACTTTCTTGTGTTTTGTTCCAACTTTGGAGTACTTTTCATATGATTTCTTGGACTAACCTATTAACAAGAGCCACAGTGCTAGCTGCCTGTTTTTTGCTGTTTTTGGTACCAGGAAAGTCAGAAAATGAATATTCTCGGAATTGGACGGGACAAAAGCCAAAGTGCCTATTTTTCGGAAGGGATCAAGTGCCAGAATACGAGACGGAGAGGGGCCAGAGTGCGGCCACACCACCTGGCCGCACGGCCAGGCTAGGCCCGCACCAGGGGGTGGTGTGGCCAGCCCAGGCACCCCCTTGGCCTCTCCTTCCGCCTATAAGTTTCCCTCGGGACGAAAACCCTAAACACCCGATCAAAAATCCATGAAAGAGTTTGTAGCTGCCGTCATCTCTAACCCTAGATCGGGAGGGGTATGAAGCTCTTCCCGGCACCCTGCCGGAAAGGGGAATTCACCCTGGAGGCTTTCTTCATCACCATGCAAGCCTCTGGTGTGGTGCGTGAGTAGTTCATCCTTGGACTACGGTCCGTGTAGTAGCTACATGGCTGGTTTCTCCTCCTTTCTGCTTTCATGTTTAGATCTTGTGAGCTTCGTTCATGATCAAGATCATCTATTTGTAATTCATACATGTTGTGTTTGCGGGGATCCGATGGATATTGAGATGCTATTTCAGATTGATTATTGATTCTATCATGTCTTTGTTATTTGAGATCTTGCATGTTTTCCGATGTTAGTAGCTAGCTTGGCCAAGTAGATGCTAGCAACTCCAAGAGTTAGTATTTATGCTCGATAGTGGGTTCATGCCTCTGGTAATCTGGGAAAGTGATAGAAATCTCTAAGGTACTAGATGTGTTATTGCTACTAGGGAGAAAACAACAACCCTTTGTTCATAGAACAATCGTATTGTTTACTTTACACGCAGTTCATAAAGCAATAATCTGTTGCTTGCAACTTAATACTGGAGGGGGTTCGGATGATAACCTGAAGGTGGATTATTAGTCATAGATGTAGTTGGATGGCGGTCTATGTATTATGTTGTAATGCCCAATCAAGTCTCAGAGGATTCAAGATGATTAGTATATGCATGTATTGCTTTCTCGGTGTTTGTCAATTGCCCCGCTGTAATTTGTTCACCCAGTTTGTTATCTATCGAAGGAGAGCCACCTCTAGTGAACTATGGATCCCAGTCCTTTTACTTTACATACAATCTACAATCTTTTACTGCTTTGTGTTTACTTTCTGCAAACTTTTACTTCTTTCCATTCGATACATTTAATCCTTTGTTTTCCACAAAACACGGTGAGATTGACAACCTCGTCGCAAGTTGGGGACAAAGTCTTGTGGTTGTGTTGTGCAGGTCTCCATGTTGCTACTAGCACTGGTAGTGCGCCCTGCCAAAGCTCAGCTAGTAACACCTTTGGGGTGTTTCCTTTCTCCTACTGGTTCGATTAAACCTTGGTTTCATAACTGAGGGAAGACTTGCTGTTGTATTCATCGTACCTTCCTCTTGGGGTTCCCAACGAGCTCTACGTCGAAAGTCGAGCGCACGACTTGGGCATCAACTCTTCCCGGAGGCAACTAAGCATGCCCTTGGCCTTGGAGAGCATATCTTGACAGCGGCGCTGCGGTCCTCGACTGCTGAAAGAGCACCCGCCAAGGCATCATCGCAATGGAGGGCCTGAGGGTGAAGCTCAAATCGCCAGCATCTATACATAAACCCACACATGGGTACGGAAGTCAGCACCAACAACAAGTTCGAACAGAGAACGATAATGATATCCAAGCAAGGTACCTGAGAGGGCCTTGGCAATCGAGAAAAGTTGTTCTTCGAAAAACTTCTCCCTAGCTGCAATAGAGGCACGTAGGTCCTCTTCGCGCTTATGTGCCTCGTCTCGCGCCGCAATTGCCTCATCACGACTCTTCATAGCCGTGGCGAGTGTTTTTTCCAGGTTGGCGGCGTTGTGCATAAGAGCATTATGTTCATCTACAAGAACAAAACAAAAGGGATTGACTATCAGTCGACTACATGAAAACGATGTAGAAGAAGGAGAAGAGAAGAGCACTTCCTTTCTACCACGCGATGGCATGCTAGTGACCCATCACAAGCACCTGCTCCGCCAAGTGAGCGGCTTCTATCACAAGGAGCTATCTCAAAAGGAAAAACAACAAAGGATCAGCAGAAGCCATAGATAACATCGACTGCAACATCAAAAAAAGAAATACTACACTTACATGATCCTCCAATGACTCTGAAGTCGATTAGTGTGCAGTCATCCGGGCAACCATCCGATGCTCCCCATCATGCGGAGAGCTAGAAGAGTTATGCCCAGAGTGGGCCGCCAATGGAGGAGAAGGAGCACGCTTGACCTCTTTCTTCGCCCTTGAGGTTGCGACTCCCGATTCTTTAAAAAATTGGACGTCGCCAGAAGATGACGACGCCTGCTGACTGCAAGGCAAAACCAACATCAAGAAAGGGCAAAATCCAAAGAAGAGCCAAAAAGGACAACTCGAATACTTACCAATCAAACTTATCAAAGTCAAAGGTTGGCTCCCCCGACTCTGACGAGGACTCCTTTGGCAGTCGCATCTTCTTGCGAGAAGATGGCACCACTACACTCACAGGAATGGCATGGATCGGCGACTCTGTACCAACGCCTGCACCTTACGGAGTTGAAGGAGACGACACATCAGAATCCTCGATGCGCGAGCGCTTGCGAGTATCCGGACTACCCGACTCGGGGGCTTCCTCCTCCACATCAGATGGGACGGTCGACTCCGACTCGTCCTCTTCCAAGGCTTCGTGAGGGATAACCCCCTCAGGAAGAGGGGGCATACAGGGTGACACCACCCAATCCTGCGTATAGATCACAATTTAGCACAAAGTCAAGAAAAAGCAAAGAAGTAATCAATAAACTAAGCTACTACGTAGCACAACTATACCTCAGGGGGACGATTAGCAGCATCGAACGGAGGAACGACTGGGTCACTAGGGAGCACATCCTTGGCGGTGTACTTGGTGACCAGTCGAACCCTTTTATATACCTCACTCGCGGACATGCCATCGGTAGACACGCGAGTGACATCGTCAGCGCTAGCCCACTAAAACATGGGATGGACTCTGGCCTGCAGGGGCTGGACGCAACGGCGTAGCCACGTGCGAATGAGGGCGCAACCTCCCTCCTCTTTCCCTATGCGACTCTCGATGTCGTAGACGCGCTCGTACAACACATCTATCTCTGCGGACTCGCCAGGCATGACCACATTCTTCCAGGAGCGCCTCCTCTGGCACGGCGTCGCATGGTCGAAGGGTGTGAGTCCAAAGTGTTCTCCATCAGCCTTCTCGTCATGGACGTAGAACCACTTGTCTCTCCATCCTTGGACGGACATCGCCAACTTGATGTCGAAGTATGTGGCGAATGGATCAACATGGATTCCACAGCCGCCTACATCATAGACTACGGAGCCAGACGCTGATTGACGCTTCAACTTAAAGAGGCGCTTGAAGAGGCCGAAATGCGGCTCGATTCCGAGCCAACATTCACAAAGGGTGATATAGCAAGCTACGTGGAGGATGGAATTGGGGGACAACTGATGGAGCTAGAGCCCGTAAAAACAAAGAAGGCCACAAAAGATAGGATGCAGGGGCAACGAGAGGCCGCGAATGATGAACGATAGGAACATCACTCAAAAACTGGCAGGAGGAGAGGGGATTACCTCGCCGCCGGGGACGCGTGTGTCAGCGATTGCGGCGGACAACACTCCGTCTTGGCAAAGAAGACGAAGATCTGAGGACTTGATCATAGATGGACGCCACGCGCCATTCGTGACGCGGGTGTCCGTGCCTTTCTTCTTCCCGCTGGCGGCGGTGCTGGCACCCACAGCGGTGGAGCCACCCTTCTTCTTCATCTCAGTAGCGGCAGCAGCGGAATTGGCCGCAACACCTCCTTTCTTATTCCCCATTACACGGCGGCGATGCGACCGGAGGAAATAGCTAGGAAACATGCGGAGCTGGTCCAGCGCCGCGGATGGAAAAGAGCGTAGAGAAAGCAGAGGAGCAGCGACAATGGCGATGAAGGCAAAGGATGAATGAAAGTAGATGTGAATTTTATCGTCGCAGCGTCACTACTTAACTCCTGGAAGATGCAATCCAACGGCTCAGAAAAACCCTACTATACACATGGCACTCATCGCACTCGACACGTGGAGGAGCCGAAGCGCGAACCGTCCCCCCACTACTCCCATTACGAGTGGAAATCGAGGAGGCACAGTTAAAATAAAGATTACGCATGCCCGGTCAAATCAGAGTCAAGAAATAGGACCCACCGCTCGTCACGTCCTGTCAAACTCGCTCACGTGGGCAACTGAGGTCATGAAATCGTCAGCACTGACGTCATCAAAACTACGTAGCAGAAGACTTCGACTACTTTAGTCCTTGCTCAAGTCTTCGACTCCACCAAGCACTCGGGGGCTACTCCCATAGGGAGCGCTGGTCGCGCACCCTACGATTTTCTTTTCTTCTTTTACAGGAACATGGACAATCCAAGAAAACCTAATCACTCGAAACACTGTTCGACTATGGACATGGGTTACTCCCATAGGGAGCGCCGGAAGCAAATTCGACTGAAACAAGCAAACAAAAGACGACAGTAGTCGCAAAAGTTCTTTAGTCCCTGCCTGAGTCTTCGACTCAACAAGGCACTCGAGGGCTACTCCCATAGGGAGCGCTGGTCGTGCACCCTATGATTATTTGTACAAAGTACTGTGTGTTGATAACATCCACACTTGGAGATTATGGCGAAACCGCCTCATAATTTTTCCCTACAAAGAGACTGCGTCTCCTGGGTCACCCGAATCGTCTCCGCGATGATAAAATTTGGATGCCGCGCTTACAACGTGAAGATAAGATCTGAATAAGGCCTGGCAACGCATTAGCTGCACACTACCAGAAATATATCCGTGCCTACAGGTACGATGAATATGCCTTGACGGACGCGTCGAGTGCTCACACCCATATACTGGAATTCGACTCCTGTAAGACCTCCGCGGCTTGAGTCGAATTACACCAGCACTTTTTCGGATTCGAGACCGGGGACTCGAGTTCGAGTAGATGGCATTGTTTTATCCTAAGGTAGTTAACTGATACCGGTACATCGGTTAAATCAGACACGCACATCAACAATCCCTATGACATAAAAAGAGCAGTCAAAAAACATACTCAGTCATGCACTCGAAAGGCCTCATAAAGTCTTTAGTCGAATCTGCAATTCCACTGGACACTCAGGGGCTACTGACATGGGTATACCTACAGGTACTCGAGTTTGGTATATACGTCCTGAATACGTAGAGGCCCACGGTGTCGCCAAGGCCCAAATAAAGGACTCGAGTAACCTACAGACTCTCGATTGCTTGAAGAACAAGAAGAAGCTAAAGATAGAAAGTTCAAAGGGGAAAACCCTAACATGTAACCGACTCGACCTGCTACCCGAGACCTAGCCTATCTATATAAAGGCTAGGAGGGGGAGGTGAGGAGGACACACACAACCCCAGTTTCCACAACCCTCGCCAGATTGCATCTGCGCACCATTGTAATCCTCGATTCCTTTGATAATTCCACGAGCAGACAAGCAGGAGGAGGTACCTCTTCGAGGCCTGAACCTGGGTAAATCTTCGAGTCCCATGTGTGCTTGTTTGCTAGCCGATAGATGTCTCCAGCGCACCCTCCTCTAAAACCCAAGTCCATAACAATGGGCATTGATGAGTTAAACCCTCGCCAGAAAGACATGAGAATAAAGATAGAATTTAAAATAAGCTTAAATAATTATGTGGCTTCCTATTACAATCCTAGGTCACGATCCTACAGTCAACACAATGATTTGATACCATCTGAAATGACACGTCCCATCAAGGTAGTGTCTCTATACATAACGTCAATCCCTGGATCGGTTCATTGGCATACATAGTATCGATAGACATCAAAGAATTAACAATACATCATTAGTACAACGAATGGTCCAGAATATTTGAATTTATTAAAAATTTGCTAAGCATAAAGCTTTCTTAAATAACCAAGTAGCAATAGAATAACATAAATAAAATAGCTCCAATCTCCAAATGTGCCACAGGCAAACAAATGTCGAGTGGACGGTCATAACCTAAATGATCACTCATCACAATCGGAACAACCTGCTACGTAAAAGGTTGCAGGTAAACAAATCGGGTCAATACTTTCAACGTATTGTCAAGTGGAACTAAGATAGAATGTAACAAGTCTAATCACTACATGCTAATTTGGCTTGTCGAGTTCAACACATGTTTGTAGCGGAAAAATAAGTTCATCGTATCATTTTTAAAGCATTTAATCTTTCAACACATATCCCTATTAAGTTCAACCACAAGTTTTATCAAATTATGAAATTGGGATGAGCGATAACATTTCATAGCCTCTGAGTTCAGCAACTCATTTTTTACATAACCGAGGCCCCCTATAAAATTCATGCGAGACTTAACATGATAATTTCATAAACAATGTTATTTGTAATCTGATGGCATTGATTCAATAGAAGAAGGCAGCCAACATAAAGATCCTAGAACCTGACACACGTCTATAACATGGAGGCGGAAAATCAAGAATTGAAGAGGACCGGTCCTCCTTGGCCAGGAAATACGCTCGGAGCACTCGGCGAGACAGCGACCAAGAAGACGCCGAGGGCAAGGATGATTTGCAGGGAGAGAGAACTAGAACGGGATGGTGGCGCATGGAGGTGGTGCAAGGTGGCGACACAAGCCTACGATGGAGGAGGCGGTTTAGGGCGGTGGCGCATGCCGCGGGGAAGCAGCCATGGCAGCGGTAGCAACGGGAAAGCAGCCGTGGCAGCAGGGGCATGGACAGAGGTAATAACCAGATCGACTTGTGAGGGTTGAACCCACGGGTTTATCCCATTTCCATTGTTTCCGCGTGTGTCCAATCTGCACCGCTCCAACCTACTTTTTTACTCGACCCGCACCACTCGAGTCCACGTCTCCGCACCACTCAAGTCCACGTCTGTGTAGTATCCATTTTAGCCAGTCCAAACATAGTCATAGCAAAAACCGCACCAAAATAGCCATTTCTACTCGCACCATTCTCAGGTTGAACTGGGGGCATGACGAAGCACTTAATTTTACACACTACAGAGGTTTGTACACTTTATCCATGTGACCTGGTCGACCCGCTCTTACCATGACACGCATTTTGAGTCATGATAGGGAGATGTCCAAGAAAACACAATTCAGGAAGTAGTTCCCCAATCCCATCCACAAACCGTTCCAACCTACCAAATCACTACATCTCTAGATACGAAGGGTTCGGTTTACCCCGGCCTACTAAGTCCAACTAGCCACCTATAACTCACTGGTATATGGTTATACACATAAGCTACCAATTAAAGACACTAATCATTCCTCTAAAACTTGGGTGGCCATCCACAAGTGCGATACACGCGTAATCATTGATATGGGTACGGTAACCACTCAACATAAACCAAGCAGTACCAATTCCACCCAAATAGTTTACTAATTATGTTTTTTTCAATTTCCACAAAACATATCCTTTCAAAACATGCTTTATCATGGTGTAATTTCACCCTCGTCTATGTAAGCCCATCTAACATACAGTACCTCACCTAACAATGAAACAATGATAATAGTGGGATATAGCATAGCATAATATTCCTACACATGTAACTACAAAAATAGAGCTACAATGCATAGGGAAAATAAGTAGTACATTTATGTAGTACCACTTTCCTTGGTTGTAGGAGGCAAAGGTACAATCTTGACAGTCGCAAGGGTTGCACTACTCATAATATGTTCTTCAAAGTTTCAGTAGAGTATTCAGGTTCTCTGATCATAATACTTACAGATGGCATGCATTGAAAACTTTTAATGGATCAAAACCATTTTTTGCATTATTTAAACATACTTAATAGGCTTTTGTTCATAATAATTTAGCTTTTGTTACAAAAAATAGAGTTTATTTTTAGTAAAATTACTCCTAGATAGAGGTTTCAATTTAGAGCCATGAGCAAAAGATTCACGTCAAAATAGTTTACAAATAATTTTATAGAATTAAAATACTACCATATGATTTCTATTATGTCTGAAAAT
The DNA here is from genome assembly GCA_910589775.1 of Avena eriantha. Classification (NCBI taxonomy): domain Eukaryota; kingdom Viridiplantae; phylum Streptophyta; class Magnoliopsida; order Poales; family Poaceae; genus Avena; species Avena eriantha. Next base: position 495,235,101 of record OU342743.1, read on the forward strand.
ATATGTATTGTAAACACGTAATTTTATTCCATAATCAAATATTAATCATTTTTAAATCCCAATACATATCATTTGTATTTTTCCAACAGGTAGATCTTTTTTCTATGATTTTTACAAGTTAAATAGATTTCCAGGAATTTTTAATTCTTTTTATATTTTGTAGAACATTCAACACGAACTGGCCGTGTCAGCGCTGACCGGGCGCTGGCGCCACATGGCAGCCACGTGGTGCACACGCACAGGCAGGTACTGGTTCACCCATGTTTTGATCTGGGCCATCTGGGGTTGATCTCGTGGTCAGGAAGCTTTGCTTCTAGTCACCTGTCGGTGGCGAGGTGGTGGCGGCAAGGCGGCGGTGTTGGTGGCGGCTTTGGTGGTCCTTCGACATATTAGAGTGGTCGGTGAGGTGCAGAGGAGGGTGGTGGTCCTTCTGGCAGCATCAAGTCCTTCACCTCCTCGCTCATGTGGTCTCGACATCCAGATCCCTGCTCGGCTCCAGCGGAACAACGGCGAGAAATTCCAGGCGGTCTACTATGACATAGAGGGGGTAAACAGTGAGGTGTCATGGTATTCCAAGGCGAACACGCTTGGGGAGAGGGTTTTTGAGGCGGGGAAGGTTGCTTATATAGGGGTGGTGTTCTGATAGGGATTGGGGGAAGAAATCACGAATGAAATTGCAAATATCACGGGGGTGGTTCATATCGGAGAGGAACTTGGGCAAGCTCGGCCTCTAGCGACGGTGGCTTGGTGCTGATAGGAGGGCTCCCCTATCAGCGGGAAAAGAAAACAAGAGGAAAATATAAAAGGGAAAAAGGGGCGCGGGTTGCTGCTGGTTGCTGATGTGCTCCCGAGTGGGCCGCCCTGGGCCATCGCTGACCAAGTGTGGTCCCCGCCGGGCTGGCTCACCTGGCCATCCGGTTGGCTGCTCCTTTTTTCTTCTAATCCTTTATTCTTTTCTAAAATATTTTTATGAACTCTATTTCCTATTCTTTTCTAAAATCAGTCGTAGATTCAGTTCTAGAGCACCAAATTGAGAAAACTAAAAACCTCTGAGCTTGTAAATTTATTAGAATTGTTCCTGGACATCCAGGAGATGTATTTATGATAATCAAAAGTGACGAAAGTCTAAAAACCATGCAATTCGAAAATAGGAAGAAATGCACTTGAAGTGGTATTTTGCAAAAAGGGTTTTGCTAACTTTTTTTTTGCATGATGAGTATGATGCAATGCCATGAATGCTATGAAGTACCAATTCTAGAAATTGGGATGTGAGAAGACTAACCCCCTTAAGATGAATATCATCCTCAAGGTTTGATGTGGCTAGCAAATAGGTGTGGGTGATCCTCTTGGAGGTCATCTTATCACTCCCATGTGGCTTCCTCTTTAGTGTGGTGACTCCATTTCACCTTAAAAAACCTGATTGTCTTGCTATGGATGAACCTCTACACTCTCCAAAATCTTGACTAACTTATCCTCATAAGTCAAGTTATTCTCCAGCTAAACCTCATCTAGCGGAACCATGTCTCAATGTCGTATCCACCATCTCTGAATGACACTTCTTCAACTGAGACATATGGAACACGTCATAAACAACGTATAGAGACTCTAGCAACTCCAGTTGATATGCAACCTCTCCCTTGCGTGCTAAGATCATGTATGGTCCTATAAATCGAGGTGCTAGCTTACCTTTAATTCCAAATCTCTAAATCCCACGCAGTGGTGAAGCTCTGAGGTATGATCGCTCTCCAATCTCATATATTACTTCCTTGCTCTTAGCATCAGCATAACTCTTCCGCCTTGATTGTGCTACCTTCAGTCTGTCCCGAATCAATCTAACTTTCTCCTCAGCATCCTTGATCAAGTAAGGCCCAAAGAATTTACGTTCACCCACACCATCCCACAATAATGGTGTTCTAAACCTTTTACCATATAGCACATCGAATGATGACGTATTTATACTTGATTGGTAGCTACTGTTGTATGAGAATTCTGGATAAGGTAAATTCTCATCCCAACTAGAACCATGAACTAGAGAACAAGCTCTCAACATATCCTCCAAAATCCGATTCACTCGCTCTGCCTGTCCATCCTTTTGGGGGTGAAAGCTGTATTGAACTCCAACCTAGTCCCAAATGACTCGTGTAACAGGCGCCAAAAGTTGTAACACCCTCGAATCGGCCCTATGCAAGTTTTAGCCCTTTCCGCCAAACCCGCATAGAAACGATTCAAGGACGCCCACCAGGCACTTTCGTGCAGGTGGAAAACGAAGTAATACCATTACACAACAGTCCTCGATGGGACCCACCGAACAGATATTTATACAACACGACTCCACGAGTAAAGAATACAGATATACAATACAAAGATCCAATCACTTTGAAAATGATAAAGCGTCCGGCTACGGACAAGATGCAAATGGGGCTAAGAGCCCTGAAGAATAACCAATGGCGTCCATAACCCTGCCTAGGCCAAGCCGGAAGGGTAACCCTGCTAACGACGGCAATCTCAAACCTGCTAAAACAAAAGGGGTGCCGACAAAGGGCAAAGGAAAAAGAGGAGCGTCAGTACTGAGGCCAGTACACGGCGAGGCTAGAATTCGGCAGCTCTCGCCTACATAGGTATGGTGGGCTGAAGCGGCAGCGTAGCGGTACTAAACAACCTATAGAGACTCGATACAACTAGCGGTTATCAAAGAGGGATAAGAAAGACCTATTCGGATCCAACCTGAAGCTAACACCAAACAAACCCATCCTGGTATTCCCCCCCCCCTTGAGACCAAATGAGGAAGTCGGACCAAGGAACTCACACAATTGGCAATTTTACTCATTCCGTTATAGTTGCAGCAATTACTAATCAGATATAGATAACATGAGTCATCCTGAAGCATTAGTAGTGGGCAGTTTTAATCATTACTCCATTATACTTGGAATATTTACTAGACATATATAATTGTCCTGAGGAATCCCAAAACCCAGCATTTGTTGGCACTTTTATCACATTCCATTGGAGTGGCAATACTTACTAGGCTGGTATAGTATGACACAGATCACCATAGATCCACCAGTTGTTGGCATTTTTATTATTCATTCTATTGTAGTGAAGCTGATTACTAGTCACATATTAAGTCAAATTTATAACACTACTTTAGTTATGCTTGTCTATGATCGAGATACTGTGCTCCAAGTCGTCCATAACCGCGGACACGGCTTTTAGAAAGTTTTACCCTGCAGGGGTGCACAAATAGCAACACACACTCGATCAGCCTCAGAAAAACCAACTCAAAACCCAAGGAGGCATTCACGACAAAGCGATCACAGGATTCATAATTATTTTAGAAGGCCACCCCACTAAGCTACCCGCAACGAAGATGGCCAGCTCCGGAACGGACCCAGGGTTTGTGTGGACGGCTGTAAACGACTGGGAACCTGAAAGTGTGACTGGGCTTGTCGATACAGCGAAAACGTGTCACGATTCTAAACTGTACAGGTGCTCCACACACAATTGTAAATAAAGCAGTAAAGCATAGCATAGGTACAGGATAGTAATAAAACCCCAAACTAGTTTGTGGCCCCAAGAAATAGAAATGAATCAAGCTCTTGCTCAGGAGGGTCCATAAGGCCTCCCGGATGTGGATAGTGCGAAAAAAAATCAAGGAACAGGTATCAAGTACTCGGGGTTCTACGGGACACAAGTGGGCGTGGAAGAACCAAATAACATCTATTACCCACCGATCCCTCTGCATTAGTTATATCTAGCATTTTAAAAGTTGTATTTAAAGTCATGATCATCTCCATCAATAAGCATCTCCACCAATAAACATCTGCCAGCATTCCAACAACTGTGGTACTTGACAACACGAGATCGCACCTGAGCAAGCAACTACGACTCGCAAGGCCAGCTATCTACCAAACACAGGTAATGGGAGGTGTCCAAGGCAATATAGAGGCTGCATGGGATATATCTGGTACGGAACACTAAAGCATCGCGACACGGATAGCAATAGATCAACAGCAGGAAATAAAGACTATAAATGCAAAATAGGTAGAAGGAGGAGAGATGCTCGCCTAGGAAAACACTGCCGACGGTTCATATCCGAAGAACTTGTCGATACTCGCATCCACCCATTGGTCTAATCCGCGAAGCTGCAAACACTAGAAGAAACACCGGATGCAATATTTAATACGACGGCAGAAGATCCGGCATGATCATGATATGATGCAAATGCAGTGCAATTAGGCAGTAAACCGGGGTCCCGCCATTTAATTAAACGGTTCAAGTTATTTAGAACCCCTGTAATTTAAATATTGTCTTAACAGGGTGAAACATGGCATCGGTTCAATACACAAATTTAAATGGAGTCAATATAAGACTAAAGTAGTCCGCATATAGTCTCCATAATTAATTATGAGGTGAATCGGCTATATAACTCGAACCCACATGATATGCATGTGATATGAACAATTAATATGCAACAAGTTTTATATATAGCATTTATAAAATAGGGGCTCGGGAAAAGGTTCACACATCTGGGTTCGGTAGATCCTAGGTTCCAGGGGGTCCGGGGTTCGACAGGGTTCGACGGGGGGAATGGCTCGACAGGATCAGTCTCGGACAACGGAAGTCGATCTTGTCACATCCGGGAAGAAGGACTTGGTCCGGCGTCAGGGGCGTATCGGATTCGCCCTGGTCGGTGTCGATCTTGTCGTCACGAAGATCTTGTCGAGTCCTCAGTGTCGGTTTTCGCTGTCGGACTCGATTCTCGGCGTGGGGAGCTCTTGGGGTTCCGTGCGGTCGATCTTGCTGTTCCGAGATGGATAACTTGTCGTTCCTTCTCGGAGATCTTGGGGTGTGGCGCCATATGGTTCGTGCAGAAGTCCTTGGTGTTCCACCACGATGACCTTCGGGTTCGGCTCCGCGAAGAAGTACTTGGCGTTTCGGGTCTTTGGATCCTTGTTGGCACCCTCAGGGCCTCAGTCTTCGGAAGATCTTGGAAGCGTAGAACTTGAGGGGCCTTCTACCCCAAAAGGGGGGTCTGCGGATCATGGTCGCCATACCTAGCCCGCTAGCCACAAAGACTTTTGTCGATGTTGCCTCGTTTGCAGAAGAGCGACCACCGTAGGTCCAAGGTTAACAACAGGTATAAATCAGGCCACATGCTAAACCACACAGAGCAACAAAATCAACTGGCGCGGCGCAAGCGCGCGAGATCGAGGTGAGACAGTGGCGGTCGCTGGAGGAGGGCATGGCCGTGCAGGAATAGTGGTGGCTCGGGGCGGTGGTCGTGGCATGACGAGGAGTCCCGGGTGACATGGGACAGGAGGCGTCAAGGCGTGGAGGTGGAGGCAGAGCACCGCATGGCTGGAGGCGGTCGAGCGGCCTGAGGGAGGCGCAGATGCGTAGGAGCCGACGGCCGGTCCAGGCGCTGGAGGTCCAACACAGACAAGGTGGCTGGCGTAGGAGGAACGCGGGGTCTTCGGTGTGGCCGAACGCGGGCGATGTGGCATGGTACAGAGGAGGTGCGAGGCGGCGGAGTGGCGGCCGCGGCGACGAAGAGGAGGTGTACGGCGGGGTCGGCGGAGGCGTGGAGCTCGTGTCGGCAGGGCGGCGACAACCGGCGGCGCGGGACCCGTGGAGAGGCGGCGGGGACAGCGGCGGTTGGTGGTGGCGGGAACCGCGGGGCCGGAGCGGTCGAGGAAGGCGGCCGAGCGGCGATAGGAGGCGGAGATCTAGTGGTGGAGGTGGCGGGGAAAGAGGACAGCCGAGAGGAGGGAGGAGAGAGGAAGGGCGCGGGGTAGGTGGCGTGCAGGGGTGGGCCTAGAGCGGGCGGTGGCATGGGGTTCGGGGCTGACGATGCGGCAGGTGGCGTTGGGCAAGAGAAAAGGTGGGGAGGGGATTAGGTAGGGGTGAGCGGGAGCATGCGGTGAGGGGTGCAGCCAGGCGATTTAGGCGGGGTGAGATTGGAGCCAGGTGGTGGCGTGGTCTGCAGGCAGGCGGGAGATGGTGGCGATGGGTCTGGTTGGTGGCGTTGGGGGGTGCGCCCAGGGCGCTGGCAGGTGGGCCAGGGCGCGGGAGTGCGCGCGGGTGGGGTGCGTCCAGGCGGGAGCGGGCAGGAGTTTGGAGGGAGTTGGGGTGAGGTGGCAGCGGGTGTGTGGGTGGAGATTGGGGCCAGGCTGATGTGGCGCGATGGGATAGGTTGGGGTGAGGTGGAGGGGGGGCTGGGTAGGATAGGATTTTATTGGAGGTGGCCAGCTAGGCTTTCGGGCCTGGCGGGCTGCCTCCTAAAAATGAACAAATAATTTTATTATTTAAAACGGGGCTTTTGAAATATATTGGTAGACGAAACAAAATAATCCGGAGACCCGGGTTTTAATTTGAATAAATAAGGGAATATTGGAAAACAAAACTAGGCATTCCGAAAATAGTTCTAGACAAATCCATGCAAGATGATGACGATGCTCAAATGCAACGTGGCATGATGACATGAGCATGCGGTCATGATGAGGCAATGCACAAAAATACCGCGAATTTCTAGTAGTGGTTTTAGCGGGATGCCATAATTCGACACCACTAACAATGGATCTTGCCCTCGAGATCCAGCTCATGGTAACGGGAAGAAGGTCGGCGACCTGAATCTTCATGCTTCACGTAGATCCTCGTGACACCACTAACAAGAGGTCGTTGTCCGAGATCGTCGAGAGAACACTCCGGGAAACAAAGGCGAAGGTAGAGGTATCAACAAATAAAGCCACCTCTAGCTTCCGTGGACGGAGTAAAATTGCTGGATCCACCGATTCAATATATAAAAGCGAATGATAAGAGTAGTCGGATGGTGATCAGTCCATCGCGCACCCAAACCATTACTCTGCACACGAATAGGTGAATTATGCAACCAACTCTCGGAATTAGACTGAAGATCTCGACAAACGAGGGTCAGAAACAAAGGAGGAAAGCAGACTCTGCATCGGATCTGGCGTAGGTGATGTCGTCGCGTCGAAAAACGCCGGAAGGCGCAAACTAGGAACAAAGAGTGGTACCACAGATAAAGGATCGCTCAGATAGCACTAATTCCGGAAGTAGAAGCACTGTTGCCAAAGGAGGAAGCGAAACCCTGAAGGTACGACGGAAACCCAACCACGAGAAATCCTGGACTAGAAGAAGGTAAGAGAGAAGATTCAAAACATGCAGAGGTAAGAGGAGAATAGAAGAGGGTAAGGAGTAAAAGCAGACCTAATCAGATCTATCCAACCGATTTTACAAAATAGTTTTGACACTCTAGATCGTCCGTTAGCTAGGTTATCCTACAGGCTAGACTTGTGGGGTATCGCAACTACTGAGCTCTGATACCACTCTGTAACACCCTCAAATCGGCCCTATGCAAGTTTTAGCCCTTTCCGCCAAACCCGCATAGAAACGATTCAAGGACGCCCACTAGGCACTTTCATGCGGGTGGAAAACGAAGTAATACCATTACACAACAGTCCTCGATGGGACCCACAGAACAGATATTTATACAACACGACTCCACGAGTCAAGAATACAGATATACAATACAAAGATCCAATCACTTTGAAAACGATAGAGCGTCCGACTACGGACAAGATGCAAATGGGGCTAAGAGCCCTGAAGAATAACCAATGGCGTCCATAACCCTGCCCAGGCCAAGCCGGAAGGGTAACCCTGCTAACGATGGTGATCTCAAACCTGCTAAAACAAAAGGGGTGCCGACAAAGGGCAAAGGAAAAAGAGGAGCGTCAGTACTGAGGCTAGTACACGGCGAGGCTAGAATTCGGCGGCTCTCGCCTACATAGGTATGGTGGGCTGAAGCGGCAGCGCAGCGGCACTAAACAACCTATAGAGACTCGATACAACTGGCGGTTATCAGAGAGGGATAAGAAAGACCTATTCAGATCTAACCTGAAGCTAACACCAAACAAACCCATCCTGGTATTCCCCCCCCTGAGACCAAACGAGGAAGTCGGACCAAGGAACTCACACAGTTGGCAATTTTACTCATTCCGTTATAGTTGCAGCAATTACTAATCAGATATAGATAGGATGAGTCATCCTGAAGCATTAGTAGGGGGCAGTTTTAATCATTACTCCGTTATAGTTGGAACATTTACTAGACAGATATAATTGTCCTGAGGAATCCCAAAATCCAGTATTTGTTGGCACTTTTATCACATTCCATTGGAGTGGAAATACTTACTAGGCCGGTATAGTATGACACAGATCACCACAGATCCACCGGTTGTTGGCATTTTTATTATTCATTCCATTGTAGTGAAGCTGATTACTAGTCACATATTAAGTCAAATTTATAACACTACTTTAGTTATGCTTGTCTATGATCGAGATACTGTGCTCCAAGTCATCCATAACCGCGGACACGGCTTTTAGAAAGTTTTACCCTGCAGGGGTGCACAAATAGCAACACACACTCGATCAGCCTCGGAAAAACCAACTCAAAACCCAAGGAGGCATTCACGACAAAGCGATCACAGGATTCAGAAATATTTCAGGGGGCCACCCCACTAAGCTACCCGCAACAAAGTTGGCCGGCTCCGGAACGGACACAGGGTTTGTGTGGACGGCTGTAAATGACTGGGAACCCGAAAGTGTGACTGGGCTTGTCGATACAGCGAAAACGTGTCACGATTCTAAACAGTACAGGTGCTCCATGCATAATCGTAAATAAAGCAGTAAAGCATAGCATAGGTACAAGATAGTAAGAAAACCCCAAACTAGTTTGTGGCCCCAAGAAATAGAAATGAATCAAGCTCTGGCTCAGTGGGGTCCATAAGGCCTCCCGGATGTGGATAGTGCGAAAAAAATCAAGGAACATGTATCAAGTACTCGGGGTCCTACGGGACACAAGTGGGCGTGGAAGAACCAAATAACATCTATTTCCCACCGATGCCTCTGCATTAGTTATATCTAGCATTTTAAAAGTTGTATTTAAAGTCATGATCATCTCCATCAATAAGCATCTCCACAAATAAACATCTGCCAGCATTCCGACAACTGTGGTACTTGACAACACGAGATCGCACATGAGCAAGCAACTACGACTCGCAAGGCCAGCTATCTACCAAACACAGGTAATGGGAGGTGTCCAAGGCAATATAGAGGCTGCACTCGATATATCTGGTACGGAACACTAAAGCATCGCGACACGGATAATAATAGATCAACAGGAGGAAATAAAGACTATAAATGCAAAATAGGTAGAAGGAGGAGAGATGCTCGCCTGGGAAAACACTGCCGAAGGTTCATATCCGAAGAACTTGTCAATATTCGCATCCACTCATCGGTCTAATCCGCGAAGATGCAAACACTAGAAGAAACACCGGATGCAATATTTATTACGACGGCAGAAGATCCGGCATGATCAAGATATGATGCAAATGTAGTGCAATTAGTTAGTATTAAGCGGAACCGGGGTCCCGACATTTAATTAAACGGTTCAAGTTATTTAGAACCCCCGCAATTTAAATATTGTCTTAACAGGGTGAAACATGGCATCAGTTCGCTACACAAATTTAAATGGAGTCAATATAAGACTAAAATAGTCCGCATATAGTCTCCATAATTAATTATGAGGTGAATCGGCTATATAACCCGAACCCACATGATATGCATGCGATATGAACAATTAATATGCAACAAGTTTTATATATAGCATTTATAAAATAGGGGCTCGGGAAAAGGTTCACACATCTGGGTTCGGTAGATCGTGGGTTCCGAGGGGGTCCGGGGTTCGACAGGGTTCGACGGGGGGAACGGCTCGACGGGATCTGTCTCGGACAACGGAAGTAGATCTTGTCGCATCCGGGAAGAAGGACTTGGTCCGGCGTCAGGGGCGCATCGGATTCGCCCTAGTCGGTGTCGATCTTGTCGTCACGAAGATCTTGTCGGGTCCTCAGTGTCGGTTGTCGGTGTCGGACTCGGGTCTCGGCGCGGGGAGCTCTTGGGGATCCGTGCGGTCGATCTTGCCGTTCCAGGATGGAGAGCTTGTCGTTCCTTCTCGGAGATCTTGGGGTGTGGCGCCATATGGTTCATGCAGAAGTCCTTGGTGTTCCACCACGACGACCTTCGGGTTCGGCTCCGCGAAGAAGTACTTGGCGTTTCGGGTCTTCGGATCCTTGTTGGCGCCCTCGGGGCCTCAGTGTTCGGAAGATCTCGGAAGCATAGAACTTGAGGGGCCTTCTACCCCAAAAGGGGCGTCTGCGGATCATGGTCGCGATACCTGGCCTGCTAGCCACAGAGACATTTGTCGATGTTGCCTGGTTTGCAGAAGAGCGACCACCGTAGGTCCAAGGTCAACAACAGGTACAAATCAGGCCACACGCTAAATCACACAGAGCAACAAAATCAACTGGCGCGGCGCAAGCGCGCGAGATCGAGGTGAGACAGTGGCGGTCGCTGGAGGAGGGCATGGCCGTGCAGGAACAGTGGTGGCTCGGGGCGGTGCTTGCGGCATGACGAGGAGCCCCGGATGACGTGGGACGGGAGGCGTCAAGGCGTGGAGGTGGAGGCAGAGCACCGCATGGCTGGAGGCGGTCAAGCGGCCTGAGGGAGGCGCAGATGCGCAGGAGCCGACGGCCGGTCCAGGCGCTAGAGCTCCGACACAGACGAGGTGGCTGGCGTAGGAGGAACGCAGGGTCGCTGGTGTGGCCCAACGCGGGCGACGTGGCACGGTACAAAGGAGGTGCGAGGCGGCGAAGTGGCGGCCGCGGCGACGAAGAGGAGGTGTACGGCGGGGTCGGCGACAGGGTGGAGCTCGGGTCGGCAGGGCGGCGACAACCGTCGGCACGGGACCCAGGGAGAGGCAGCAGGGACAGCGGCGGTTGGTGGTGGCGGGAACCGCGGAGCCGAAGCGGTCGAGGAAGGCGGCCCGACGGCGACAGGAGGCGGAGATGCGGTGGTGGAGGCGGCGGGGAAAGAGGAGGACCTAGACGAGGAGGGAGAGAGGAAGGGCGCGGGGTAGGTGGCGTGCAGGGGTGGGCCTAGAGCGGGCGGTGGCGTGGGGTTCGGGGCTGACGACGCGGTAGGTGGCGTTGGGCAAGAGAAAAGGTGGGGAGAGGATTAGGTAGGGGTGAGCGGGAGCGTGCGGTGGGGGGCGCGCCCAGGCGATTTAGGCGGGGTGAGATTGGAGCCAGGTGGTGGCGTGGTCTGCAGGCGGGCGGGAGATGGTGGCGATGGGGGGTGCGCCCAAGGCGCTGGCAGGTGGGCCAGGGCGCGGGAGTGCGCGCGGGTGGGGTGCGTCCAGGCGGGAGCGGTCGGGAGTTTGGAGGGAGTTGGGGTGAGGTGGAGGGGGGGCTGGGTAGGATAGGATTTTATTTGGACGTGGCCGGCTGGGCTTTCGGGCCTGGCGGGCTGCCTCCTAAAAATGAACAAATAATTTTACTATTTAAAACGGGGCTTTTGAAATCTATTGGTAGACGAAACAAAATAATCTGGAGACCCGGGTTTTAATTTGAATAAAGACGGGAATATTGGAAAACAAAACTAGGCTTACCGAAAATAGTTTTAGACAAATCCATACAAGATGATGACGATGCTCAAATGCAACGTGGCATGATGACATGAGCATGCGGTCATGATAAGGCAATGCACAAAAACACCACGATTTTCTAGTAGTGGTTTTAGCGGGATGCCACAAAAGTGCGAGGTAAACTGGATGCCACTATCTGACACAATGCTCTTAGGAACTCCATGCAATCACACAATCATGTTCATGTAGATTTTGGCTAGTTTGGTGCTGGTATAAGTGCTCCTCACAAGTATAAGTGATTCACCACTATAGAAATAGAATCACAACTAGATCTAGTCCTCAGCAATCCTGTAATAAAGTCTATTCGAACTTTATCCCACTTCCAGTCAGGTACTGGTAGCGGTTGTACCAATCTTGCTGGCTTCTGATCTTCATCTTTGACTCTGCTGGAGACATTACATAGAGCAATATATTATGAAATTTCCCTATTCATATTAGTCCACCAAAACCTCTCCTTCAAATCCATATACATCTATGTGAGATTTCTGACTTAAATGAATAATGTTCTTGCAACAAACAAGACCCACTCACAATATTCTTGCTTACCGCGGGTACAAAGTAACATTTATTCAAAACTAAAATCAATCCCAAAGGTAGACGCAGAGGAAGATTGCCGATATCCACCACATCAACTCTACAGCCGTTGCCAACACGCATCGTCACCTCGCCCTTCACCAAGCACCTCTTATTCCGCAACTCCTACCGAGAGTTACAATTTGATAAATAGAAACAGTATCAAATACCCAGGTATTGCTCTGAGAACTTGTGAGGGAAACATCAATAACATGTATGTCACATATACCTTTGTCTTTTGTGGCAATCTTTCCGACCTTTTTATCTTCCAGGTACTTGGGGCATTTTCACTTCTAGTGATTGTCCCCTTGCAGTAGAAGCACGTGATGCCAGGCTTGGGTCTGAGCTTGGGAGACTTGGAAGGATTGGCAACATGCTTGTCGTCCTTCTTCGGTTTACCATTCTTGCCCTTAACTTTCTTGCCGAGATTCTTGAAGTCAACGGTTTTATTAACCGTCAACATAGTGTGCTCCTTCTTGATTTCCACCTTAGCAGTTTTCAGCATCGGTAACAACTCACATAGGGACTTAGTCATCTCTTGCATGTTGTAGTTTATTACAACTCCTTTGTATCTAGGGGCAACGTTTGCAGCACCCTATCAATCACCAGTTCATCTGGAATCTTGCATTACAAAGTATTCAGGCGCTAAACATAGCTAGACATCTTGACTACGTGCTCTTTCACATTGTTGAGCTCTTCCATCTTGCCCCTATCTTGGGTGTGCCAAAATAGCCATGAGATCAGTGATTATCTCATAAGCACTCATCTTGTCAAAGCGCTTTTGCAGGTCAGTCTCCATGGCATAGAGCATTCCACTCCGGACACAGGAAAAATAATCAGCAGCCTCAGATGCATAGAAATTATTTTCATCCTGAGAGGCGAAATCAACAGGATTGTCACCTAGCACAACCTCTAGTATGTAGGACATATTTTGGGGAACGATGAGAATCCTTGGAGTGTGGTACCATGCCATGAAGTGGGGCCCATCAGTTTTAAGTTTCTCTTTCTCAAGGAACGGGCCTAGGTTGAAGGTGGGGTGAGACACCTACATTGGTATTTGCAAAGATATCAATATTATGTTCATGATATGATTTCATGTTTAAATAAACTAAATTACAAGAACACCCATTTAAACAAGCACCCATTATCATTATTTTAGTGATTACACAATCCTAATTCACTACAACACCCAAATCATCACGCTGGTGGTATAGTTTCAAAGGTAGACATCAATCATGTCAAACACATCAACTATGTAACTCATTCTTAACATTTTGGTCACTTGTGTTTTGAGGGCATGTTTGTACATTCTAGGCTCGCCAACTTTATCCTTAGTGTATTGCTATGCAAGATGGCTTACACCCACTGTACGAACGCTGATATGTCTAACACCCGATCATCATGGCATGCTTCATAACGGAGAACTTTCTTAGTGGTGCACACCAATGGGAAGAACACGATTATTGGAATTGTATTGAGGGTACAAGAAAGATAAGATGATTAAGTAATTTAACATCATATGTAAATAAGTATTCAATATGATATGATCCTCACGCTTTGATATCCATCGAGCACTCTGACACGACACCAGGTTCACGGTGCCTCCATGCCATCAGCAGAACATTTCATAAACACTTCACTTACCTAGACCATAGCATATCACATGCCCCTGCAAAATAAATTTAGATGCCTCTACTTTATCTTTTGCATGTTTTAAGTGGTTGTTAGGGCTTCTGCAGAAGAATCGTTTCTTACTTACGAACTTTCAACCACAACATGGATTGACTAGTTGTCGCTTTAAATCCCTTTTCAAGGACATCATTTGTAAATTCCATATCATCTAGTGTAAGAGAGATATACACCTTCCAACGACATATATGGTACAAACCATATGTTAGGTATGGAACCCATCTCGCGTAGGATTACACATAAGTTCGGTCCAAGCCGCTTCATCAAACATTGTCACGATATGAATAAGTACACGAGGGAGGGTAACAACTAGAAAATCAATACCCATATATGACAATGTGTTCTACTCGTACTAACACATCTACGCATAGATCAGATCTTATACCATTTAAGGGGTTCTGTAGCAGAAAACAAAAAATTCCTAACAACAAGAACAACATAGCTAAGATATGTTATATGAAGATGTAAGGTAGCGGAGGTATTAAATGTTCATTGAAGGAGATATGCCCTAGAGGCAAATAATAAAGGATGTTTATTATCATATCTCATTAGTTCATAATAGTTTTATCCCATGCTATATTTGTATCAATCAGAAAGATTGATACACATGTGGTACGTAAACAAGCCAGAGTACCTAGTAGCCTCTATTTAACTAGTTCATTGGGCAAGTGATGATCAAGGTTTACTGATCATGGTGAATTTATTCCAATAGACAATGAAGTCATATCATTGGTGAATGATGTGATTGACATTACCCAATATAAATATTGCAACACAATCTAGTCACAAAGTTCATAGTTTAAATAGTAGAAACGAAGTATCCTAATCATTAGCCCGTGAGATCATGTTTAATTATTGTCCCCCGCGGCTGCTTAGACTACATCAACCATCACAACATAACACAGTGATCATAAAGGTGTATGTTGGGTATTCCAGACGGACATGTTGAGGTTTATGGATCAAGATCAAGATTTGTTCTCCTGTGTGACAAGAAGATACATTGGGCCCACTCGGTAAAATTACATCCATAAATGTTGTGCAACATGTGACTAGGTCACGAGGATGGAATATCACAAAATGAGTAAAAACATACTTGTCAATAACAAGATTGAACAAGATATAATAATATCGATGATCAAATCTCAAACAAGTCATGTATCAAAGTAATAAAGGGAATTGGACTAAGTGTTTATGACTCAAACCACAATAGACATCGTGGAATGCATAGGGGTCATTATGGGCATCCCAGTCCTGGCATTGATCATTGATATGAGAGGTGTCTCGATCATATATGTGATGTTCCCGAACTATAGGGTAACACACTTTAGGGCACGATGATGCTCATGGATTGTTTTGGTTATAACAGAATCACCAAAGTAAGAAATTATAATACTAGAATTGTTTCGGGAGAGAACTGGAATTGTTCTGGGAGGAATCGAAGTCATTCAGAGTGAACCGAAAGGTTTTCAGGTCAAAAGTAATTTAATAATATGTATTTATATACTAATTAATGGAATTAATATTAAATAAATATTTAAATTTAAAAGGGCAAGTTCGGTAATGGGCCAAATCCCCGAAAGTAAAGGGCCCAATAGGGTAAGCCACCCAAAGGAGGCAAGGGGACAGCTGCCACCACATACCTAGGCTGCCACGTGGGTAGGGCCCACCTGGCCGACTCCTCGTCCTCAGGGTGTGCGTGCGCGAGGTCCACCCGGGGCAGACCACCTCCTCGACCTCTCCCTTCCTTTAGTCCCACCCTGGGACCTGAGGAGACAGGGGTCTCCCTTTTCCCCTATATAAAGAGGGTCATATATGTGAGAAAATAAAAAACAAAATAAGATATTCTGCAAGGCAGTTTCCTTAAAGGATTTCTCTCTTGCAAGTACGGCCCCGAGTCAGGGATGTGTGCACAAGAGAGTGCTTCTCTGCACGCCATTGTGCTACAGATATTCCGATAGAAGATCTACTTCCGAACTCTTGGCTAGATTAGAGAACCGAAGGTCATCTTCATGCATCGGAAGTGTGCGAAACCACGGAGGTGCTGCCACTTGTGGCACTTGGGTTGTCATGCAAGGAACAAGGGTGAATTGTGATGAGCTTCATGATCTTGAGGTTGGCTACGAATTCGACTACCTCATCCACACATTCTGATATGGGATGGCCCGATCTTCTCAGCAAGCTCTTGTCAACGATATGGTGGATGATAGATAACTAGTGCGTAGCTATGATCTCTCCAGCTCAATCCCTGATGCCAGTGCAACAGATCTCGAACCTTGTAGGATATTCACAACACCACACTCTTGCGCAGCAACCGTGACCACGAACGGTAGTATGCAATCTACTAATTCCCAATGGAACAACATATCACACTCAATTATAGTTGATAGATTCGGACACATGGTAGTTCTAGAGGTTCTATGAAAGAAACAAATCCAAATTATTTTAACGTGGTCTAAAACCCTAATAACTACGATGGCTATAGAGGTTTATATGAGGGTTGGGGAGTCCTCCCCTCTAAACGGGCCTAAAAATAGCCATATCTTGGCCCAAACTGACCCGGTGACTCAAACTGATACATATCGACCCATAGATGAGTTCGGCTTACTTGGCGCAGGCCATATGTCGTGGTGCACCTCAAACGTGTCCTGGCACGCCACATATCTCTCTTGATCATGCTTGTTCGCCTTATTGTCTCCTAATGCATCTTCCATCTCTCAGTCGCCTTCCTCCCTCTCCTCCCGTTGGCGCTAGTCCGATAGATGCCAAATCTAGTCAAACAATAACACCATGATTTAGGTAGTATAAAGCTCTTATAAATCAAAGTATCATGTCCAACTAGGAACGAATTCACCTTGTGATATTTTTCAACGAGGCTCAATATTTCTTTCCAGTTCAAACACTCGAAATCAGCATGATCCATGATCGTATCCTCATCACATTCCCTGCGGAACGTTAAGTGATTTCGGTCTACAAGGGTATGTTACCAAAATCTCCTCCGTTACAACATTAATCCTCCTACAAACCCCATCAGTGCAATCAGATATGTATTTATGCATAGTACTTCTTGTTCGGTTAGAACACATGTTGATTCTATTGGCATTGATCTTATAGCTGTTACCCTCTCACATGCACTTGTTTATATCGTGGCACTATTTCATGAAGCAGCCTATACCAACCTTACGAATGAGCTTACACGAGACTGGTTCCACGCTTGACATACGGCTTGTAATGTGTAACTAGCTAGTGGGTGTCTGTCTCTCTTTCAATAGTTGATATGACATTTGCAATGAAGGCCCCAAAAGGGGCATAATAGATATAACTGTTTGATCCATGTTGTGGTTGGAAGTTTGTAGGTAAAAACGGTTATGTCATGAAAGACTAACTGCCACATAGAACTTGCAAAAGATAAAGTAGAGGTATCTAACTTTATTTTGCAGGAGGCACATGATGTGATATGATCATGGTCATACATAAGGTAAAGTAGTTTATTTCAATATTGCTAAGTAGTATAGAAATAGTCATCATTTATATGGACGACCAACTAGTGGCATTGTGGACTTGGTGCCATACTGGTGGCAAGATGGAGATCATGCCGGAGCCCTCGATGGAGATCATGACGCGTGAAGGACCATATCATATCACTATTACTACATGTGATGTTGATACCTTATATATATATCTTGTTGTGTGCTAGTATTAGATACACTAAATTAGCATTAAAAAAGATGATCCCTAATTAATACCAACTGTAGTGTTGTCCCATTAGTGTGCACTATCGGGTGCAAATATATCGATGTTCGCATTCAGTGTGTGACGATAGTTTAACTCATCAATGCCCATTTTTATGGACTTGGGTTTTGGAGAAGGAGGGAGCGCTGGAAGCATCAATCGGCTAGCAAACAAGCACACATGGACGCAAGGTTTACCCAGGTTCAGGCCTCATAGAGGTCCCTACTTCTGCTTGTCTTCTCGTGGAATTAACGAAGGAATCTAAGATTACAATGGTGCGTAGATGCAATCTGGCGAGGTTTGTGGAAACTAGGGTTGCGTGTGTCCTCCTCGCCGCCCCTCCCAACCTTTATATAGATAGGCCAGGTCTCAGGTAGCAGGTCGATTCGGTTACAGATTAGGGTTTGACCCTTCAAACTTTCTATCTTTAGACTTCTTCTTGTCTCACAAGTTATTGAGAGTCCGTAGGTCACTCAAAATCTTCATTGGGTCGTGGCAACGCCATGGGCTTCCACCATATCTGGACCATATATACCAAACTCGAGTACCGGCAGGGTATACCCATGCCAGTAGCCCCCGTGTGTCCAGTGGAATTGCAGATTCGACTGGGGACTTTATGAAGCCTTTCGAGTGCATGATTGAGTATTTTCGAGTGCTCTGCTTCTATCATAGGGATTGTTGATGTGCGTGCCTGATTTAACCGATGTATCGGTATCAGTTAACTACCTTAGGGTAAAACAACGCAATCTACTCTAACTAGAGTCCCCGGACTCGAATCCAGAAAAGTTCTGGTGTAATTTGACTAAAGCCACGGAGGTCTTATAGGAGTCGAATTCCAGTATATGAGTGTGAGCACTCGACGCGTCCGTCAAGGCATGTTCATCGTACATGTAGGCACGGATATATTTCTAGTAGTGCACAACAAATGTGTTGCCAGGCCTTATTCATGTCTTATCTTCACGCTGCAAGCGCGGCATCCGAATTTTGTCATCGCGGAGACGATTCAGGTGATCCAGGAGACACGGTCTCTTTGTAGGGAAAGATCATGAGGTGGTGTCGCCATAAACTTCGGGTGTGGATGTTATCAACACACAGTATGATGCACAAATAATCATAGGGTGCGCGACCAGCGCTCCCTATGGGAGTAGCCCCCGAGTGCCTGGTTGAGTCGAAGACTCAGGCAGGGACTAAAGAGCTTTTGCGACTGCTGTCGTCTTTTGTTTGCTTGTTTTAGTCGAATTTATTTCCGGCGCTCCCTATGGGAGTAACCCATGACCATAGTCGAATCGCGGATTCGAGTGATTGGGTATGATCTGAATTTCCATATTCCTACAGAGGAGAAAAAAGAAAAGGAAAAATCGTAGGGTGCGCGACTAGTGCTCCCTATGGGAGTAGCCCCCGAGTACTTGGTGGAGTCAAAGACTCGAGCAAGGACTAAAGTAGTCGAAGTCTTCTGCTGCTCAATTTTTGATAACATCGGTGCTGACGATGTGATGATCTCAATTGCCCGCGTGAGCGGGTTTGACGGGACGTGACAAGCGGTGGGTCCCATTTTCTGACCCTGACTTGACCAAGCGCGCGTAATCTTTGTTTTAACTGTGCCTCCTCGATTTCCGCACATAATGGGGGTAGTGGGGGATGGTTCGTGCTTCAGGTCCTCCACGTGTCCATCACGATGGGCGCCACGCGTCTGATAGGTTTTCTGCTAGCCGTTCGATTATATCTTCCAGGGGGTTAAGTAGCGGCGCTGCGGCGGTAATTTTTCCCATCTGCTCTTTTCTCTGCCTTTTCCTTCAATGCCATTGTCGCTGCTCCTCTGCTCCATTAGAGTTCATCTTCTTTGCGGCACTGGACCAGCTCCGCGTATTCCGTAGTTACTTCCTTCGGTCACATCGCCACCGCAAGATGGGGAAGAAGAAAGGAGGTGCCGTGGCTGAATCCGCCGCCGCCATTGCTGCTGCCAAGAAGAAGGGCGGCTCCACCGCTGCAGGCACCAGTGCCGCCGTTGTCGCAAAGATGAAAGGCGCGGGCACTCGCGTCACCAATGGCGTGTGGCGCTCATCCATCATCAAGTCATCCGAGCTCCGTCTCCTGGGCCAAGACGGAGTTCTTTCTTCCGCGGCCGGTGACTCGCGGGTCCTAGGTGGTGAGGTAACCCCTTGTCCTCCGGCTGGTTTCTGGGTGATGTTCCTAGCGTTCATCATCCGTGGTCTTTCTCTGTCCCTGCATCCTTTCTTCAGGGCCCTCCTTTGTTTCTATGGGCTCCAGCTCCATCAGCTGTCCACCAATTCCATCCTCCATATTGCCTGCTACATTACGCTTTGCGAGTGCTGGCTCAGAATCGAGCTGCACTTTGGTCTCTTCAAGCGCATCTTCATGCCGAAGCACCAGTCGTCGTTTGGCTCTGTAGTCTACGATGTAGGAGGCTGCGGTATAAACGTCGACTCCTCCGGCACGTATTTTGACATCAAGATCATGGCGTCCATCCAAGGGTGGAGGGACAAGTGGTTCTACATCCGCGACCAGAAGGCCGACGGATACCACTTCGGACTCGCACCTTTCAATCCCGCGGCGCCGTGCAGGAGGAGGCACTCCTGGAAGAACGTTGTGATGCCCGGCGAGTCCGAGGAGACACATGTGCTGTACCTTGAGAGTCGCATGGGTAAAGAAGAGGGAGGCTGCGCCCTCAATCACATGTGTTCCAGTGGGCTGGAACGGACGATGTCACTCGCGTATCTGCCAATGGCATTTCCGTGAGTGAAGTTGATAAGCGGGTGCGACTACTCACGAAGTACATCGCCAAGGATGTTCTCCCCAGTGAGCTAGTCATACCTCCATTCGATGCCACTAATCCTCCTCCTGAGGTATGGTTATGCTATGAAGTAGCTTCGTTTGTCGGGTGCTTCTTTTTCCTTGACTTGTGCTGACTTGTTTTTTGTATGCAAGATTGGAAGGTGTCTCCCAGTATGCCCCCTCTTCCTGAGGGGGTTATTCCTCGCAAAGTAGATGAGGAGGAAGAGTCAGAGTCGACCGTCCCATTTGAAGAGGAGGAGGAAGCCCCCGAGTCTAGCGGTCCAGACACTCGCAAGCGTTCGTGCAGCGAGGATTCGGATGCGTCATCTCGTTCGACTCCGGAATGCTCAGCTATTGGTGCGGAATCGCCAATACCTGCCGTTCCCGTGAGTGCTATGGCGCCATCTTCCCGCAAGAAGATGTGGCTGCCGAAGGAGTCATCGTCAGAGTCGGAGGGCCAAACCTTTGATTTTGACAAGTTTGATTGGTAAGTATACAATTTCTTCTCTTGGTTCTTTTTTTGGAGTGACATTTTTCTGAGTTTGGTTTTCTGCTATAGTCAGCCGGTGTCATCATCTTCTGGCGATGTCCAGATTTTGAAAGAATCTGGAGTCGCGGACTCCAAGGCCAAGAAATGGGCTGAGCGGACTCCTTCCCCTCCATTGGCGGCCCACTCCAGGCACAATTCATCAAATTCTCCACACGATGTGGAGCACCAGATGGTTGTCCAGACGACTGCGCGGCAATCGACTTCAGAGTCACTAGAGGATCATGTATGTGTGATATTGATTTTTCTTGCAGTTGAATTAATCTTCCATGTTATCTGCTGATCCTTTGTTGTTTCTCCTGTTGCAGCTTATTGTGAAGGAAGCTGCTCGCCTAGCGGAGCAGGTGCTTGCCATGGGTCGCTAGCATGCAATGCTGGAGAACCGCCATCGAGTGATTGAAAGTGAGTGTTTTGTGCTTCTTCTTCTTCATCCTTGTGTATACTCGACTGACGGTCTGTCTTTATTTGTTTCGCAGCCGAGCATAACGCACTACTTTGCGATGCCGCTTCCCTCGAAAAGACACTTACCGCGGCGGTGAAGGGTCGTGATGAGGCAGTCACAGCGCTTGACGAGTTGCAGAAACGCGAAGAGGATTTGCGTGCCTCCATTGTGGCTAGGGAGAAGTTGTTCGAAGAACAACTCTTCTCGATTGCCAAGGCCCTTTTAGGTATTCCTTCGTCTGGATTTCCGTCGTGCCCCTTCTTTCGAATTTGTTATTGTGCTGACTTTTTGTGCCAACACTATGCTCTTGTGTAGATGTCGGCGGTCTAAGCTTTGATGCCCAGACTCTTCCTCGTGATGATGCCTTGGCAGGTGCCATCGCGGCAATAGAAGATCGCAGTGCTTCCATCCAGGTGACGCTAATCAAGGCCAAGGGCGTACTCAGTCGCCTCCATGAGGAGCTGGCGCCCAAAGCTGAGCTAATTGAAAATGTAGATGATCTGGTGGAGTCCCTTGCTAGGGGTATTCCTACAGGCTTCAAGAATTCACTCCGTGCGGCTGGCGCTTCTATGTCACTCATGATGGTTCAAGCCCATGGAGTCGAAATTGATCCTGCTGCGGTCTCCAAGGCAATGCCTATCAGCGCGGATGGCCAACAAGTAGTTTTTGCTCCTTTTTCAACTGCCTGTGGCAAGTACGGGCCACAGCTAATCAACACAGTCGCGAAGTACTGTGAGGAGCTGCAGCGAGCGAAGAAGGCGGCGAAGGCTGCGGCATCCGAGGCCAGCGGGAAGTCCTGGCGTTTGATACTGCCACAGACTCGATGAGGCCCCCGAAACCGAAGTCTAAGTCGAAGAAGCCGATTGCTCCGTAGTAGTCATATTTGTAATAGTTAATAGTTTGAACCCTTTTGTCTTGAACATGCCGTTGGCGGGTGTATCTGTTGACATTTTGTTATGCTTGAATGCACTTTGAGTGTTTTCCCATGTATTGCTTGGTCTCCTTATTATCTCTTGCTTGACCTGTGATAGGGCACATCGAGTGGTCCTTCAAGTGAACCTCGGAATATGCCATCCACTGATGATACCTTAGCGCAGTCGGGCTCAAGGGTGGATGAGTTGTCTCTGCTCTCGCTCCTCCGTGACCGCATGAAGAAATTGGAGCACGAACTGCCTGTGCTCTGTGGTAACGCGGATGTATGGAAGTCGAGGGCGGAGAAGGCCACTGCCCGAGAGCAATATCTGCTGGGGGAGGTGACGTAGCTGGGCGACCAATTCAAGTGTTAGCTTTCTGCTTCCTTATCTTTTCTTGTAGCCACTCGCGGTAGTTCGCTGTCTTCATACTTTTGCTTTTGGTTGGTATAGTTGTTAGTGCACACCATCCGCAAGATGATAAGGCCAGGATTGTCGTTCGCATGAATGACCTGACCCAAGAGTAGCTTCAGGCAAGTGGGTATTTCTAGGTGGATCATGATCGCGCAATCGCACTGGCGACCATGCAGGATCGTGCCTCACGAGTGCTTCATTTCCTGAAGAAATCGCAATCGTGCTTAAGGAATATCTATCAAACGATGTTTCCGCTGGATGTCGTTCCATCGAGCCTGCTGGCCCTTCTTGCAAAATTTCAAGACTTGAGTGCAATCCGCGAGTGTGTACGACAACAGTTAATGGCTGGTGCCAAGGCTAGTCAGTCGCTGGTGCGATTGCACATGCCTGATGTGGATGTTGCAGCGATTGCTACTGGACCGCCAGCACTGCCACTAGGTTCGACTTGGAACATGGTTCCTCACTACCAGGCGGTGGATCGCCCAGTGGAGGAAATTGTCGATTTCTTCGAGGAGCAGCCAAACGTTCTTCTGTTGCAACAGTAGTTTAGTTTGTATCCTGCACATAGTCGCACCAGTGTTGTACAGTTCAGATATATATGTTGTGTATAATTGATTGACATTGATGTATATAAAGAGCTTGTTAGCTCGTATATTTTGCGAGTGCGTTGCACTATGCAATTCCTTTTCGTTAGCCTGACTTGTTGTTATCTCAGCACCTTGCCAACCTGTCAGGTGCGTTGCAACTGGGTTGGTGTTTGTCAAGGGTTCGATTAGTGCGTCAGCTACTCAGGATATCGCGTTGGTTCGTAGAACAGATGTATATAGGGTGGCGCAACCCCCGAGTGGATAAATTGCAAAAATAAATAAAAGAACATAGAGTTTGGGGAACTTAGCTTTATTTATTCGTGGGATAGTACGAGGTACAATGTGTGGCTAAGTAGCCTTGGCTGAATAGCCTTATTTGCGATGTAAGAAATAAAAGATGACTAAGGGTATAAGCACCGCAGCTACGCGATGTTCTATGGGTTGGAGTACGCGACTCTTGTCTCGAAATCTTTGAGGCAATAGGAGCCACCTGGGATTACTTCTGTAATCACGAACGGTCCCTCCCAAGGGGACTCGAGCTTGAAATGCCCTTGTTGTTTCAGTCGCAGGACCAGGTCTCCTTCGACGAAGGACCTGGGGCGTAGCCTTCTGCTGTGGTAATTGCGCACGTTCTGCTGGTAGATCGTTGATCTTTCTACAGCAATTTCCCATGCCTCATCAAGGAGGTCGACAGAGTCTTCGAGTGCAATTGTTGACCCCTGCTCGCTGTAAGAAACCACTCGTGGTGGCTTGTACCGTACCTCTGCGGGTAGCACTGCTTCAGCACCGTGCACCATGAAGAAAGCGGTATATCCGGTGGCACTGTTTGGGGTTGTGCGTAGGCTCCAGAGTACGGATTGCTGCTCGTCTGGCCAGCATCCTGCAGCTTGTTCGAGTGGCCTGAGGAGTTGCTTCTTGATTCTGCCGCAGACGAGCCCATTGGCTTTTTTAACTTGACCGTTGGTTTGTGGATGAGCTACTGAAGCATAGCTTACATTGATTCCTAGGTCCTCGCAGAAGCCCTGGAACTCTTTAGAGGTGAGGTTTGTCCCATTGTCTGTGATGATGCTGTGTGGCACTCCGAAGCAATAGAAAATGGACTCGAAGAACTTGACTGCACTGGCTCGAGATTAGTTAGTCACCGGCATGGCCTCTATCCACTTGGTGAATTTGTTGACTGCGACCAAGAGGTAGACATAGCCTCCTTGCGAGGACTTTGGGAGCTTGCTGATCATGTCGAGTCCCCATTGCACGAAGGGCCAGGCCAATGGAATTGGCCGGAGCTCCGCGCCAGGTGCGTGTGGTTTGTCCGAGAATCGCTGGCAAGCATTGCATTTTTGGACGATGTCCTTGGCATCACGCATGGCCGTGGCCAGTAAAATCCAGCTCGTAGAGTCTGGCGACTAGGGCGCGACTCCCAGTGTGGGGTCCACAAGTCCCCTCATGGATCTCGAGGAGAACGGCTCTTCCATCAGCGTTTGAGACGCATCATTGGAGTACTCCTGTGATGCTGCGTTTGTACAGTTTGTCATTGATAACAGCGAATGCCTTGGATCGCCGCGCAATGTGTCATGCGTCAGTTGGATCGTCCGATAGCCTCTTGTTGAGAAGGTATGTGATGTACGGTTGAGTCCAAGATGGCTCGATCATCATGACACTCATCGGTCCTTCGAGTCCTATGTCAAGCTCCAGGTCGTCGAGTGCCATTGGCTCATTAGGCAGCGCAGCCACCAAGTCCGTTGTTGTGCTTGTTTTCTTCTCTGTGGCCTTTGGCTTGATGGAGCATTCACAGATGCACTCGAGAAATACCCTAGGTGGTATGGGGCGCAGGTAGAGCCAATGTTGGCAAGTGCGTCTGCCTCTTCATTGCTTTTGCAGCCTATGTGCCGCAGCTCGCAACCGTCGAAGTCCCCTTCGAGTGTGTTGTAGAGGTCGCGGTAGGTGATCATATTGTCGTTCAGTGCGTCGCACTCGTGCATTGTCTGGTTGACGACCAGCTTGGAGTCGCCGTATATTATGAGCCTCTTGGCACCGCAGGCTTTTGCCATCCTCATCCCATGTAACAGGGCCTCGTATTCAGCTTCGTTGTTGGAGGTGGTGAACTGCATTTGCAGAATATATTTCAGCTTGTCTCCTTGGGGCGATGTCAGTATGACACCTGCGCTAGCTCCGTCCTTTCGCTTGGATCCGTCAAAGTGCATCGCCCAGAGATAGGACATGTCTTGTTTTTCAGGGAGCTGATTCTCCATCCAGTGCACGAGGAAGTTCGGGAGAACTTGCGACTTGATCGCGTCGTGTTTTTCATATGTAATGTCTCGTGGAGACAGCTCGATTCCCCAAAGCACGACCCGTCCGGTGGCGTCTGGGTTGTTGAGGATATGTCCAAGCGGGGCGTCGCTAACCACCACGATTGGGTGCTCCTAGAAGTAGTGGCACAGTCGCCTAGCTGTCATGAAGATGCCATATGCCAACTTTTGGTAGTGCAGGTACCGATGCTTTTTTGGCGTGAGTACCTCGCTGAGGTAGTAGACTGGGCGCTGTACCCCGTGGACCTTGTTTTCCTCTGCTTGTTCTACCACGAGAACCATGCTGACCACCTAGTTGGTGGCGGAGATGTACAACAGTAGTGGTTCCCTTTCGTGTGGGGTCACCAGTACTGGTGAGGTGGACAGCAGACGCTTGAGATCTTCAAATGCTTCATGTGCCTCGTTGGTCCACTTGAACTTGTCAGTATTGCGGAGAAGTTGGTAGAAGGGTAGTGCTTTTTCGCCCATTCAACTGATGAATCGATTGAGGGCCGCGATTCGCCCAGCCAGCTGTTGGACACCTCTTATGTTATTTGGCTTCTCCATGGCTAGTATGGCTTTTATTTTCTTCGGGTTTGTCTCGATCCCTCTCACGGAGATGATACACCCGAGTAGTTTCCCAGATGGTACGCCAAAGGCGAACTTGTCCGGATTGATCTTGATCTGGTAGCTGTCGAGGTTGGCGAAGGTTTCGCGTAAATCGTCGATTAGTGAAGCTTCCTCTTTGGTCTTGATTACGATGTCATCAACATAGACTTGGATGTTGCAACCAAGTTGGTTCTTGAGGCAAGCCTGCATGCACCGCTGATAGGTTGCTCCTGCATTTTTTAGCCCGAAGGGCATTGTGTTATAGAAGAACACATGAAAAGGCGTTGTAAAATCTGCTTTTTCTTGATCCTCTTCCTTCATTCGAATCTGATTGTAGCTTGAGTAGGCGTCGAGGAAGTAGAGGTGCTCACATCCCGCGGTGCAGTCGATGATCTGATCGATTTGTGGCAGCGGGAAGTGATCCTTTGGGAAGTGCTTATCCAGAGAGGTAAAATCCACGCACATCCATAGGATATCCGTGTCCTTTTTTGGTACTAGCACCGTGTTGGCGAGCCAAGTGCTTTCCTTGATCTCGAGGAGTCTGTTGATCTCCATTCCGACAGCTTTTGCCCTTGGCTCAGACAGTCGCCGAATTGTTTGTTTGTCTGGCCTTGCGTCTGGGTTGACATTGAGTGCGTGCTCGGTGAATTCCCTCGGAACTCCTGGCATGTCTGCTGGACACCAGGCGAAGATTTCCCAGTGTTCATAGAGGAATTTGATGAGTGCGAGTTCCTATGCGGGACTCAAGTTGTTGGCGATGAGGGCCGTCTTTGCTGGGTCCGATGTGTGGACCTGAACTTTCTTCGTGTGCACCAACTAGTCGAAGGATAGGTCGGGTGAACTTGGCCGGCTCAGGGGAGGCAGACATTTGTCTGTTGACCCCTTCAATCTTGCGAGTTCTTCCTGCATGCCGAAGGACTGGTAAATTCTATTCAAATCCTTATCGCAACTGTCAGACCTTTCGAAGCTCCCGTTGATTGTCATGATGCCCTTGGGCCTAGCATTTTCATTTGCAGGTAAGCGTAGTGTGGCACTGCCATGAACCTGGCGAACACGACACGTCCGAGGATGAAGTGGTAATATGAGGGCCAGTCGACGACTTTGAAGTCCATGCGTTCACGTCGAAAGTTTTTTGGCGTGCCGAAGATGACGTCGAGGTTGATTTTACCAAGGGGATATATGCCCTTGCCTGGGATGATGCCATGGAATGTCGTGTCCGAGACCTCTAGGCAGGTCAGAGGGATCCTCATTGCTCGCAAGGTACTTGCGAACATGAGGTTAATGTCGCTTCCACTGTCCATGAAGACGTGAATCATGTCGAAGCCTCCAATCTGCGCCTCGAGTACGAGGGGACAATGGCCTGGACGAGGTACTTGGCGCGGGTGGTCGTGCTTGTCGAAGGTGATGCAGGAATTGCTTCCACTGAGGTACTCAGTGGTGGATGGTGGTGAGTTTGTCGCCAAATTGACTTGGCGAGTGATGGCCTTTTGCACCCGGTTGGAGGGGTGACCTTTTTGGATCATTGTGGTACCCATGGCCCGTGGGTATGGCTCGTCTCCGTGATGCTGGTCAGGCGCAGCTGCAGCTGGCGGTGGTCCAGGTGGTGGTGGGGGAGCTCCATGAGCCACAGCTCCTGGGGCAGCTCCGTAGCCCCTGTTGACCGCGTCGCGATTCATCCGAGCCAGGCCCTCATGAAGTTTGAGGAACTCGTGGCCGTATTTGAGGAGGTGGCTGGATTTCTTTTTGCCGTCATGCTTGTCGATGTAGAAGTGCACGGTGCACGGCCTGGATAGCTTCTACTCAATGGATGTTGCGGGTGCCTCATCACGAGTGCGGCTATCGTCGCGGTTGTCGGCATAGACGGCTGCGACCATGTTGACATTGTTGCGGTCATCGTAGATGCGCATTTGAAGTTTGCTTCGGCAATCGCGTCTGCGCTCGAGTTCTGCTTCATCGTCGGAGTGAACGCGATTTTTCACCGAATCTTCTCCATCTGCCCACCGATTCGCGATTTCCATCAGGTGGTCGATGGTCTTGGGCTTCGAGCGGCCCAGCTTCTCCATGAGTTCTATACGACGAATGCCACTGTTGAATGCGTCAATCGCCTGGTCCTCCGAGATATTTTCCGCGGAGTTCTTGATAATGGACCACCTCTAGATGTACGAGCGTAACGATTCGCCTGATCTTTGCTGGCAGCATCTCAGCGCTTCGCTTGATGTGGCCCTTTTGTAGGTGCCCTTGAAGTTGCGCACAAAGCTGTAGACCAGCTCATCCCAGCTGCGAATGGATCCGCGCGGGAGGTTGTTGAGCCAAGCTTGGGCGACGCCCTGCAGCTGTAGCTGTAGGCATTGCATGGCTGTGCTTCGACTCCCACCATGGAGCCTGACGGAGGAGATGTGGTCTTCTAACTAGATTTTTGGGTCCTGCAGACCATCAAACTTTGGGTTCTCTAATGGGAGCTTGAACCCCTTGGGCATTCGCTTTTGTCTAATGGCCCTGCTGAAGCATCTGGTGCCACAGATCTCCATGTCTTCGTATTCCGAGTCAGTCGATCGGGCACGTCGCGCCCTTGGCTTGTCGATCTTGCGCTGCGTGATGTCATCACGCGCGTCGTAGTCGTGGTCGTGTCACCGTGAGCAGCAACATCGAGACAGGTCATGACTGTCGAGGGTGAGGAATAGCGTTTTGCCAAAGCCTTGTTTTTCTTTGGCTCTGGCGTCGGCTCTTTGTCGAGAGCGGCCTCAATTAGCCCCAAGCCCGCGATCATAGATCGGTGCATGACAGCTCGAGGATCTCCAGCTGGCGGCTAGTTGTTGAGTAGGTACATGGTGGCCGCTGTCAGCGCTCCTTGCGATGTCTTCGGGACCACGTTGCCCCGTGTGTCGACTGTCATGGAGCCAAAGTCGAGAACTTTTGCAGCTTCTATGCGTTCCTGCTCGATGAGGTGAGCCATTCGAGATTGCTTCTTGTTGGCCACGTACTCGTTGCCTTTGGAGGAGGATTCTTCGTGGGAGGAGAGTCTGGCCCTTCAAAGGCTCGACTCGTCTGCCGCCTTTTTATGCGCTTTGAGTTGCGCGATTGTTTGTAGCTGGCGTCTGTACTCTTCTTTCAGCAGCCAATGATAGCTCATCAACAGTTCTTGCGGCGTGCCTGGGGGTAGAGGATTGCCTCGCAGGGCGTCTCAGCAGCGAGCCCACTCGAGATCATTGAGCTTGATCACGACATGCTCACCAGTGTGCTCGTTCACCATGGTGGGGGGGGGGGTTCGACTGCCCCTCCGTTGTTGACGGGGGAGCCGTTGGTGGGGCCAATGTTGGGTGGTCCTCCATTAGGTATGCCACCGTTTGGTGGGTCGGTTCCATTGCCACCGTTGCCTGTGTTGTCGCGATTAGCGGAGGAGTCGCCAGCGTTGATGACGGCACACATGAAGTGGTTGGGGAAGCTGTTGCTCCCACAACTTTCAGATCCGGAGCCGTAGGCTCCATCTTCAGTTGCTAGATCACCCAGATCGGATTCGTGACTGCTGTCGCTGATCGTATTCTCGACTATTGTCGACGCATTGAGTTCACTGAGGGCACCAATCGGTGGAGGGAACCACGATGCTGGGGCAATCGATGGTGTTGTGGGATGGTCTGGCATGCGAATCGTGCCCACCTGACCAACTTGGAAGCGGAAGCTCCCGATCGCCAGGCTAATTCCATCGCCCACGGACTCGAAAGCTGGGCGAGTGGCCGGCGTGTGGACGGTGAAGTCGGACGCACCGAAGAGCTGGCGAATCTCCGCTATTATGGAGTTGTAGATCGCAGTTGATGGGGCTGAAGAAGCCACAACATCAGCACTCCCAATTCCCACAGACGGCGCCAATTGACGAGGGTTTAACTCATCAATGCCCATTGTTATGGACTTGGGTTTTGGAGAAGGAGGGAGCGCTGGAAGCATCAATCGGCTAGCAAACAAGCACAGAAGGACGCAAGGTTTACCCAGGTTTAGGCCTCGTTGAGGTCCCTACTCCTGCTTGTCTGCTCGTGGAATTAACGAAGGAATCGAAGATTACAATGGTGCGCAGATGCAATCTGGCGAGGGTTGTGGAAACTAGGGTTGTGTGTGTCCTCCTCGCCGCCCCCTCCTAGCCTTTATATAGATAGGCCAAGTCTCAGGTAGCAGGTCGATTCGGTTACAGATTAGGGTTTGACCCTTCAAACTTTCTATCCTTATACTTCTTCTTGTCTCGCAAGTTATTGACAGTGCGTAGGTCACTCGAAATCTTCATTTGGCTGTGGCAACGCCATGGGCTTCCACCATATCTGGACCGTATATACCAAACTCGAGTACCGGCAGGGTATACCCATGTCAGTGTGTGTAAGCAATGTATGCACGACAAATACACTAAGGTTGAATTGGCGAGACTAGCATGTACAAACATGGTGTCAGAACACGAGAAGATCGAAAGATCGAGAACGAGTTACATGAATGATGTCATCGACACTATGTTTTCCACCTTTGGAGTTATATCATTGGTTGTGATGATCATGGATGGTATAGTGAATTAGGATCGTGTAATCGCTAAAACCATCTTGGGGATGATTTTAGTGGGATCTCAACTGATAATTTGATTATAAATTTACTCATATTATGAACTTAGTCTAAATATCTTTGCAAATATGCTTGTAGATCATGGCCTATCCCCATAATTTTTTCAACTATGGGACTTTATTTCATGATGTGGAACTTAAAGTAGACATGTCGAACTTCATAGACTGGTTCGAGCGCCTCAGGGGTACCCTCAACATAAATGAATTGCTCCACATGATACAAAAAATACTAGGAGATTATCCCGATGACTCGGCAAGTGAGAAACAGAATCAAAATTATCGCGCTCGAGGTGACACCTCCATTATTATTCAATGCACCATGCTTCATTCGTTGGAGACGGATTTACGGCTACGTTTCTTCAAACTGATGCATTTGAAATGGTCGTTGATTTGAAGAAGCTCTTTGCACCGCAAGTCAGTCTCATGAAGTATGAGTTGTTAAACAGTTTATCTCAACAAAAATGAGAGAATATGGTTATTTGGAGTGTCACTTAGCTGTCATGCATGAGATGCATGAATGTCTTGCAGGCGATGTGGATTATTGGATGACTGATAGCTTTGCGATAGATAGGGTGTTGCGCTCGCTACCTCTAAGCTACAAAGACATCATCATGAACTATAGCATGGGAGAGAAATATTTCACCTTTCATCAGTACGTAACCGAGTTGAGAACTCTCAAGGTAGCACCAATTGTCGAGTATGTCATGGATGAACAAGGTACATTTGATACACATGTTATAAATGTTTCCTAGCAAATACTTTGCAGTTTACCAAGTATACTGATACTTGTTCTGTTTTATGAAGACCTGACCATGTCCTTAAGAGCTTGCTGGAAGGACAAGGTGACAATGGCGTGATTCCAAACAAGCTAGTTAATGGCCAATGACATTCTAACTCTACATCGATCTTTCGTATTAGTTTGTGGGATTGAATATGAGTTTTGCAATTGTCAATTGTGTAAACCTTATTAGTCTATCTTACATCTTTTGGGATGGTTATTCATATTAATGAGAAACAAATTAGTTGTTCTATTTCTATGAATGATTTGTTTTATGCTCACATTATGGTTATGAATGATTTGTTCTTATCTTCATCTAAATGATAGTTTAAAGCATTAAACATTGGAAATAGTGAAAGATAATCAAACTTAATAATGACATCATTTTAAATGACACTAATTTTTAAGTCATGATGGCAGTTTCATTTTGATGAAACATAAAGTCCTTTAAGATACTTGATCTTTTGACTAGAGTAAACCATGTCTCATTAAGTGAGATAACTAAAACACCATGTTCTGATAAAATAGATTGTGGATTGAATTGTTGAAAATTTTGCATGATGATTATAAGTCAAAAATTTAGTGGATATCATTCTTTCATAAGCTTCATGATGAATTTAAGTAAATATGAGTATTTTAAAACATGATTCTAAAACTATTTGAATTGTTCAAAGATCATTAAAATGAAATTGGATATTAAATTAACAAGGATATCAAAGTCTTCGCGATTTGATCAAACTGATAGCATATTTGAGTTAAATTTGGCATTAGGACTTGTGAAAAATGTGTTCACAAATTATGATGTTATGATGTTAAAAAATGTATTGATATATCTAAGACATCATAATCATAATGTATTAGATAAATATGGTCTGGAAATTATCTCTCATTGTGTTATCATCATTAGAATTGTAGATCAACAACAAACAATCATTTTAGAAACTGGAAACCATTTAAAGATTCATGGAAAGAACACCATAAGAAGTTATGGTATGTTCGAGTTTCTAGAGATTTTGATAAAATCAAAGTCGTGGAGAATAAATAAATATTTGTAGTGTATTCTTAGGAAACTGTGAATACATCTTCCAAACTAAACTAGAGAAGGAAAATTTTGTGTTTCTTAGCGTGGTACTTCCTCGAGAAAGGATTTTCTCATAGAAGGAGTCAGTGGATGAAATTGAAAGCTCAAACAAGGTATTTGACCTTACCTTAAATTGTCGAGTGGTGCAACAGAATGTGTTCAGCAAGCTGAACTCTACAAGTGGAGGACAAACTATTGATTATTGGTCATGTCATTTTAGTTGATACTTTTACTAAAACAAAGTATGATTCAAGAATACATTCTGCCACTTGTAGAATTACATTATTGATTCACTTGTCATGTTAATGGAACAAGACATACCTACGAATTACGAAGAAGCAAGATGGAACAAAGTTCGAGAAATGACTAAGAGTCATGAAATCCGTATTAAGTTACATTTAAGATTGCAAAGTAATGTGTCACTTGATCTTATTAAGTAAATACGTTTAATTAATATTCTCAAATAACTGCAAAGTTATAAAGAATAAATGAAACTTGAAGGAAGACTTGAAAGGTCGGTTTGTCACAAAGTATGTTCTAACAAATTCAAAAGATTCACTATGGTGTGTAGATATGCTCTAAGTTTATTGGATTTAGACTAGCAATTACTCCAATTTGATAATTGGTAGTAAGGTGGTCAAACCTGCATGTTCTTCAATAGCTACATTGAAGAAAAAGTTGTAACTAGTATGACAAGCAATATTTGTAAACCCATATAGATGCTAGTGTCTTGTAGCTAGAATTCTCAAGTTGATGGACGATCAAGGAATTTTGGAATTACCAAAATATCGAGAAGACCCGCATTTACATCAATTTGAGTGGGATCTAAGAAAACTACATGAAATCAAATGTGTGGATGACATATTTAAGTGGGGGCATGACACCATTCATATTATGTGATTGACATATAATTAATGATGTAATCGGGACTACTTGTTATTTAAGATAGTAAATACTCTATGAATGAAGTTTGAACAAAACATTGAACATTGAAAATCTATCAATATAGATTGACTCTTTTAATGAACATTATTTTTTAAATGTTTCATGAAATAGATTTTGAAATAAGTTTAGAATGTTCTAGTTTAGATTCTGAAAAGTTCGGAATAAAACAAGGAAATAAAGTGGTTCTTACTTGTGAAAATAGGATAAACATTGAGTTAATCTCAGTGTGAAAAATATTGGTTAAAAATAAAGAAAAGATATGGGTTACATCTCCTATGCCTCAGTCATAGGTT
This sequence comes from Avena eriantha, assembly GCA_910589775.1. NCBI lineage: Eukaryota > Viridiplantae > Streptophyta > Magnoliopsida > Poales > Poaceae > Avena > Avena eriantha. The sequence continues at coordinate 495,268,926 of OU342743.1, forward strand.
CTGCCATCCAACCATATTGCATACTCGACATAATGTGACCCAAGGTTTATGGTTAGAAGAACAAGTTCTTAGTTGTAAGAGTATGTTTTCAAAGTGATTCTGAGTAAATCATTGGACGAGATTTAATTTCCTGAAATTGTAAGGTGCAAGGTCAGGCATCGAAGTTGCAATTAATGCAATGTTGGTTAGGATCTACATAAAATATAGAAGTATATGGCTACTTCCGAAGCGACTAATATAGTTGTTATGGCTTAAAATAAGTACGACTTCAATTGAGTGTGTTTTCGGTATGCATGAAAACATTCGAAGTTCAATTGACTAATTGATCGTCATAGTAAACACTAGGAAAGAAAAGTCTCTCTGTCGCCAAACAAATACCTTAGCACATTATTTTATAATGGTGTAGATGTCAAATTAGGAGACCTTGACGATTTGCAAAGAACATAAGGATATGGTAATGCAAATGAACGATAGGAAGGCTTCTCCATGATCAAGCATGATCAAGAAACACATATGTGATATGGTTTTATGATTGGTAACAAATTCAAACTAAATTATTTGTACTCTAGTACAAGTGGGAGACTGAAAGATATATGCCCTAGAGGCAAATAATAAAGGATGTTTATTATGATATCTCATTAGTTCATAATAGTTTTATACCATGTTATGACTATTTTAATCAGAAACATTGATACACGTATGGTATGTAAACAAGCTAGAGCCCCTAGTAGCCTCTATTTAACTAGTTCATTGGGGAACTGATGATCAAGGTTTCCAGATCATGGTGCATTTATGCCAATTCACAATGAAGTCATATCATTGGTGATTGTTGTGATGGATGTTGTTATCCAATATAAGTATTGAAACATGATCAACTCACAAAGTTCATAGTTTCAATAGTTACAAACGAAGTATCCTAGTCCATAGATCGTGAGATCATGTTTAATTATTGTCACATGTGGCTTCTTAGACTGCATCAACCATCACACTGTAACAACGTGATCATAAAGGTGTATGTTGGGTATTCCAGAGGGACATGTCGAGGCATATGCATCAAGATTGGGATTTATTCTGATGCGTGACGGGAAGTTACACTAGGTCGACTCAGTGAAATTACATCCATAAATGTTGAGCAACATGTGACTAGGTCACGGGGATGGAGTATCACAGAATGAGTAAAATAGCACTTGTCAGTAATGAGATTGAACAAGGTATATTAATACGATGACCAAATCTCGGATAAGTCTGGTATCGAAGTAACAAATGGAATTGGACTCACCGTTTATGGTTCAAACAACAATAGTCATCGTGGAATGCACATGGGTCATTATGGGCATCCTAGTCTCACTATTGATCATTGATATGAGAGGTGTCTCGATCATGTCTGTGATGTTCCCGAACCGTAGGGTAACACACTTAAGGGCATGATGATTCTTAGAGAATGTTTTGGTTATAATAGAATCACTGGAGTAAGAAAAGAGAATATCGAAACTGTTCTGAGAGAGAATTGGAATTGTTCCGAGAGGAACCGAAGTCGTTCAGAGTGAACTGATAGATGTTTCGGGTCAAAAGTAATTTAACAATATATATTTATATATTTATTGTCGAAATTAATATTAAATAAATATTTAAAATTAAATTTAAAAGGGAAACTTCCCTAATGGGCCAAATCCTGAAAGGGAAAGTGCCCAATAGGGTAAGCCACCAAAAGGAGGCAAGGGGTGGCCTCCATCGCTAGCCTAGGCTGACACGCGGGTGGGGCCCACCTGGCCGCGCCTGCACGGGGCCCACCCGACTGATTGGGTGCTTCCTCCGCGTGCATCCACCTCTCCCTTCCTGTAGTCCCACCCTGAGACTTAAGGATATAGAGGTCTTCCCTTTTCCCCTATATAGGGAGGGTCCTATATGTGGAAAAAGAACACAACAAAATAAAATATTCTATAAGGCAGTTTCCTTAGAGGATTTCTCTGTGTTCTCTCTTGCAAATATGGCCTCGAGTTAGGGATGTGTTTTCAAGAGAGTACTTCACTACGGCACGTCGCTGTGCTGTAGAGATTGGGTCAGAAGATCTACGTCTGCACTCTAGTCTGGACCAGAGAACCGGGGGTTGTCGTCATGCACCGAATGTGTGCGAAACCATGGAGGTGCTACCACTTGTGGCCCCTGGATTGTTGTGGAGGGACCTGGAGTGACTTGGGAGGAGCTTCACGACCTCGAGGTTAGCTACAAGTTCGACTATATCATCCACATTCCCCACAGAATGTCAAGCACTTTCGGACTACAAGGGTATGTTACGAAACCTCCTCCGTTACAGCATTACTCATAGATAGATCCTGGCATTTGGTGCTGCACTATTTAGAAAATTTTGTGTTTTTTCTACAAACCCCATCATTCAGACCCTTGAAGACTGAAAGTGTTGATGTTCTCATGAACATTGACGATGTTGTCGTACAGTGATGCTGACCTCAAGGTCATGCATGCGTACAACCAAAGAGTGCTACAACTGGCAGCACCTCCATAGTTCTACATGTGTCTTAGTGTATACGACGTCCCCTAGGCTCTAGTCCAGTGAAGAAGTGGAAGAAGATGTTCTGAACAGAGTTTCCAACAGCACAATGATGTGCGTATGGTGGAGAAATCCTTATCCCCGTATGCACATTCCAATGGCGGATCGGCATGTGAGGGAGAGAGAGAGAGGGAGAGATGAGGGAAATGCCAACGGGTAGGATGAGGGAGGGGCTCCTTCCTCCTTATATAGGCCAATGGGAGGCACCACTATCGACCCCTCCCCTCCTCTTGGGCCGCAGACCACATGGGGAGGAGGGCGTCCCCCTAATGGGCTGCCACATGGTGGCCCTTTAGGGGTAGACCATTCCTTTTATTTATTATTATTGATATGTAATTCATTAGTTAAATACTAAAACAATATTTGTGTCTCCAAACATTTCTTTGACTCTAAACACTTCTGATATCTACCCGGAACACTTCCGGAGTTTCACCTCTCTTCTCCAACAATCTCGAATCAATCCCTAAGCGTCATCTACCGTTAAGACTGCCACCCTGCGGTTCGGGAATGCGCAAACATGATCGACACACTTCTCTGATCAATGGCCAATAGTAGGATTTAGAAACCCAGGATGGCCCCCATGCATTCCACGAATTACTTGATCTCTTGAACCTTAACCATCAAGTCTCGCTCCCTTTGCTCTTTGATACCTAGTTTGTACAAGACCAGATCTTCGGTATCTCTATACCTAGTTCGATCTTGTTACCAACAAACACATTTACTCGTTCCCATGATATTACATCCGCGTGACCTAGTCACATGCTTGCAAGCTTTATAGATGTAACCTCACCTTGTTGGCCTAGAGTATATGTCCATCACCTGGATGGGAAAATCCTGATCTCAATGCATACGCATCAACCTACACCTTCGGAATACCTAATAGAAACCTTTAGGATCACCCTGTTATGGTGTGACGATTGGTGCAGTCAAGACAGCCTCCGGCGATAGTAATTAGATATGATCTCATGGTCTAAGGAGTAGGTTTCTATGTTATACTAGATGTAGCAATGTTGAACTTTGTGAATGGATCTCATTGTAATACTTTGGTTGGGTGTGTGTCCATCACATCATTCATATAATGGCATGGCACCATTGTCAATTGACATAAATGTCCGTGATCACAAAAACTCAATCATCGGTTGACCAATGAACTAGTTGACTAGATGTTACTAGGGACTTGGTTTGTTTACATCCTACGGGTATATTAATGTTTCCAGTTGGTTCAATTATAGCATGATATAAAACTTATTATGAACATATGAGATATAAAAACATCTTTATTATTGGCCTCTAGAGCATATCTCTAACAAGATTTCCTACGCTTATCAAGACACATACTTACTATTACTAGTGGACTAGAGTCGCTAATTGAAAAAGTGATGGTTGTGAAAATACTGACATTTGTCTTTGTGTTTAATCCTCATGTTCATCAAATACTTGATGAAATATTTCTCTAGCATGCCACTAATGACTAATTATTTCATAGATGTGCAAGTCCTTTGTTTTATGTTTCTCCTTTTATTTACACTTTTATGGTGAATTCTAGAGCAATTAAAGAAGAATCACAAGTTTCGAACAACTCCGAGTTAAATAGGACATAGAGGAGTCACACAGACGCTTTGACAAGCACCAGTACATACACATTTCACCCGTACGATGTGCCTCCTCTTCCGCCTGGTCAACACAAGCAACTTTCATGAAGGCCCCTTATATGAGAAACACAACAAATCAGCTAGAAACCCTAGAGTGACACTACATAACACATTTGAAGCCATTTTTCAATAGGATAGGAGGTGCAAGATGCCACCACAGTGACCATAGCCAACTATCCTCTCCATCTCACTCCATTAACGTATCCTTCTACATGTAATCTTGATCTCATCATGATTGAAGGCATTGTAAGACTATTTGGTATTTGTCTTTCGAATTTATTTACAATGTTTATGATTGTTGATCTAATTATGTGTGAGTAGTCCTCACGGGTTGCGGGTCGAGGTAAATCCTCATAGTCTATTGTGCATCTTATAATTCCATGATATATTATGTTGTGATAGACGATCTAAGGACTTGTCAGGTACCTAAGACCCTAAGGATCAACATAGGTGTCGTGGTATTGCCGATGAGTACGCCATGGAGGGGTCCTCATAGTGCGTGTTTATAGATGTGGGGTAAGGCGGAGAGTTGGCGGGTACGAGGTAACACAACTTACCCAGGTTTCAGCCCCACAACGGTGGCGGAACTCTACTCCTGCAATAAATCACTATAATGGCAATACGCCGAGTTACAGAGATAGGTTCACTGTGCGAGGTGTTGCATGTTGTACGTAGCAATCTAGGCTGTCTTTTGCCCTAAAGGCTCCCGCGGGCCGGCTTATAAAGGCACCAAGACCTAGGGTTTACAGGGAAAGGTCCTTGCCGGACAAGGTAAAGAGTCCTACACTAATGCAAACTAGCCTTTCGTGTCTTGTACTCCAAGGCATCGAGTATGTCGGTGACTCCTCCGTAGCCTTCCTTTATCTGGCATGGGCCTCCCTTCTGGATCCGTCTAACTAGGCCGCCCTGCCGGCCAAAGGCCTTCCTACCAACTATGGGCCACCAGGGTTAGACGGATTGGTGACATGCTATGAGGATACCCATGTAGCATATCCCCAACAATAGGTAAATAGGTGAGATGAGTGGTGATCAAATTCTACATGTGAAACCCAGTGACAATAGGCTGAGTACGGTAGTCATTTTAGAGATCCATTTGGGAGCAATGGTAATGTCATTGATCATAAAGCTTTGGTTTGTTTTACTTAATAATTGGATAATCCCATGTGATGGTGGTACAACGGTTGGACAAAACTCTATAGTAGATGTGGCTGCAGAACACTATAGTAGTTATGGACATGCCTCCCACATTATCCCCCGAAGGACTTTGAAATCTTGTACCGTCTTGCCCATTAATCTTTGAATATCCCGTCTAAGTGATGTCAGAAATTCGTCAAGCAATATCTCAAAGGTCTCCCAAAGAACCCTGCAATCCTCTCCGGCTTCACAATGTAGCCGGAGATTCCTTGAGTCTTGATTTCTAGAGTCGGACAGTCTCCGCCTTCGATGGAATCTTTGGATGTGACTCTTCACTTCAACTGTCAGGAGGATGATGTAGGGTGCAGCCTACGCTACCTCGAAACTCATAGAAACAAAGAATTGATCATCGGCTATTTTCACACGTGCGAAATCCAAAACAGTGAGGCGACAAAGACGGAGGACGTGGTGAAGTTACCATCACGTTCACTTCCACGTCGACAACAGTTCATCCATTAGATCCCTTTGCACGAATCTCGACGCGGGGTCTATATATTTTGACCACGGTCAATTTATTTGGTGTTACCCACATTCCCTTCCTCATCTTCGTCTTCCTCTAGCAGCGCATCTGTTCGAGCCCCTCCTTGAAAACCCTATCCAGAGCCTTTCTTTCCTCCACCCACTCCCCTTCGCAATGGCCTCCAGCAGCTCCATTCCTTCGACGGCAGCGACCCCAGAGGCTACGTCAGAGCCATCCCAAAGGTTGACCATCTCATCGGAGGGGTTGGTTGTCCCTATCAACGCCGTCGTGGAGACCACCAGCGATGACCAAGAATGAGAGGCGCCCAAAGCTGCTGAAGAAGAAAACGACTCCCATAAGGGGGTGTGGAGGGGCTCTAACCTCTCCGCCGAATATTTGCAGGAGCTGGTCACCGAGGGGTATCTCCCCGCGTCGAAGGAATTGGTCTAGCGGGCGGTGCTGGCCGGTGAGGTGGCTCCTTCTCCCCAAGCCGGAGAGAAGGCATACCTCAAGGCCCAACCGGTGCGAGGCGTTAGCGTGCCAGTCTCCGACTTCTTCTTGGATGTCCTCCGGCACTTTCGAGTACTCCCCCACAATCTCTCTCCCAACAGCATCTTAGTCCTTAGCAACTTTGTAGCCTTGTGCGAAGGGTTCCTAGGCATAAAACCTAGGTTAGATCTGTTTGTATACTTTTTTACCGTCAAGAGAGAGTCCGTAGAGTCCAAGGACGAATTGCGGATCGGCAGAACCATTAGCTTCAAGATCCGGCCTGGCCGGTGCTTCCCCGACATCATAGGGCATGAGTCCTACAAGAACTGGCAGCGCACGTATTTGTACGGCCCAAATGTTCCTCTGCCTGACCGCCTTGAGAGTTATCCCCACTTCGTCGATGGAGCTGCCACCGAGGTGCCCGCATGGCAGACCCCAGCCGCCCTTCCCTCCGAAGACGAGGCCAATCGCATCGTAAGGCGGATTTAATGGCTTGTAGACGGAGATCTGACGGGCTTGGATCTTGCCATGTGCTGGTTTGTCAGACGGATCTAGCCTCCATGGCACCGCGCCGAGTTGATGTGCAAATACACTCAAGACAGGAGGAGTCCCATGCGAATTTCGCGGGATAACTTCTCTAATGACTCCATCAAACTCCGTCTTAAAGATATCGTCAGGATGAAAGAGAGGAAGCGCGTCTTCAAGATTACCTACGATATGTTCGATTGCGGCAAGTGCCCATAGGTAGCTTTTGTTTCCTTTGTTGCTTGTTATATACTCTAAGGTTTTTCCAACTTGAAGTTGTCCATCTAACACTCCTTTGTATCCTAGCTGATGACCTTGGCGGCGGATCAAATGGCCTCCCAGGTCTATGATCCTAAGCTGAAGGATATCCAGGTGGTGTCCGATGATGATGACTCCAAGGATCAACCAGCTCCGGCAGCGCGACAGCCGAAGAGCTCCACCTCTAACGCTGCTGCCGAGGCCAAGAAAAAGAAATCGGAGAATGGAGTCTCCAAACAATCCACTGCCGCCTTAGAGGCGGATAAGAAGAAGAAGTCCACTAGCATTCCCCTGACCAAGGCTCCTACCGTGGAGTAAGTACTTTCATTCTCCGGCTTGTATTTTTAGCTCATACCTTTTGTCAACTCTTGTACTTATACTTTGTACATTTCAGGAGGAAAGCCGGTGTTAGTTTGAAGCGATCCTCCAAAGATGCTGGAGGGTCAAAAAACATCCGTGACATGCTTACCAGGGACGTGGCCGCAAAGCCCTCTCCCTCTACTACTCCCCGCACTCCTGCTGCCAAGCCTTCTGCTGGCCCTACTGGGCCTTCATCTCTCGTCATCCCTGAGATCTCCGCCATGGAGACAGATGTCAATCCAAACCTTTATATCTCAGGATCTATCGAGGCAGATGTTGCTCCTAGCGGCCAGGCGACACAGGAGAGTACTTCCCTCAAAGTGGCTAAATCTCCGGCTAAGGATGCCACCGAGAAAGGGAAGCAAGTAGTGGAAGAGGCAGAGGCGGAAGCAACAGCTAAGGCAGGAGATTCTGCGCCATCAACTGTTTTGAAGATGCAACAGGTGGCTAGGGCATCCTCCACGCCTCCGGCTTCAACAACTCCTTTGGCCGCGACGCCTCCGACATTGTGCCTTGATGACCTCAGCACGCAGGCAGATGCAATTTATAACAATGCCCAGAGCTTCCATGATTCTTATGCTCATCTGGCCAACAATCTTAAGCTTATTTCCATCGTAAGTCTTTTGAACTTCACTTCGTTTACTTTTTGTAGTATATCCCTCTATAGCCCCAGATCTCTTAGGCGGATAAACAAAGGTTATTGGAATGAGTGCTCCAAAGAACTTCTTAAGAGTAGAACTTGACAGTGTAGCCCCTGAGCGTCTAGGTGGAAACTTAGTAGAATTCTGGCTAGATGCTCTAAGGGTAGCATACTTGTTGGTTAAAAACTTCCACTGTATCCCCGAGCGTGTAGTTTGAAATCATATAGTTCCGTCTAGATGCTCTAGAGAAAATAAACATGCTTGTTTGTTTGCAGAATGAGAATAGGCGGGGGATCGTAGCCAATGAGAGGTTTGCTGCATTGCGGAAGGAGCTGGAACTTTAACAGGATAAAACAGCCTTCCTGAAGCAACAGATCAAAAATAGCCAGAGTTTGTTTCTTCTAACAACTCCTTGATTTTCCTCATGGACATAATTCTGCCGTCTTCTCATAATACTTTCTGATTTCCGTCTTATAGAAGCCATTGCCAAGGCCAAGAGCATCATCGAGCAATCCAAGCATATCCAAGAGCTCGATGATGAGAATAAAATTCTAAAGAAGGACCTGGTCGAAGCCATCAAGGGCCATGAGGCAGCGATGAAGGTGCTGCAAGAATCTGCTGACTCCGAGATGCAACACCAGAAGGACGAGATTGCACAACTCAAGGAACTAAACCAAGCTGCTAAAGAGCAGAATGCTAGGAACCTTGAGGTGTATAAGACAGTCTAGAAGGAGCGGGATGCATTGGCGGAGTCATGCTCACAAGCAGAGATGAGCATCTTTGGTAACCTTTCTCCGTCTTGGTCATTTCTGTATTTTGGATAATGCTTCGATTGGTTTGTACTCATGGTCCTTGTTTCTTTTGCAAACCATAGCCCCCATTGGCTTAGCCAACTTGGGTGAAGGTGCTCGAGACTTCAAGGAACGCATGATTCTTGCTGGCAACTTCGTCAGCACCGCCATTAACAGCAAGGTGACAAACTCAGTGGCCAAGTACGCGGAGATCCTGCACCGAGCTCCTGAGAAGGTGAAGGACTGGAATGTCTCTTGCGTCCGGGGTGGTGCTAGGATGTCGCTATCTTTGGTCAAGGTGCACTACGACAACACCGACATCGACCTGGTGACCTCTGGCTTTCCCAAGCTGGAGGAGGAAGGGAGGGAAATCGATAGTGATGCTATTTGGAATTCCCTTGCAGGCTTCGACACCAGGGTTGCCAGGATGGTCAACACCGTTGTCTTTGCGCCTGCTGAGATTCTTGACGAAGACATGGCCTCGTCTGAGTCTATCCCATCTCCCTCCGAGTTTGACGAGCTCTCCCGACCTGGCTCTCCTGATGATGCTACCACGAAGCCCCCTACAGCAGAGCCATGAAAACAATGTTTGTATTAAATTTGTCTCTGCAATGTGTATGCGGAAAAAACTTATGTTTTGTTAAGGCGGAAAATCTTGTACTCAAGTTTTCCTACTACTTATCTGTTTCTAGCATGTGTATATTTTTAAGCAAGTGCTGGCTTATCCATTATTCTGGTTAATATGTTTGACCTTTCGTGAGATGGAAGACTCGTAGCACAGAACTATGCCCTCAGTTGATGATGCTTAATAGCACCGTCAAGAACCTAAAAGCAAAATCGTTGGCTTTGAGTGCGGAGAAGTCACTACTCCGAAATCCACATAAAAACTTTAGAAGGTGTAGACTAGAAAGCTTAAGCTAACGCCCGTAGACAGAATTTTCACAGGTGCAAATGCAAAATTGCACATAAAGGGTTTATGTGATACAAAAATGAACAACTGAAGGAGGTAAAAGACTCAGACAATATGAGTGAACCAAATGCTTTATTTCATTGATCATATAAGAAACTTATTACATAATTGTGGTAAGTGTAAAAGGGACGTAGTTATGCTATATTCCATGGCCGATCTGTCTCCGGGTAATCATCATCGGTGTCACGTTGCCGGCGCTTGCGATTTTTGGCCTATCTTTCAACTCGCGGATATCGACGAGGTAATAGGAACCATTTAGCAATAATTTGTTATGACGAATGGTCCTTTCCAGGGCGGGGATAGTTTGTGTGATTTCTCCTGCTTGAGTCTAAGCACCAGATCCCCTTCTTTAAACGAGCGATGCTTTACACGGCGACTATGGTAGCCACGTATCTTCTACTGGTAGATGGCAGATCTTTGGCATGCCAGCACATGCTCTTCTTCAAGTAGGTCCACAAATAGGCGTATGGATTCTTCAGCATCATCCTCCTTGTAGGCGGAAACTCTGGGTGCATCATGGAGGATGTCGTATGGGAGGATAGCTTCTGCTCCATAAACCATGAAGAAAGGAGTCAAGCCGATGGATATGTTGGGTGTTGTTTGTAAACTCCACAGGATAGATGGTAATTCCTCTGCCCAGGCTCCAGCTGCTCTATGTAGCGGTGCCTCTAAGTGTGGCTTGATTCTGTGCAGAATTAGTCCATTCGCCCTTTCAACTTTCCCATTTGATTGTGGGTGTGCCAAAGATGCTAGGTCAAGGTAGATGCCTTTTTCATGACAGTACTCCTCAACTTCTCCGAGAGGTAAATTTCTGCCATTGTCAGTGATGATGCTGTGTGGGAGACCAAATCTCACCACTAGATCCTGGATAAATTTGAGGGCTATTACCCCATCAAGCTTTCTAATGGGTTTAGCTTCAATCTATTTTGTGAATTTTTCCACTGCTACTAGAAAGTGTGTGAATCCACAGGGTGCTGTCTACAAAGGTCCCACCATGTCTAGCCCCTAGACTGCAAACGGCCAAGTTATTGGTATGGTTCACAATTCTTCAACTAGAACACTTGGTTGTCATGCATAGAACTGACACCCAAGACTTGTTTGTACCAACTTGCCGGCGTCCGCCTTGGCAGTTAACTAGTAGAATCCTTGTCGGAAGGCCTTGGCACCAATGATCGGGGAGTGACATGGTGCCCGCAATCTCCGAGATGTATTTCTCTAAGGATTTCAATACCTTGTTGCAGGGAGACGTATCGAAGGAAACCTCTTGTGGTACTGCTTTTGTAAAGTTGTCCGTCTATGATGACGTAGCCTTTTGCTCCATGTACTATTTGCCGGCCGACATCGTCGGCGGACAAAGTACCGTCTTGTAGATAATCCATGAATGGTTTCGTCCAAGCCAGAGAGGTCACCGTTACTGTATTAACAAATGAATCCACTCTATCCTGGTTGTCGCGGTCCGCTCCCTTCACAGATGGGGTCCTTAAATGCTCCAGGAAAACGCCTGGCGGAATTTGTCAGGGAGCTCATCCAAGCTTTGACAACAGATCTGCCGCCTCATTCTCCTCCCTTTTGACGTACTTGACTTTGTAGCCGTCAAAGCACTTGGCTATTTCGTCTACTTCGTCTCGATATGCCGCCATCATAGGGTTCCACGTGTTCCAGATGCTAGCTATTTGCTAGGCAACCAAGTCGGAATCTCCACAGCAAACTATGCGCTTGATGCCAATATCCTTGACTACGCGAAGTCCATGAATGAGGGCTTCATACTCCGCATTGAAGTGAATCTGCAGGACGTATTGCAGCCTTTCTCCTATTGGTGATTGTAATAATACACTAGCCCCCGAGCCATTGAGTAGTTTTGATCCGTCAAAGTGCATGACCCAATATTCTGGCTCTGGTACAGGAGTGTCTTCTGGCAGTTCTGTCCAATCTGCGAGAAAATCCGCCAATGCTTGTCATTTGATAGCGTCACATCTCTTGTAGGTGATTTCAAAGGCAACAAGTTCAATGCCCCACTTTGCCACTCTCCCTATAACGTTGTTGATGTTGATGGTGTCGGATAGTGGAGGTTTGCTCACAACTGTGATAGGGTGCTCCAGGAAATAATGCCTTAACTTGCATGAAGCAAGGAAAACTCTATAAGCCAATTTTTGGTAGTGCGGGTAACGCTGCTTGGATCCCGTCAAGACCTCACTTACATAGTAAACGGGTCACTGAACTCCGTATTCGTGTGTTGGTTCCTTGCACTCCACCATGATGACGATGCTAATTACTCGGTTGGTTGCCGCCATGTAAACTAACATAGGCTCTCTTGACACTGGTGCTGCAAGTATTGGTGGGGAGGAGAGTATTCTCTTCAACTCCTGGAGTGTTGCGTCAGCTTCGTCCGTCCATGTGAATTTGTCCGCCTTATTGAGCAACTTGTAGAGTGGCATAGCCTTCTCACCAAGTCGGCTGATGAACCGACTTACTGCTGCAATGCAACCCATGAGCCTTTGTATGTCCTTCAGGCATATCGGACGTTTGATGTCGAGGATGGCGTTGATTTTCCCCGTGTTTACCTCGATTCCGTGATGTGAAACGATGATGCCCAATAGTTTGCCAGAGGGTACCCTGAAGACACACTTATTGGGGTTTAGCATCATGTTGTATTTTCGGAGGTTATCGAAGGTTTCTGGCAAGTCAGTGATAAGATCATTTGATTTCTTTGACATTACCACGATGTCGTCCATGTAAGCGTGGACGTTGCGACCTATTTGGTCATGTAGGCAATGTTGTAGTCTCCGCTGGTAAGTAGCACCAGCGTTTTTCAACCCAAAGGGCATAGTGACGTAGCAGTACGTGCCGTAAGGTGTGGTGAACGAAGTGGCCAATTGTTCCGACTTTCGCATCCGGATCTGGTGGTATCCCAGTAAGCATCGAGAAAACACAGAAGTTCCGAGCCATCCATCGAGTCAATGACTTGGTCAATGCGAGGCAAAGAAAACAGATCATTGAGACACGCTTTGTTCAAGTCAGTGTAATCAACGCACATTCTTAATTCGTTGGTTCCCTTTTCAGCGACTAGAATAGGATTTTCCACCCATCGGGTGTGAATAACTTCTCAGATAAATCCAGCCTTAAGTAACGTATTAATTTCTTTGCCTATAGCCCTTCATCTTTCATCCCCAAAGCGTCGTAGAGGTTGCTTCACCGGTTTGGCGTTAGGATCAATATTCAAGCTGTGTTCGGCAAGTTCCCTAGGTACACCTTTCATGTCGGCAGGTTGTCAGGCAAAGATGTCCCTATTCTCATGGAGGAACTCGACGAGCGCGCTTTCCTATTTGGGATCTAGGTCCATGCCAATGGCGGTGGTCTTGGAGGAATCTCCTTCCACAAGCTCCACCGGCATGGTCTTGATGGCGGCCTTGAATGCGGGTTCGGCAGCAGTGATCTGATTCTTCGAAGCCGGCATCTCTGAGGCGTCGACCTGGTTCTGGATCTCTTTGAACTCCTCACCGTAGAGGACTACTTCGGCGAAGTAGGCCTCACTGAGCTCGCACTCCCGTGCCTTGGTGAAGCTTCTGTCAACGGTGATGACGTTGTTTGGTCTGGGAATCTTGATTTTGTTGTAGACAAAGCATGGCCTTGCGAGGAAGGAGTTGAAGATGTCGCGTCCGAAGATGATGTGGTCCACGCTCTTGAAAGGCACCACTTCGAAGGTCATGCGTTCTTGGTGGTAATTGTTGACATCGCCAAAAGCGATTGGAAGGGTGATGTAGCCCAGGGACTTTGCTTGTCGGCCAGGGACAACCCCATGGAACACAGTGTTGCCCTTCCTTATCTGGGTCTCCGTCAAATTCATCGTGTGCAGTGTATCCAGGTACATGATGTTGATGTTGCTTCCACTGTCCACGAGGCACTTGGTGAACTCTATGCCGTCAATCAAAGGGTTGATGACCATGGCATACTGGTTCTCTGTTGGAATAAGCTCTGGGTGATCCTTCCTATCCCAAGTAATTGGAACTTCCGACCACCTGACGTACTGGGGAACTGCAGGGAGGGTGGCCATCAGTATCCTCAGAGAGGTTTTCTGGTCCCGGACGGTGGGGGTGCCAAGGAAGGTATGGTAACATGGAGCCTTCTTTTCGAAGGGATATTTCCCTTTATCCTCTCCCTTGTCGGAAGATTTGGGGTCCATGTCTTCATCCATATCACTTGATTCCTTGGGCTCTTCCTCCTTCTTCTTCCCTTTGCCCTTTCCGCGGGGTCTGTTCTTCCGACTTCGCTTGTAGCCGGACTTGGGGTCTTCCTTGAGATCGTTGACAAATTTGCATTGGCGGTTGGTGTGGGCGGCCTTGCCGTTTGCGTCAAGGTGTACGAAACATGACATATCGCGGTACTCCTCGTATGTTTGGGGAACGCGGGGCGATGAGAGTGTAGTATCACTCCTCTGCTGGCCACTGCTAGCCCCCCGACCACGTCCACGTTGTCTGCCTCCGCCTCTTCCAGTGAACGTTGCGGCGACCATGTCGGCTACTTGCTTTTCTTCGGGCGGATTTTTCCACTTGTTATTGTTGTGCTTCCTGGCCTGGGTAGGGATTTCTATTGCCGGCAACGATCCACGCGTGTCGTTGTCAGCAGCGATGAACTCTCTAGCCATGGCAATCATTGCGTTGAGGTTGCGCTCATTGTTGTCTTGCTTGCGCTTTAATGTATGTCAGATCAAAGTTCCCTTTTCCGGACCATCGATGAAGGAGGCCATAGCGGTCTGTTCGTGCACCCCTGCGCAGGAATTTCATATCCGTGAGAGAGGTAGGCACGAGAGGTTTAATCCTTTTCTTGCACACACCAGTGTAGGTCTCCGGTAGTGCAGGGACTTTGGTACATACCCTCGAAATTCTTGGTGAACGCTTCGTGCATGTCCAACCAATTGCATATAGATTTCTCTGGCAAGTCATTGAACCATTGCCGAGCGGTGCCGGTCAGCATGAGTGGGAAGTACTTGACATCGACATTGGGGTTTCCCCTGCGATGTGAATCACTTTGATGTAGTCCTACAACCATGTCGCTGGCCTGACAGTGTCGTTACAAGGCGTGATGGTATTGTCTATCCGGAGGCCCTTGGGGTATGTTGTGGCCCATATTACTGGTCCAAAACAACGTGGCCCAAGGTATGGGAGATCCCGAGCTTCTTGGATCTTGTCCAGTCGTGTGCGTGCATCATATAGCTCTGGTTTCTTCCCTTTTCCATCATGGGGAGGGGAGTTGTGGTGCGACCTATGATATCCACTGTGTCCTCCGCCATGATGGTTGCTAGGTGGCGACAATGACAGTGGAGGCGGTGGGTTAGGTCTCTTGTTGGGTCCCTCCTGCAATTCCTCACGCCTGTCGCGGTTACTTGACGGACGTGGCGGCTCATTGTGGGACCTGCTCCTATGTCCTTAAATGCCGCTGCGCTCTCCGCCATGCCGGGGCTGCTCACCCTGGTCGCGTATAACAATGTCGGCCTGGGGACGCCTTGGTGGTGGCATGCTTGTCGTCGGATTGATGACAAGTACACCATGAGGGGGTCCTCGAGGCATGTGGAGTAGAGGGGTGTGAGATGTATGGTATTCCGAGACGGTGAGCACACAAGTTTACCCAGGTTCGAATCCACCGGCTTTGGACGGATCCTACTCCTGCTAGCAATCCAATAATACGGTAGAGCCGGATATGGGTTACAAGGGTTTCGCCTGTGCGAGTTGAGATTGTATACTATTGAGGTGTTGCCCTAGAGGCTCTCCCTAGGACGGCTTATATAGATATCCGGCCGAGGGTTTACAGGATAGATCTATCCAGCTACGACTAAGAGTCGGTTACAGAGTATATCTTGAACTATAACTAACACTATGGGCCTACGTCGGTAAGTCTTCTAGGCCTAACCGTAGCCGGACTGGACTCCATCTCTTCTACCTGACTGGGCCACCCATGAAGCAAAGCTCTAACCCGAAGTGGGCCACCCTGGTCAGTGAGGTACAGTGAGGATACCAGGAAAGTATATCCCGAACAGCAACCCCTAGAGGCCTCCAAGATACAAAGTCGGATTCATCATCATCTAGCTTGATCTTCGGCTTGCAGAATCTTGAAGGGTTCCTGAAACTTCAAAAGAAAAGATACGATCCGGGTCTCAAAAAATGAGTCGGACCTATAAATATGTTATTCGTGTTTCCTGCTTGAAATTCAAACTAAGCTGGAACTTGGTCTCTGACGTAACCTGACAACAGTCATGGTCAAGTCACGTCACTGATAGACATTTCCTGTCAGCATGTTGGTGGGTCCGCCTTTCGTGGAACCGAGGCACCGTTTCAATGCGTGCATGGAGATCGAGGCAGCGTAATCATTGCGTGGGGGTTTCCTAGTCCTTTCCACGACGTGTGGCACATTTACTGTAGCGTTTACCCGAATCTTGACGCGGCTGGTGGATATAAGTGGTGAGAATTCTTTTCCCCGTCTCCCTCACCAGTTCCTTGCGTAGATTCCTTCTCCTCTACTCCTCCCACGAACTTAGAGCTCCTCTGCTCCCCAAACAACTTCCAGGACCTCCCATCCAAGGTCACTGGTGCACCGGAAAAATGGCTTCTGCATTATCCTCCGGCATGGCGGTAACGGCGACGGCGGCGGAGAAGGAGAGCTACCGCGGGGTTTGGATCATGTGCATCCTCGACGATCCCAAGCTCCGTGTCGTGGAAGAAGAAGAAGGGCTCCTCCGTGCCGGCGACTGGTGGAGCTGCTTCAGCGAAACCATCCCCAACCCTCGCGCTGACGAACGAGTGCACTTCGGCACTCATCTTGACAGAGGTCTGAGTTTTCCTCCCTCAAATTTCTTTTCCGAGGTCATAGGTCATTACGGAGTTCATCTCCATCATCACCCCCCGAACTCCATCTTAGAGATGAGTGTGTACGCCTCTTTGTGCGAGGGGTATCTCGGCATTAGGCCGAGCCTTACTCTCTTCCGGTACTACTTCTATGTCCGGAGAAATTCATTATTGTCGGTAATCCTTATATTACCGGTACTATTAGTTTTTGGGTTAGGCGAGAGCGCGTCTATCCTCGGATCATGGCTAGTGAGTCAGTCAAGCAATGGCCATCCACTTTTTTCTATCACAAAGATATTCCCTCTCCCAGCAAAGCTACTGCTTTGCCGGCTTTCGTCGATGGTGCCGCTATGCCCCAAGAATCCTGGGAGGAGCTCGCCCCGGCTCCTAGTGATGATCTTCTCCTCGCCAAGAAGCGGATCAAGTATTTGATGAAACACAAGGGCCTGAAAGGGTCCAACTTAGTTAAATGTTGGGTGGCACGCCGGATCCAACCTCTTCAACATCATGCAGATCGACTGATGCATTCCATCACGTCGTCGAAGAAATATTCCCTCCGCATCAGCCCCAAAACCTACGAGCCAAAAGATTATGTAAGCCAAATCAGATGGCTGATAAGGGAGTGGATTGAGAGGAAAATTTCGGAGCTGTCCTTGGACATGCATACAGCAGAAGATCCCGTTGTGCCGGTAAGCTTCAGCAGCAACTCTTTTTATGTGCTCATCTTTATGTTATTTTTGCAATACTACGATACTTCTCCTTTTCAGCTTGCTGACCTCCCCGAGTCGGAGTTCGCTCCTATCGAGGGATATCCTCCTGAGTTTTCTCAGGATGAGGGTGAATTGGTTCCAATGTCGGACGTCGTTCCTCGGAAATGCAAAGCTCCGACACTGGCCATTGGCACAACGGAAGTGCCCGTTGTGAAGAGGTAATCTTTCCTCACAAGGTCTTTGTATGTTGCTCGCAATTCCTTCTGAGATGTAATGTTCTTTGTTTTATTACCTTCTCAGAGCTAAACAGCTCATCAAGGGCAAGGGGAAGGGAGTTGTCTCGAAGCCCCTACGTCAGTCGAAGCTAAAATTGGCTTCTCCTGCCGTGGCTCCTCTGACTCCTGCCCCTCAGCCTTTTGCGGCGCTGGAGATTACTCCATCTCCAAACATTGTAGAAGATCCGACTCAACCAGCAGAGCCAGTGATCCTTGAATCGGAAACTGACATCACCATGGATGACTCAGGTTTTGATAAGGGTGAACCCTCTTTGGGTAATGATCCCTCAGTAGAGACCTTCGCCGACAATATCCTGGACAATATGTAAATCGGAATTCCAACTCCCGTTTTACCTTATCTCATATCACATCCTCTAGCCCCCAAGAATGAACCTGGACAATGAAATTCGGTTTTATACTTCATTAGGATACCAAATAATGAACTAGTGTAGCCCCCAAGGCTCGTGCTGATATTAGTAAAAAATATTAGCCCGAGTCTTTAGTAGACTTCTTACTCTGGGTATTCTGACTTACATAAAGTATATTCCTATAACCAGGATTTGTTGAAGAATGTTTGCAACCAGCGAAAAGAAATCAGAGCTCTCTGACTTGAAAATGCACAATTGAAAGTTTCCAGGGATGAGGCCGAATGTAAACATTCCGAAACTGAAACCTTGTCTTGTATTTCATAGTCGAATTTTTGTTGAACTATTGTTCTTTTGACTTACAACACTGGTAAAGCAGTCTTGTGCTATGATTGAAGAGGCCGAGAATCTTAAAACCTAGTGGTCGAAAACAAAGAACTTCGCCGAGACCTGGATAAGCTTAATGCGGATCATGAGAAGAGGATTGCTCAAATTCTCGAATCCACCTCCATGGCCACCAAGGAGCATGATCGTAAGATTACGCTTCAAGATAAGAAAATATTGGATCTCAGCAATGATCTGTTTAGAGAAAGGGACATTAACGAGGCACTCCGGGCTAAACTCTAGAGTCTGCGGGAAGAGAAGGCCAAAGTCGATAATGTCATCTTTGGTATGTTTCCCTTTGTCTGACTTATCTGCATCTTCGGACTCTTTGGAGTCCGAGTTTATTTGATTTACCCTTTGCATCATATGCGTAGGTCCTCTGAACTTGATGGATTCAGCCTCTGCCGAATCTCGCACCAACCGGCTTACCCAAGTCGGTGATTTGCTGCATGACTTTCGCCAATCCCTCGAAGATATTGGCGAAATTTTCAAGGTTCCGGACATGCATAGCATGTCCGGCTTTGAGGTGCGAGATAAGGCCAAGGATATGCTGCAGCTTGTTCAGGATTGGAACATGTCCTACGCGCAAAATGCAGCGCAAAACGCTCTCACCATGGTTATGAGCCACCATGGAAACATGGAAATCTGGCAAGTAACCAGAGGGTACTGCAAGGTGGACGAAGATGGACAGGAGCAAGACATCAAGGCTATCATGGACTCCTGCGCCGGATATGGGTGCCACGTAGCTGATTTGACCAGCTACGACACTCCCTTCTTTACCCGCGTTGACACGCCACCTCCGCCGTCCGAAGAAATTCTTTCTGATGTATCCAGCGAGCCGGCAGCTCGTACCTCTCCCCCTGCATCATAGAATATCAGAAAGAACAATGTGTTATTCTGAAAACAATTTGGGTCTATAAATAAGTAGTATAATACTTTTGCTAGTGCTAAGCTTTATTTTATCTATTCAGCACTTTTGGATTTGATATTATGTGCCTGAAATGTTTGCATAAGCACTTGTATTTTTTGTCTGCACTTATCGTTTATCTGGCTTTCCGCCTCGTCCCTTTTGTGAGCCGGCCAACTTTTAGCACGGAAACATTGCCGAGCAACGGAGCTTAATTGCTAAACCAGTTTAAACTCGGAAACAAAGCTAGCTTCTAGTACCAACAATTCACTACTCGGAAAATGCCCACATCCAGCAATCAGACAAATAACCAAAGTATAGACTAGAAAATTTAGATTTATACCCAAAGGTAGCAATTTTAAAATCGGAAATCTAAACCAAAACAAACATGAGCATAAAGTACTTTCAAGTATTCTAGGATTTTCGAATGTGACATGATCATTCAGAAATAAGATGGTAAGAACTTCTCAGAAAGAATTTGAGGCAACCAAGACTTTATTTCTCATTAAACATGTACACATATCTGATTACAAAGAAAAATAAAATAAGAATAGAAGGGACGTAGCTGAGCAATATTCCATGGTCTGTCTAACTCATCCGGGTTTGTACTGCCTCCATCTCTCTTTCTCTTCTTAGTAGCAGGTCTTTCTTTGACTGGCCGCATATCAGTTAGGTAGCATGAACCATTGTGCAATACTCGACTAACTAAAAATGGCCCTTCCCATATTGGGGAAGTTTGTGCTTTCTTTGTTGCACAAACCGGAGAACCAAATCGCCCTTATTGAAAGACTGATTTCTGACTCTCTGGCTATGATACTTGCATAACTTCTGCTGATAGGCTGTTGATCTCATCTCAGCAATGACGCAAACTTGTTCGACTATGTCGAGATCATTTTGTCGAGAAATTTTGGCATCCTCTTCAATATACGCGGCCACTCTAGGAGAAGTGTGAATTAAATCACTAGGAAGAACTGCTTCTGCGCCATAGACCAAGAAGAAACGTGTGTATCCGGCTGACCTGTTTGGAGTTGTTCGCAAACTCCATATTATAGAAGGTAATTCCTCTGCCCAGGCCCCCGCAGCACGTCGTAGTGGTGCTTCAAGTCTTGTTTTTAGGCCTTGTAGGATTAGACCATTTGCTCTTTCAACTTGTCCATTAGCTTGCGGATGTGCGACCGACGCAATGTCAAGCCGGGTATTTTGTTCATTGCAGAATTTGGCAAGTTCTCCCATAGAGAAGTTACTCCCATTGTCCGTGATAATGCTATGTGGATAACCGTATCGGATTATGACATCCTCGACAAATCTTCTCGCTGTTGCTCCATCACAACTAGTGACGGGTTTAGCCTCAATCCATTTGGTGAATTTATCCACCATCACTAAGAGGTGAGTAAATCCACTTGGAGCCCGTTTAAACGGTCCTACCATATCAAGCCCCCAGACCGCGAAAGGCCATGTTATAGGTATTGTTCGCAGCTGATCAGCCGGAACGTGAGCTTGTTTGGCGTATTTTTGGCAGTCCTTGCACGTCTTGACCAGCCGTTCGGCATCTGCCTTGGCTGTAAGCTAGAAAAAACCGTGTCGGAAAGCTTTTTCCACTAGAGATTTGGCTGCAGCGTGGTTACCACACTCACCTTCGTGGATATCTCGTAAGATTTCCACTCCTTCTTCTGGAGATACACAGTGCTAAAAGACCCTAGATGCACTCCGCTTATAGAGCTCACCACTAATTATAGTGTAGGCTTTTGCTCGTCGGACGATCTATCCGCTCAGAACTTCGTCTTTGGGTAATTTTCCGTCTACCAAATAATCAAGGTAGGGTTGAGTCCAACTGGGAATCACAGCCAGAACTGCTACTAAAGGTGAGTCAGATTTGGTCGGATATTCCTCGTCCACTCCTTTTATAGAGGGAACCTTGAGGTGCTCTAAAAAAGCACCATCCGGGACCTTTTTCCGGGCAAAGCCTATTCTAGATAGTGCATCTGCTTCCTCATTTTCTGTTCGAGGGATGTGTTGAACTTCAAACCCTTTAAACGATTTAGATAGTTCATCCATGACAGCCCTATATGCTGCCATGTGCTTATTTGCCTTAAAGATATCCGACACTTGTTGGGCAACAAGATCCGAATCTCCATAACACATTAAACGTCGGATGTCGAAATCCTTAGCAATCCGGATTCCATGCAGTAATGCCTCATACCCGGCAATGTTATTTGTCACCGTGAAGTGTATCTGCAATACATAGAAAAGTTTATCTCCTTGGGGTGACTTGAGCACCACGCTAGCCCTCGAGCCCCCGAGTGCTTTAGACCCGTAAAAATGCAAGGTCCAGTATTCCGACTCTGGCAGGGTCATATTCTTCGTTGTCTCTGTCCAATCAGCGACAAAGTCAGCGAGGATTTGGGATTTTATTGCGGTATGAGGATTGTACTCAATGTCGAAAGTTGAAAGCTCTATGCCCCATTTAGCGACGCGTCCTGTGGCATCACTATTGTTGATTATATATCTCATGGGAGCTGTGCTCACCATGGTAATTTGATGTTCCTGAAAATAATGCCGTAACTTACGAGATGCTAAGAACACACCGTAAGCCAGCTTTTGATAGTGCGGATACCGCTGTTTTGAATCAGTTAAGACCTCGTTGAGATAGTAAATCGGATGATGCACCAGGTGTTCCTGATTTTCCTCCGGTCTCTCCACCACCATGACGATACTAACGACCTTGTTTGTCGCAGCGAGATAGAGCAACATCAGTTCTTGTGGTTCCGGTGCTGTGAGGATGGGAGCAGATGAGAGTACTGCTTTTAGGTCTTGTAGCGCAGCTTCAGCTTCGTCGGTCCAAACGAATTTCTTGGTCTTTTTCAGGAGCTTGTATAGTGGTGCGGCTCTTTCACCGAGCCATCTTACAAACTGACTGACTGCAGCAATGGAATCAGTTAGTCTTTGAATGTCCTTCAGGCGAGTCGTCCTGGAAATATTGAGTATAGCCTTGATTTTTTCTCGGTTTACCTCTATGCCTCTTTGAGACACGATAAAACCAAACAATTTTCCGGCTGGGATTCCAAAGAAGCATTTCTTCGGGTTAAGCACTATGTTGTATTTTTCGTAAATTGGCGAACGTTTCCTCCAAGTTGGAAATCAAGGTTTCCTTCTTTTTGGACATCACCGTAATATCGTCCACATATGCATGTACATTATGTCCGATTTGATCATGGTGGCAATGTTGCATAGTGCGCTGGTACATAGATCCTGCGTTCTTGAGCCCAAAGGGCATCGTAACAAAACAAAAGGTTCCAAAGGGGGTTATGAATGAAGTTTTGACTTTGTCAGATTCCTTCATCCGGATTTGGTGATAACCGGAATATGTGTCGAGAAAACATAGGAGTTCCGAGCTTGCCATAGAATCGATAACTTGATCAATCCTAGGCAGAGCGAACGGATCTTCGGGACAAGGCTTGTTCAAGGCAGTATAATCAACACACATCCTTAAATCAGTGGTGTCCTTTGTAGGGACCATTACAGGATTGGCCGACCACTCAGTGCGGATGACCTCTTCTATGAATCCGGCTAACTCGAGCCGGGCTAGTTTCTTAGCTATTGCCTTATGCTTTTCACCGCCAAAACATCGCAGGGACTGTTTGACGGGTTTAGCATTCGGGTGTACATTTAAAGAGTGCTCGACAAGTTCCCTAGGTATTCCGGTCATGTCATATGGCTGCCATGAGAAGATATCTTGATTTTCTTGGAGGAACTTGACGAGCGCGCTTTCCTATGCGCTATCTAGGCCTACGCCTATCTGGGTCACCTTGGAGGCGTCATCATCCTTCAATGGTGTCTTCTTCGTCTCTTCTGATGCCTTGAACTCCTGATTCGGCTTTGTCACCTCCTTCTTTGTCGCGAGCATCTCGGATGGATCTATGGTCTTTTTGATCTCCTGGTACTCCTTGGCGTGCAACATGGCTTCAGCAAAGGCGGCATTTCCATCCTCGCACTCTCACTCCTTCTTCGGGTCTCCCCTAATGGTGATCACGCCGTTGGGACCTGGAATTTTCATCATATTGTAAATGTAACTCGGACGAGCCATAAAAGCCCACTAAGCCGGATGTCCGAATATAGCGTGGTACGCGCTCTTGAACTGGACCACTTCAAAGGAAAGTGCTTTCGTCCGGTAGTTCTTTGGAGTTCCAAAGGTCACATCCAAAGTAATTTCTCCCAGGGAATTTGCTTGTCTTCCTGGGACAACTCCGTGAAAGATCACAGAGCTGTCATTCTGATGTGTCTCCGAGATCTTCATCCGTGTGTAGCGTTTCGACATACATGATGTTACTGCCGCTGCTGCTGTCCATGAGAGTCTTGGAGAAAACATAGCCGTCAATAAGTGGATTGGAGACCAAGGCGTATTTTCCTCTCCTGTGCAACTTAGGCGGATGATCAGCACGGGCAAAGGTGATTGCCACTTCCGACCAGTCCAAGAACTGAGGGATAGCCGAAACTGTTGCGTTGAGCTCATGTAGAACTGCTTTCTGGACCTTAGCTGGTTGAGATCCGAGGAAGGTTACCTAAGTGTCTTTCTTTGTCGAGAAGTTCTTCTTCCCTTCCAGCTTGGGATTTGAAGCATCGGCTTGCTCCATGTCGGAATTGTAACATCCCAAAACTTTAATCCAAGGTTATTAAGATCCAAATCATCAAATTTTAGAGTTAACAAAAAACTTTTCCAATTAAATTTATTAAAGCCTTCATATGTGTGTGCATTTAAATAGGAGTTGTTTTGAATTAACTTGACTAAGTGATCCTTCGCTTGTAAAATGATCGTTAGGTGAAATCAACATCATCGAGATCATTCCCAAACAAATCCCAAAGAAAAACCAATCAAAATGAATAAAATAACCAAATGGTCATTTGTGCCATTTTAATCAACATGCCTACTTTGGCTATTCCTAGAACTCCAAACCTAACAGAAACAAAGGTGGATCTTTGCACCCCTTTCTAGTACATGTAGTGATGTACCAAGGCCCGCTTTGTGATCTACCAAAAACTTTCAAACACTAATTTTAAATGGCATTTGAAAATTGAATGTAGTTCATATGAGAAGATCCCACTTATTCAAAAAACACTCAAATGAGATCCATTTTCAAATCCCAAGCAACCACAGATGCTTAAGCATGTGCCTAGCAACTCCACCAAAAATCATATAAAAATTCAAAACTTGAGTTCTTTCGGCCATTTCTACAAACACCTTGCAGATAGAAACTAAATTGCCTAACTATTATTATTTGTACTTAAGACATTGTCCCCCAATTAACCCTCTTTACTCTCACTTGTCCCCCCTGAGTCCAACCAAGTGATCACCGGCCTACCCCTAAGCCGCAGCAGCAGTGGAGCGCCACCCCTTTTTGGTCACCGCCGGCCAGAAGAGGCAAATGCGCCACAGACCACGCAGCACCGTTCTAGCACCACCACTAGCTCCGCCCAACACTACCGCACCTTCCGGTCCCTTCCCAAGCCCAGCCAGGCCCTGGACCACTCCCCAACACCGCCGCCCATTCGCTCTGCACCGTGCTCAGTGCACGCTAGAGCGCGATCACCGCCAGCAAGCAGCAGACTGCCACTTGCCTCAAAATCCCGCACGCCGCTCCGCCTCGACCCCAGCACCCCGCCAGACACGGCCGTGCGCCATCGCGCGACCCACAGTCGTCGTCCGCCGCTTCGAGCATCGCCTCTGTCTCCCAGAGCACGGGACGCTCCCGACAAAACGTCACCGCCCTAGCCGCGCATTAACGCCATAGAGCATCACTAGGAGGCAGGCCACTGTCCGCCTATGCCGCCCATGCCTCTAGCCGCATGTATCAGCGTCACCGACGAGCTCGCCGTCGTGCCGCTCGGTCCCCTCGTCGCCCTATAAAAGGAGCCCTCCCCAGCACAAACTCCTCACACCATTCCACTCCCCTCTCATAACTGATCCTTGCCTACCTCTCGCCGGAGCCGCTCAAGCCCCAGTTTGCCGGAATTGCGCCGGAGGAGCCTGCTACAGAGGAGGAGAAGGCGCCGTCGATTTCGTCCACCCCAGGAGCTGCCGTGACCTCGCCTGAGCTCGCCGTCGTCAACCAGTTCGTTTGCCCGCCTCGTCGGAGTAGCTAGAGCCCTGGTATGCCCCCATTGCACCCCCACCGAGCCGCTAGGGTTAGCTCTCACCGGCGACCTGTTTGCCAGGGACGACGCTCCCCAGCCGTAGATCCTCTTTTTAATCGCACGGTCCACATTGCCCTATACCGCTTCACGTTTGATGTACCGCTGACCTGTGGGACCCCCCTGTCAGTTGTCATCCGCATCGCGGAGCGCCACTGGGCCGGCCCGTTAGTTTTCCCGCGCTAGCACATGAATTCAAATATAGATTTTCCTATTTTAGTTTGAACTCACTTATGTACCTTAGTTTAAAAATCAATTCCAGAAGATCTACCAAACCAAATTTATTGATTCAAATTTTTCTAGAAAGCTACTGAAAAGATCTATCCAAGCCCGTTGGATTTAATTCCTTTAGAGTTAGAGATCTCGCCTAGTAAAAATAACAAGACAAAAGCATTTGCACATTCAAACATTTTTCTAAAATCTACCATGATAGCTTTTGACTTGATTCCAACTCTCAAAAATCACATTTAACCATACCTATCTGAATATGCAATAATATTAAGGTTTGAATGCAGTGACTTTGGACTACTACCAAAATAATGCTATATAGGCATTTCTAGTCACTTTAAATCATTAAATTCTAAACTTAAGCTTATTAAAAAGGTGATCTAACCCTTAAATCACATTCCCACATGTTAGAATATGTGGTGATGTCATGTGTCCACATGATCCCATATTTTAAGTGGTGCATATTAAATCTTAGTTATTTTTCAATGAGTAGAAATTAGTTTTCTCAAATAAAAAGAATGAAACTAGTTAATAAAACCTTGTGATGCTTGTGATGATAATAGATCATCAAATGTGTGCCTTAGAGTGCTAAGTAGACTAGTTAAGCATTTATTAGTGATTGTGTACTCCGTATGTATTTATAGATGATAGTACCGACCAAGCTTTCGAGGAGGAGGAGTGTTATCAAGAGGAGGAAGAAAACTTCAACCACTGCACCAACCAAGGCGAGCTATTGTTAGCAAGCTAGAATTAAGCTAGATGATTTGAGCAAGATGCTTTAGGCATGCTTTGGTTATACCACTTTGACTAGTACCTATTCCAAGTTTACTTTCAAGCTTTTACTTTCTCTACTTTACCAATTCCCTTACTTGTTTTGAAGGTAGCATAAAAAGTATAAAACTTGACTTATCTAGATAACCTTAGATGTCATTCTATAGCATGAGATTGGTCTTATCTTTCCACCTTAGTGAACACTCTTAACTTAGTAGCTTAGAGCTAGATAAAAACTTGAGTCACTTTAGATGGGAACACTTGGTGAAAAGGAATTATGAAAACCTTGGAACGATGAGTCATTCTATTGAGATGTTTTGACATGTGTTGAGAAACACATATGGGTTATGGTGATAAAAATGTTGAGGCATGAGCATTAACCCTTTTACAAAAACTGATGGTTGGATTCGGATGCGATACCATTCCATTTTTACCGTACAACCACAATACCTGAATTGGGTAAGGCCTAGCTGGAAATTTATATGCATTAGTATTAGTTCCCTCGCAGGAGAGGTTTGAGCTGAGGCTACCTCTCAATGTTGTCCACCTATGTAGTGCCCAAGATGACATATGGTCATGGTTGGGAGGCCATACTCATAGGAGAGGTGCTTATACTAGGGTGTGTAAAGGAAAGGTTATGTTTGATTATCTACATACTAAGTATGATGATTCAGGGTTATCCCTGACAGATGTATCAAATCTTGTGGTGAAAGTGTACCACCTCTACAGAGTGTCAAACTATTCGAATAGCCACGTCCGCGGTTATGGACAGTTGGAGTGGCCGTACTGTTTCGTTGTCAGCTGTTTTCAAAATGACTTGTGAAATGAAGGATGAATCTTGGCTTGACCACAACAGGGTTGTGATTATGCCCCTAGCTTCCCAACTTAAGTGATTCTAGAACTTTATTTTATCTTTCTTTGTTTCTGAACTCAGCTTAGTTTCAAACTTAGCTTTATAGTTAAACTTAGAGTTAGCACTTTATATTAGAACTATACTACTTGCTAGTGGTAGTTTCCGAGTACTTAAAGAGTACTCATGGCGTTTGTCCCTGTCTATTCCTATGGCTAGACTATGAAGGAGACTACCAAGATGATGTCCAGCAGGACGGCTGTGATAAATAGGACTATCTTCCTTCGTCAGCATTGCATGTGCCCCTGAAGATGGACCCCACCGCTACGCTTATTATTTATTCCGCTATTTGTTGTATTAAGACTGGATCATGAGATCCTTATTTGTGTAAGACCTTATTTATGGTTTGTAATGGATGATGTACTGTGATATCCAATCTGTTATGTCTCGCAAAAATGGTAATCCTGGGATTGCGATGTATGACATAATAGGCATCTGAGATGAAAAATCCAGGTGTTGACAGGAATCATCCTTGGTCTCTTTATCTTTTTTAGGATTCTTCTTTCCCTTCTTCCGCTTAGCCCTATAGCAAGCGGTATCATCTTTCTTGATGTCGTTAGTGAAACGACATTCGGCGTTTGTGTGGGACGAGCCCCCATTGGCGTCTAAGTGATGCACACATGGGTTATTGGCAATGTCGGCCCAAGAGTAGGTTTTGCTAGCTTGCTGGTCTCTCTACCTTGGACTCTCGATGTCCCGTGACCGCATCCACGGCCACTGACGCGCCCTCCTCGTACTCCAGACCCGAAATTAGCAGTGACCACTTCCGTTTCCGTGTTGGCCTTTTCTTCTGAGGTGTTCTTGCGCTTCTGAGCTTGCTGCTTTGGTTGTTTTGCCGACTGTGGCACAACTAGGGCGTTAAGTAATCCCTCTGCATCGTCGTCAGCATCTGCATACTTGCTCGCTGTTTCTATCATCTCTCCCAAACCAGTGACCTTGCCACACTTCAAGTGATGACGTAGTAAGCCAATTGGGAGACCTGCAATGAAAGCTTCAATCGCAGTTTGGTCATTTACTCCTTCACAGGAGTTCTTGGTGTCAATCCATCGTCCGAGATAATCCCGGCAAGTTTCTCCGACTTTCTGGGTGCAACGCTATAGGTCTCCTACCGTACAGGGCCTCCGATACGTGCCTTCAAAATTCCTAAAGAACGCGCTTTGCATGTCATACCAATTGTGGATGGTGTTTTCCAGAAGTTCATTGAGCCATGATCGTGCCGTCTTCCGCAGCATGAGTTGGAGATATCGGGTCGCGACCAGGCTGTTTCCGCCTTTGGCGATACCGCAATCCTAGAAAAAATCTTGGAGCCAAGTGTCTGGCAGAGCCATACCGTCGTAGGCTTGAATATGTCTTGAGATAGCAAATCCGTCCGAGAATTTTGTGGCTCTTTTGCGTGGTCCAAAGCACTTTGGGCCCACGTATATATCATCATTTTCGTAGCGGCACACCTCTATGTTGGAGTTAATCCTGTGCCTTGCGTCACTTGGGGACAGGGATCGTCCTAAATGCCGGCTATGGCTACGGTGCCTTGGAGTCGGACTAGGGCTTCTGCCACCACCTCCTCCGCCACGACGCCCTCCTTGGCCTCCTTGGGAGCCGTTGTGATGCCTGCTTGGTGGAGAGGGTGGAGCAGTTGGATTGTTTCCGGCTGATCGCCGGCCTCCGTCCGGAGCGTCATTATTCCGGTTCTGGGGAGGGTCTTCGTTGCGACGAGCCCCCTGCCGGCTTGATTCGGCATGGTGTCCGTCGTTCCTTCATTCCTCATTCCTATTGTGGTGGGGCTCAGCTGGACGGCTTGTATGTCTAGGAGGTGGCATTCTTTGACGGTCCTCCTCCCGAGGTTTCTCTTTGTCTTCTTCCCTGCAATCGTTCAACTGTCGCCTGGGTGGATTCTTCGGATACAGTGCAACAATTGCCTCTTGCTCCGCAGCTGGAGTAACATTGTGCCAGGCACGTGCAACTTTGTGATTCTGTCCTGAAGATCCGGTTCTTGAGTAGTTGTCTTCTCGACGGTCAGAACGGTGATGCTGTTCCGGAGCGCGTTGGGGTCTTACGTCATTCCAGGCCAGATCCGTGCGACATTGGTCAGATTGGGAGCCCAGTTTTCCGCTTCTGGACAGGGCGGCCTTCTGCTGCTCCAGACCCTTGTTGAGTAGCTTAATGCCCAATCAAATCTGCTCTGGGCCCGGATTATTTGCTAGGATTTCTCGAGCCGCAACAGTGTTTTGCACTGGTGCTGGAGACACCCAGTCTCCCTTGCTGTCGAGTTGAGGCATCCCATGGTCTCCTCCAAAGAGTACTTTGTGAATTTCTGGGAATTGGTCATCGTGAGTGTGATGTTTCCGGGTCTTCTGATACTGCCGAGAGATGTACTTCTCCACAGTTGCCATGCATTTCTTTTCTTCCTCGATGTTTTTGGCCTCATCAAGGAGTACTTGGCGACGCGCTTCTAGGGCCTGGGCCCTTTCATCCAACTCTTCAGAAGTAAGTTCTGCAGCTGTAGGGATAGGTTTGGTTAGTGCATCATCGATGAGTTTACACGCACCTGCGGTGACCATGTGTCCATCCACAGGTTCTTCTTTGGGCTTTTCTAGGATAAGTGCTCCATCCGAGTCTTCCTCGTATTCCTCGGCAATCACCTTCTCTGTTGGAAGTTCTTATGCCGAGGTCTTGTTCTTCTTCTTTGCATTCTTGGCAGCACCGGTAGCAAAGACGGCTTTGGGTCCGTTTCACGGAGTCAATCTCTGATCGGTACTTTCGGACATCTGGAGCTCGGGATTATCTTCGATCTCCATATCATCCTGCGCTTTGGGAGAGTTTTCTCCGGATCCTTCATCCATTGATTCTCCCTCTTCTGTGGCTTTGGAGTTGTACTCCTCTTCATACTCTACGGAGAACTTTCGGAAATCTGCCGACGTAATCGAGTCATCCGAGGATGCAGGTAAGTCGGTGTTTGTTTCGATCGCCTCCAGCACCAAGTCAGCATTGTCTCCAGCATCGGCAGAGCCGGATCGAGATCCAACATATTCGACAAAGTGCGATGTGTGGGTCCTGAGGTAGTTGCGGCTTTCCTCGTGGGCTTCCTTGAAGATCTTGATGGTTTCGAGAACCTCAACCACGCTTTCGTATTGCATCATCATGCGCCTCAATGTGTGCCTCAGGAACGGTTGATCTATTCCGGCGTTGGTAGAGCCGGAACCAAGGTTGTTTTTGTGATCCTCCTGGATTTCAACTTCAGCGGGTGGATCAATCTAGGATTCGGCCTCGCTAGGGAGATCCACTCCAGATTCGACTTGAGCCACGAGGTCTGCTTTAGGCCTGGATTTCTCCAATATCTCCGCAACGGGTGCGGGCTGGGTGGGATTAGGGTTTTCTGAGACCGGAACTCTGCCGCCTCCGCGGACAAAGGGGATCCAGAAGTTTCTTCTGCCTCTATCATCATCGCTGGGGTGGGTGGGACAGTTTCAGCGAATCCGATGTACATATCGATCTTGCCAAAAGACATGATGGCGTAGGCAGTCACGACCTCCCTAGACGGAGTTCAGGTCTCGTCGAGAATGATGAGAGGGACGTCACTGGCGTAGAGGATGCGACCGACGATGATGGTCTCGCCGATTCCGATTCTTGCAGATTCCGCTCGAAACACAGATCCGAAGCTCAATTTCCCACGGTGGGTGCCAACTGTCATCGGATTGATGACAAGTACGCCATGAGGGGGTCCACGAGGCGTGTGGAAGAGAGGGGTGTGAGACGTACGGTATTCCGGGATGGTGAGCACACAAGTTTACCTAGGTTTGAATCCGCCCGCTTTGGACGGATCCTACTCCTGCTAGCAATCTAATAATACGGCAGAGCCGGATATGGGTTACAAGGGTTTCGCCTGTGCAAGTTAAGATTGTAGACTATTGAGGTGTTCCCTAGAGGCTCTCCCTACGACGGCTTATGTAGATATCCGGCCTAGGTTTTACATGAGAGATCTATCCGGCTACGACTAAGAGTCAGTTACAGAGTACATCTTGAACTACAAGTAACACTATGGGCCTACGTCGGTAAGTCTCATGGTCCTTCCCATAGCCGGACTGGACTCCGTCTCTTTTCCCTGACTAGGTCGCCTGTGAAGCAAACCTCTTACCCGAAGTGGGCCACCCTGGTCAGTGAGGTACAGTGAGGATACCCGGAAAGTATATCCCCAACAATGCTTGTACGGTGGCGTGGCTCTGGTTCCTCGTGACGCCAGGATGGTGGTGGAGATGGCGACTGGCAGGGACGAGCCTTTTCTCCGTGATCGGAAGATATGGGGATGGTGTGTCCTGTTGCGTGCCTCCCTCCGTCTTTGCTCTGTAGAGCCTGTATGTGATCCCTCGTCACGGGGAGATTTGGGCCTTCTGCGGCTGTGCAGGGTTGACTGGCAAAGCTCGGGGTTGGACTCGAGCCTCTGTGAAGCGTCCTTCTCCTGTTGCTTTCATTCCTTGGCGACGAGGTCGTACACCTGAGCAACCGCTTCTGGCGACCTGTCCTGTTCCAGGAGGGTCTTGGCGACGACAATGTTGAGGGCGGGAGTTGGCATGACTTGCCTCCCCTCTAAATCGATGTAAGGGGTGGCTTTTGTCGGTTTGGATCCGTCATTCCCCAACCTTCGCCGAACGACAAAATCTTCGACGATGTGAGCTGGCACTTTCTTTGCCTTTTCCTATAACAACAATTGCTTGTACTCAGCCTCCATAGCTCTTGCCGCCTAGATGGATTATTGCGCCTTAGCCATGTCTTCGTCCAGCTTAGCGCCCTACTCCGCGATGCACTTGGCTTCCGCCAAGATTGCCGCACATTTCTCATCGAGCTCCGTAACGCCAATATTGACTGAAGTTTTCAAGAACATCGATCACCGAGCTGTTGAGGTCAACAATGACCTGACATATCATGAAGTGCCTATCCGTATCTTAGAGGAAGCTTACACAACCACCAGAACCAGGAGTATCAAATTTCTCAATATTCAATGGAGCAACCATACTGAAGAAGAAGCCACTTGGGAGCGAGAAGATTACATTAGGACAGAGTTCCCAGATCTCTTTAGTTCCTAGTTTTCTTTCGTAAATCTCGGGACGAGATTTTGTTTAAGGGGTGAAGGCTTGTAACATCCAAAACTTTAATCCAAGGTTATTAAGATCCAAATCATCAAATTTTAGAGTTAACAAAAAACTTTTCCAATTAAAATTATTAAAGCATTCATATGTGTGTGCATTTAAATAGGAGTTGTTTTGAATTGCCTTGATTAAGTGATCATTTGCTTGTAAAATGATCGTTAGGTGAAATCAACATCATCTAGATCATTCCCAAACAAATCCCAAAGAAAAACCAATCAAAATGAATAAAATAACCAAATTGTCATTTGTGCCATTTTAATCAACATGCCTACTTTGGCTATTCCTAGAACTCCAAACCTAACAGAAACAAAGGTGGATCTTTGCACCCCTTGCTAGTACATGTAGTGATGTACCGAGGCCCACTTTGTGATCTACCAAAAAGTTTCAAACACTAATTTTAAATGGCATTTGAAAATTGAATGTAGTTCATATGAGAAGATCCCACTTATTCAAAAACCACTCAAATGAGCTCCATTTTCAAATCCCAAGCAA
The DNA here is from genome assembly GCA_910589775.1 of Avena eriantha. Lineage (NCBI taxonomy): Eukaryota > Viridiplantae > Streptophyta > Magnoliopsida > Poales > Poaceae > Avena > Avena eriantha. The sequence goes on from OU342743.1 coordinate 495,302,037, forward strand.
CCACATATGCTTAAGCATGTGCATAGCAAGTCCACCAAAAATCATCTAAAAATTCAAAACTTGACTTCTTTCGGCCATTTCTACAAACACCTTGCAGACAGAAACTAAACTGCCTAACTATTACTATTTGTACTTAAGCCATTGTCCCCCAATTGACCCTCTTTACTCTCCCTTGTCCCCCTGAGTCCAAACAAGTGATCACCGGCTTACCCCTAAGCCGCAGCAGAACTGGAGCGCCGCCCCTTTTTGGTCACCGCCGGCCAGAAGAGGGAAATGCGCCACAGACCATGCCGCGCCGTTCCAGCACCACCACTAGCTCCGCCCAACCCTACCGCACCTCCCTGCCCTTCCCCTAGCCCAGCCAGGCCCTGGACCACTGCCCAGCACCGCCACCAATTCTCTCTGCGCCGTGCTCAGCACGCGCCAGAGCGCGATCATCGCCAGCACGCAGCAAACTACCACTTTCCACAAAATCCCGCACGCCGCTCCGCCTCGACCCTAGCACCCCGCCAGACACGGCCGTGCGCCGCCGCGCGACCTATAGTCGCCGTCTGCCGCGTCGAGCACCCCCTCTGTCTCCTAGAGTGTGGGACGCTCCTGACCAAACGCCACCCACCCCTAGCCGCGCATTAACGCCGCAGAGCATCGCCAGGAGGCAGGCCACCGTCTGCCTACGCCACCCATGCCTCTAGCCACCTGTATCAGTGTCACCGACGAGCTCGACGTCGTGCCGCTTGGTCCCCTCGTCGCCCTATAAAAGGAGCCCTCCCCAGCACAAACTCCTCACACCATTCCACTCCCCTCTCATCACTGATCCTTCCCCACCTCTCGCCAGAGCCGCTCGAGCCCTAGTTTGCCGGAATTGCACCGGAGGAGCCCGCTGCAGAGGAGGAGAAGGCGCCGTCGATTTCGTCCACCCTAGGAGCTGTCGTGACCTCGCCTGAGCTCGCCGTCGTCCACCAGTTCGTTTGCCCGCCTCGCTACAGTAGCTGGAGCCCTGGTATGCCCCCATTGCACCCCCACCGAGCCGCTAGGGTTAGCTGTCGCCGGAGACCTGTTCACCGGGGACGACGCACGGTCCACATTTCCCCATACAACTTCACCTTTGATATACCGCTGACCTGCCGGACCCCCCTGTTAGTTGTCATCCGCACCGCGGAGCGCCACTGGGTCGGCCCATTAGTTTTCCCGCGCTAGCCCGTGTATTCAAATATAGATTTTTCTATTTTAGTTTGAACTCACTTATGTCCCTTAGTTTAAAAATCAATTCTAGAAGATCTACCGAACCAAATTTAGTGATTCAAATTTTTCTAGAAAGCTAATGAAAAGATCTATCCAAGCCCATTAGATTTAATTCCTTTAGAGTTAGAGATAACGCCTAGTAAAAATAACAAGACAGAAGCATTTCCACATTCAAACATTTTTCTAAAATCAACCATGATAGCTTTTGAGTTGATTCCAACTCTCAAAAATCACATTTAACCATACCTATCTGAATATGTAATAATATTAAGGTTTGCGTGCAGTGACTTTGGACTAGTACCAAAATAATGCTATATAGGCATTTCTAGTCACTTTAAATCATTAAATTCTAAACATAAACTTATTAAAAAGGTGATCCAACCCTTAAATCACATTCCCACATGTTAGAATATGTGGTGATGACATGTGTCCACATGATCCCATATTTTAAGTGGTGCATATTAAATCTTAGTTATTTTTCAATGAGTAGAAATTACTTTTCTCAAATAAAAAGAATGAAACTAGTTAATAAAACCTTGTGATGCTTGTGATGATAATAGATCATCAAATGTGTGCCTTAGAGTGCTAAGTAGACTAGTTAAGCATTGTTTGGTGATTGTGTACTCCGTATGTATTTATAGACGATAGTACCGACCAAGCTTTCGAGGAGGAGGAGTGCTATCAAGAGGAGGAGGAAAACTTCAACCACTGCACCAACCAAGGAAAGCTATTGTTAGCAAGCTATAATTAAACTAGATGATTTGAGCAAGATGCTTTAGGCATGCTTTGGATATACCACTTTGACTAGTACCTATTCCAAGTTTACTTTCAAGCTTTTACTTTCTCTACTTTACCAATTCCCTTACTTGTTTTGAAGGTAGCATCAAAAGTATAAAACTTGACCTATCAAGATAACCTTAGATGTCATTCTATAGCATGAGATTATCTTTCCACCTTAGTGAACACTCTTAACTTAGTAGCTTAGAGCTAGATAAAAACTTGAGTCACTTTAGATGGGAACACTTGGTGAAAAGGAATTATGAAAACCTTGGAATGATGAGTCATTCTATTGAGATATTTTGACATGTGTTGAGAAACACAAATGGGTTATGGTGATGAAAATGTTGAGGCATGAGCCTTAACCCTTCTACAAAAACTGATGGTTGGACTCGGATGCGATACCATTCCAATTTTACCGTACAACCACAATACCTGAATTGGCTAAGGCTTAGCTGGAAATTTATATGCATTAGTATTAGTTCCCTCGTGGGAGAGGTTTGAGCTGAGTCTACCTCTCAATGTTGTCCACCTATGTAGTGCCCAAGATGACAAATGGTCATGGTTGGGAGGCCATACTCATAGGAGAGGTGCTTATACTAGGGTGTGTAAAGGAAAGGTTATGTTTGATTATCTGCATACTAAGTATGATGATTCAGGGTTATCCCTGACAGATGTATCGAATCTTGTGGTGAAAGTGTACCACCTCTACAGAGTGTCAAACTATTCGAATAGCCGCGTCCGTGGTTATGGACAGTTGGAGTGGCCATACTGTTTGTTGTCAGCTGTTTTCAAAATGACTTGTGAAATGAAGGATGAATCTTGACTTGACCACAACAGGGTTATGATTATGACCCTAGCTTCCCAACTTAAGTGATTCTAGAACTTTATTTTATCTTTCTTTGTTTCTGAACTCAGCTTAGTTTCAAACTTAGCTTTATAGTTAAACTTAGAGTTAGCACTTTATATTAGAACTATACTACTTGCTAGTGGTAGTTTGTGAGTACATAAAGAGTACTCCTGGCTTTTGTCCCTGGTTATTCCTATGGCCAGACTATGAAGGAGACTACCAAGATGATGGCCAGCAGGACGGCTGTGATAACTAGGACTATCTGCCTTCGTCAGCATTTCCTGTGCCCCTGAAGATGGACCCCACCGCTACGCTTATTATTTATTCTGTTGTTTGTTGTATTAATACTAGATCATGAGATCCTTATTTGTGTAAGACCTTATTTATGGTTTGTAATGGATGATGTACTTGATATCCAATCTGTTATGTCTCGCAAAAATGGTAATCCTGGGATTGCGATGTATGACATAACATGCATCTGGGATTAAAAATTCGGGTGTTGACAGGAATCATCCTTGGTCTCTTTATCTTTTTCGGGATTCTTCTTTCCCTTCTTCCACTTAGCCCTGTAGCAAGCGGTATCGTCTTTCTTGATGTCATCAGTGAAACGTCATTCGGCGTTTGTGTGGGATGAGCCCCCATTGGCGTCTAAGTGATGCACACATGGGTTATTGGCAATGTCGGCCTAAGAGTAGGTTTTGCCAGGTTGCTGGTCTCCTCTACCTTGGACTCTCGATGTCCCACGACCGCGTCCACGGCCACCGCCGTGCCCTCCTCGTCCTCCAGACCCGAAATTAGCAGTGACCACTGCCGTTTCCGCGTTGGGCTTTTCTTCCGAGGTGTTCTTGCGCTTCTAAGCTTGCTGCTTTGGTTGTTTTGCCGACTATGGCACAGCTAGGGCGTTAAGTAATCCCTCTGCATCGTTTTCAGCATCTGCATACTTGCTCGCTGTTTCTATCATCTCTCCCAAATCAGTGACCTTGCGACACTTCAAGTGATGACGTAGTAAGCCAATTGGGAGACCTGCAATGAAAGCTTCAATCATAGTTTGGTCATTCACTCCTTCACAGGAGTTCTTGGAGTCAATCCATCGTCCGAGATAATCCCGGCAACTTTCTCCGGCTTTTTGGGTGCAACGCTGTAGGTCTCCTACCGTACAGGGCCTCCGATACGTGCCTTCAAAATTCCGAAAGAACGCGCTTTGCATGTCATACCAGTTGTGGATGGTGTTTTCCGGAAGTTCATTGAGCCATGATCGTGCTGTCTTCCGCAGCATGAGTGGGAGATATCAGGTCGCAACCAGGCTATTTCCGCCTTTGGTGATACCGCAATCCTAGAAAAAATCCTGGAGCTAAGTGTCTGGCAGAGCCATACCGTCGTAGGCTTGAATATGTCTTGAGATAGCAAATCCTTCCGAGAATTTTATGGCTCTTATGCGTGGTCCAAAGCACTTTGGGCCCACGTATATATCATCATTTTCGTAGCAGCGCGCCTCTATGTTGGAGTTAATCCTGTGCCTTGCGTCACTTGGGGACAGGGATCATCCTGAATGACGGCTATGTCTACGGTGCCTTGGAGTCGTACTTGGGCTTCTGCCACCACCTCCTCCAACACGACGCACTCCTTGGCCTCCTTGGGAGCCGTTGTGATGGCTGCTTGTTGGAGAGGGTGGAGCAGCTGGATTGTTTCCGGCTGATCGCCGTCCTGCGTCCGGAGCGTCATTATTCCGGTTCAGGGGAGGGTCTTCGTTACGACGAGCCCCCTGCCGGCTTGACTCGGCATGGTGTTTGTCGTTCCTTCATTCGTCTTTCCTATTATGGTGGGGCTCAGCCGGACGGCTTGTATGTCTAGGAGGTGGCATTCTTTGATGGTCCTCCTCCCGACGTTTCTCTTTGTCTTCTTCCCTGCGATCGTTCGACTCTCGCCGGGGTGGATTCATCGGATACAGTGTAACAATTGCCTCTTGCTCCGCAACTGGAGTAACATTGCGCCAGTCACGTGCAGCTTTGTGATGCTGTCCTAAAGATCCGGTTCTTGAGTAGTTGTCTTCCCGACGGTTGGAACGGTGATGCTGTTCCGGAGCGCGTTGGGGTCTTACGTCATTCCAGGCCGAATCCGTGCGACATTGGTTAGATTGGGAGCCCAGTTTTCCGCTTCTGGACATGGCGCCCTTCTGCTGCTCCAGACCCTTGTTGAGTAGATTAATGCCCAATCGGATCTTCTCTGGGCTTGGATTATTTGCTAGGATTTCTCGAGCCGCAACAGTGTTTTGCACTGGTGTTGGAGACACCCAGTCTCCCTTGGTGTCGAGTTGAGGCATCACTTGGTCTCCTCCAAAGAGGACTTTGTGAATTTCTGGGAATTGGTCATCGTGAGTGTGATCTCTTCGGGTCTTTCTATACTGCCGAGAGATGTACTTCTCCGAAGTTGCCATGCATTTCTTTTCTTCCTCGATGTTTTTGGCCTCATTAAGGAGTACTTGGCGACGCGCTTCTAGGGCCTGGGCCCTTTCATCCAACTCTTCAGAAGTAAGTTCTACAGCTGTAGGGATAGGTGTGGTTAGTGCATCATCGATGAGTTTACGCGCACCTACGGTGACCACGTGTCCATCCACCGGTTCTTCTTTGGGCTCTTTTAGGATAAGTGCTCCATCCGAGTCTTCCTTGTATTCCTCAGCAATCACCTTCTATGTTGGAAGTTCTTTGGCCGGGGTCTTGTTCTTCCTGTTCTTCTTCTTTGCCTTCTTGGCAGCGCCGGTAGCAAAGATGGCTTTGGGTCCGTTTCCCGGAGTCAAGCTCTGATCGGTACTTTCGGACATCTGGAGCTCGGGATTATCTCCGATCTCCATATCATCCTGTGCTTTGGGAGAGTTTTCCCCGGATCCTTCATCCATTGCTTCTCCCTCTTCTACAGCTTTGGAGTTTACTCCTCTTCATACTCTACGGAGAACTTTCAAAAATCCGCCGACGTCATCAAGTCATCCGAGGATGCAAGTAAGTCAGTGTTTGTTCCGATCGCCTCCTGCACTGAGTCAGCGTTGTCTCCAGCATCGGCAGAGCCGGATCGAGCTCCAACGTATCCGACGAAGTGCGATGTGTGGGTCTTGAGGTAGTTGCGGCTTTCCTCGTGGACTTCCTTGAAGATCTTGATGGTTTCGAGAACCTCATCCACGCTTTCGTATTACATCATCATGCGCCTCAATGTGTGCCTCAGGAACGGTTGATCTGTTCCGGCGTTGGTAGAGCCGGAACCAAGGTTGTTATTGTGATCCTCCTGGATTTCGACTTCAGCGGGTGGATCGATCTGGGATTCGGCCTCGCTAGGGAGATCCACTCCAGATTCGACTTGAGCCGCGAGGTCTGCTTTAGGCCGGGATTTCTCCACTATCTCCGCAACGGGTGCGGGCTGGGTGGGATTAGGGTTTTCTGAGATCCGGAACTCTGCCGCCTCCGCGGACAAAGGGGATCCAGAAGTTTCTTCTGCCTCTATCATCATCGCTGGGGTGGGTGGGACAATTTCAGCGAATCCGATGTACATATCGATCTTGCCAAAAGACATGATGGCGTAGGCAGTCACGGCCTCCCTAGCCGAAGTTCAGGTCTCGTCGAGAATGATGAGAGGGACGTCACTGGCGTAGAGGATGCGACCGACGATGATGGTCTCGCCGATTCCGATTCTTGCAGATTCCGCTCGAAACACAGATCCGAAGCTCAATTTCCCACGGTGGGTGCCAACTGTCATCGGATTGATGACAAGTACGCCATGAGGGGGTCCACGAGGCGTGTGGAAGAGAGGGGTGTGAGACGTACGGTATTCCGGGATGGTGAGCACACAAGTTTACCCAGGTTTGAATCCGCCCGCTTTGGATGGATCCGCCGACTTTGGATGGATCCTACTCTTGCAAGCAATCCAATAATCCACCAGTTACAAGGGTTTCGCCTGTGCGAGTTAAGATTGTAGACTATTGAGGTTATGCCCTAGAGGCTCTCCCTAGGATGGCTTATATAGATATCTGGCCTAGGGTTTATAGGAGAGATCTATCCGCCTACGACTAAGAATCAGTTACAGAGTACATCTTGAACTACAAGTAACACTATGGGCCTACGTCGGTAAGTCTTATGGTCCTTCCCGTAGCCGGACTGGACTCAGTCTCTTCTCCCTGACTGGGCCGCCCGTGAAGCAAAGCTCTTACCCGAAGTGGGCCACCCTGGTCAGTGAGGTACAGTGAGGATACTCAGAAAGTATATCCCCAACAATGCTTGTACGGTGGCGTGGCTCTGGTTCCTCGTGACGCCAAGATGGTGGTGGAGATGGCGACCAGCAGGGACGAGGCTTTTCTCCGTGATCGGAGGATCTGGGGATGGCGTGTCCTGTTGCGTGCCTCTCTCCGTCATTGCTCTGTAGATCCTGCATGCGATACCTTGTCACGGGGAGATTTGGGCCTTCTGCGGCTATTCAGGGTTGACTGGAAAAGCTCCGAGTTGGACTCAAGCCTCTGTGAAGCGGCCTTCTCCTGTTGCTTGCATGCCTTCGCGACGAAGTCGTACACCTAAGCAACTACTTCTGGCGACCTGTCCTATTCTAGGAGGGTCTTGGCGACGGCAATGTTGAGGGTGGGAGTTGGCATGACTTTTGTCGGTTTGGATCCATCATTCCCCAACCTTCGCCGAATGACAGGATCTTCGACGATGTGAGCTGGCACTTTCTTTGCCTTTTCCTATAACAACAATTGCTTGTACTCGGCCTCCATAGCTCTTGACGCCTAGATGGATTATTGCGCCATAGCCATGTCTTCGTCCAGCTTAGCGCCCTGCTCCGTGATGCACTTGGCTTCCGCCAAGATTGCCGCGCATTTATCATCGAGCTCCGTAACGCTCCGAATATGGGCGATGGTGATTGGCTAAACGAGAAGTGCGCCGTAGATTGCTTTGTCGGCGGGAGTGGCCAATGGGTTACCAACTTATGACATTGATGGTGGCATTGGCGGCTAATTTGATTGTCGGGCAGTATTGGGGGATGATACCTTCGATCCGGATTACGGATGTAGTATAGCTCTTTTTCCCTAGTAGACATAGGTTATCGAATCCACGGGAAGCGATTGTGTAGTGAAGTTACTTTAACGGACCTTCGGGAGTTTTAGAATTCCTTTTGTGTTTTTACCGGACCAGTAGCTTGCATCTTTTTGTTGTTGTTGATGATGGAGAGAGAGGGCCTAGGGTGTTCGGTTTCACCTGTAGCTGTGCAAAAACATCTGATGGAAATAAAAGGTAGAAATAAAGTATGCGTGTACTTGTTAGAGCAAGAGAAATTATATGTGGGCAGTGCATCCATAATTGCTATTGCCTCCGCAACCGCTTATAGCAATAACCTACTAGTCTCATCCATAGAAGAAAGAGAAATAAAGATATGCATAGTGATGTCACTGTTAATCCCAAGCAAATCCCTCACATATAGCCATACTACCCATTCTGTCACTAGGGTTCCCAACCTGCAGATCAGTCATCACTCATACTCCCTATACCTGTCTCAACCCTCGGGGTCTTTGGTACCTGACAAGTTCTTAGATTGAGGCAAGACAGGATACCATAATCATCATGTCATACAAACTAATACACAATCCCATCTATGATAAATCACATGCATAATTGATACATGGCTAGGCCGAAGCCCATAGCCCAAGGAGAATTACTCACACATCGAGATGAGATCAACAATCACAAACATTGTAATGAAAATCATAAGATTGATAGCAATAGTCTTACAATGTCGCCAATCGGAGAAGAGATCTACTATTACAAGTGGTGGAAGATGGCTATGGAGATGGAGAAGGGTTTGGAGATCTGGAGGTGGCTTTCTGGCGAGGTATGGCTTCTGGGGTGCGATGTCTTATTTTTTTCCCGTCGGCTGAGGCTTCTATATATAGGGGTCCCTTCACAAAAGTTGTTCTGTTTGACCTAATGGAGGCGACACCAACTATATGACCACAGCTATATGGTAGGAATGTTTGCTCCAGTCGTATAGTTGGTCGTTACAGTGTCTCCCTTCATTGGACGGCTCCTGGTTTCTTCTGGTCGAAGGAAATATCGTATCTTTGACTTTAATGTAGTGATTCCCTCCTTTAAACGACATTATCTGTGCAGGAAAAATACAAGAACAAAGGATTGCATACCCCTCTGAATATTAGCATTAGTGGCAGGGTTTAGAGAGATATTTCATCAAAAATATGATTAATATCCAGTTTAAATGTGGACGTAGATGGCTATATTTTAGAGCCATCAACCTCCCCAAGCTTAAACTTGATCATCCCGAGCGAGAAAACCAAAATCAAAAAGGATCTCAGCATTTAAACTGAAATAACGAGATGGTGATCTTAATCATGATTAATAGTCTGATATTTCCTCCACTTTCAAAAATCTGAAAAACTTCAGCATAGATAGAGCAATGGCAAGCGTATCATACGGGTTTCATGCATCCTTATAGCGCAGCAAAATTATTGTAAGCATGGATGATTCAAATGAGTAAATTTTATTCCATGTCAAGTAATCAACTCATAAGCCTACCTTTGAGCAGTAAAGTATAATCATGTAAATTAAGAGTGTGAGAGTTGTCATGAAAAGCATATATACTAGAGTATCTCAATTCTCCCACATCAGTGAATCAAGACTTTACAAGCACTACTTTTCTATTCATTGTCCTTCAAGAATTTCAGCTTTTAACTAATTGAGAGCATGCGAAGATTTTCATTAGTTTATCAGGGTGTGATGGACACTCGTGGCATCACTAAGGTTTTTGTTCCTTTTGCAAAATGATTACTCATAACAGCCAGAGGAGTGATTCCATCATGATTACAGCTACCCGGGAGTGCCAAGAATCTTACCCACTATAGCATTGCTGCTACAAGTGTTTAATCAACTCATAGCCGAAATCTCGGAGTTTCCTCCATGAAGATCGTACGTAGGCCAGCGGAGTTGTTGGCATCCCATGAAGTTTGACACGCATAAAGCTATATCATTCTTATGATTAACAAGTCAAACTTTGGCATGCTCACAAAAACCGCTAAACATTAATTCAATCAAACAAATCCTTTCAAAGAGAGCTATTAAGTCAATCAACATTTTCAGTGGTGTCAAGTTTCTCTAGTAATAAGCCTTCAACACTAAACACTACAACACCCAAGCCTTCAATTGTGAGACTTTTCCTTATTACAATTGTTTAGCAATTTTTGGCAATACTTGGTTAATTACGAGAGCTGGAACAAAACGACCCCAATTAAATACCCATGCAAACGACAATCTTACTATGATACAAAGACTCACTCCACCAATATAATAACTCAACATTTACTACTAGCTAGCATGGGTTTCTCAAACTTCAAAAGTGGGGAGTCATAAGGCATACCTCTCATGTTTGGTTCCACTTCTCTCTTCCTTTTTTATTTGTTTCTTGGAAACTCGAAGTCGATCACTCTCCTGCAAACATATGAAGACCTCGAGGCGGAAAGAAAAGAAAGAGGGAAAATAAGGAAAAATGGAGAAATCTTTTTGTGATTTTTAAGAGAGGGAAATAAAGAATAGAAAATTGGCGGCAAAGCTTGGCTAGAAAATTTCGAAAGCAAATAAAAAGAACTAAAGATAAAGTGTTTGGGAAACCAACACGAGTGCTTATAAACTCAAATTAAAACGTAACCTCGAAAAAAAAAGCAAATGAATGCCAAATAAAGATACATGAGGAAACTTCCCCAAGCTTAGGCTTTTGCAAGCCCTTCATCATTGTGGTGGCGAGAAAAAGTCATTACTCCAACTCGCGAATTGAGTGGAGAGGTTACTTGTTGATTCTCGGAGGTTCAAAGAGAGGTTGTGCATCCTCTACATAGTCCCTCCAAGTCCTTGGAAATCTTGGTATGTTGCAAACCGGGTTTGTGGTTGCTCCTCCTGATGAGCAACTTCTTGGTCCTCATCCTCTTCAGGAATCTCCTACTCGGGTTGGTGTTGCTCAACCTGCACATCATATAGCAAACGTCCTTCCTCGATAGAGAAAAGACCATTAGGAAAAGGAGCGGGGTAGATACGCCCAGCTCCAGCAATATGCAGATAATAAACACCACCTCTCCTAGTGAGAATTCCACAGGCCCTAAAGGTGGAGAAACCAATATGCGTCTCACCTAGTATGGGTTGCAACTCACCTAGATCGATGTCTAGGGCAGTGGCAAGCACGGTGATGATGCCTCCTCCTGGGATTGGCCCTTGGCTTTGGGAGGCTTGCTGCTCTAGGTAGCGCACAAGGATGGCGCCCAAGTTGAGTGATAGGTTGCAGTTGATGTAAGCAGCCTTGGAGAGGACTAGGATGTCCTCCTATTGAGTCTCGTGAACTCATTGTGTGCCTGCAAGGTGTTAGCAATAACATGGAACAAATAGCGAATTGCAGGATGTTGAATATTCTTCCCCTTGTTCACTCTACTGGTGAAGCTCATTCCATTATAGTATTGATCGGGGGAAGGAATTAAGCCAGTAAAGGATATGCGTAGAGCATGAACATCATTGTTTGGGAAATTAAAGCATGCACACCATTGATCTAATGTTAAGGTGTAGTTATTGTTCATCAGACAAAAAGAAATAGTATCCTCCCCTTGCCACAGTTTAACGGTGCTTTGCAATGAACTTAGGAATTCAATGGTTAAGCGGCGATTGGTAGGTACATCATTGTACACAAAGTTTTGCAGGCCAGCTCTATTTCAAAGTAAATTGAAGTCATTAGAAATACCGAGTTGGTTCAATATAAGGGGGCAAGCACACTTGGTGGCCTTCACTTCGCGGTTCTTGATGTTGTTGAAGCGTTCACGATGAGCCTGATCCCTGAACCGTATCCCCATGCGTTTGTGGGTGATTGCCCGAAAAGCGCTAGCGGTGGCACGAGCATGGGTTTGGCTCCTTGTGTTCATCTTCTAAAACATTGAAGAAAGGAAAAAATAAAACTTTGTGATCCAACAACAGTAAGTATAATATGTTCCTTATCTAAGCACACTAAAGAATCTCCTCAAGATAATAATCTATTTAAAAAAATCATGGAAATTGGTTCATAGTAGATCTCACCCTAGATTGATAATGACAATAAATCGAAGATGAATTTGCAAAAAGTAATTGGAGGATCAGAGGAGAAACATACCGTAGATCACTTGTGTGCGAAGAAATCGAACGAAATTGAGTAGAGATGAAGATCCCTTGAGGTTTTGAGAGAGTTTGGAGGTAGAATAAAGAAAAAGGATTGAAGTTTTGGAGTTGGGAGTAACTTCCCGTGCGATTTTGTGGTCGGACACAACTATACGGTCGCAACTATACGGGCGGAACATGCGTTCCAGCCATATAGTTTGCGTTCTGTCAAAATATTAGGTCTTCCTCCCGGCAGCGCAGCTATACGACCGCAACTATACGGGCGAAACAAAATGTTCCGGCCAGATTGTTGGTCGTTAAACTGTCTATCCCTGCGAAAGAAAATTTGCAAAAGGCCTCGATATCTATACAACCGGAACAATACGGCCGGAATATTTATTCCCGCCATATAGTTGGTCGTTAAACTCTCACTACATCTGAATAGAATTTGTACGGAGGCATTGATATCTATACGACCGGAACTATACGGCCAAATTTTTTATTCCCGCCGTATAGTTGGTCATTAAACTGTCTGTATATAACAAAACAAATTGTATGGAGTTATTGATATCTATACGGCCAGAATTTTTTTGTTCCCAGCATATAGTTGTTCGTAAACTCTCAAACGTATTGCAGAAAAATTTTTGATGGCAAAGATAACTATACGACTGGGACTATACGCCCGTAATTTTTATTCCCGCCATATAGTTGGTCGTTAAACCGTCTGTGTCCATCAAAAAATTTATGTTTCTTCGTGAACTATTTCTTTTCCTATAACTTAGCGATATACCTTGTTTTTGAAAGAAAATTGATAGAAAATATTGTCGACCAACAATAGCATGAATAATGTAGAAATTCAAGTACTACTGATACGTCCAAAACGTATCTACTTTCCCGAACACTTTTGCCATTGTTTCTCCTCTATACTTGTGTGATTTGGATACAACTAATGCAGACTGACGTTGTTTTCAGCAGAATTGCCTCGGTGTCTACTTTTTGTGCAAAAAATCAACTATCAGGAAAATCACGGAAAATATGCCAAAAATCATATTTCACCTGAAGACTCCAGGAGCCAGAATACGAGACGGAGAAGAGCCAGGGGTGGCCACACCACCTGCTGGCGCGGGCCAGGCTAGGCCGCGCCAGAGGGTGGTGTGGGCCCCCCAGGCACCCCCTCGGCCTCTCTCTTCGCCTATAAGGAGCCTTCTGACCTAAAAACTTCGGGGGGTTCGACTTTTTTCCCGAAGGAGTTCCGCTCCGCCGCCACCACCAGATTCCACAAACAGCACCAGAAACTCTGTTCTGGCACCCTAACAGGACGGGGAATTGGACGAGATCATCGCCATCATCATCACCATCGCTTCTCCATCGACCATCCATGTTTCCCCCATCTATGAGTGAGTAATCCCCCGCTGTAGGCCATGGGGATGGTAGGGATTGGATGAGATTTTTCATGTAATGGCATCAGATTGTTAGGGCATGGTGCCTAGTATCTTTTATTAGTGCTTTATGACTTTGTTGCGACTTGTTGTGCTTAATGCTTGTCACTAGGGCCCGAGTGCCATGATTTCAGATCTGAACTTGTTATTGATTCATTATGATAGCATTGTTTTTGGTCTTACCTGCAAGTTGTATACACACGTTGTTGTCTGAAACCAATGGCCCTAAAGTGACAGAAATTGGCATAACCGTAAGGGAATGGCTTTGAAGTGAGGATCACATGTGTTCACGGAGTGTTAATGCTTTGCTCCGGTGCTCTATTAAAAGGAGAACCTTAATTGCCAGTAGTTCCCTTGAGGCACCGCTTCAAACGGGCTGCCAGGACAGAAGATGTTGTGCAAGTTCTCATTGCGAGCACGTATGACTATATATGGAACACATGCCTAGGATTGTCTAGTACTTGGATGCTTTATCTTATTTATCTACAATTGCCCTATGTTCTGATTACTATGTGAATTTTCTTGTCCATGCAACACCCGTCCATCCATCCCTATGCCTACCGCACTCGAATCCCACTGTTTACTGTTACTGCTGTCTTTACTTTACTACTCCCATTACAAAACTGTTGCTACTGATAAACTGCTGTGAGCAAGATTGTTTCCAGGTGCAGCTGAATTGATAACTCAGTTGTTAAGGCTTATAAATATTCTTTGGCTCCCCTTGCGTCGAATCAATAAATTGGGTTTCACTTCCCCAGAAAATACTACAATACACCCCCTATACTTGTGGGTCATCAAGACTATTTTCTAGCGCTGTTGCCGGGGAGCATAACTTTATTTATCAAGTGCACTTGGATTCTCTATTGTTCGCTGCTATCCTTCCATCATGGGTAAGTCTCGTGATGGTAAGGTTCCTATTTTACCATACACTATAAGAAGAGGTACGGTTCTAAACACCTCTGCTGCTCTTGATTCACCATCTGTTATAAGTAAGCTCGTTACACCACCACATATACATGCTACACACTGCTACTACTGCTGAATCTGAAACTTCTGATGCTTATGATGCTGCTTCTACTGCGCTTGATAAGAGCGGTTCATTAGGTCCTTTCCTAGATGCTACGATTGCTAGAACTATAGCTGGAAATACCGAAACTCCTAATGAAGACACTATCACACCTATTAGTTCACCTGAGTCTAGTGAAAGTTATGATATTGAAGATGGTTATGTTGAGATGACCGATGAATTTATTAAAGAATGTAAAAACACCCATGATAGGAGCGCTGCTAAGAGTCTCCTTGAGATGCGTACTATTAGACCCAAATTGTCTCCTATTGCAAAGTTTGTTGCTTCTCCCATAAACATTACAGATAAAGATTATGATTTCTCTCTCGATCTATCTTACATAGCTATTGTCGAGAAAGAACCTTTTTGTGGGACTAAGAATGAAAGTGCGGTAGCACATATGAATGAACTTTCTACCATGAGTGGCTTGTTTTCTGATGATATTAAGATGCGTACTTACTTTGTTGCCAAGATTTTCCCGTTTTCACTGAAAGGAGAAGCTAGAACTTGGTTTAGTAATTTACCTCCTGGATCTATTGATAGCCCTGAGTGCTTGATTAGTACTTTCCTGCAGAAATATTTTCCTCCTAGTGCTAGACATGCTATTTTGCAGGAACTTTTTGATTTTAAATAGGGAGAAAAAGAGGTATTGCCTGAATCTTGGGCAAGGTTTTGTGCTTTGATTCATGCACAAGCTGGAAATCCATTACCTAAGAATGAGCTTCTTGATATATTTTATAATGGACTAACTGAAGTATCTAGGACATGCCTAGATAGTTGTGCTGATTGTGTTTTCAGGAATAGGACTCCTAAGGAAGCTGAGGAATTAATGGCTAAAATAAGCAAGAATTATGAAGATTGGACTCCTCCTAAACAAGCTATACCTGAAGTAATTGTACCTGAACCATCTATTCCGGTGCCTATTCCAACATCAAAGAAGAGGGGAGTTAATGAATTAATGAAGTGATGAAGGAAGCTAAGAAATGCCTTAAGGAGAAGGGAATTAAAGCTGCAGATGTCAAGAATTTACCTCCTATAGAAGAATTATGTAAGCCTATTCCCTACTCACCCACTATTGAGGTACACTCTCTCCAACACTTTGGTGAAGGTGATATCCCTTACTCTAAACCTCCTGATCAATGCTTAGAAGAATTTGATATCTTTATTGTTAAGCAAGATAATTTTAATAAAAGGGTGCAAAATCATCTAATGGAAAACACTAGAGCTATTGTTGAGTTGACAGATATTGTGGAAAGAACCTCTAATGATGTTAAAATGATTGTTAAACACTTTCAAATGGTTCAAACTCAAATAGATCAACTCGTTAAAGTGCAAAACGACTTGCTAAATAATGCTGCTAAAGAAAAACATGCCTATGAAATTAGAACTAGAAGTGGTGCTGCTACCCAGGATCCTCTATATCCTGAGGGGCATCCCAAAAGAATTGAGCAGGATTCTCAACAAGCTGAAAATAGAGGCTCTACTCATAATAAAAGGAAAAAGAAACATAAAAATGTTGTAGAACCCTCTGAACCTGCTATAGATCCTAATAGTATATCTATCTCTGATGCTGAAACTGAAAGTGGTAATGAAGAAAAGGAAGTTACTAATGAAGAAAAAGTTGAAGAAGAAGCTGAAAACCACACTAAGAATACTAAATACACCAAAGAAGATTTTATTGCTAAGAAACATGGTAGTGAAAGAGAGCCTTGGGTCCTAAAACCTATGCCTTTCCCTGATAAGAAACACAATTCAAAGGAAGATGAACATTATAATAAGTTTTGTGAGTGGATGAAACCTTTATTCCTGCAAATTCCTTTGACTGATGCTATTAAATTGCCTCCTTACTCAAAGTATATGAAGGACATTGTCTCGAATAAAAGGAAGATCCCTAATGAAGAAATTTCTACTTTGCTTGCTAATTATTCCTTCAATGGTAAGGTTCCTAAGAAACTTGGAGACCCAGGGATTCCAACTATCCCTTTCTCTATTAAGAATAGTTATGTTAGAACTGCTTTGTGTGATTTGGGAGCTGGAGTTAGTGTTATGCCTTTCTCTCTCTATAAGAGGCTTCAGCTTGAAAAATTAATACCAACTGATATATCTTTGCAAATGGATGATAAATCTACCACTATTCCTGTGGGTATATGTGAGGATATACTTGTTCAGGTGGCTCACAATTGTTTTATATTAATTGATTTTGTTGTTCTTGAAATGCCTGGAGATGATAATATGTCTATTATTCTTGGGAGACCTTTTCTTAATACTGCAGGAGTTGTTATTAATTGTAATCAAGGAAAGGTGACCTTCAATGTTAATGACAAGGAACATACTGTCTATTTCCCCAATAAAATTGAAAGGACTTATGGTTTGAATTCAATTGAACATGTTGAAGGCATTCAAGTTGGAGAAATATATTGTCCCATACCAAGAGAAAATTTTGAAACTATTATGATTGGGACCATTGCTATCAAGGTTGAGGTAACATAATCATTAGTGGAATACAAAGTTTTGTCTCATATGCAATTGTTTTGGTTGCAAGACTTGATCAACCTTGTTAACAAAAGGATTCCATTGAACAAAAACAATGTTTTCATTATGATTATCTTCGTTTATTTCTACCCTTTGCATTTTAGTTTTTTTGCTTTCGTTTAGTTTTCTTTCTGTTGTTAGTTGCTTGCATGTTAGAGTGTCTTAGATCTTCTGTAGTTCTAGCCTTGTTTTGTCCTTGCATCACGTTTCCAAAAGAAAAAAATCTGTCTGTCAGAAAATCATTCTTCTATTCTGAAAAATGCCCAAAAATAAAGTGTCTCGAAAAATTCCAGAAAATTCATATTAAATTTTTACGTGAAAAAAGGGGCAGAGGAGTACCTAGGAGGTACCAGGGGGACCCACCAGGTAGGCACACCACATGGTGGCGCGGCCAGCCCTAGGTGGTGCCATGCCCAGGTGTGGGCCACCCCTGGCCCCCCACCAACTCTCTCACCTGCCACTTTCTTCTCTCTCCCGAGTAAGATCTAGTTAATTGCTCAAAATCGTGTTCTTGCTGTGCTTGCTCTCAATTTTTTCGATCTTCTTGCTCATCCCATCTTTCTTGCTGAAATTTGGAGCATTTGTTCCCTGGTATGTGACTCCTCCCCTTGTCCAAGTAGATTTGTGTTTAGTGGATTATATCTTGAGTATTTTGCTGCTGTAGGTGACTGGCTATGAGAGCTTGTAAGCTTGTTTGATGCTTAGAGATATAGTTTTGATGCATGTTTAGGCCTCTTGCAAGTCCCTATGAGTAGAATCCTTCATGATATTTACTTTTCAATCACTTGTTTAATAGGTGTTTAAATTTCAGAATACGAAGCATGAACAACCATACTTTTCGAGAGATATTTGAGTGTGATGCACCAAGGAGGTCGAGGCCCTCAAGAACAGCCTCTCAAGCTAGGCCATCATACAACAAAGATCTCATTGCAACTCGTATTGGTAGTGAAAAGGATGATGGGGATGCTCACCCATCCTCTTTTCCTTGTTTTACTTTCTTACAAGCTGCAGGTATTCTTGATGATTTCTTGCTACTGATTGAGAGGGTTGGTTTGACCTCATATATGCAAGATGAGAGTGCGCAATACGCTATGCTCACCAAAACTTTTGTTGAGAGCTTCACGTTTACTAACACATCCTATCAGTCGACTTTCTCTTTTAAAATCTATGATCTGCCCTTCACCATGCCTTTGGAGAGATTTGGCAGTATTGTAGGTGTACGCATGACAGGGACCGTGAAGAAAATTCAAGGGTGACCCGCTGATTTGTTGGAGCTTTACTGAGGGGTGACCAATGATGATGACCGTGTGGCGCAGCACGGAAAGATAAGAAATATCCAACTCCCTGCTCTTAGATAATTTGCATATTATCTTGCTACTAGTGTACTTGGTAGGGAGAACACAAGTAATATCTCCAACTATCATTTAGCATTCCTTGTTGCTGCGCTCAAAAATGATACTTGGTATAATCTTGGCTCGCTTATTGCTCGCCGCCTAGCTACTAGGGGGCCTATCTATGGGGGCATCATTGCCTCACGTATATTCAATGCATTAGGTCTTTCAGTGGATCCCTATGATGCTATGATGGCACCACAGAGGCTTGACCTTGTTGCTATGAAAACTCATCACTTTGTCACCGCTACTTCTGATTTGAACAGTCTAGTATATATGATGCTTTTCACTGACGGGGATGAAAGGGAGATCCTTTTGCCACAGCCTGCTTTGTTTAGTGTTCACAGGAGACCGTGGTCGTGCTCCAAGGAGGAAGTGGACAAGCAGCTTCGCTTGCTGGGTTTCCACGAGAAGCACCAGGAGGATGTGCTCTCCAATGATTACTCCATGCATTACAGAGGGACGTACTCAAGCTCGCACCAGGATGAGGGGACCTCTTCGTCGTACCAGGGTAACACTTCATCCTGGCCAGCTTGGGATTGATACCCACTTAGGCCAAAAGCCTAAGCTTGGGGGGAGGTACACTGACACCGCACTCATCCCCATATCATGTTGCGTCGATACTTTGTATATTCATGTTTTCGTTCTCTTTTTAGTTGTCGTTTTTCTTTGCTTTTGCTTCCTAAAACACAAAAAGACCAAAAATATTTCTGTTGTTTCTCTTTGGTTTGCTTCTTCTTTTTTCCTTGGTTTGTTTTTCCCTTTTTTGCTTTGTTTGAACTATTCGAAAAACCCAAAAAGATTTTGTTTTGCTTGTTTTTCCTTTTGGTTTTTGTTTTAAAAATCAAAAACAAAAAAAAATATTTGTCATTCTTCTTTGGTTTTTGTAAGTTGGCTACAGGGTTCGACAGTCCTCAGTGGAATATTGGTTTCATATTATTATTCAAGCCACACAAGTGAAGAGGAATAATGAGGATTAATGACAACTTGAGGCATGGTAAGAGGCTGGTGACGAACTCTATTTGTTTTCATTTTTTTACATATACTCATCACTGTGAGCATGCTTAGTCTGTTCTTGTAGGGTGTATGTTATCTTTGGATGCTTAGTAGTTCTTGCTTTCTTATGATTAGCTCCAGCTCGCTAATAGTTTCTAGCATGTCTTATAAATGTTTGCTTGCATTGCTCTATTCATAAATTGGTATGACACTGTGGTATCCTCCTCTGAATGTTTCATTTGATTGACTTGGCACATGCTCACGCATGCTCATGACTGTAATAATCAGTTAAGCCTCGATGAATTATTTTGCCTTGAGGATCTTGAATCACTTTCATGCCAGGAGTAGTCCTGTTTTGTTGGAAGCATGATAATGACATCTATTGCTCTCTCTCTTGTCGCTCCCTTACTATTGCTAGCCTTCACTTCCACTAAGTGTTTTACTCATGTTTCCAACTCCCTTAAACCAAATATTGCCAAAGTGTCCACCATATCTACCTATTAGCATCATTTGCTACTTCCGTGCATATTCAATATGCTCTGTTTTCTTCCGAATAAAATGTTTGCTTGTTATGAGAAAATTAGTTAGTAAAGCTCTCACGAACTTGATGGCACACTTCATTTCCTGCACTTAATAAACCTGAACCATTGTGAACTCTCCATGAAAGTTATATGCTTGCAAATTATAGGCTGGGGATTAGCAGAACCGTGCTGTCATGGGGAACGCTTTCAACACTTGTAAATATATACCCAATTGATACCTTGCTCTTTTGTTTGCGGATGTCTTCGGTGTGAAATAAAAGGGGAGCTTGTAAGTCCATGGAGTTATGTATGTGTGTTAGAGAAACGCCTGGGTCACTGGTCTAATCCATGCTGACATGGTGGAAACCTGCAGGGTAACCATAATGATATCTATGAAGCATTCTTCTTAAAAAGAGAGAGATAGCTATTGAGAAAAAGAAAAAAAGATTTATGAAAAGAGGAAAGAGAGAAAAAAACACCATTTTTCCCATGGTAAATAAGAAGATTGCTGAGATACTCATTGTCTTCTTGCCTTGTCATTTTGATATGGGGATTATTCCGTATCATGGGGCAAGGGGTACCCCGTTGGCGGTTCTCAATGATACGCACATACTTACGATGACAAGAACTTACCGATAACTAAACTTGAGTAGCATGAGGAGCGGCCCTTGTACTCAAGGGACTTGGGATTTTCAGTTTATAGTCTGTCAAGCATATAACTCAGATTGGACCTCACTTTCACCTTAACCACATTAAAGATGCTTATGATAGGGACAATGAGAGCTCAAAGCTAATGAGTACCATACTTTCAGCATTTGGAAGCCTTTCAAATTATTCAAAACATTTTCCTCTACTTGTTGAGTCTCCACATATTCTTTGAGCACCTTCTTGAGAGCATAGTTGTCATTCTTTGTGTTTGTTCCATTACTTGATTATTTGTGTTATGACTTTGATGCTTGTATCCTTGATATCTTTACTTCTAGTCATCACTTGAACTTCAGAGGTGTCTGGACATTCATAATCAAGGGCAATCGAGATACCACTCTATCATACCTTTCTATGAGAATTGTAATGTTTCTTATGTTTGTGCCTCATGCTACTTATTATTCTTGAGTTGGAATCTCTTCATAGCTTGCAATGACTATTAAGTAGACTCAGTTGCATACTCTTTATTATGAACTGTCTAAGTAGTTGATCACATTGCTGAGAATATTTACATCATATGAAGCAAATGTGCTCGTGAAAGTTCTTTTATCGCACTCAGTTTTCAACTGAATTGCTTGAGGACAAGCAATAAGCTAAGCTTGGGGGGGGGGGGGGGTTGATACGTCCAAAACGTATCTACTTTTCCGAACACTTTTTCTATTGTTTCTCCTCTATATTTGTGTGATTTGGATACAACTAATGCGGACTGACGCTGTTTTTAGCAGAATTGCCTTGGTGTATACTTTTTGTGCAGAAAATCAACTATCAGGAAAAATCCAGGAAAATATGCCAAAAATCCTATTTCACCCGAAGACTCTAGGAGCCAGAATACGAGATGGAGAAGAGCTAGGGAGTGGCCACACCACCTGCTGGCACGGGCCAGGCCAGGCCGCGCCAAGGGGTGGTGTGGGCCCCCCAGGCACCCCCTCGGCCTCTCCCTTCACCTATAAGGAGCCTTCTGACCTAAAAACTTCGGGGGCGGGGGTCGACGTTTTTCCAGAAGGAGTTCCGCTCCGCCGCCACCATCAGATTCCATGAAACAGCTCCAGAAACTCCGTTCTGGCACCCTGCCGGGACGGGGAATTGGAGGAGATCATCGCCATCACCATCACCATCGCTTCTCCATCGACCATCCATGTTTCCCTCATCTATGAGTGAGTAATCCCCTGTTGTAGGCCATGGGGATTGTAGGGATTGGATGAGATTGTTCATGTAATGGCATCAGATTGTTAGGGCATGGTGCCTAGTATCTTTTATTAGTGCTTTATGACTTTGTTGCCACTTGTTGTGCTTAATGCTTGTCACTAGGGCCCGAGTGCCATGATTTCAGATCTGAACTTGTTATTGATTCATTATGATAGCATTGTTTTTGGTCTTACCTGCAAGTTGTATACACACGTTGTTGTCTGAAACCAATGGCCCTGAAGTGACAGAAAGTGGCATAACCGTAAGGGAATGGCTTTGAAGTGAGGATCACATGTGTTCACGGAGTGTTAATGCTTTGCTCCGGTGCTCTATTAAAAGGAGAACCTTAATTGCCAGTAGTTCCCTTGAGGCACCGCTTCAAACGGGCTGCCAGGACAGAAGATGTTGTGCAAGTTCTCATTGCGGGCACGTATGACTATATATGGAACACATGCCTAGGATTGTCTAGTACTTGGATGCTTTATCTTATTTATCTACAATTGCCCTATGTTCTGATTGCTATGTGAATTTTCTTGTCCATGCAACACCCGTCCATCCATCCCTATGCCTACCGCACTCGAATCCCATTGTTTACTGCTATTGTTAATGTTGTGTTTACTTTACTACTACTGTTGCTTTACTACTCCCATTACAAAAATGTTGCTACTGATAAACTTCTATGAGCAAGATTGTTTCTAGGTGCAGCTGAGTTGACAACTCAGTTTTTAACGCTTATAAATATTCTTTGGCCCCCTTGTGTCGAATCAATAAATTGGGTTTCACTTCCCTCGAAAATACTGCGATACACCCCCTATACTTGTGGGTCATCAACTACCAAATTTCTTCTCCTCAAATGGAGTTTTATAGCACAATTTATTGAACATGAACTTAAATTAAAACTAAGAACTTAACTCAAACCTAAATTTAGCATGGGTTGCCTCCCATGGAGCACTCTTTTGAGGTCAATAGCTTGACCTTGATGATACTCACTTGGGCCATATGAGTGGAACACCAACTCCAAAGTAATTGGCCTTCAAAGTGATGGCCTCCTTCTCGTCATGCTTGACTTTCTTCTTCCTGGGGAAATGAATAACAAAAGGATCACGCGAAGGCAATTGCAGCTTCACGTTCCCTTCATGAAGGTTAATTAAAGATTTTATAGTTCTTAAGAAAGGACGACCTACTATTATAGGAGCAACAGTATCTTCAGGCATGTCAACAATAACGAAATCAATGAGAGAAGGACAACCTTTGATGTAAACTAAAGTATTATCCTTAATCCCTATAGCTTGTTTGTAGGTAGAATCTGCTAGATGCAATTTTAATTCAGTAATTTCAAAGGAGCCAAGATTTAACTTGTTAAAAAGACTCTTTGGAATTGTTGAGAAGCTTGCACCTAGATCACAAAGTGCAGCTATCTCATTAGTTCCAATCTTTATCTTAGTAGGCTCAGATATGTCATCTAGTTTAATAGGTAACTTTTCTGCGATTTTCTTGTATTCCTCTTCAAGCTCGCGTACCTTAATTGCTACTTGATCCACAAAGTGTTGATACATGGCTTCATCATTACCTTCACTTACCGGAATTTTGACGTTGATCCTTTTTACGAGATCTTCGATAGTATAGCTTGGTGAAGGGGAATTACTATAATCAAGTTCTGTAGGCTCCTCCCTTTGGATTCTCATCATTTTGAGTTCTTCAATAGGATTGGGCTCAGCTTTACTTGCGAATTGTGGGGCCCCCGGATTAATCCTCCGATAATCCCTGTTATGCATACAACCACGATCCCATGATCAGTTAGTCGTGGCACATAACCGACAAGTATCATTACAACATCCAAGAATATACCGAATTACAAGACTTACATAAATGTCGTTATGGCTACATCAATAATCCTCATCGGACTTCATCAAGCGCAGAACCCGAGCCATGCCTTAACCTACATGCAACTGACTGGGAGAACGTCCTAGCTCACGTAGTCGTCCACTACACCTCTTCTTGATATCTGACCAAGTTAATAGCCAGGAACAATGCCACTGAGTACTTTGAATGTACTCGCAAACCACCTTAAGATAATAATAATAACAAGGAGGTATGCAATATGGCAGTGGTAGTAGGAGGGCTCCAGGAGGGGTTCTTTTCTCAAATAGCTTCTCTTGTAGATATAACATCTACTTAACTTTGTTGAAAACTTTTGTAAACATTTTTGGAAACCGTTTTGAAAATGTTAGGACTGGGTCACCCATTTGTTCCCGTTTTTAGGTCGTCCCATGACCAAACTCCTTCCATACCTCTTTGACCATCCCATGGTCAAAGCAGGTATCCTTTCCGACCATCCCATGGTCAAAACATTTCAAAGCCATTTCTTTTTCTAAATCCTTTTTGAAAACAAAACCAGCACCGCTACAGAGCAACCTTTCCATCCGTCCATGACCGCGGACACGGCTATTCGAATAGATTCACGCTCTACAGAGGTTGTACACTTTACCCACACCATCCGGTACATTCGTCACGAACTGTCGTGCATCGTCATACAGCAGTATGCGGGTTTCCTATAACCGAACAAGACCTTCAGGATAATCCCCTCTTAACACCAGCACCTAACCTATGGGTGTTAGTCCCCTCAAAACCGGGACGTCGGGCGAGGACCAACCGGAGCGCTTTTTTCCACTCCTCGAGAGTGTGCGCTTTTAATGAGGGGCCCATAGTAACGCGTGGAGGCCTGCCGACCCTTTGTTCCTTGTCCAGGTCCCACCTTTATCGGAGAAGGCCCACCCTCCAGGGATCCCCGATCCCCTGTAGTAGTTGCGAGGCACCGGTATCAGAGAGAACCACTTTCGTGTCAAACCCCTTCCCATATAGGAGTAGTGTGGTTGCACGGGTAGTTCTTCGGACAAAACTACATAGAACCAGGTGTGTTTTTGGTGAACCTTTGTCCTCCGGTTTTCCTCCAGCATTTTGTAAAACAAAACCTTCTTCCTTTTCAATATCTCTTGGGAGGTCCCACCTCACCAAGGTTTTATCATAAACCATTTGGAAAAACTTTTTCCGGGGTCTTCCCATCCTCTAGCTTGCTTCGGCTAAACCGGGGTCTCAAAAGGGGTATGGTGTAATACACCATCTATTCCACTATAGGCAAATAGGTATCACCAAGGGGGTTGTACTTAGTAGTACCAAAGTGTAATGATTCGGAGGAGCCAAACCACTACCGTAGATATAATCATCAACATATAGTAAAACAATGCTGTTTTAATAACCAGTAGATAAAACATGCATAAGTAAAATAGTGGGACAAGGCTTATGAGCAAGAAGGTGGCTTGCCTGAGATCAGAAATATGGCATAAATGTCCCTGGACTTCTTCTTAGAAAACCATAATAACCAATAAAATCCATCTTCTTCTGCTCTCCGATATAATCGCAACTATTGTCGATATGGAACACATGCAGACAAACAAAAGGGCCCAATCAATACAAGGCATACAATCACCACTACCATTCAGCAAACAAGCATTTGAATAAACTCCAATTAAGGTTCAATATGTTTAGATAGGATTGGATGTAGGAGGTTGAGATGGTCTTGGAGAAGGGGATGAGGATCCCTTAGGGTTTGTAGTCTAGAAACCACCTAAGAGATGGATTTTTGGAGCAAGACCGTATTCTGTATGGTACCATTGTAAAAACATGATACCAGCAGATAGGTATTGATAAGATGAAACCAACAAAAGTAGTTTCACTATTTTATCAATTACCAAAGATTTATAGTGATTTTTATAGTGAATAATACTCTAGTTTTAGGAAATAATTCACCAGAAAGGTTCTGTAGCTCCAAAAATTATTTCCTTGGATGGTTAGATAGGATTTGATGTACTTGTTCACTGAGAGTTGGAATAACTCCAATATAATTACCAGAGGGCCCTCAGGAAATTTCCAAAGGCAGTTATGTAGACAACTTGTCTTTTTCACCAGATTTAATTTAGAGAAGCTTTTGAGATGAATCCAAGGATACATTATAGGTATTTATAATTACTTTCTGTAGAAATTGGAATCACCCTTTTTGGAGCTGTATAGCTACTGTAGTGAATATAGAGGTGAATAAACCATGCACAGAATAGTTTAATTCACAGAACAACATCCAAGGCTCAGTAAATCATGAGCTCCTGGATTTCTTTAGGCATTCACAGAACCACATCACTGGGATTTGCAATTGGTTCAATTGAACTCATGGTTTGGTGTAGGGAATTTTCCAAAGGCCTAACTACATGGATTTTGTTATTTTTGCTACAGGTAGACTAGAGTTCACCTTGACATGAGACCTATGCTGATTAATTGGTATGGAAATTACCTTCTAGGGGAACTTTGATTCATCCCCATTGGTATGCACAATTCCCAGGGGAATTTATTTAGTGTAAAAGATACCTTTTTGTAGAGTAATTGCCAGTAAATAATGAAAATTATTTTTGGCACAAGACCAGTTCTGCATGATGCACAGAACACACCTGAACATGGTAAAAATTCCATTCAGGCAAAATACTTCATTTTCCATTTTTAAATCGATTTAAACTACACTGTAGAAGTGAGATCTAGTATTTTATACAAAGGAAAAAGAAAAATAATTGACATGGGCCCGGATCTGGAGGGGAGATGGGCCGAGAGGGGGAATTCGGCCCACTCGGCGTCACTGCACGAGGTGGGAGTCCATTTGCAAACTGACGGGGCGGGCCCAGCCGTTAGTGACACGGGACGGCAAGGGGGTATCGGTCCTTAGGGGCCATCCGATCTACTCAAGATCGACGGTCCCTGCTCTTCTCCTTCCTCTATCCCATCCCGACGGAGGAAACCCTAGGCACCGAGAACCAGGTGACGGGGGAGGCTTACCTGGGGCGGGGGAGGGGACGACGATGGTGTAGGACGACGGAGGACTCTGAGGCAAGTCCAGGGAGGGGCGGCAGTGGCGGGTTCGACGCCGGGAGGTGGCTCGCACGATGGTGGCCGACGGAGACCATTCGGGAGCTCGCCGACGAGGCATGAGGAGCCATTACTAGGCAAAAAGAAGTGTGGGATTAGATGCATTAGAGCACGGGGGTCTCAAAAATACCGCATGCAACGAGAGAGGAGCAGAGGAGAAGGAGCTAGGCTCGGATCTTGCAATTGGCCGAGAATGGAGTTCCTCCATTTCCTGGTCAATAGAGAGGGAGAGAGGGGTGGGGCATCTAAGGAGAGTGGTGGAGGAGTTTAGGGGAGTGGAATGGGGTACCATGAGCTGAGTTGGGGCCTCTGGCCTATTTAACCCGAGAGGGGTCGGTTTATGGTGAACCATGACCTGGGGGCTAAGGAGAGAGGGCAGGGCCCTCGTTGGTAGATGGGGGCGGTGTTGGAGGTGATGCTGGGTCACAGAATAGCTGACAGGGGTGGAGGAGAAGTGCAAGAAAAGATTTGTGGCTGTTGTATGCCTTTGGCCAAGAGAAGGAGTAGAGGGAGTGTGGGGTGGTAGGGTCAACTAGGGCAGCTAGTCCAGGGTGCAGTGGGGTGTCTATGAGGTAGTGGGTCGTGCTGTATATTGGGTACAGACAGGGAGGCAGCTGGTGAGGGGAGATAAAGAAATGAGCAAGGATGGACATGTCCTTGTCTCTCCATGATCCAAGCACAAAAGGACAAGGACAAGGCTGTGCTACAGTGCATGAACAGTGTTTTCGACCAGAGGGAGAGGGGTCGTGCTGTGGAGGCTTGTTGGGGAAGATTGGATGGAGTTTGAGTGGGGTTTTGGTACAAAAAGGTTAAAAGATCAATTCAGCCATAAGGGATGATCAAGGTTTACTTTTTGATTTTTTATCTTGACCAACAGAGATAAGGATGCTGGTAGATGGATAGGGTTAAAATGCCTCTCGGATATTTATTTGGGATTTTTCAGAGAATTAGAAGTCCACCTAAATTCATTTAATCAAAAGGTATAGAAGTAGTTTCTAGAACCTAATGTAATATTTTTACATTAGACAAAGTTGGTTTTTGGTGTGAGATGGTCCTAGATACCACATTGCACCTTGGGGAATTTTATTGGTATTTATTGAGGTGGGAAAGTATTTTTAAAGGATTATTTCTTGTTTCTACCATTTAAGAAAATAGGCAAAAAGAAATAATAAAGCTCTTCAAAAATATTTATTTTTGAGGTGGGAAGAGGGGGTGTGATATGTGGGTCTCAAACGAGCCAAAAGTTGGGGAAGTGTTTTGGCAAGAACCAAACTTTCCTTTATGGAAGGAGTTTTGGAGATTTTGCCTATTTAGGAAATTAAATAGTTTTTGGTCCATAATAAATATGGATAAATCTTGATGAGAAAGGTAGATGGTGTAGACAAGGTGTAACAAGTAGTTGCAACCTTGGGATTGGAGAATCCAAGTTGATTTTGGTGGAATACCCTAGGTTAAGGATCTATGGTGATGTTAATTTCATACCATCAAAACATGGTTGTAGCTTGGGGTTTAGATCTCCCCTTGCGGCATGGGGTAGATGGATGGATAGAACAAGTGATGTACATCAACATGGTACAGAGGGTTGAGCTTGATCCTGCTTGAGCTGACCAAGACAGGCCTTCAAACTTTGAATAAAATAAGCCTGCCAAAGCAGAGTATCAACTAGCCTTCAAAACCTTGTGGGTTTAAACAGCTCAATGATCCAATTGGAACAAGTGAAGTAGTTAACGATAGAACTATATGAGTAGAACACAACCATGAAAATATTTGGTCCATAGAAGGTTGGATGGTGGTGTGAGCTTCTATCAAAGTAGGCATGTTGACTAGATTTGCAGGGAAAGTTATTTTCTTGCCTGCAAAACCATCAAGTACAAGTGGGTTGGAGGATGATCTAACCAAGGGAAATAGTGGGACTTGGTAGTCCTTAGGATGTTTAACAATATGGTTCAAGTGCATTACCAAAAGTGCACAAGGGTTGATAAAGGGAGACATCCAAAAAGGTGATGTTGAGACAGATTCCAGACTTAGCCAAATTTGGTAGATTTGAGGATTTTGACTAGAATATGAGAGAAGGTGTTTTTGTTGGGTTGCAAGGTACCAAAGCATCATCCATTGGATGATGTTGAAGTGTAGATTGAGTAGAAGGGATCCATGTTTGATATTGGTCTTTATTAACTTGGAAGCTTATAGAAGGGATCACTTCAGAATTGATTCTAGTTAAGGATTTTAGAGGGTCACATAGTGGCTAGAGATCAGATCCATCTTGGATTCATTCCAAGTGTTTGGATGATCTTCAAGTGTCTTGATCCTAGAGGAGGAGCTCCTAGGGTAGCTCATACTACTTCTAAGCAATCAATTCAACAGCAGATCAAGGCAACTCATCTTACAAATAATTCAACTACTACTAGGGTTACCATCAAGCCTAGCTTGGGGTAAGGTTGAGGCATTTTGAAGAGATTGAATTTTGAATAAGATGAGAGTCATTGGTATCTCTACCAAGAGTAGAGTTCAAATGCTTCATAAAAAGGTTTTGTTAAATCTAGAGATAAGAATAGTAGAAGGTTTTGTCTTGAAAACATGAGGAGATTATATTATATAACTCTCCATAGTTTTGTCAATAGAAGTTGCAAAAATAGTTTTGGTTACATAAGAAACTTGGCTCAGGTTTTGAAATGCCAGAACATTTGAGAATATGGAATTTAAGCCAAGACTGTTTTGGGAAGTAGCTTTTGTCAACTAGTGTTAAGGTAAGGAATATATCATCTAATACACATTCATATGCATAAGCATATCCAAACAACAAGCAAACACTTCAGCATTAAACAAGAAAAAGGTTTTGTTCCCCCTGATTTTTGCATTCTGGACAACTAATCAGGATTGCTGAAATTGGGATGTTACACGAATTTAGCTAGAATGAGAGTTTGCCTCTCGGTTATCTTACCTAGCTATGCCTCAACGGTCCTTGTTCTTTCTTGAAGGGCCTGCAAATCAGCTTGGTTAGATAATTTACCAAGCATATCATCATGTTTCTCCGTGATTTTGACTAGAATATTATTTTGTTCATTTTGCGAGTCTATAAAATACTTAAGCATTTCTTGGAGACTACCATTACTAGTTCCCATATTATTATTAGAGTTATTTGTGGGACTAGCATAATGCTTCTGAAAATTAGGATTGTAACTCTTTTTCATTATAATCATTACGAGCTACGAAGTCTATTTCTTCTATATTTGTTTTGGGCGTGGCTCTTACCTGAGTTTCCTTACCTTTTACGGCTAGTATGAGCTCAACCAACTTAGCATTGAGATCTTCGTTCTCTTGTGGTGAGACAGAGTTCACCGTCTTCGTGTTTGATCTTTCAACATGCCATTGGGCATGGTTGTCTTGCATATTGTCTAGCTGCTGCTTTTCTTCGGTAATATGTTTACCCATGAATGTTCCTCCAGCTGTAGTATCAAGCATAGACTTAGACACAGGATTAAGAGAATTTTAAAATAAATGGAGGATTAACCAATCTTCCATCCCATGACTAGGACAGTTTCTTAGGCATTCTTTCATCCTCTCCCATGTAAGCGCTAGTGGCTCACGCTCTTCCTGTCTAAAACCATTAATATTAGATCGGAATTGCATAGTCTTTGCAGGTGGGAAAAATTTAGTCATAAATAAAGAAGTACATCCCACCCATGATGTAATAGTATTTTTAGGCAAAGATAACAACCATTCTTTAGCTCTTCCTCTTAGAGAGAAAGGGAATATATGTAATTTGACCGCATTAGGGTCAACGTCTTTTATACGCATCATATCATATATTTCAGTGAAAGTATTTAAGTGCATACCTGCGTCTTCAATAGCAGAGCCTCCAAATTGATTCTATTGAACCACACTTAAATAATGGGGCTTAATTTCATAATCATCAGCAGCAATTACTGGCTGAGTAATAGGAGTACACAAATAATCATTATTGGGAGTAGCAAACTCCCCAAGGTTCTTTTCAGCCATACTTCCTATGCTTTTGGGTTTTCTTAGATTAAAATTTATAACAATAAAAACAAGAATTTAAAGACTAACTAATTTTTTTGGTTTATCAGATAAAGACTAAAAGCAAACTAACAAAATTAAAAACAGGAATTAAAACTAGCAAGGTTCCTAATAACCTCACCAGGATAGCTATTACTTTCCTGGCAACGGCACCAGAAAAAGGGATGATACCTTCGATACGGATTACGAATGTAGTATAGCTCTTTTTCCCTAGTAGAACTAGGTTATCGAATCCACGGGAAGCGAATGCGTAGTGAAGTTACTTTAACGGACCTTCGGGAGTTTTAGAATTCCTTTTGTGTTTTTACCAAACCAGTAGCTTACGTCTTTTTGTTATTGTCGATGATGGAGAGAGAGGGCCTAGGGCGTTCGGTTTCACCTGTAGCTCTGCAAGAACATCTGATGGAAATAAAAGATAGAAATAAAGTATGCGTGTACTTGTTAGAGCAAGATAAATTATATGTGGGCAGTGCATCCATAATTTTTATTGCCTCCGCAACCGCTTATAGCAATAACCTACTAGTCTCATCCATAGAAGAAAGAGAACTAATGATATGCATAGTGATTTCACCGTTAATCCCAAGCAAATCCCTCACATACAGCCGTACTACCCCTTCTATCACTGGGGTTCCCAACCTGCAGATCAGTCATCACGCATAGTCCATATACCTGGCTTAACCCTCGAGGTCTTGGGTACCTAACAAGTCCTTAGATTGAGGCAAGAGAGGATAAAATAATCATCATGTCATACAAACTAATACATGATCCCATCTATGATAAATCACATGCACAATTGCTACATGGCTAGGCCGAAGCCCTTAACCCAAGGAGAATTACTCACACATAGAGATGAGATCAACAATCACAAACATTGTAATGAAAATCATATGATTGATAGCAATAGTCTTACAATGTCGCCAATCGGAGAAGAGAGCTACTATTACAAGTGGTGGAAGATGGCTATGGAGATGGAGACGGGTTTGGAGATCTGGAGAAGGCTTTTTGGCGAGGTATGGCTTCTGGGGCGCGGAGTCTTCTTTTTTCCCATCGCCTCAGGCTTCTTTATATAGGGGTCCCTTCATGAAAGTTGTTCTATTTGACCTAACGGAGGCGACGCGAACTATACGACGGGAGCTATACGGTCGGAATTTTTGCTCCGGCCGTATAGTTGGTCGTTACATCGTCTACCTTCGTTGGACGGCTCCTGGTTTCTTCTGGTCGAAGGAAATATCGTATCTTTGACTTTAATGTAGTGATTCCTTCCTTTAGATGACATTATCTATGCAGGAAAAATACAAGAACAAAGGATTTCATAGACATCTGAATATTAGCATTAGTGGCAGGGTTTAGAGAGATATTTCATCAAAAATATGATTAATATCCAGTTTAAATATGGACGTAGATGGCTATATTTCAGAGCCATCAGGGGCCGTGGTGAGTTCCTACACCAGTTGCGGGCGGATTACTGGAGGAGGCAAGGCCTTGGCCGGAGCCGGAGGCTTGGCGGCTTTCTTGGCTGCTGCTGCTGTGGTAACCGCTGGCATGGGCGGAGCTCTCTCACATTCTGGTTCCTGCCCGTCTTCTTCCATCATGCTCCCAATGGCGACTAGCACCTAGTGGGAAGTGTTGGCCTTCTCGGTGCGCTCCCCCTTATCGATCTCCTACTCGATCTCCCTCATAACAGCGTCGTATTCCTCTGAGTTAGCGTCTGAGCCGCCGCCATCCATATTGATGTCGGCGTATAATGCATCAAGGACAGAGTCAAAGCTGGCTTTGATGTTGACAATGGCGGATGTGGAAGGTGATGGAGGCGGGTCGTTGTTGTTGTTTCCTCCTTCGGCTACGACGGAGATCGTTGTCATGGCCTCTTCATTAGCATCCGTGTATTCATTGACGATGAAAACCATCTCACCAAGGGTGAGAGGGCTTGTGGCCTACCACCTTCGGTGGGTATGCCGGAGTAGTGTTCCGGGTGTGAGCCCTTGCACGAAATGGTATACGAGCTCGTCGGCGTGGTCGCCCTCTAGGGTTTCCCTCACCCTCATCCATCTGGCGAGGTATTCACGGGGATGTTCTCCATTTCTTTGAACACATCTGGCCAGATCGAAGATGGTGACGATGCCGACAAAGTGTGACCTACGCATCTCTAACGCTCGGGGAAGCCAAGCGGATTTGCAGGGTCCTTCCACCTTTATATCCTACAAAGGGGCGGTTTGGGTGGGCCTTGGAATTTCCAGATCTGAGCCACCATACTCCAAGGAGAGGTATGTATGGCCCATATCCTTCCGCGAACGTGTCCTGCTCATAGGCGGTCCGTGCGGGGCTTGACAAGTTTCCGACTTCTTGGGAGCTAGGACCCGAGTCAGTTTCGCCGATGAAGATGTGGATGTCTCCAAAGGGGATGATGGAGCAGCGCGTAGGGTTCGGCTTCGCCGGCACCCAAAACTCATTTGGAGGGACGATCGGGACGTTGCCGGAGAAGAGAACGCGGCCGATGGCTATGGTATCACCGATTCTCGCGAACAGATTGGACCTCGCCCGATGTAGAGCTCGAAGCGCCTCCTGCCCCATTGTGGACGCCAACTATCATGGTATTGCCGACGAGTATGCCATGGAGGGGTCCTCACAGTGCGTGTTTAGAGACGTGGGGTAAGGCGGAGAGTTTGCAGGTAGGAGCTAACACAGCTTACCCAGGTTCAAGTCCAACAACGGTGGCAGAACTCTACTCCTGCTATAAATCATTATAATGGCAATACACCGAGTTACAGAGATAGGTTCTCTGTGCGAGGTGTTGCCTGTTGTACATAACAATCTAGGTTGTCTTCTGCCCTAAAGGCTCCCGTAGGCCGGCTTATAAAGGTGCCAAGACCTAGGGTTTACAGGGAAAGGTCCTTGCCGGACAAGGTAAAGAGTCCTACACTAATACGAACTAGTCTTCCGTGTCTTGTACTCCAAGTCTCCGAGTATATCGGTGACTCCTCCGTAGCCTTCCTTTATCTGGCATGGGCCTCCCTTCTGGATCCGTCTAACTAGGCCGCATAGCAGGCCATAGGCCTTGCTACCAACTATGGGCCACCCGGGTTAGTCGGATTGGTGACATGCTATGAGGATACCCATATAGCATATCCCCAACAATAGGTAAATAGGTGAGATGAGTGGTGATCAAATTCTACATGTGAAACCTAGTGACAATAGGACGAGTACGGTAGTCGTTTTAGAGATCCATTTGGGAGTAATTGTAATGTCATTGATCATAAAGCTTTGGTCTGTTTTACTTAATAACTGCATAATCCCATGTGATGGTGGTACAACGGTTGGACAAAAGTCTATAGTAGATGTGGCTGCCAAATACTATAGTAGTTATGGACATACCTCCCATATTATTTATCGATATAAATCACAATCCATAAAGATGATTATTAATATTATATTTATCCCTAACATATATGCACAACTATAGTTGAATCCTTAACCATGGCCTATCTCCATCCATTGATACAAACCACAAAGAGTAAACATGAAAGATCTGGTAAACAAAGATACTATGAGTTTCCAAGGTCTTGTTGGACATAATATTACACCATAGCGAATTCTTCCAAAGATTCGATAAACCTAGGTCTTATAGGGAAAAAGCAAGATCTACTACATCTGCACTTCGGATCGAATTTATCAAAAGGAAAGAGATGGAATTACAGTTCGTACCCTTCAGGAAGGACGAACGGCATGTTCACCGGGCTCTAGAGCTGCATATATTTGTCCCCTACGTCCTCTTACCCTGTGTCTCCCTTGCCCATACTCTCTAGCCTCACATTATCCATCTCCATGTTCTCTTGCCGTGCAGGATCCATCTCTATGTTGGACCTGCTTCACATCCACCATCATAGTCATGCGACCAACGTCCATCTCAGTTGTTCGCTTCTGGCCTCCTGACCATGTTAGGACAGGTTACGACAGAAAGGAGAGAGAGGATATGGAGGGTACAATGGTGAGGGCGACGAACATAGGCCAAAGAGAGAGTGGTGGAGATTCGGACGGTGCACGACGGAGTGGTGCGGCGGCGGGAGGGACCAAAACTGTGGAGCGGAGCGGGGCGATGGAGTGAAAAAATATAGGAAATTGCAGAATAATATAGACTTAGATCCTCAAACCTAGGATATATGCGGTCAATAGCTCAGGTGACGAGGCCGACTCATTAGAATAATGGTCAGAACAACAGTTGTACATGATGGTACCCACATGTAAGAAACCGAGTTAACAAGACGACAAGTTAGATAAGGCAACGGCGGCCGGCGTTAAACGAAACCAAGGACACAGATGTAAAGAGTCCATGTCGGCTGATGGCATTTCTTCAATTGGCTGATTCATAATGACATAGTCCCTATTTTCGAGTAAACTGGGGAGATGGTGATAGTAAACCCAAAGAAGGACCCATTTACATGGACGAGGGAAGCGTCGACGAGAAATAAAAAGACATATCAAGAAAAAGTGAGGGGTCGCGTGCTGGACATAGATCTTACCATCCTAAGCACCATGGAAAACCCCCCTTTCCCATTTGTTCGCTGCATAAGCGTGACAGCTTTCAGAAAAAACTAGCACTCGGCCTGGTAATAGCTCCCGCCGGTACGTTAACATGAGCCAAAGTGGAAGCTAAGCACGTACCCGTTTTGTTTGCTGAACGACAAGAGGACAGTAAGTCATATGGCTAGGTCTGATCACGTGGACAACAGCGTAAATGCGCACAAGATCATCGCGTTGTAAGGGTACGAATTATGGGGAAGGTGTATACTACTTCCCCATGGATCCACCTAGGTAAAAATCAGTCGGAGCATATACCAAAGACACATACATCCAGTGGAAGCAACACCCACTCGGACCCACCTCTCCATCCTTTTTGCATCCCATGTTCTCCTCTTGAACGTCTTCTTTCCGATGAATCTCTGCATGACCTCATCTTTTCATTGTTTATACGGTAAAAGTTTGCTTTTGCAGTGAGGAAGTGGCCTTCTCTACAGGCAGTAGGTTTGCCCTGCAAGCAACATGCAAAGCTATATTGGACCACCTGAGCCTAGCTGGATAGTTGGGGCAGCAGTCCAGCGTGTGTACCGTTGGCCGTGCCCTAAGATGATCCAACATGACATGCATACCGTGCGTGTTTATTTAAAGAAGTGACATAAGAGGTCAAAAGCTAAGACCCCCCCTCCTCTCCCTTCCCAGCTGCTTCCCTCCCATGCCCTTCTTGTGGGAATAGCCGGTGGGAGGCGACGATGGGAGGCCGCCGGGGTAGATGTAGGTTGTAGGTCAAGGGTTAGGGTCCAGCCTTATGCCGTGTCTTGGCAATATGCATGGAGGACCTCGCGGGATCTTGGGAGTCAGATCCAGCGTCTGATGGTGGCAGCGGTGCTCTTCGTGGTGCTCCGGTGGAGGGGCCAGAGGCGGTCGACGATGGCGGTCCTGTCTACTCTAATAATAAGGCTTCACGCCTCGCTACTTTGTTGAGGCTGTGGCTGCTGCTTCCTCTCTCTCTGGCTGGCCGTGGTGGTGGTGGTGGGGGGTAGCAGCGGAGCGGCTGCGTTGGAGCTGGTGAGGTGGTGGCGATGTGGCAGTGGCGGTGTGGCAGTGGCGATGTGGTTGGTTCGAAGCTGCAACGATTTCCTAGAGCGAATCATCAGCATTGTTTTGTCAACGGCGGATGTGTGTCGCCCGGCTGCTGATCTCCTTGACCGAAGTGTGGCTGCTCTGAGCTCAGGCCCTGGCTTCTTGCTGGGGTCATCTCTTCTTCTTCCTCCAGGCCGGGAGGACATATGGGAGGATCTTCGCGAGCTCCGTGGCAACGTTTATCGCCGCGTTGTCTCCAAGTGGCTGCGTCCCCGGCGATGGCGCGTGCGGCTGCGAGGCGTGCTCATCTACGATGGTGAAGGACTTGAAGGCCTTGATTGCGTTTTTCCTTTCCTTTGTAGGGTCCTTACTGTAAATTGGGAGGCCTTATCTCCAATTTCTAGGTGTTTAGAGCAAGAGATGCTTAAGGGCCTCGGTGTAAAAATGTACCCACCCTTTACCTCAATGAGACAGGCTTATTTTCCTTCTGCCTGAACCTGATCTTTTCCCCCCAGGGGATATTTTAGTATCTATGATGTCGATTGTCCAAGTTAAGAATGGAGAGCACGACAGGACATTAAATCAATACGTACCTGTGCTTAATAGGAAGTTAAGAACCGATTGTGTGTGGTATCCTGTATGCATAGATGTCAGGACTTCTACAATGAGCAGCAACAATGATTGGTCAAATAATGATGGAAATAAAATAAAACAATATTACCCGTCGAAAATATATGCTGGTATAATCACCGTCACGTCCATCGCGAGGGGCCGGCGCGCGCATCCATCACACTCCAGCCAACCGTGCTTTTCCGCGCCCTCTCCCCATCCATCTACAGACTACAGTACATACATAGTCCTTGAACTCTTGAGCCAAATAATGTATATATATGTAAAATGCACTTGTCCCGTCTGCATGGCCCTGCTGATCAAAAGCTACTTTTCAACATGTACATCGTCCACATGAATGATCGCCGTCAAGTAAAAGCACATGTCCTTTACTGAGAAATGGAGGCGAGTACCGATGTGTTTATTTATTGATTTTACGTGTACAAAACCTCCGTGGCATATAGCCGGGATGGAAACGAGCAAACGCTGTCTACAAGGAATTCAAAAGGTATAGCTATGTCTTATTGGGCCTTGCCTGGTCAATTGTTTACTGACTGTCCGAACAGAGATCTCCTATTTATCGCCTGACGCGGGCAATATTAGTGCACGCTCGCGCACTTTCCTTCGTAGACCGCTCTGGATGCGGCCCAATAACATGTTTATTTTTTTACTATTTTCTATTTTTATTTTTATCATGAATAGTTATGTTTACGTGAATGATTATTTAGTAAGAACACATATTTTATTTGAAGAGTTTTCAACTATTAACATTTATTGGTATTTGAACATTTCTTTTAAATTATGAATATTTTTTTGGATCTAAATACTTTCCAAATATGAACATTTTTAAAAATCTAGAAAAAATTAAATTTAGGGTTTTCTTTTCAAAGAACATTTTTTAAAATCTAAACATTTTTAATTCTAAATACTTTTAATTTCCAAAATATTTTTAAAATCTAAACTTTTATATATCTAAACGCTTTTCAAATCTGAACATTAAAAGGAACCTGAAAAAAGAGAGGAAAAAAACCGATGGCAGCAATCACGTCTAAAGGGACGGCCCAAAATGGTATTCGGTGAGGAGACCCTATTATCGTACTCGCACTATAGAAAACGCGAATAACAAATAGGTTGTAGAAAGCAAACACAATCTTACTACTACCGCAGTTAAACTGCGTGGGCCATTCGATGCACGAGAAACAAGGGCCATTTTCGGGAGGTCCTATTCACACTTTAGGCAACAAGTACTGTCCAAGGCATTCAGAAGGTTTTCTAAATGCATCGTTTTGCCATGGCTCAATAATATGTGATCTAAAAATATATTAACCTCCTATAATATCACTCTTGTAATAATAAAAAGTATAGATTACAAAAATAAGTGTTCACACATGTCAAACATGTTTTCATATATGATAATAAAAAACAAAAACAAAAAAGATGTTCAGGATATGAAAGTAGTTCATATGTGTCAAACTTATTGTTTTATGTTCTTTTAAAAATATTTTATGTGTATTGGGAACATTAATAAATAAAACATAAAAGGGAAATACTAAAGAAGTTAAGAAACAAGTAAAAGGAAACATAAACATTAAAAAAAGAACAAAAAGACAAAGAAAAAAGCATGGACCTAATTAGGCATGAGTAGGAAGAGAGCTTTCGTGCGACAACTCATTATTTGCCACAATGAGAGGCAATTCCTTCCCCTTTTTCTAAGTGGAGCAATCAGACCAGAACGACGCACTAGCCACAAGTATTATTTTTATTTTTATGCCTTTTCTTTGTAACAACAAGTTCAATATATCCTAGCAATACACCTTACAGCACCATCTCATGGTCCGGCTTATGTGTAGAACATGACACACTAGTGCAGAAAAAGGAATACCATTGTTATAAGGGTTTTATCTAGCCATTGTGTCTTAATTTTATACAAAAACATGGCTTTTAAGGTAAAAATCTAGAGTTCTTTCAACAGTTCTCGAGGCCACGTATTTGTAGTCGCGGGCATGCTCAAGTCAACTACATGGATGTGACACCGCCAGATCAGGGCTACACAAATCTTAGATTTTAGTCTAACATAAGTCTAATCTAGAGCTCGAGAGTTTACAGTGAGAAAATAGGTAACACAACAGTGATCCTACGACACAAAAAGTATTACAACAAGCTCTTAAGAGAGCAAATAAGCAAATATTACAAGCATAGATCATTGAGCACAAACATTAAACAACGGAAGTCAAATTATACTATTAAATATATCAAACTTAATAAATAGCCTAAGAGACCTGAAACATAACGATAACGTCCCAGCCCATAGATTCCAGGCTGCCAGCTGGGAACCCAATCTACTCGTCGACATCAATCTTGTATCAAACTCATCTCCAGGAGACCACTTACTCTGCTGCAAAAATATCAACGAAGCAAGACTGCGTACAACGTGTATTCCTCAAGACTTATGGCCGGTGGAGTTCATTTGTATAAAGGTAATTTTGTTTTTAAAACAAAAGGGAGTAGAAGCTCAACTAAACAGATCCTCACTACAAGAAAAGTTTTCTTTTGCAACGACTTGGCCTGACGGTCGTCATAGAAGACGCGTCTTTCGCGACGAATTTCTCGGTTCAGCCGTGGTCGATGAAAAAAAAAATTTCGGTTTCGCGACCCTCTACGACGACGGAACCACTAAAAACATGAAGGAACCTTGGTTGGCGCGTGGCAGAAGGAAGATTTTCGGTTCCTCGCATGATGTTGACTCGCCGAAGTCTTTTAAAGCGTGTGGGTCCTAGACGTCATGTCTCTAGCGGACCATACTTTTCGGTCACACCTCCCTGATTTGAACTCTATAACGTTGCTCGAGGCGTCTACCATTTAGTCAGGCTGCTGGGTCCCACATGTCAGCCTCTCATTAGAAAAATCATGTGTATGATGGAATTTTTCCCCTTCGCTCGTGCTACCCTTTTCTGAAGTTGATAGCGTTACTCAATGCATCTACCGTTTAATCAGGCTGCTGAGACCCATATGGCATCCTCTCATTAGAAGAAACGTGTATATAATGGAATTTTTTCCTTCGCTCATACTACCCTGTTCCGAAGTTGATAGAGGTGCTCAATGCATCTACCGTTTAATCAACCTCCTGGCCCCACATGTCATCCACTCATTAGAATAAACGTGTGTATGATCGATTTTTTGCCCTCGGTCGTGCCTTCGTGTTCCAAACTCGATAGCGTTGCTCGCTGCATCATCCGTTTATTCAGGCTGGTGGTCCCCTATGTCAGCCTCAGATTAGAAGAATCGTGGGTATGATGATTTTTTTTCTCTAGTGCTACCCTGTTCCAAACTAGATAGTGTTGCTCGACGAATCTGCTGTTTGCTCACGCTGCTGGGTCCCTCATTTCAGCCTCTCATTACAAGAAACGTGTTCATGCTAAACTTTTTTCTCGTTCGCGCCTCCCTGTTTCGAACTAGCAATGTTGCTCGATGCAGCAGGTCGCGCTGCTGGGTCCCACATATCAGCCTCTCTGTAAATGAAACGTGCGTATGATGGAATTTTTCCAGCCATGTTCGTTGTTTTGACCTTGGCAACTTGCTGGAGCCCAGATGTCAACCACCTATATGCAGGAAATGTGTCTATGCTGGCTCCCAGCTGACATCCTCTATTTGAAATAAACGTGTGTATGTTGGACTATTTTTTCGGATCCCAGATGTCAGCCTCGAAGTATAAAAAATACTCATAAAGGCCAAATTAAAAATATTTTGGGCTAACTTGGGGTGGATGCCCTATTCATCATGGCTTATATTCTATGGGCTCACTCCTAAATTGAATGGGCTATGGTCGGTGGCTACAAGACCACGAAAAGGCCGAATTAGAAGGTATTGGGTTATGCTTGGGGCTGATAGGCTAATTTCATAGGCTATGATTGAGCCTGCTAGGTTCGATATGTCAGCTTCTCTGTACGTGAAACGTGTGTATGATGGACTTTTTTTCGGCCGCGTCCGCTGCCTTCACCGTAGAAGCCGTGTATGATCTTACTACCGGGGCCCTTATGTCAGCCTCTCTGGCATGTTCTGGCTTGTGGATCCCCAATGCAGCCTTGTATGTTCTGTCTGGTGGGTCCCTGATGCGAACCTCTATGTACAAGTATTTAATTTTTTTTCAAACCCACCCTCAAAAAAAAACTCGTGGGACGCTGCATGCTGGTGGGTCCATGATGTCAGCCTCTCTGTAATGCGATATTGCTAGAAGAAAAAAATATAAACCCAAGATACACACACATGCGATTCGAATAAAAGACCTTCAAATAAACATAAACTAAAGGCGTTGCCACTACAACAAAGATATTTATAGAATAAATATCATTAAACTTTTATTAGTACTACAACTTATGTATTAGTCTTCTTAAAAATATTTTGTGTGTCTATGTTTATCTCTTTTAAAAAGGGCAGCACTCCTGGCATCTCAATTTGTAAAATGCCACATAATGGAGTATTTTCTTAAAACATGGGTAGGTGATACCTTCGATCCGGATTATGGATGTAGTATAGCTTCTTTTTTCCTAGTAGACCTAGGTTTATCGAATCCTCGGGAATCAAAGCATAGTGAAGTTACTTTAACGGACCTTAGAGAGTTTTAGAATTCCTTTTGTATTTTTACCGGACCAACAGTTTGCGTCTTTTTGTTATTGTCGATGATGGAGAGAGAGGGCCTAGGGACTTCGATTTCACCTGTAGCTGTGCAAAACATCTGATGGGAATAAAAGATAGAAATAAAGTATGCATGTAATTGTTAGAGCAAGATAAATTATATGTGGGCAGTGCATCCATAATTGCTACTGCCTCTGCAACTGCTTATAACAATAACCTACTAGTCTCTTCCATAGAAGAAAGAGAACTAATGATATGCATAGTGTTGTCATCATCGATCCCAAGTAAATCCCTCACATACAGCCATACTACCCTTTCTGTCACTAGGTTCCCAACCTATAGTTTAGTCATTACTCATACTCCCTATACCTGGCTCAATCCTCGGAGTCTTGGGTACCTAACAAGACCTTAGATTGAGGCAAGAGAGGATACAATAATCATCATGTCATACAAACTAATACATGATCCCATCTATCATAAAGAACATGCACAAAAAGCTACATGGCTAGGATGAAGCCCTTAACCCAAGGAGAATTACTCACACATAGAGATAAGATCAAAGATCATAAACATTATAGTAGAAATCATGAGATTGATAGCAAATAGTCTATTTTCTCGTTGCCAATCAAAGAAGATATCTACTATTACAAGTGGTGGAATATGGCTATGGTGGTGGAGAGATTAGATCTACGTCTATTTCTTCGGCGGCTCGTTGGTGTTGTGGATGGAGATCTGGGGGTGGCTGATGGTTTCTGTGAGCTCTCTTTTCTCATCGCCCGAGGCCTCTTTATATAGGGGTCCCTTCACGACAGTTGTTCTATTTAACCTAGCGGCGCTGATGGCAACTATATAGCCGAAATTTTATTCTAGTCGTATAGTTGGTTGTTAAACCGTCTGCCTTCAACCCACGACTCCAGGTTTCTTCTGGTTGTTGGAAATCTCGTATCTTTGACTTTAATGTAGTGATTCCAATCATCAAACGTCGTTATCTGCGTAGAAAAAATCGAAAGAAAGGATTACATACCCCCTTGAATATTAAGCATTAGTGGCAGGGTTTAGAGAGATATTTCATCAAGTTTGTGAATAATATCCAGTTTAAATATGGACGTAGATGGCTATATTTCAGAGCCATCAACCTCCCCAAGCTTAAACTTGATCGTCCCCGAGCAAGAAAACCAAAATCAAAAAGAAACTCAACATTTAAACTGAAATAATGAGATGATAATCTTACTCATGATTGATAGTCTCATGTTTCCTCTGCTTCATAAATCTGAAAAACTTCAGCATAGATATAGTAATGGCAAGCATATCATACGGGTTTTATGCATCCTTATAGTGCAGCAAAATTATTGTTAACATGGATGATTCAAATGACTAAACTTTATTCCATGTCATGTAATCAACACATAGGCTTGCATTTGAACATAAAGTATAATCACATAAATTGAGAGTGTGAGATTTGTCATGAAAAGCATATACACTAGAGTATCTCAATTCTCCCACATCAATAAATCAAGACTTCTCAAGCACTACTTTTCTATTCATTGTCCTTCAAGAATTTCAGTTTTTGATTAATTGAGAGCATGCCAAAAAAATTGTTTTAGTTTATCAGGCTGTGATGGACAATCGTGGCATCACTAAGGTTTTTGTTCCTTTTGCATAATGATTACTCATAATAGCCATAGGAGTGACTCCATCATGAACACAGCTACCCAGGAGTGCCAAGAATCTTACCCACTATAGCATTGTTGCTACATGTGTTTAATCAACTCATAGCCAAAATCTAGGAGTTTCCTCCATGAAGATCGTTTGTAGCCTAGTGGAGTTATTGGCATCCCATGAAGTTTGACACGTGTAAATAAATATCATTCTTATGATTAACAAGTCAAACTTTGGCATGCTCACAAAAACCTCTAAACATTAATTAAATCAAACAAATCCTTTTAAAGAGAGCTATTAAGTCAATCAACATTTTCAGTGGTGTTGAGTGTCTCTAGAAATAATCCTTCTAGACTAAACACTATAACACTCAAACCTTAAATTGTGAGACTTTTTCTTATTACAATTATTTAGCAATTTTTAGGCAAGACTTCGTTAATTATGAGAGCTGGAACAAAACGTACCCAACTAAATACCCATGCAAACGAAAATCTTACTACAATACAAATACTCACTCCACCAATATAATATTTCAACATTTACTACTAACTAGCATAGGTTTCTCAAACTTCAAAAGTGGGCAGTCATAAGACATACCTCTCATGTTTGGTTCCACTTGTCTCTTCCTTTTTTATTTGTTTCTTGGAAACTCGAAGTCGATCACTCTCCTACAAATATATGAGAACCTCGAGGCATAAAGAAAAAGAAAGAGGGAAAATAAAGAAACAAGGAGAAATCTTTTTGTTATTTTTTAAGAGAGGGAATTTAAAGAATAGAAAATTGGCGGCAAAGCTCGACTAGAAAATCTCGAAAGCAAATAGAAATAACTAAAGATAAAGTGTTGGGGAAGCCAACACGAGTGCTTATAAACTCAAATTAAAAACACATCCTTGAAATAAATAAAAGCAAATAAACACCAAATAAAGATACATGAGGAAACTTCCCCAAGCTTAGGCTTATGCAAGCCCTTCAAATCATTGTGGTGGTGGGAAAAAGTCGGAACTCCAATTTGCAAATTGAGTTGAG
The DNA here is from genome assembly GCA_910589775.1 of Avena eriantha. Lineage (NCBI taxonomy): Eukaryota > Viridiplantae > Streptophyta > Magnoliopsida > Poales > Poaceae > Avena > Avena eriantha. The sequence continues at coordinate 495,346,411 of OU342743.1, forward strand.
AGGTTACTAGTTGATTCTCGGAAGTTCAGAGAGAGGCTATGCATCCTCTCAACAGTCCCTCCAAGTTCTTGGAAGTCTTGGTATGTAGCGAACCGGGTTGATGGTTTTTCCTATTGATGAAGAACTTCTTGCTCCTCTTCTTGGTCCTCATCCTCATTCGGAATCTCCTCCTCGGGTTGGTGTTGCTCAACCTCCAATTGATATAGCAAACGTCCTTCCTCGATAGAGAAAAGACCATTAGGCATAGGAGCGGGTAGATACGCCCAGCTCCAGCAATATGCAGGTAATAAACACCACCTCTCCTAGTGAGCATTCCACAAGCCTTAAAAGTAGAGAAACCAATATGTTGCTCACCTAGCAGAGGTTGCAACTCACCTAGGTTGATGCCTAGGGCAGTGGCAAGCATGGTGAGGACGCCTCCACCTGTGATTGGTCCTTGGCTTTGGGAGGATTGGTGCTCCAAGTATCACACAAGGATTGCACCCAAGTTAGCGACAAGTTGAAGTTGTTGTAAGCAGTTGAAAGAGCATGTGGCCCCCCATGTGTGCTTTTGGTAATTAATTACAATATTTATGGACTAATGTGTGTATTAAGTTACACTTGTAGGAATTGTCCATTGGCTTCGCTTGGAGTATGTGTTGGCTCCAAAGTGGAAGATATGAAGAAGAAGATGTGCTGTGCAAGCTCAAAATGCGCCATCCCTAGAAGATCTCATGCTTGATCTTGCCATCCTCGGTGATTATGCATCGATGAAGACAAGGTCGAAGTATGTTCAAGGCAAAGGTATTCTTGATAGGTTTTCCCTTTTGCCGGTCTCGTGTTGGTAGTTGAGAGACCGGGTTTAGGATAGATAGTCATACTATCAAGAGGGGCTCTCGAGTGAGTAACTCGATCATATCATTCGGAGAGAGATCAAACCTTTGCATACTTGCATCATCGTATTTGGTTGTTATTTGGTCTTATCCATGTGAGGATATAGAGCTTGTGGTTATGTTCATAACAAGCTCTTGTTCATCAAAATCGGATCTCCCTTTTATATCTTGTTGCAATTTTGATCTTTGAGGTTTTTTGGATGCTCATTGAGTGAGGTATCTCACATTATAATACTTGATACTTTCTCACTTGGTGATATGCAATATTTCCAACGCAATTGGATTCAGGTCAATCGGAGCTATCAAACTTAAGTTATGATCATTTGGATATTTGCCTTTTCGTATTTAAAAATAAAAAAGGAATTCTATTCGTGGGCTAGGTGGTGGTACCGATGCGTGCTACTGGCCCAATCTGCGCGAGCGGCACACACCTCTACCTCACCCGGTGGCATGCACCGGTAGTACCAGCCCAATGCGGTGGTACCGCTCGGGCGGGCTGGTACTATTGGCCGGCTCAGCTGCCCCTGGCCCAGCTAGCTTGCTCGCCCATCTTCCTCGCTCCTGCTCACTCGTCGCTCGCCACGATGCACCCGATTCCCCTGATCCCCTGTTCGATCACTGCCTTGATCGCTCGCTTGCGGGTCGCTGTTCCCTTTGCTCGCTAGGCTCCCGCATGTCGCCGGCCCAGCTCGCCTTTGCTCCTAGCGGGCCCACCTCGCTCATGTGTGTCTCTCGCGTGCGCGCTGCTCTCGCCTATCGCTCACTTCCTCGGCCGCTCGCCCCGTAGCATCGCCCCGATTCTCCCTTGCTTTGTTGGATCCGGTGCGGTTGTACCGGTCTCATCTTGTACTACCGGCCTTGGGAGAAAAATCGTCCTAACAGACAAATTTCGGCCCCTCTTCTATTTAAGCCTATTTTCCTTTCCGTTTAGGCATTAGTTCTTCTCCCTCTTTCTTCAAAAAAATTCCCTATTGCTTTGACTCATCTTTAGCTTTATTTCTTCACACCCCTCCAATGATTCTTGCCAATATTTGAGGGGAAGAAAGAGGGGATCTAGATCTACAATTTGACCAAACCATATCACCTCTTTGTGAGTGAATCTTTGGGATCTGGATCTTTGGGCCTTTTTGTATTCCCCTTTTGTGTTCTTCCTCTCTTGTTCCCCCAATTGCTTTAGTAGCCTTGTTGGAACTTGAGTGTGAATATTTGGGGCATCTTTGTGGTGTTCTTTCCATTTGCATTAGGTGCATCGATTTGTGTTCTCTCCGGAGGATTAGTTCGGTGATATTCTTTGCAGCTTGTCCCTCTTGGGTTCTTGGAACCCTAGACGGTTGTGTGGAATTTGTGGCATGTGCTTGGGGTCTTCAATTAAGTTGTGAAGCTCCCCCAAGATTGAGGTCTTGGTGGCGATTATTGGGAGCCTCCAATTAAGTTGTGGAGATAGCCCCAATCTTGTATGGGTTTGGTGACCACCCTCAAGTGTCCCATAGTGGAATGGCTGCTTCCCCGTGTGGTGGGTGCTCGGGAGAATAGGGTGAGGCCTCTTGTGGCGTTGGTGGTCTTAGTACCGCCCACCCCACCAACGAGACGTACTCCCTTATTGGAAGGAACTCGGTAAAATATCGTCGTCCCCGCATGCCTCGGTTATCTCTATACCCGAGCTCTTTACTTATACACTTTATATTGTGAAAGCCATCATACTTGAAGTAATCTATATTGCTATCACGTTGTTGCTTGTCTTGCTTAGCATAAGTTGTTGGTGCACATAGTTGAACCTTAGTATATCTAGGCTTTGTGCTTAATAAAAGAAAATGCTAGTTTTATTCCGCCATTGTTATGCTCATCTCGTAGAAGTTTTAAATCACCTATTCACCCCCCTCTAGGCAACATCCATGATCTTTCAGCAGCCTTTGCGAGGACTAAGATCCTCCTCATTGAGTCTTGTGAACTCATTACGTGCCTGCAAGGTGTTAGCAATAACATAGAACAAATAGCAAATTGCAGGATGTTGCATATTCTTCCCCTTGCTCACTCTAGAAGTGAAGCTCATTCCATTATAATATTGTTCAGGGGAAGGGTTTAAGCCAGTAAAGGATGCGCATAAGGCATTAACATCATTGTTTGGGAAATTAAAACATGCACACCATTCATCTAGTGTTAAAGTAAAGTTTTTATTCATGAGTCAGAAAGAAATCATGTCCTCTCCTTGCCATAGTTTAACAATGCTTTGCAACGAACTTAGGAATTCAATGGTTAACCAGCGATAAGTGGGCACATCATTGTACACAAAGTTTTGTAGGCTAGCTCTATTGCAAAGTAAATTGAAGTCATCAGAATAACCGAGTTGGTTCAATATAATGGGGCAAGCCCACTTGGTGGCCTTCACTTTGCGGTTCTTGATCCTGTCAAAGTGATCACGTTGGAGCTTGTTCCTGAACCGTATCCTCATGCGTTCCTGAGCGACTGCCCGAGAAGCTCTAGCGGTGGCATGCTCACGAGTTTGGCTCCTTGTGTTCATCATCTAAAACAATAAAGGAAGACAAAATAAAACTTTTTGATCGAACAATAATAAATATAACACATTCCTCATCATAACACACTAAAGAATAGTCTCAAAATAATAATCTAGGCAAGAGAATCATGGCAATTAGTTCATAGTATGTCTCACCCTAGATTGATAATGACAATAGATCAAAATGAATTTGGAAAAAGTAATTGGAGGATCGGAGGAGAAACATATTGTAGATCACTTGTGTGCGAGGAAATCGAACGAAATTGAGTAGAGGTGAAGATCTCTTGAGGTTTTGAGAGAGTTTGGAGGTAGAAGAAAGAAAATAGGATTGAAGTTTTGGAGTTGGAGGTATCTTTCCGTGTGATTTTGTGGTCGGACGCAACTATTTGGGCACATCTATACATCCAGAACAATGCGTTCCCATCATATAGTTGTCCTTCTGTCAATTTTTAGGGTTTCCTCCTGGCGGCGCAGCTATACGGCCAGAACTATACGTCCGGAACAATTTTTCCCGCCACATAGTTGGTCGTCAAACCGTTCGTACCTGGGATATAATTTTTACAAAGGCCCCCATATCTATACGACTGGAGCTATACGGCCGTCATTTTTATTACCGCCGTATAGTTGGTCGTTAAACCGCCAGTACATGAAAAAAAGAATTTGTATGAAAGTAATGATATCTATACGACCGGAGCTATATGGCCATAATTTTTATTACCGTCGTATAGTTGGTCGTTAAACAGTCAGTACATATGAAATAAAAATTGTCGATGGCACAAATATCTATACGACTGGAGCTATATGTCAACACCCAGATTTTTAAGTCTAGATGCCTATTATGCCGTACATCACAATCCCAGGATTACCATTTTTGCGAGACATAACAGAATTTCTACCACAATACATCATCCATTAAAACCCATAATAGTCTTACAAATAGTTGATCTCACGATCAAGTCTTAATACAAATTAGAGCAGCGGAAATATAACACAGCAGACTCCATCTTCATGGTCACAGGCAATGCTGACGATGGGAGATGATCCTAGTTATCATACACCTCCTGCTGTCCATCTTCCGGGTAGTCCTCCTCATAGTCTGGCCATGGGAATAGCCAGGGACAAAGCCATGAGTACACTTTAAATACTCGCAAACTATTACCAACATAAGTAAGGTAAAAACTAGTAGGAATCTTAAGCTCTAGGTTTGTTTGCAAAAAGCCAGGTTTATTTCATAAGGACTTTAAGAGTAAAGACCTAATTTAGTTCTCTACAATACTTAAGTGGGAACCTAGTTTTCATGTACACAACTCTGTTGTGGTCAAGTCAAAGTCATCTTTCAAGTCACAAGTTATTTGAAAAACATCTGACAACGGAACAATATGGCCACTCCAACTGTCCATAACCGCGGACGCGGCTATTTGAATAGTTTGACACTCTGTAGAGGTGGTACACTTTCACCACAAATTCGATACATCTGTCAGGGATAACCCCGAATCATCATACTTGGTATGTGGATAATTAATCCTAAATTTTTAATTACACACCCTAGTATAGGCACCTCCCCTATGAGTTTGGCCTCCCAGCCATGGCCAACTGCCATCCCGAGAACTGCATAGGTGGATATTCATATTCGCGAGGTAGGCTTAGCTCAACCTCTTCCGCAAGGGAATCCATACTAAGACATATAAACTTCCAGTTAAGCCCTACCCAACTTAGGTATTGTAGTTGTACGGTAAAATTGGAATGGTATCGCATCTGAACCCAACCATCAGTTTTTATCAAAGTCAAGGCTCATGCCTCATTCAGTTTCATCATCAAACCATTGTGTTTCATAACACATGTCAAAACATTTCAATAGAATGAATCATCATTCCAAGGTTTTCATAATCCTTTTCTCCAAGTATTCCCATCTAAAGTGCTCAAGTTTTAGCTTAGCACTAGCCACTAGTGTGGAGGGTATCACTATTGAGGGGGGATAATCAAGTATAAGTATCCAAGACTAGTTCTATGATCTTGATGGTATCCATCCTATTTTCCACTAGTCATAATTCATTAACTAAATACGAAACTTTAGTAAAAGGAAAAGTAAAGCTTGCAAGTAAAACTTGGGATGGGTATAATCAAACTTGCATAACCAAGCATGCCTAGTGCATCTTGCATAGGTTAGCTTGCATGGATGGATGGTATTAGTTAGCTTGCACTAATAGCTTGCCTTGTTGGGTGCAGTCGTTGAAGTTCTCTTCTTCTTCTTCCTCGAAGTACTCCTCCTCGTCGTACCCCAAGTCGGTACTAGTGTCTATAAATACATATGAGGTACACAATCACCAAACAATACTTCACTACTTATATTTAGCACACAAGGGCTCACACTAGATGTTCTAGCATCATCTCAATCATCACATGAAATAATGACACTTCCTTATCTTGGGAAAAGTAATTTCTACTCATTAAAAATACTTAAGATTTAATATTCTCCAATTAAAATATGAGATCATATTGTCACATGTCATCACCACATATTTCAATACTTGGGAATGTGATTTAAAGTGGTGGTCATATATCACAAGATTTAATTTTACTACTTAATAATATTAAAGTGACTAGAAATGCCTATATAACATTCTTTTAATACTAATCCATGTTTAATATCTGTAAAAACAAATCTTTTTACATATTCATGTAGAGCATGGCAAATGTGATTTTTGAGAGTTGGAATCAACTCGAAAGAATTTATGGTTGATTTTATAAAAATGTTTAAAGTGGTAAAAGTCTCTGTCTTGTTATTTTTAGTATAGGTGATCTATAATTTCAAATGGGTTGAATCCGTCGGGAGTGATTAGATATTTCAATACCTTGCTAATAAAATTGGAATCATGCAATTTGGTACAGTACATCTCTTTGAATTCAATTTTTAATATAGCTATAGAACTAGGTTTTGAATAAAATAGAAAAACTAAGTTTGAATCACTAGGCTATGCGCGGGAAAGAACTTGGGCTGGCCCAACTACACAGCACGCACGTAGTGGGCTGCTTACAAGCTGGTCCCACGTGTCAGTGACAGATCTAACACGAAGCGGTATCAGCAATTCTCAGCGCTACGATTAGAACAAGATTTACGGCCGAGGTTCATCGTCTACATCATAGAGGGCTCGCGAGATTCTAAACCTAGCGGCACGGTGGGGGTCATCGGAGGTTTACCAGGGCTCCAACTAGGTCCGCCGATGGGGGCGAATGGGCTGGTAGACGAGGACGAGTCGATTGGTGGTCACGACGGCTCCTGGGGTGGCTCCAATCAACGATGCCCTTCCTTCACTGCAACGGCAGGCTCCGACCAAATTCCGGCGATGTGGTGCTCGCCTTGCTCCAGGGAAGGGTCTAGGATGTTTCTGAGAGAGAGGGGAGTGGAATGGTGTGCCGTCTGAGGTCTGGGGAGTGTCCTATTTATACACCGGCAAGAGAGGCAGGGTGGCATGGCTCGGGCTCATCGGCAACGTTGCTACAGGTTGCGATAGGCATGGCGGATGGCATTGGTTGACACGGTGTATTGGGGCGATCTTCACGCGTGGAGTGGCACGACAAGGCGCGGTCTTAGTCGGTTAGGAGAGGTATGTGCTCTGTGCGGGTACGGTGGTGTTCGTCATGGAGTACGGTGGTCACAGGGCGTGTGGCGGCGAATGGTTGTGTCTGGGAGGTGGCCAGTGATGTGGCGAGTGCGGGTACGCGCGGCGTGGCTGCGCGAGGTGGCTTCAGCGCTCTGGCGTGCTCTCGGCATGGGAGAGAAGTAAATGGGTGCGGTGATCCTAGCTTCTCCACTGCTCACCGTTGGTCAAAGGGTGGATAGAGAGGTGTGGTGAGGTCACACCTACCTGCTAGTGGTCGTGGGAGAGGGTGGCGCGACGTGTGGCGTCGTGTCCATGGTCGACCAGCATGGACATGCTCGGGTACGACATGGCACTGGTGCAACAACGAAGGAGAGCTGCTCCCTTGCACGTCCAGGTATTGGGGTGATCATGGGTGAGTTATTGAGGCTGATTGTAGTACAATTGGTGAGCAATTGTGTGATCACAAACAGTAGATAGTTGGTAATATGTACTCTGTCTGCTAAGTGTTCGACTAAATGGCCGCATGAACTAAAGAATCAAATTTTTTAATGAGTTTTGGTGGGTGTGTTGGTCACATGCTTAGTAGTCTCTGGTTGCTGAGATTTGTCAAGGGGTGTTGGTTTGAGTGGTTTTTGAAAAGTGCTATCTAGGTACCTATACTTGATTCAATTTTGAATTGCCTCTCAAATAGATTTGAAATTGGTTTCTGTGAGTTTGTAAAGTTTGCTTGTGTTCATTTTCTCTTGGTCTAGCAAGGGGTGAAAAGAAATAGAATTGTTTCCATTGGAAATCTTTTACTAGAGATGCCCAAAGTGGGCTAGTGGTTAATTTTGGACAAAGTGACCATTTGATCATATGCTTCATATTTGATTTTCTTTTTATTTGATTTTGTTTGGAAAATACCTAGATGATGTGGGATTCATCTTTAAACTAATCCTTATCATTTATCGCAATCAAACATGGCAAAGGCAAGCATTCATGCATTAAGGGAAATCACACATGCATTCATATGGGTTTAAGAATAAAAGTTCTTGTTAACCGTAATCTTGGGTGATTAGAGCTTGATAATCTTGTTTAATATTTTTGAGATGTTACAAATCTTCCCCCTTAAACAGAATCTCGTCCCTAGATTCAAGAAAAACTAGGAACTAAAGAGATTGGGAAACTCTATCCTAATATAATCTTCTCGCTCCCAAGTGGCTTCTTCTTCGATATGGTTACTCCACTAGATCTTTAGAAACATGATACTTCTGGTCCGGGTTGTTCTGAATCCTTCTTCCAAAATACGGATGGGTACTTCACGATAGGTTAAATCCTTGTTGATATCTATGGCTCTGTGATCAATGTTCTTGAAAACTTCGGTCTTCTCCGGAACTTCTAAGCATTTGCAAAGTAACGAGATATGGAACACATTTTGCACGGCTGACATCTCCTCGGGTAGTTCCAGTTGATAGGATACTTCTCCTCGGCGATTTAAAATCTTGAAGGGTCCAATATATCTAGGGGCAAGCTCCCCTTTCAGTTGAAAATGCTGCATTCCTTTCAAGAGTGATACTTTGAGATACACAAAATCTCCGACATTAAAGGTCAGGTCTCGACGTCTTTTATCAGCGTAACTCTTTTGTCTGGACTGGACGGTCTTGAGGTGTTCACGGACCTTGTGAACTTTCTATTCAGCTTCTCGTAGGATATCAGGTTCGAATATCTGACTCTCTCCTACTTGCGACCAATTCAAGGGGGTACGGTACTTCCTTCCATAAAAAAACTCAAATGGGGCCATTTGCAAACTGGCTTGATAACTATTGTTGTATGAGAATTTTGCGAAAGGCAGACAGTCTTCCCATTTATATCCATATTCTAAAACACAAGCTCTCAGCATATCTTCTAGTATCTGGTTTACTCTTTCTGTTTGTCCGTCGGTCTGTGGGTGATAAGCTGTGCTGAAGTTCAGTTTGGTTCCTAATCCTTCTTGGACTTTCTTCCAGAACCTTGAGGTAAACTGGGTTCCTCGATCCGACACTATGGTCTTGGGGGTTCCATGCAGACTAACTATTCTAGCAATGTACAACTCCGCTAGCTTCGAACTTTGATAGGTAGTCTTGACGGGTATGAAATTATCTACCTTGGACAGTCTATCTACTATGACCCAAATAGAATCATTTGTCCTACTAGATGTAGGTAAACCTGTGATGAAATCCATTCCAACAGAATGCCACTTTCATTCCGGAATCTGCAATGGTTGCAAAAGTCATGCGGGTCGCTGATATTTCGCTTTGACTCTCTGACAGATATCACACTTATCTATGTAGCTTCTGACTTCTCTCTTCATTTTGTGCCACCAAAATTGCTCCTTCAAATCCTGATACATCTTGGTTCCTCCTGGGTGAATAGAATAAAGGGTATCATGGGCTTCCTGCACAATGACTTGTTTTAACTCTGAATCTGCTGGCACACATATACGTCCTTTATACCAAAGAACTCCTTCTTCATCTTCGATGAATTTGGGTACCTTCCCTGTTCCAATATGACACTTGATTCCATCAATACTTGCGTTTCCTTTCTGAGTTTCCTTTATCTGACTGATCAAAGTGGGTTGAAGTACTATGCTAGCTAGAAATCCTTCGCTATCTAGCTCCACTCTAAAGTTCTCCATCTCTTCATGCAGACTTGGCCGGGCTTCCTTAAGCATGTGTTTAACCTATACGACAATCTACTAAGAGCATCCGCTACCACATTTGCCTTGCCGGGGTGGTAGCGAATGTCAAGGTCACAATCCTTGATTCACTCTATCCATATCCTTTGCCGCATATTCAGCTCGTTCTGGGTGAAAATGTATTTCAAACTCTTGTGACACTACAAGAAAAGTTGGCTTTTACAACGGATGATTTTCGTGGTTGAAGGCCCATTTTTCGTGGCTAAAAAGTCTTCTACGATGGATGCCCATCGTGGTAAAAGCCCCGTCACAAAAGAATCTACCACGGTTTTTTTCCTGACCGTGGTAGATCGAACCCTTCAGCCACAAAATCTTGTTTCGTCGTAGATCTGTTCACCAGCCGCGTTGACTGCTGACGTCATGCAACATGCCACGTGGCAAACACCGTTAATGACCAGTTACCGCCGTTAACGGCCACGGAAACCGTGGTAGAAGCCAGGCCCAGCCAAGGCCTGCTCATAATTAAGTGGGCCGACCCATCAAGAGAGCCCAATAAGATTACGGCAAGTTACTATTTCGTTCGGCAATGTTTGAAATGGGCCTAAAGCTGTGGCCAGCGGCGGCCCGCGAATGTTAGGTATGTTACTGTTTCGGCCTACAAAAGCCCACAATTTTCGAATACTATGCGACCCGTTAAGAGGCTGCATCAAGTAGGCCCGATATAGTTAAAGCCCACGGTCAGCCTATCACTGTTCTCACAGCTCATCATGGGTCGCCTACGAATGACCCACTTTTGAGAAGGTCTGATACTATTCTAGCCTTTTACTATTCTGGCCCGTTACTGTTTTGGCCGTCTACTATTCATGTTCGTTACTGTTGTGGCCCTTTACTGTTCTGGCTCGTTACTGTGCTGGTTGCCCCTGTTCTGGCCTGTTACTATTCTGTCCTATTAGTATTCTGGCATGTTACTGTGCTAGATTACCACTGTTCTGGTCTGCTGTTGTTTTGGCCTGCTACTGTTTAGCCTGTTACTGTTTTTGGCATGTTACTGTTTCGGCATGTCACTGTTTTATCGGCCTGTTACTATTTTGGCCAGTTACCGTTACTGTTTTGGTCTGTCACTATTTTGTCATGTTAATTTTTTGGCCAGTTACTATTACTATTTCGGTAATTCTGAAACCTGATTGACCTGGCTAGCACAGTTATGGTACCGCCATGCGTGGACGGCGTCAACTAAATGCCTACATGGCCTATGCGAGTTATCTAGATATTACATCAACTACGAACTTCTTAAAAATATTACAAAATATGAACAAAAGGGAAATAAAATTCAGCACTTTAGTTGCAAATCAAGTTGATAGCAGAGTCCTCAATTTGCTTTCTCAATCCATCAACTACACCTCCCTTTGAGTGTGACAGCTACATTGAAAAAACACCTTGAGATATGATCTTGCAGTCCCCTCTTTGGTGGCGATAGCAATAATTGCAGTCTGAAACTAAGTAATAACAAGTTAATACAACAAAGAAGACAAACTACTCATAGCTAAGAATAAACCAGATATGAATTATAACTGCATAATACAAACTTGTAGAGAAGGAATGCAAACCATGAATGAACTATATAGTAGAGGATAGTTATGTCGTTTCCTAGGACAAACCAGAACCAGATATGCGATATAATGGTGTGGCTTGTGAGCCTGTAGAAGAGGACAAACAAGCATTAGACAAGTATGCCAACAATGAAATGAGCAATCAAATAAAGTGTTTCTTAGAATTTCAGTATAAACTAGCCAGGTCATTTCAGCAAATATATATGGAAGCAGTGGTATCTCCTAGAATGCAAGAGACATTGGGTGACTCAAAATTTGCGGTGAGCTACACAATGGCATGCCCTTACTGTGATAGCTAAGAATGAACCACATAGAAATTATAACTACATCATACAAGAACTTGTTGAGCAGGGATGGAAAACACGAATGAACTATACAGTGAAGAATAATTTTGTCGTTGATTAGGACGAACCAGCACCAGATACAGAAAATATATAATGGCATCGCTGGTGGACCTGTAGGCTGTGCAAACCGACATGTTCAGTGTTGCCTTTTTGAGCTCTACGCAAAGAAAAAAATGTCAGTGTTGCAGCTTTTGAAGAACCAGATGGCAACAACAAAATTATAATAGAACTAGTACAAAGAGTTTGAACGGGTACCACAGGATAGCAGAACGATGCCAGGGAGGAAATAATAGCAGGAACTTAGCTCAGGAATAACCAGATAGAGTTAGTAACTGTGTAGCGGGGAATCCACACTAATATTTTCCACTGACATAACATTTTGCAAGAACTACACAATAGCAGGCATTTACTGGTGTACGAAGTAGCTAAGATAAGAACATGTGCATGACAAAATAACAAACATGTGTATGACTTGATATTTGTAGAGCAGCAAATGCAAACCAACATGTCTAATAACCTTGTATGTAATAACACGAAGAACAGGCGTGCCCAATGACTTGTATGTACTAGCACGATTACAAAAATGCAGTTCAGTGCGACAGGCTTGAACCTGCTATACCGCTGACAAAAAATAAATGGGTGGGAGATATGGTTACCTTTGTCAGAGATGCATCTAAGCATCGTCGGTAGCATGCAAGTGACGTCCAGGTCACCGAGGGTGCTGCGGTTCCGGTGGCTGTTGGCGTCGGGGAAGCAGATCTTGGGTGGCTGATGCCGGTGCAGTCAACGACGATGACCGTGTAGATGGTCTGGAGCAGTGGGCATGAAACTTGTTGAATTAGATCTCGTATGGTGGATAATAGTGAAGCTGCTCCGGTACAGTTGGGTCGCTTTTGGCGGCGGGGAAGCAGAGCATGGGCGGTTGACAACACTAGGCGCGGTCAACGAGACCACAACTCTGGTGGAGTGGCAGAGAGACCCGGTGAACTAGATCCGATGGGGTAGGTGTCGATGAAGCGGCTCCGGCAGCCATGGAATTACCACCGGGTGGTGTGTGTGGTGGTCGTGGAGGTGAGGGCATGGGAGAGAAGCCTGGGATTTTGGGAGGGCTAGCTGGAAAAAGTGCGCGAATCGGGTCTATGGAGGTGAACAGAAAAATAATTATGATCGTGCACCTAAGCTACTGACTTTAGCGTGCCATAGGGCATCGAAACAATGGATAGAAAAGGAATTTTAATGTCAAAAGTTTTTGAAATGGTGGGGCGCGAAATGCTTCAAAGTCGGTCTCTGGTTTTGCCGCTCGATTGAGATTTTGAATTTGGCGAATAATAGAAAAATGGTAATCCCCGGGTAGGAGATTTTGCCTCAAAGTTTTTAAAACGGTGGGGCGGGAAATACTTCAAGGTCGGTCTATGATTTTGCCACTCGACCGAGATTTTGAATTGGGCTACCGGACAAATAATAATTATAGAAAAATGATTCTCCATGGTGGGAGTTTTTGCCTCAAAGTTTTTGAAACGGCGGGGCGGGAAATGCTTCAAGGTCGGTGTGTAAATTCGCCGCCCCATTGAGATTTTGAACTTGGGTTATGGACAAATAATAATACTGTAATAGAAAAATGGTACTCCATGATGGGATATTTTGCCTCAAAGTTTTTAAAACGGGGGGCGGGAAATTCTCAAGGTCGGTGTGTGTTTCTCCGCTCGATAGATATTTTGAATATGGCTACAAGACAAATAATAATAATAGAAAAATGGTACTCCCTGATCGGAGATTTTGTTCAAAGTTTTTGAAATGGTGGTGCGGGAAATGCTTCAAGGTCGGTGCATGATTTCGCCGCTCGATTGAGATTTTGAATTTGGCAAGAGTCCAAGTAATACTAGAAAAATGGTACTCCATCGGTGGGAGATTTTGGCTAAATATGTATGAAACGGAGGGGTGCGAAATGCATATGAGTCGGTTGGGATTTTGCCGCTCGATTTTACGATTTTGAATTTGGCTAGCGGTAAAGTAATAATAGAAAAATATAGTTGAATACTAGTACGCCATCTAGTCAGAATTGAAGGCCAGGAGTCACATCAACTAACCATCCATTATATAATTGCGCAGAACATTGGTAAACTTTGCCGTCAATTGAGATTTTGAGTTTGGCTAGAGTACAAGTAATAATTTGAAAAAAATGCTACTCCTTATTTTTACAAAATAAAAAAAATATTCCCATAGAAAAAATAATGTTGACTCCATCTGCAAATTTGTTTGGGCTATAGGTTTTTACCCTCGATTAAGATTTTGAATTTGGCTATAGTCTTAGTAACAAAAATTACGATCGAAACCCACCACCCAACCCAGCAATTTCACAATCACCATTGGTCATCAGTATGATAGGTCAAACGGAATTTCACGGTATATGAAATATTAAACATGGGGCCCAAATATTTCGTGTAGGCGGGAGCTTTTGCCTCTCGATTTAAATTTTGTGACAGTCCAAGTAATAACTGCTAGTAGACCGTACTTTCCTCTGTTCACGAATCCAAGGCCTGGTCACATCAACTGATCATCCAGGACCGTGCTCAAATTTTCCTTTTTCTAGACGGAGGGGTAGAAAATTGGATACGATGATCTCGGATTCAAAAATATTACGGGGGACGGCGGGAGGATTTGCGGCTCCAGTACGGTTTTGAATATGACTACTCCAAGTAACATAACATAAAAATTGTATAAGGTCTTTTTTTGTGGTCGTACTCCATCTGTTCATCGGTCCATTCAGACGTGAAAGTAAATGTTGAGCTCCGATCCAAAAATGTATTTCCATTTATCACATGACGTGTATGAATATGGTTTGGAACAAAGGGATAAGGCATTTTTATGAGAACCTGAACCTTATGATCAATGATCCAGGATAGCATCACTTGTAACATAATATACTGTATCACACTAGTACATATTGGTGCATCCACCATACAAATTAAAGACATGTCGTAGCAAGGAGACAACTCAAGTTCATAACAAGTGTAGACTACTGCACTAACAAATCCTTTCAGCTTCAGGTTCCATTTCACGACAAAGGGACTGACGTCGGCTATTAGTGCTCAACCACAAATACTGAGCATCTTCATGACTTTCTCCTTATTTTCTATGGAGTGCTCCAGCCGAATTAAAATTTCTTCTAACTTTGCGATCAAACGTTCATTGTATACACTTAGGGTAGATGATAACGATTGTTCATCTTAGAGTTGTTCCTCTAAAACTTGAATATGCAAAGAAATGGCCTTGGAGTTGGACTTGAACTTGAACTTGGAATTGGACGAGCTTGTTGGGAACCTAGCATTACACAACAACATATTCTTGGCTATAGCACCGTGTTGTAGTACCTTGGAAAATAAATCTACACATTCTTTTGGAGTTTTTACTGAACAGTCTTTCCCAGGATTTGCCAGCTCCTCTTTCAATTCATCCTGGAAAGTTTTCAGTTGATAGACATGTGTAAGAGAAGTGAAGTTACTATAGAGAAACATGCGGACAAGTTTAACATGTGCATGAACTTCTATAATTGGCAGTGCTGATAACGCATCTTATAAACTTCAGGAAAAAGATCTTTTTGTCGTGTATCTTTTTTAGATGTCATTTACTAACAGGATTAAAAATGTGGCTTCCTGTGTAAACACTATGAGGTACATAATATGCCAACTTTATGTATAATTCATAACTTAAACTGACTTTAGTTGCAAATTATGAAGGAAAATGAAAACAAAACTGAGAAGTAGTCCAAGCAAGGTTGCATATCAAACTTATACGTACAAATAACTGCAAGTGTGATAACCCACAAGCATAGGGGATCGTGTGTAGAATTTTAGATAAGTAAGAGTGTCAAACCCAACGAGGAGCTAAAGGTCGGATAAATATTCTCTCAAGTTCTATCAACCACTGATACAACTCTACGCACACTAAACGTTTGCATTATCTAGGAAATAAAACTAGAGCAACAATACAAGTAATAGAGATAACTTCGCATGATAATAAATAACAAGAAAGTAAAGCTAGTTGATGCAGCTATAAAATACACTAAACTAACAGAACCACGAGTGTGGAATAGTGGTGGTAATTGTGGTGGCTTTGCCCAAGTTTAAATAGCGAATAGATTAGGTTCATTATCTTCGATGCAGTTTTCTATGTGGGAGATGCTAAATATACATTCGCTTCACTACATGGAATTACATGTACTACAAGATTGGATTGTTAGCAAATATCCATAATTACTAAACAATGCATTAAGGTTCCCCAACCCTAGCCGTAAGTCTAATGGTCCTCTTACTCCAATACGTGCAACATTCCGGTTCGCGTCCTCAGGTTTCTGTCACTCCGGTATAACTTGCCCCTTCCTCTTATACATACTACAAACTCTATGATGTTTAATCCATGCGTGCACAAATATAATGGACACCAAAGTACTGTACCATATCAACATACAACTCTAATGAACCAAAGACATTCAACCATTCAATCTAAGAACAAAGAAACTACGCAGACATGACATAGATCATAGGATTATAACTTATATCATCAAACACCATGTTTACATAGGACGGTACAAAGATGTGTGGGAGGATGAACCACTTCATACTAGGAGGATTAGGTGATGTAGATGTCGGTGAATATGGTGAAGAGGGCGGCGGTGGCGCCGGCTGCGGCGCGGGGGACTCCTTCCCCGCCACCGGTATCATAGGGGAGCACCGCCCCTTGGCCCCCTTCCTTCATGGCTTCTTGGGAGCCCTCCCCCATGGAGATGAGATCCATGGGGGAGGAAAAACCGTGGCTTTTGTGGCTGCAAATTCGTGGGTGGAGATGCCCTAGGCGAATTAGGTTTCCTCCCTTTATATAGCTTCTCGGATTCCCATCACCCCATCTTGGGCTGCAGTATATCGGACATAAAAGGCCCGTACGGACTAGGAATCAGATAAATTTTATGTACAGAACGTTTGTCGCGAAATTTGAAACAACTTTGTAGTTGAAGAGTTTTCTATTTGACGCCGTCTTCAATCCAAAACGTGACCATCTTCAGAAAGATTTCTGAGACAGATTTCTGGAAAAATCCCAATTTGACTCCAACAATGTTTCCACTTGTATTCTTGGTAATTCCTACACATCAAAGTGTAAAACAAGAACGTTGTGCACTTTTGCAACTATTAGTAGGTTAGTCCAAATAAATCATAAACTTTATACAAAAATGAGTGTCAAAAGCATATTATTAGCGTAAAACCATCAAAAATTATAGATACGTTATGGACGTATCAACATCCCCAAGCTTAGTTCCTGCTCGTCCTCGAGTAGGTAAACGATTAAAACAATATAATTATTGATGTGACATGCAGACAAGACAATCTTGATTATCATTATTGTAAAAGTATTGATAGCTGGGATTAAGGTACTCTAAACATGAATCATGAAAGATAGGGTTCTAACAATAAGACATAGTAACTATGTTGTAACATGAAAAGGCACAAACAAAAGATTCATAAAGTAACAATGCTTTGCAAGACGTTTGTTTGTTTCACATAAAGAAAGCATAATGAGAATGGTATTCAGCTTGTCCCTCATAGAGTAGCAAAACATAAATGCATAGGAAACCTTCAAAGTTCATAAGGGTGACTAGATACAAATAGTTTAAGAACAAGCAATATCAAAGTTATGCATCAATCAACAAGTCTTAGGACAATGCAAGTTAAACTAAGAATTGCCACTATGCTCTCTTAATAGGTGCATAAAGATAGAAGATGGAGACTCAATATAAAAGTAAAAGAAAGGCCTTCATAGAAGGAAGCAGGGATTCAAGTCTCATAAAGATCATTCAAAAGTTATGGTACTTATTAGCTTTCAGCTCTCATTGCTCCTATCATAAGCATCTTGAAGTGATTAAGGTTAAAGTAAACAAACTATGGAGTATATGCTTGACAAAGTATAAGTTGGAAATCTCATGTCCCTTGAATACGAGGGCCGCTCCTCATGCTACTCAAGTTTAGTTACCGGTAATTTTTTGTCATAGTAAGTACATGTGTATCATAGAGAACCGCCAACGGGATACCCCTTGCCCGATGATATAGAAGAATCCCCATATCAAAATGACAAGCCAAGCAGATAACGAGCATCTCAGCAATCTTCTTATTTACCATGGGAAAATGGTGCTTTTTTCTCCCTTTCCTCTTTTCTTATCTTTTTTTATTTTTGTTTTTTCTCTTTTTCTCAATCTCTATCTCTTTTTTATAAGAAGAATGCTTCATAGATTTCTCATTATGGTTACACTTCAGGTTTCCACCATGATTAGGCATGGATTAGACCAGCGGCCCAGGCATTTCTCTAACACACATACATAACTCCATAGACTTACAAGCTCCCCTTTCATTTCATACCAACGACATCCATAAACAAAAGAGCATTATATAAACTGGGTACAATGTACAAGTTCAATGTTGAAAGCATTCCCCATGACAACATGGTTCTGCTAATCCCCAACATATAAGTGCAAGCATATACAACATAGATGACACAATGGTTCAAGTTTATTAGGGGCAAGAAAAGTAAAGTGTGCCATCAAGTTTGTGAGAGCTTTAATCACTAGTTTTTTCATAACAAATTTAATTCAGAAGGTAGATAAAAACATGAATATACTTGGAATACCAAATGCTAATAGGTAGGTATGGTGGACTCATTGGAATAACCTGGTTTTATTTGGAGTTGGATGCATGAGTGGAACTCATACTTGGTTATGGAGGCTAGCAAAAGACTGGGAGCGACCAACTAAAAGAGCAATAATGTCCATAATCATGCAAAGTGACAAAACATCATTAATTAAAGCATAAAGTGATATAACAAGTCGAGAACTAAAGGATCGTAAAGGCTATGGTGACTTGGGATAGTCATAACATGGTGTGAGCATGCGCCAAGTCAACCCAAATAAAGCATCAAAGGAGAATACCACAATACTATGCTTTAATATGCTAAAACAACGCATGATTCTTTAAAGGCACATTAAGCAATCTCAATTGTTTATAACATGTCATGCTACATCAAAAATCACTAAGCATAAAGCCAAAACAATATCAAGCATGGCATGACAAAGCATAGGCCACCGTAAAAAACGAGCTCCTTTTACCACTTAAGCATGAACTTTTCCTACTCTTTTCCAATCCAAAGCACACTTATTTGAAAACTAACGTATGAAAGAGGGGGTCCAACCAATTTATTCAAGAAAAATAAGAAAACCAAGCAAATGAAAACAGAAACAAAGACGCTCCAAGAACAACACAACTGTGCATGAAACAATAAAAATGAAGTGTTTGGAAGAAACCTGAGATTTTTATTGATGAAGAAGGGGATGCCTTGGGCATCCCCAAGATTTGATGCTTGTACTTCTTGGATATTTCTTGGGGTGACACACATGGCATCCCTAAGCTTGAGCTTTAGTCCATTCTTCATCTCATTACATCACTCTTTCCATACACCTGAAATTTTTCCTTCATACAAAACTTCACACAATCTTTATTAGCAACATTAGTGCACTCAAGATAATAAGTCTTTGGGTTCAGTTACAAATCCAATAAAACTTCCATTAAAACACAAGCTATTGTAGAACTTCCCTCAAAAAGCTCAATTCCCCAAAAAGAACCCAAAAAAGGAATCAACAAGGAGCAAATGCAAATAATGGCAGAAATTTGTCAAAACAGACCAGCAGGTAAAGACCAGTTTTTTCGAAGACTTTATGTTGCTCAAATTGAAAGTGGTGAACTACCGAAATTAGATAACAAGCTGGGTCAGAAGCACAAAAATTCACAGCACAAACCGACATAGATATAGTTTACGCGAATTTTTACAGCGAAGCACAAAAATCTGTTTCGGGACATCAACTTTCCCAAGCATTACTGCTCTCTCATTATAGGTTACTCTTGGCACAAAAAGCAAACAAAAAGGATAAGGAGTGGTTATTACAGAGGTAATAACTTCCAAGACTCATCTAAAACTTTTGGGTTATCTTCCAATAAGTACTTTTCTTTAAGACCTTTAAGTTAGGCATAGGAGCAAGATGCAAGTATTTTTGAATGAATAAGCATTAGGATCAATACCAGAAATATCTTTCTTTTTTAAGGATTCATGCATTTCCACAAGTTTTTAACTGAAAAGCTTCCATGGAATGATTTTGTTTTGGTTTCATAGGCATGAACACAAGTGTTCAAGGTCGACCCCCACTTAACCATTACTCATCTTTCCAATCACTTTCCTTTTTTAAAACGTTTTTAGGTAACAAGTAGAACTATTTTTTTTTGTAATTCACATTCCCTATCCGTACTAAGATAGAGAACAACTTAAAACTGAAAGTAAAACCTACTTAGAGATAAAGAAAACAAGTGCACACAAGAATATTCACCCTCACGCTATTGCTCCCTGGCAACAGCGCTAGAAAAGGTCTTGATAACCCACAAGTATAGGGGATCGTGTGTAGCCTTTTCGATAAGTAAGAGTGTCGAACCCAACGAGGAGCTAAAGGTAGGATAAATATTCTCTCAAGTTCGATCAACCACTGATACAAATCTATGCACACTAAATGTTTGCATTATCTAGGAAATAAAACTAGAGCAACAATACGATTAATAGAGATAGCTTTACATGATAATAAATAACAAGAAAGTAAAGCTAGTTACTGTAGCAATAAAATACACTAAACTAACAGAACCATGAGTGAGGAATAGTGGTGGTAATTATGGTGGCTTTGTCCAAGTTTAAATAGCGAATAGATCAGGTTCATTGTCTTTGATGCAGTCTTCTATGTGGGAGAGGCTAAATATACATGCGCTTCATTACATGGAATTACATGTACTATATGATTGGATTGTTATCAAACATCCGTAAGTACTAAACAATGCATTAAGGTTTACCCAACCATAGCCGTAAGTCTAATGGTGTAACATCCCAAAACTTTAATCCAAGTGATCAAGATCAAATCTACCCATTTTAGGGTTAACAAAAACATTTCTATTTAAAAATCTTTAAGCATTCATATGTGTGTGCATTTAAAATAGGAGTTGTTTGAAATGCCATGATTGAGTGATATATTGGTTGTAAAATGACTCTAAGGTGAATTACACATCATCTAGATCATCCCCAAGCAAATCCCAAAGAAAAAGAAGTCAAAAATAATTAAATAAGGCAAATGGTCACTTTTGCCATTTTAATCACCTAGCCCACTTTGGCTATTCCTAGCACTCAAGTACAAACAGAAAAAATTGTGGATCTTAGCACCCCTTGATAGTATAAGTAGTGATGTGCCAAGGCCCACTTTGTGATCTCCCAAAAACATTCAAACACTAAATTTAAATGACATTTGAAAATTGAATCTAGTTCATATGTCTAGATACCACTTTTTCAAAAACCACTCAAATGAACTCCATTTCAAAATCCCAAGCAAACCTAGATGCTTAAGCATAAGATGAATCACTCCACCGAAAATCTTTCAAAAATTCAAAAGTTTCTCTCATGCAACCATTTGATCGAATACCTTTTGAGAAAAATCATTATGGCCTAACTAATACTATTTTGGAGCAAATCTTGTCGAGCCATTTGATGCACATTGATCCCCTTGGTTTCCCCAGGGCCAAGTAGACCAAAACCACCCCATGCCCTAGCCCCTGGCGCTAGTGCACCACCACCCCGAGGCCATGCTCGCCGGCCAAACGGGCACAAGCTGCAGCAGACCACCAGCCCCTCTTCACCGCTCTAGGGAGTGAGGCGTGACCTCACCACCGCCCACGGTCCACCCCATGGCCCCTGCTAGCCACTGGACCACCTCAGAGTCGCGCCGCCCTTTCTCTTTGCGTGCAGCCAGAGCGCGCCAGAGCGCCCTTGCTGCTAGCACACCACATACCACGCCTCGACACCAAATCGCGCACGTCGCTCCGTCTTGGACCCCTCACCCCGCTAGACACGTGCGTTCACCGCCGCGCAACCCACAGTCACCAGGAGCACCGTCGAGCACCGCCTCTGTCTCCTAGAGCGCGAGAAGCCCCCGACCAATTGCCACCGCCCTAGCATCGCCATTACGCCATAGAGAACCTCCAGCAGACCTCCCACTGTCTGCCTACCTCGCCCACGCTGGTAGGCCCCTGCATCGTCGTCACCGACGAGCTCCGCCTACACCCGTCGGTCCCCTCGTCGAGCCTATATAAGAAGGCCTCCCTAGCACCAATTATTCACACCATCTCACTCCCCTCTATCCACTGACCATTTCCTCTCTCTCACCGGAGCCGCTCGAGCCGCACATTGCCAGAATTCCATCGGAGGTAGCCGCTGCAGAGGAGGAGAAGTCCCTATTGATTTCGTCCACCTTAGCCCCTGCCGCGACCTCGCCTGAGTCCACCGTCGCCGTCTTGTTCGTTTGCCCGCCTCGCCGCACTAGCTAGAGCCCTGGTACATCCCCAGTAGACCCCCACTGACCGTGCTAGGGTTTAGTCTTGCCGACGACGAGTCCGTCGTCGACGACGACCGTGGACCGTTAGATCGTGTTCTCATCATGTGGTTCTTATCGCCCCATACCGATTCGGGGGTTTTAAGTGCCGCTGACATGCGAGACCAGCTTGTCAGTCGCCCTCTACACCGCGGAGCGTCACTGGGCCGGCCCAATTAGTTTCCCGCGTGACCTATTTAATTCAAATATAGGTTTTTTATTTTAGACTTAAATCAATTATGTCCCTTAGTTCAAAAATCCACTCAGAGAGTTTTACAAATCCAAATTGAGTGATTCAATTTTTTTTGGAAAGCTACTGAAAATCTCTATCCAAGCCGGTTGGATTTAAATCATTTAGAGTTAGAGATCTCTCCTAATAAAAAGAACAAGACAGAAGCATTTGCACATTCAAACATTTTTATAAAATCAACCATAATAGCTTTTGAGTTGATTCCAACTCTAAAAAATCACATTTAACCATACCTATCTGAATATGTAATAATATTGAGGTTTATATGCAGTGACTTTGGACTAGTACCAAAATAGTGCTATATAGGCATTCCTAGTCACTTTAAATCATTAATTATTAAACTTGAACTTATTAAAATGTGATCCAACCTTTAAATCACATTCCCATATGTTAGAATATGTGGTGATGACATGTGTCCATATCATCCCATATTTTAATTGGAGAATATTAAGTCTTAGTTAATTTCAATGAGTAGAAATTACTTTTCTCAAATAAAATAAATGAAGCTAGTTCATTAAACCTTGTGATGCTTGTGATGATAATAGATCATCAAATGTGTGCCTTAGTGTACTAAGTAGACTAGTTAAGTACTGTTTGGTGATTGTGTATTCCATATGTATTTATAGACAATAGTACCGAACAAGTCTACGAAGAGGAGGAGTTCTACCAAGAGGAGGAGGAAGAAAACTTCAACCACTGCACCAACCAAGGCAAGCTAACACTTGCAAGTGTCTTAACTATGCAAGCTAACCCTTGCAAACTAGATAACCTAAGCAAAGGCATTAGGCATGCTTTGGTTATATCATTTTGACTTATACCTACTCCAAGTTTTACTTACAAGCTTTTACCTTCTGTACTTTACCAAAGCCCTTTACTTGTTTAAAGGTAGCATAAAGAGTATAAAACTTTCCCTATCTAGTTAGACTTAGATGTCATTCTATGGAATGAGATTGAATTTAGCATCCCACATTAGTGAACACTCTTAACTTAGTAGTTGGAACTAAACCAACACTTGATTTACTCTAGATGGGAATACTTGGTGAAAATGATTTGTGAAAACCTTGGAATGATGAGTCATTCTATTGAGATGCTTTGACATGTGTGAGAAACACAAATGGTTTATGATGATGAAAATGTTGAGGCATGAGCCTTAGCCCTTTTACAAAACTGATGGTTGGGTTTGGATGCGATACCATTCCAATTTTACCGTACAACCACAATACCTGAATTGGGTAAGGCTTAGCCGGAAGTTTATATGCATTAGTATTAGTTCCCTTGTGGGAGAGGTTTTAGGTGAGGCTACCTCTCAATGTTGTCCACCTATGCAGTGCCCAAGATGACAGATGGTCATGGTTGGGAGGCCATGCTCATAGGAGAGGTGCTTATACTAGAGTGTGTAAAGGAAAGGTTATGTTTGATTATCTGCATACTCAGTATGATGATTCAGGGTTATCCCTGACAGATGTATCGAATCTTGTGGTGAAAGTGTACCACCTTTGCAGAGTGTCAAACTATTCGAATAGCCGCGTCCGCGGTTATGGACAGTTGGAGTGGCCATACTTTTCCGTTGTCAGATGTTTTCAAAACAACTTATGAAATGAATTGTGACATGACTTTACCACAATAGAGTTGTGACTATGATGACTAAGTTCCCATTTAGGTGTTTTCAAACTTTATTTTATCTTTCTTTGTTTCTGAACTCAGCTTAGGTTTCAAACCTACCTTTATAAATAAACTTAGAGTTAGCATTCATAATAGAACTATCCTACTTGTTAGTGGTAGTTTGCGAGTACTTAAAGAGTACTCATGGCTTTTGTCCTTGGCTATTCCTATGGCCAGACTATGAAGCAGATTATCAAGATGAAGGACAGCAGGACGGCTATGATTACTAGGATCATCTCCCATCATCAGTATTGCCTATGACTCTGAAGATGGACCCCACCGCTATGCTATTTATTTCGCTACTTGATTGTACTAAGACTGGATCATGAGATCCTTTATTTGTGTAAGACCTTATTTATGGTTTGTAATGGATGATGTACTATGATATCCAATCTATTATGTCTCGCAGAAATGGTAATCATGGGATTGCGATGTATGGCATAACATGCATCTGGGATTAAAAATCCGGGTGTTGACAAATGGTCCTCTTACTCCCATACGTGCAACATTCCGGTTCGCATCCTCAGGTTTCTGTCACTCCGGCAGAACTTACCCCCTTCCTCTTACACATACTACAAACCCTATGATGTTTAATCCATGAACGCACAAATATAATGGACACCAAAGGATTGTACCATATCAACATATAACTCTAATGAACCAAAGACGTTCAACCATTCAATCTAAGAACAAAGAAACTACGCAAACATGACATAGATCATAGGATTATAACTTATAGCATCAAACACCATGTTTACATAGGATGGTACAGAGGTGTGTGGGAGGATTAACCACTGCATACTAGGTGGCTTAGGAGATGGAGATGGCGGTGAAGATGGTGAAGAGGGCGGCGGTGGCGCTGGCGGTGGCGCGCGGGACTCCTTCCCCGCTGCCGGTATCATGGGGGAGCACGGCCCCTTAGCCCCCTTCCTTCATGGCTTCTTGGGAGCCCTCCCCCATCGAGATGGGATCCATGGGGGAGGCAAAAACGTGGCTTTGGTGGCTGCAAATTCGTGGGTGAAGATGCCCTAGGCGAATTAGGTTTCCTCCCTTTATATAGCTTCTCGGATTCCCGTCACCCCATCTTGGGCTGCAGTAAATCGGGCCTAAAAGGCCCGCTCGGACTCAGAATCAGCTAAATTTTATGTCCGAAACATTTTCCGTGAAATTTCCAACACCTTTGTAGTTAAAGAGTTTTCCGTTTGATGCCGTCTTCGTCCCGAAACGTTACCATCTCCAAAAAGAGTTCTGAGATAGATTTATAGAAAAATCCCAATTTGACTCCAACAAGGTTTCTACTTGTGTTCTTGGTAATTCCTACACATCAAAGTGTAAAACAAGAACATTGTGCACTTTTGTAACTATTAGTAGGTTAGTCCAAATAAATCATAAACTTTATACAAAAAGGAGTGTTAAAAGCATATTATTAGCATAAAACCATCAAAAATTATAGATACGTTATTGCCGTATCAAAGTGCAACATCATAGAATGCAGAGAAGAATTACAACAACTTTATTTACAATGACACCATATCTATCTCTGGCATCCCTCAAATTTCTCCAGCATAATCAACTGTTTTTTGGATCCCTATTAGACTTCGTCTGCATTTGGACGGGCGAAAATAAATTGCATCACATGGTGGAAATAGAGATTGAAAGATAAGATGCCTATAGATTCCACAACATCAATTACATACTTATTTAAAATATACAATACAGAACAATAGGTCTTTACCAATTGGTAAGGAGGCTAAGCCCGACCTTGTCAGCGGCGAGTTTGGACTAAAGTCTAGTGCACTCGTTAACGAGGGCGCTTCAGTCCACTATCTTGACGGAGAAATTTCCCATCACCTTTTTCACCATAAACTCGATCTCGAAGCCAATATTCTGTTAGATGAACAGGGAGCGAAAATTCAGAAGGTTACCGAGAGAACTATCAAGGAAGAGAGACACAGAATCACAATTCGAATGATTTCTTACCTTGCGGCTGTACCGATCGGCCTCCATCGGTGATGGTGAAGATGATTCTGCAGGCAGGAGTGCCGCAGGAATGCAAAGTCTGCCCGACCTAAAACAACATTGAGAATAAATGTACTAATAGGGAAATGAGCGAATCAAGAAACGGTCAAAGACATGGAAAGTTGCCCAAGCACGGAGATTTACCTGAAGGTAGCAGTCTCCATCGGCGACGGTGAAGATGATTCTGTAGGCAGGAGTGCTGTTGGAATTCGAAGACCGCCCGACGTAAAAACACCATTGAGGAAGAACGTGCTTTTTTTAGGTAAACGAGAAATCAAGAAACGGTCAAAGACATGGAAAGTTTCGCAAGAATGGAGATTTACCTGAAGGTATCTGTCCCTGGTTGCGGTGGCTTCGAAGAACCTTGAGTTGAAGACCTCTCGCCTGCAGCCGAGGGATTCGACTAGGACCCTTTGATCATCGCATCGCCTGGTACCGGTAGCAACATAATGGCAGAACGGCAAGCCGACTTCTTCCCTTTCGCCATCTTCGTCCTCGCGGCACGAGCCCTTCTATGGCGGGACTTGTTCACGGTCATGCGGGTGAAATAGCACATCAAAAAGGAAAGAAAACCGACAAAGCAATCTAGCCGAGAAGAGCTATAGTTGCGAAGAGGAGGAGGAAGAAGGTCGAGTCCATGAGAGGTGGCCTCCTAGTCTCCACGCGAGTAAAAAAACCATTTCCATTCAGATATAATACTTGACGTAGAAATGGAAGAGGCAGCCGTAAGAAGTTGTCACCCCTATCATGGTCTGGACATTCACTATAAAGTTTAACGTGCCTTGCATGGGATAGG
The DNA here is from genome assembly GCA_910589775.1 of Avena eriantha. Lineage (NCBI taxonomy): Eukaryota > Viridiplantae > Streptophyta > Magnoliopsida > Poales > Poaceae > Avena > Avena eriantha. The sequence goes on from OU342743.1 coordinate 495,373,220, forward strand.
TGAAGCTCAAAAAATAATTTTAATTTCAAGCCACATTCATAAAGTATCGGGTGTATATTTGGTTCTTCTACTTTGTATGGTATCATGTAGAAATCAACCTAGCTACTCCTACCTAATACTCCACGTGCTCTAGAGAAGGTTCTAGAATTATTGAAAAGTGTGTTTTGAGATTTGTGCACAACGTTCATTGTGCTGAAGACTAACAATAGAATCTTCTAGATGTTGCTCCCTCGTTCACAAGTATAAGACATTTTACCTTTGTAAAACGAATGTATCTAGATCTCGGACTAAAAGACATCTAGATACATTTTTTTCACAAAGCTAAAATGTCTTATATTTCTACACAGAGGGAGTAGAATGGAGAGAAGATCCAACGATTAATTAGAAATGTTGGGATTCACGAGTCTAGATCCAACGGTCAAAGTTCAAAGTTATTTGTATTGTACACTATACGGTGTTATCTTCTTTTCTTCTACTACTATAATAGAGCAGTTTTGAATTAGATCCATAGCACAAATCCTGACCGTTGGGTTGTTAGATCCAATGGTTCAGAGCAGCTGGATTCGTGTTGAGCAGCTAGTACGTACCTAGAGAAAACTCCACCATGTTCTAGAACCATCATGTCAACACCCCCTTCCTAAATTTCAAAGCAAAGTAGGCTATATTCTGAATATGTGTAGATAGTTATTATTAGTAGCACCAATCCTGACGAATGGGTTGTTAGATCCAATGGTTCAGAGAAGCTGGATTCGTGTTGAGCAGTACCCATAGAGCATACTCCACCATGTAAGCCTGATATGTTGTAAACGTATCTATAATTTTTGATGTTACATGCTTGTTTTATATCTACTTTATTACGTTTTGCCCACACTTTGGAGTATTTTTACACATTTCCTGGAACTAACCTATTAACAAGATGCCACAGTCCCAGTTGCCTGTTTTCTGCTGTTTTTGGTTTCAGAAAAGCTAGTAAGGAAATATTCTCAGAATTGGACCGGACAAAAGCCAAAGTCAATATTTTACCCGAAGCAATACGGAGTCCGGAGGAGAGACGAAGAGGGGAACTAGGGCGGCCACAGCCTAGGGTGGCATGGCCAGCCCTAGGCGTGCCGCCACCTGGTGTGGGCCCCCTGGTACTCCACCAACCTTGCATCTTCTCCTATAAAATTCTCCCGAGACGAAAACCCTAAGTACCCGATCAAAATTCCACGAAAGAGTATGTAGCCGCCGCCATCTCCATCCCTAGATCGGGAGGGATCTGAAGCTCTTCCCGGCACTCTGTCGGAGGGGAGAGATCACATTGGAGGCCTTCTTCATCACCATGACTGCCTCCGGTGTGATGCGTGAGTAGTTCATCCCTGGACTACGGGTCCATGTATTAGCTAGATGGTTGGTTCTTCTCCTTTGTGCTACCATGTTTAGATCGTGTGAGCTCCATTCATGATCAAGATCATCTATTTGTAATCTTACATGTTGTGTTTGCGGGGATTCGATGGATATTGAGATGCTATTTCAGATTGATTATTGATTCTATCATGTCTATGTTATTTGTGATCTTGCATGCTTTCCATTGTTAGTAGCTATCTTGGCCGAGTAGATGCTAGCAACTCCAAGAGGGAGTATTTATACTCGATAGTGGGTTCATGCCTCTAGTAATCTGGGGAAGTGACAAAAATCTCTAAGGTACTAGATGTGATGTTGCTACTAGGGAGAAAACAACAATCTTTTGTTCATAGAGCAATGATACATCCAAAACGTATCTACTTTCCCGAACACTTTTGCTATTGTTTTTCCTCTAAACTTGTGTGTTTTGGATACAACTAACACGGACTGACGCTGTTTTCAGCAGAATTACCTTGGTGTCTAGTTTTTGTGCAGAAAATCAACTATCAGGAAAAATCCTGAAAAATATGTCGAAAATCCTATTTCACCAGAAGACTCACGGAGCCAGATTATGAGACGGAGGAGGGCCGCGAAGGGCCCACACCACCTGGCCGCGCGGGCCAGGCCAGGCCGCGCCTGGGGGTGGTGTGGACGCCTCGGTCACCCCCTCGTCCTCCCTCTTCGCCTATAAGTTGCCTCTTGACCTAAAAACCAAGGGGGGTTCGACGTTTTTCCGGAAAGAATTCCACTACGCCGCCACCAGCAGATTCCGCGATTCTGAACCAGAAACTCCATTCTGGCACCCTGTCAGGACGGGGAATTAGAGGAGATCATCACCATCGCTTCTCCATCGACCATCCATGAGTGAGTAATCCCCCTCTGTAGGCTATGGGGATGGTAGGGATTTGATGAGATCGTTCATGTAATGTAATCAGATTGTTTGGGCATGGTGCCTAGTATCTGTTATTAGTATTTGTTGACTTTGTTTCAACTTGTTATGCTTAATTCTTGTCACTAGGGCCCGAGTGCCATGATTTCAGATGTGAACATGTTATTGATTCATTATGATAGTATTGTTTATGGTCTTACCTACAAGTTGTATACACATATTGTTGTCCGGAACCAAAGGCCCCGAAGTGACAGCAATCGGGATAACCAGAGGGGATGGATTTGATGTGAGGATCACATGTGTTCATGGAGTGTTAATTCTTTGCTCCAGTGCTCTATTAAAAGGAGCACCTTAATTGCGAGTTGTTCCCTTGAGGCCCCGCTGCAAACGGGCTGGCAGGACAAAAGATTTTGTGCAAGTTCTCATTGCGAGCACGTATGACTATATATGGAACACATGCCTATGATTATTTAGTGCTTGGATGCTTTATCTTATTTATCTGCAAATTCCCTATGTCTTGATTGCCATATGAATTGTCTTGTCCATGCAACGCCCGTCCATCCATCCCTATGCCTACCGTGCTCTAATCCTACTGTTTACTGCAATTGTTACTACTATCTTTACTTTTACTACGGCTATTACTTTACTATTGCTACTACAAAACTATTCCTACTGATAAACTTCCGTAAGCAAGATTGTTTCCAGGTGCAGCTGAATTGACAACTCAGTTGTTAAGGCATATAAATATTTTGTGGCTCCCCTTGTGTCGAATCAATAAATTGGGTTTCACTTCCCTCGAAAATACTGCGATACACCCCCTATACTTGTGGGTCATCAAGTTAATTTTTTGGCACCGTTGCCGGGGAGCATAGCTCTATTAATCAAGTTCACTTGGAATCACTATTGTTCACTGCCATCCATCCATCATGGGTAAGTCTCGTGATGGAAAGGTACCTATTTTACCATCCACTGCAAGAAGAGGTACGGTTCTGAACACCTCTGTTTCTCTTGATTCACCATCTGTTATGAGTAAGTTCCTTACACCACCACATACACATGCTACACACATTGCTACTACTGCTGAATCTGAAACTTCTGATACTTATGATGCTGCTTCTACTGTGCTTGATAAACGTGGTTCATTAGGTCCTTTCCTAGATGCTACGATTTCTAGAACTATAGCTGGAAATACTGAAACTCCTAATGAAGACACTACTACACCTATCAGTTCACTTGAGTCTAGAGAGAGCTATGATATTGAAGACAGATATATAGAAATAACTGATGAATTTATTAAAGAATGCCAAACCACCCATGATAGGAGTGCTATTAAGAGTCTTCTTGAGAAACATATTGTTATACCTAAATTATCTCCTAATGCTAAGTTTGTTGCATCTCCCATAAATATTAAAGATAAGGATTATGATTTCTCTCTTGATCTATCTTACATTACTATTGTTGAGAAAGAACCTTTTTGTGGGACTAAGAATGAAAGTGCTGTAGCTAATTAAGATGCGCACCTACCTTGTTGCTAAATTTTTCCCTTTTTCACTAAAAGGAGAAGCTAAAACTTGGTTTAATAATTTACCTCCTGGATCTATTGATAGCCCCGATTGCTTGATTAGTACCTTCCCTTAGAAATATTTCCCTCCTAGTGCTAGACATGCTATTTTGGAGGAACCTTTTGATTTTAAACAGGGAGAAAGAGAGATATTGCTTGAATCATGGGTAAGGTTTTGTGCTTTGATTCATGCACAGGTTGGATGTACATTACCTAAAAATGAGCTTCTTGATATATATTATAATGGACTAACTGAAGAATCTAGGACATACCTGGATAGTTGTGCTAATTGTGTTTTCAGGAATAGGACTCCCAAGGAATCTGATGAATTAATGGCTAAAATAAGCAAGAATTATGAAGATTGGACTCCTCCTGAACCAACTATACCTGAGACAACTACACTTGAGTTAATTGTGCCTGCGCCTATACCAACCTCAAAGAAGAGGGGAGTTATTGAACTAAATGATGAAGTGATGAAGGAAACTAAGAAATGTCTTAAGGAGAAGGGAATTAAAGCTATAGATGTGAAGAATTTACCTCCTATAGAAGAATTATGTAATCCAATCTCCCACACATCCACTATTGAGGTACACTCTCTCCAACATTTTGATGAAGGTGATATTCCTTACTCTAAACCTCCTGATCAATGCTTAGAAGAATTTGATGGTTTTATTGTTAAGTAAGATAATTTTAATAAAAGGGTGCAAAATCATCTAATGGAAAACTCTAGAGCTATTGTTGAGTTGAAGGATATTGTGGAAAGAACCTCTAATGATGTGAAAATGCTTGTTAAACATTTTCAAATGGTGCAAACTCAAATTGATCAGCTTATTAAGGTACAAAAAGACTTGCTAGTTAATGCTGCTTAAGAAAAACATGCTTATGAAATTAGAACTAGAAGTGGTGCTGCCACCCAGGATCCTCTATATCCTGAAGGGAATCCTAAAAGAATTGAGCAAGATTCTCAACAAATTGAAAATAGTGGTACTTCTCCTAAGAAAAGGAAAAAAGAAACATACAACTATTGTAGAACTTTCTGAACCTGCTAAAGATCCTAATAGTATATCTATCTTTGATGCTGAAACTTAAAGTGGTAATGAAGAAAATGATGCTCCCGATAAATAAAAAGTTGAAGAAGAACCTGAAAGTCACACTAAGAATACTAAATACACTAAAGAAGATTTTGTTGTTAAGAAACATGGTAGTGAAAGAGAGCCTTGGGTCCAAAAACCTATGCCTTTCCCTGATAAGAAACACAAGTCAAAGGAAGATGAACACTATAACAAGTTTTGTGAGTGGATGAAACCTTTATTCTTGCAAATTCCTTTGACTGATGCTATTAAATTGCCACCTTATTCAAAGTATATTAAGGATATTGTCTCTAATAAAAGGAAGATCCCTAATGAAGAAATTTCTACTTTGCTTGCTAATTATTCCTTTAATGGTAAGGTTCCAAAGAAACTTGGAGACCCAAGGATTCCAACTATTCCGTGCTCTATTAAAAATAGTTATGTTAGAACTGCTTTGTGTGATTTGGGAGCAGGAGTTAGTGTTATGCATTTTTCTCTCTATAAGAGACTTCAACTGGAAAAACTAATACCAACTGATATATCTTTGCAAATGGCTGATAATTCTACTACTATTCCTGTTGGTATATGTGAGGATGTACCTGTTCAAGTGGCTCATAATTGCTTGATATTAACTTATTTTGTTGTGCTTGAAATGCCTAAAGATGATAATATGTCTATTATTCTTGGGATACCTTTTCTTAATACTGCAGGAGCTGTTATTAATTGTAATCTAGGAAAGGTGACTTTTAATGTTAATGATAAGGAGCATACTGTCTATTTCCCCAAGAAGATTGATAGGACTTATGACTTAAATTCAATTGAACATGTTCAGGGCATCCAAGTTGGAGAAATATATTGTCCCATACCACGAGAAAAAAAGAAACTATCATGATTGGGACCATTGCTATCATGGTTGAGGTAACATAATCATTAGTGGAATACAAAGTTTTGTTTCATATAAAATTGTTTTGGTAACAAGACCTGATCAACCTTGTTAACAAAAGTATTTTAATGAATGAAACAATGTTTCTACCGTGCTTACCTTTGCTTACTTTTATTTTATCCATTTTAGTTTTTGCTTTCGATTAGTTTACTTTTCTATTGCTATTTGCTTGCATATTAGAGTGTCTTAGAACTTCTGAAGTTTTAGTTTTGTTTTGTCATTGCATCTGACGAGGGTTTAGCTCATCAATACCCATTTTTATGGTCTTGGGTTTTGGAGAACGAGGGAGTGGTGGAGACATTTATCGGCTAGCAAACAAGCACACAGGGGACTCAAAGATTTACCCAGGTTCAGGCCTCGTAGAGGTCCTTACTCCTGCTTGTCTGCTCATGGAATTATCGAAGGAATCGAAGATTACAATGGTGCTCAGATGCAATCTGGCGAGGGTTTTTGAAACTAGGGTTGCGTGTGTCCTTCTCACCGCCCCTCCTAGCCTTTATATAGATAGGCTAGGTTTCGTGTAGCAGGTCGAGTCGGTTACAGGTTAGGGTTTTCCCCTTTGAACTTTCTATCTTTAGCTTCTTCTTATTCTATAAGCAATCGAGAGTCCGTAGGTCACTCGAGTTCTCTCTTGGGACTTGGTGACACCATGGGCTTCCACTGTATTCAGGCCGTATATAGCAAGCCCGAGTACCTGTAGGGTATACCCATGTCAGTAGCCCCCGAGTGTCCAGTGAAATCACAGATTCGACTGGAGACTTTTTGATGTCTTTCGAGTGCATGAATGAGTATATTTTCGACTGCTTTGTTTGTGTCATAGGGATTATTGATGTGCGTGCCTGATTTAACCGATGTATCTGTATCAGTTAACCACCTTAGGGTGAACCAACGCAATCTACTCGAACTCGAGTCCTCGGACTCGAATCCGGAAAAGTGCTGGTGTAATTCGACTCAAGCCGCGGAGGTCTTACAAGGAGTCGAATTCCAGTTATATGGGTCTGAGCACTCGACGTGTCCGTCAAGGCATATTCATCGTACCTATAGGCACGTATATATTTCTGGTAGTGCGTAACAAATGTGTTGCCAGGCCTTATTTAGGTCTTACCTTCACGCTGTAAGCACGACATCCGAATTTTATCATCGCGGAGACGATTCGGGTGACCCAGGAGACGCAGTCTCTTTGTAGGGAAAAATTATGAGGCGGTGTCGCCATAATCTTCGAGTGTAGACGTTATCAACACACGACCAGCGCTCCCTATGGGAGTAGCCCCTGAGTGCCTGGTTGAGTCGAAGACTCAGGCAGGGAATAAGTGACTTTTGTGACTACTGTTGTCTTTTGTTTGCTTGTTTCAGTCGAATTTGCTTCTGGCGCCCCCTATGGGAGTAACCCATGTCCATAGTCAAGCCATGCTTCGAGTGGTTTGGTTTGCTTTGATTATCCACGTTCCTGAAAAAGAAAAAGAAAGGAAAATTGTAGGGTGCGCGACCAGCGGTCCCTATGGGAGTAGCCCCCGAGTGCTTGGTGGAGTCGAAGACTCGAGCAAGGACTAAAGTAGTCGAAGTCTTATGCTGCATAGCTTTGATGACGTCAGTGCTGACGATTTCATGACCTCAGTTGCCCGCGTGAGCGAGTTTGACGGGACGTGACGAGCAGTGGGTCCCACTCCCTGACTTTGATATGACTGGGCGTGCGTAATCTTTATCTTAACTACGCCTCCTCGATTTTCACGCGTAATGGGAGCATTGGGGGGACGGTTCGCGTTTCCACTCCTCCACGTGTCTAGCATGATGGTTGCCACGCGTCCAGTAGGGTTTTTTTGAGCCGTTGGATTGCATCTTCTAGGGGTTAAGTAGTGGTGCTGCGACGGTAAAATTCACATCTGCTTTTCACTCATCTTCTGCCTTCATCGCCATTGCCGCTGCTCCATTGCTTTCTCTGCTCTCTTTTCCTCCGCGGCGCTGGACCAGCTCCGCGCATTTCCCAGCTATTTTCTTCAAACACATCGCCGCCGCGCAGTGGGGAAGAAGAAGGGACGTGCTGCGGCCGATTCCACGGCTACCGCTGCTGCGGTGAAGAAGAAGGGCGGCTCTGCGGCCGTGGGTACCAGCACCGCCGCCAGCGGGAAGAAGAAGGGCGCGGGCACCCGCGTCATGAATGGTGTGTGGCTTCCCTCCATCATCAAGTCCTCTGATCTCCGTCTTCTTCGCCAAGACAGAGTGCTGTTCGCCACAGTCGCCGACGCGCGCGTCCCCGGTGGTGAGATAATCCCCTCTCCTCCCACTAGTTTTCAAGTGATGTTCTTGGCGTTCATCATTCGCGGCCTCTCGTTGCCCCTGCATCCCTTCTTCAGGGGCCTCCTTTGCTTTTATGGGCTCCAGCTCCATCAGCTGTCCGCAAACTCTATCCTCCACATCTCTTGCTTCATCACCCTTTGCGAGTGCTGGCTCGGAATCGAGCCGCACTTCGGCCTCTTCAAGCGCCTCTTCAAGTTGAAGCGCCAATCTGCTTCTGGCTCTTTAGTCTACGATGTAGGCGGCTGCAGAATTCACGTCGATCCATCCGCCACCTATTTCGACATCAAGATGATGAAGTCCATCCAAGGGTGGAGGGACAAGTGGTTCTTTGTTCGCGACCAGAAGGCCGACGGATACCACTTCGGACTCGCGCCCTTCGACCCCTCAACGCCATGCAAGAGGAGGCGCTCCTGGAAGAATGTAGTTATGCCTGGCGAGTCCGGGGAGACAGATGTGCTGTATGAGCGTGTCTACGACCTCGAGAGTCGCATAGGTAAAGAGGAAGGAGGCTGCGCACTCATTCGCACGTGGCTGTGCCGTCGCATCCAGCCCTTGCAGGCCAGAGTCCACCCCATGTTTCAGTGGGCTAGTGCTGAAGATGCCACTCGCGTGTCTGCCGATGGCATATCCACGGGTGAGATAGATAAAAGGGTTCGACTGGTGACCACATACACCGTCAAGGATGTGCTCCCTAGTGAGCCAGTCGTTCCTCCATTCGACGCTTCGAACCCTCCTCCTGAGGTACAATTGTGCTACGTAGTAGCTTAGTTTGTTGATTGTTTCTTTGTTGTTTACTTGCTTTTTATTGAATTTTTTGTCTGTATGCAAGATAGGGCGGTGTCACCTTGTATGCCCCCTCTTCCTGAGGGGGTTAGCCCTCACGACGCCTTGGAATAGGACGAGTCGGAGTCGACCATCCCATCTGATGTGGAAGAGGAAGCCCCCGAGTCCGGTAGTCTGGATACTCGCAAGCGTTCGCATAGTGAGGATTCCAATGCGTCGTCTCATTCGACTCCGGAAGGTGCAGGTGTTGGCACGGAGTCGCCGATCCCTGCCATTCCTGTGAGCGTCGTGGCACCATCCTCTCGCAAGAAGATGCGATTGCCCAAGGAGTCCTCGTCAGAGTCAGGGGAGCCCACTTTTGACTTTGACAAGTTTGATTGGTAAGTTTTCTAGTTTGTTTGTTCTTCTCTGTTTTGCCCTTGTTGGTTCGTCTCTGGATTTGGCTTTTCTTGATGAGGATTTTGTCTTGCAGTCAAGAGGCATCGTCATCTTCTGGCGACGTCCAATTTTTGAAAGAATCAGGAGTCGCGACCTCAAGGGCCAAGAAAGAGGTTGAGCGTGCTCCTTCCCCTCCATTGGAGGCCCACTCCAGGCACAACTCTTCCAATTCTCCTCATGCAGGGGAGCATCGAATGGTTACCCGGATGACTGTGCACCAAACGACTTTGGAGTCATTGGAGGATCATGTAAGTGTAGGATTTTCTTCTTTTTGATGTTGAAGTCGATGGCTTCTGCTGATCCTTTGTAATGCGATAGCTCCTTGTGAAGGAGGCCGCCCACTTGGCGGAGCAACTGCTTGCGATGGGCCGCCAGCATGTGATGCTGGAGACGCGTCATCGCGTGGTTGAGAGTGAGTGTCCTGCACTTCTTCTTCTTCTCCTTTTATATAGTCGATTGATAGTCGATCCTTTTTGTTTTGTAGCTGAACATAATGCCCTCCTGCGTGACGCCGCCACCTTGGAGAAAACACTCGCCGCAGCTGTGAAAGGTCGCGATGAGGCAATCGTGGCGCGTGACGACGCACAGAGGCGTGAAGAGGATCTACGTGCCTCCATTGCGTCTTGGGAGAAGTTGTTCGAAGAACAGCTTTTCTCGATTACCAAAGCCCTCTCAGGTACCTTGGTTGGATATCATTGTTTTTCTCTTGTTCGGTGTTTTGCCGTTGGCGTTGATGTTTATATCCATGTGTTGGTTTGTGTACAGATGCTAGCGGTTTGAGCTTCGATCCTCAGGCCCTCCGCCGTGACGACACTTTGGCGGGTGCGCTATCAGCAGTCCAGGACCGCAGCGCTGCCGTTCAAGATACGCTTTCCAAGGCCAAGGGCGTTCTCAGTCGCCTCCGGGAGGTGTTGATGCCCAAGGCTGAGCTAATCGAGAACATAGACGAGCTTGTGGAGTCTCTCGCCAGGGGTGTTCCTTCCAGCTTCAAGAACTCACTCCGCATGGCTGGCGTGTCCATGTCACTTGCCATGGTGCAGGCCCACGGAGTCGAGATTGATCCTGCCGCACTGTCGAAGGTGATGACCGTTAGCGCGGATGGCCAACAGGTTGTCTTTGCTCCTTTCACGACTGCCTGTGGCAAATATGGTCCGCAGCTGATAAACATGGTTGCGAAGTACTCCGAGGAGCTGCAACGCGCTAAGAAGGCGGCAAAGGCTGCGGCATCAGGGGCTGGCGGAAAGTCTGTGGCATCTGACACTGCCACGGACTCGATGAAGCCCCCGAAGCCGTCGAAGTGGAAGAAGCCAATCGCTCCTCAGTAGCTTTGTAATAGTTAACTAGTTTATGTACTTTGTTAAGAACATGCCTGCTAGCGAGTGTATCTGCTGATACTTTTGCTAGTCTTGAATGCACTTGAATCTTTTGTCTTTGTGTTGATTTGGTCGTCTTATTTGTTTCTATCTTGGCTTGTGGTAGGGTACATCAAGTGATCCTTTGTAATAGTTAACTAGTTTATGTACTTTGTTAAGAACATGCCTGCTAGCGAGTGTATCTGCTGATACTTTTGCTAGTCTTGAATGCACTTGAATCTTTTGTCTTTGTGTTGATTTGGTCGTCTTATTTGTTTCTATCTTGGCTTGTGGTAGGGTACATCAAGTGATCCTTTGAGGGAAACTCAGGACTCGCCGCCTCTTGATGAGACTTTGGCACCACCACGCTCCAGGGTAGATGAGCTATCACTGCTTTCGCGACTGCGTGACCGCGTGAAGCAGCTGGAGCGTGAGTTGCCCGTGCTCCGCGGTAACACGGATGTATGGAAGTCAAAGGCGGAGAAAGCCGCCGCCTGGGAGCAGTATCTGCTTGGCGAGGTGACGCAGCTGGGCGACCAATTCAAGTGTTAGTGTGCTTGCTCTTATCTTTTCCTTGTAGTCACTCGCGATGGTGCGCTATCCTTATGATGCTGTTGGTGCTTCGTGTAGTTGTTAGCGCGCGTCATCCGTAGGCTGAGAAGGATATAATTGCCATTCGTATGCATGATCTTACCCTGGAGCAACTTCAAGAGAGTGGATACTTCTGGGTAGATCATGATCGTGCGAATGCGCTAGCGACCCTGGAGGATCGTGCGTCACGAGTGCTGCACTTTCTGAAGAAGTCGCAGTCATGCTTGAAGAACATTTATTGGACAATGTTTCCGCTGGATGTTACTCCATCAAGCTTGCTAGCCCTCCTTGCCAAGTTTTAAGACCTGACCGCGGTTCGCGAGTGCGTGAGGCAACAGTTGGTGGCTGGTGCCAAGGCCACTCTATCGCTGGTGCGACTACACAGGCCTGACATAGATGTTGCGGCAATTGCGGCTGGGCACCTACGCCACCAGCAGGTTCTGCCTGGAATATGGTGCCGCACTACCAGGCAGTGGATCGCCCAGCGGAGGAGATCGTCGATTTCTTCGAGGAGCAGACCAACGTTCTTTTGTTGCAGTAGTGGCTTAGTTTGTATCCTGCACATAAGTGTACCAGTGTTGTAAAGTTTGTGTATATGGTGTATAACTGACTATTGATTATGTATAAAGAGCTTGTTAGCGTGTAAGTGCGTTGCACTATGCGACTCCTTTTCGTTAGCCTGGCCATGCTCTTATCTCAGTCCCTTGTCAACCTATCAGGTGCGTTGCAGCTGGGTTGATGTTGTGTCAAGGGTTTCGATTGATGTGCCAGCTACTTAGGATATCACGTTTAGGTTCGTAGAACAGATGTGTATAGGGTGGCATAGCCCCCGAGTCGATAAGTTGCGGAAAAATAAAGGTAGACACAGAGTTTTGGGGCACTTAGCTTTATTTATTCGTGAGAAAATATGAAGTACAATGTGTGGCTAAGTAGCCTTGGCTGAGTGCCTTATGTGCCCTGTAAACGTAAAAACGACTAAGGGTAGAAGCGTCGTAGTTGCGCGATGTTCCAGGGGTTGGAGTATGCGACTCCTGTCTCTAAATCTTGAAGGCGATAGGCGCCACCTGGGATTACTGTAATCACGTATGGTCCTTCCCAGGGGCACTCGAGCTTGAGATGCCCCTGCTGCTTCAGGCGCAGGACCAGGTCGCCTTCGACGAAGGATCTGGGGCGTAGCCTCCTACTGTGGTAGTTGCGCAGGTTCTGCTAGTAGATCGTTGATCTTTCCGTGGTGATTTCTCTTTCCTCGTCAAGGAGGTCGATGGAGTCTTCGAGTGCGAGGGATGACTCTTGTTCGCTGTAAGCGCCCACGCGCGGCGCCTTGTAGCGTACCTCGGCGGGTAGCACCGCTTCGGCTCCGTGCACCATAAAAAATGGCGTGTTGCCCGTGGCATAGTTTGGAGTTGTGTGTAGGCTCCAGAGTACTGATTGCAGTTTGTCTGGCCAGCAACCCGCGGCTTGTTCGAGTGGCCAGAGGAGTCGCTTCTTGATGCCGCCGCAGACGAGCCCGTTTGCTTTTTCCACCTGACCATTGGTTTGTGGATGTGCTACCGAGGCGTAGCTGATGTTGGTCCCCAGATTCTCGCAGAATTATTGGAAGTCCTTGGATGTGAAGTTCGTCCCATTGTCGGTGATGATGCTGTGCGGTACTCCGAAGAGGTAGATGATGGATTCGAAGAACTTAACTGCGCTGTGTCCTGATTGGTTGGCCACTGGCATGGCCTCAATCCACTTGGTGAATTTGTCGACTGCGACCAAGAGGTAGACATAGCCTCCTCGTGAGGACCTTGGGAGTTTGCCAACCATGTCGAGTCCCCATTGCGCGAAGGGCCAGGCCAATGGAATTGGTCGGAGCTCTGCGCCAGGTGCGTGCGGCTTGTCCGCGAATCGTTGGCAAGCGTTGCATTTTTGGACGATGTCCTTGGCATCACGCATGGCCGTTGGCCAATAGAATCCAGCTCGTAGAGCTTGGGCAACGAGGGCGCGACTGCCGACATGGTGCCCGCAGGTCCCCTCATGGATGTCGAGGAGAATAGATCTTCTATCGGCCGTGGAGAGGCATCGTTGGAGTACTCCTGTCATGCTGCGTTTATATAGTTCGCTATTGATAACAGTGAATGCCTTGGATCGCCACGCGATATGCCGTGCATCAGTCGGATTGTACGGTAGCTTTTTGTTGAGGAGGTACGTGATGTACGGTTGCGTCCAGGATTCCTCAATCATCATGACGCTCATTGGTCCCTCGAGTCCTATGTCCAGCTCCAAGTCATCGAGTGCCATTGACTCATTGGGCGGCGTAGCCCCCGAGTCCGTTTCTGCGCTTGTTTTCTCCTCTGCGGTCTTTGGCTTGATGGAGCGTTCGCAGATGCGCTCGAGAAATACCCCAGGTCGTATGGGGACGCATGTAGAGCCTATGTTGGCGAGTGCGTCCGCCTCTTCATTGCTTTCATAACCTACGTGTCGTAGCTCACAACAGCCGAAGTCTCCTTGGAGTGTGTCGTAGATCTCGTGGTACGCGATCATGTTGTCATTCAGTGCGTCGCACTCATGCATTGTTTGGTTGACGACCAACTTGGAGTCACGGTATATAATGAGCCTCTTGGTGCCGCAGGCTTTTGCCATCCTCATCCCGTGCAGCAGGGCCTCGTATTCAGCTTCGTTGTTGGAGGCGGTGAACTGCATTCGTAGGATGTACTTCAGCTTGTCTCCTTGAGGTGATGTCAGTATGACACTTGCACCTGCTCCGTCTTTCCGCTTGGATCCATCGAAGTGCATTGTCTAGAGGTAGGACATATCTGGTTTGTCAGGGAGCTGGTTCTCCATCCAGTGCACGAGGAAGTCAGGAAGAACTTGCGATTTGATTGCGTCGCGCTTTTCGTATGTAATGTCTCGTGGAGACAATTCTATTCCCCAAAGCGCGACTCGTCCCGTGGCATCGGGGTTATTGAGGATATGCACCAACGGGGCGTCATTGATCACCACGATTGGGTGCTCCTGGAAGTAATGGCGCAGTAGCCAGGCGGTCATGAAGACGCCGTACGCAAGCTTCTAGTAGTGCGGGTACCTCTGTTTTGTTGGCGTGAGGACCTCGCTGAGGTAATAGACTGGGTGTTGTACCCCGTGGACCTTGTTTTCCTCGGCTCGTTCGACCACAAGTACCGTGCTGACCACCTGGTTGGTGGCGGAGATATACAACAACAGTGGTTCCCTTTCTCGTGGGGTCACCAGTACTGGCGAAGTGGATAGCAGGCGCTTGAGGTCGTCGAATGCTTCTTGCGCTTCATTGGTCCACTCGAATTTTTCAGCTTTGCGGAGGAGTTGGTAGAAGGGCAGTGCCTTTTCTCCCATCCGACTGATGAATCGACTAAGGGCCATGATTCGCCCAGCCAGCTGCTAGACGCCCCTTATGTTTTTGGGCTTCTCCATGGCCAGTATGGCTTTTAGTTTCTTCGGGTTTGCCTCGATCCCCCTCACAGAGATGAGGTACCCAAGTAGTTGCCCAGATGGTATGCCAAAGGCTCATTTGTCCGGATTGAGCTTGATCCGGTAGCGGTCGAGGTTGGCGAAGGTTTCGCGCAAATCGTCGATTAGGGAGGCTTCCTCCTTGGTCTTGATTACTATGTCGTCGACATAGACTTGAATGTTGCGACCAAGTTGCTCTTTGAGACAAGCCTGCATGCACCGTTGGTAGGTTGCTCCTGCGTTTTTTAGCCCGAAAGGTATTGTGTCGTAGCAGAACACACCGAAGGGCGTTATAAATGTTATTTTTTCTTGATCATCCTCCTTCATTCAAATATGATTATAGCCTGAGTAGGCATCGAGGAAGCAGAGGCGCTCGCATCCCGCGGTGGAGTCGATGATCTGGTCGATTCGCGGTAGAGGGAAGTGATCTTTTGGGCAATGCTTATTTAAAGAGGTGAAGTCCACGCACATCCGCAGGATATCCGTGTCCTTTTTTGGTACCAGCACCATGTTGGCGAGCCAAGTGCTCTCCTTGATCTCGCGTATGAATTTGGCGTCGAGGAGTCTGTTGATCTCCATTCCGACTACCTTTGCTCTTGGCTTAGATAATCACCGTATTGTTTGCTTGACTGGCCTTGCGTCTGTGTTGACGTTGAGTGCGTGCTTGGTGAATTCCCTGGGAACGCCTAGCATGTCTGCTGGACACCAGGCGAAAATTTCCCAGAGCTCACGGAGGAATTCGACGAGCGCGAGTTCCTATGCGGGACTCAAGTTGTTTGCGATGAGGGCCGCCTTGGAGGGATCCGATGGGTGGACCTGCACTTTCTTTGTGTGCACCGATGAGTCGAAGGATAGATCGGGCGAGCTTGGCCGGCTTAGGGGGGGCAGACTGTTGTCTATCGACTCCTTCAGCCTTGCGAGTTCTTCCTGCATGCCGAAGGACTAGGAAATTCTATTGAATTCCCTGTCGCAATTGTCGGATCTCTCGAAGCTCCCATTGATCATGATGACGCCATTGGGACCTGGCATTTTGATCTGCAGGTAGGCGTAGTGCGACACTGCCATGAACCTAGCGAACGCGACACGTCCGAGGATGCAGTGGTATTGTGAGGGCCAGTCGACGACCTCAAAGTCGATGCGCTCGCGCCGGAAGTTCTTCGGCGTGCCGAAGATGACGTCGAGGTTGATTTTGCCCAAGGGGTATATGCCTTTTTCTAGGACGATGCCGTGGAATGTTGTGTCCGAGGACTCCAGGAAAGTTAGAGGGATCCTCATTGCTCGCAAGGTACTCGCAAATATAAGGTTGATGCCGCTTCCGCCATCCATGAAGACACGGCTCATGTCGAAGCCTCCAATTTGCGCCTCGAATACGAGGGGGAAATGGCCTGGACGGGGTACTTGAGGCGGATGATCGCGTTTGTCGAAGGTGATGCAGGACTCGCTTCCGCTGAGGTACTCAGTAGTGGATGGTGGCGAGTGTGTGGCCAAGTTGACTTGGCGAGTGATGGCCTTTAGCACCCGATTCGAGGGGCGTCCCTTTTGGATCATCATGGTGCCCATGGCTCGTGGGTACAGTTCGCCTCTGTGGTGCTGGTCCGGCGCAGATGCATTCGAGGGTGGCCCAGGTGGTGGTGGCAGAGCGCCATGTGCCACGGCGCCTGGAGCGGCTCCATAGCCTCTTTCGACTGCGTTGCGGTTCATCCGAACCAATCCCTCGTGTAGCTTGAGGAACTCGCGGCAATCCTTGAGGAGGTGGCTGGACTTCTTCTTTCCATCATGCTTGTCGATGTAGAAGTGTACCGTACATGGCCCGGACAGTTTGTCCTCAATGGATGTCGCGGGTGCCTCATCGCGATCGTGGGTATCCGCCGCTATGGTATCCGCTGTTGCGGTTATCGTCGCGTCTGTCGGCGTAGCCAGCTACGACCATGTTGACGTCGTCACACTCATCGTAGATGCGCATGGGGCGCTTGCCTCGGCGATCGCGTCTGCGCTCGAGTTCCTCCTCATCGTCGGAGTGAACGCGATTCTTCACCGAATCTTCTCCATCGGCCCACCGATTCGTGATTTCCATCAGGTGGTCGATGGTCTTGTGCTTTGAGCGGCCCAGCTCCTCCCTGAGTTCTAGGCAGCGGACGCCGCCATTGAATGCGTCAATCGCACGATCCTCCGAGATGTTCTCTACGGAGTTCTTGATGATGGACCACCTTTGGATGTAGGAGTGTAGCGATGCACCCAATCGTTGCTGGCAGCATCTTAGCTCTTCGATTGATGCAAGTCACTTGTACGTGCCCTGGAAATTGTGCACGAAGATGTAAACCAGCTCATCCTAGCTGCGAATGGATCCGCGTGGGAGGTTGTTGAGCCATGCTCAGGCAGCGCCTTGCAGCTGTAGCTGTAAGCATTGCATGGCCATGCTTCGACTACCGCCGTGGAGCCTGATGGAGGAGATGTGGTCTTCCAGCCAGATCTTCGAGTCCTGTAGGCCGTCAAACTTCGGGTTCTCCAACGGGAGTTTAAACCCCTTAGGCATTCGCTTCTACCAGATGGATCTGCTGAAGCATCTGGCGCCACAGAGCTCCACATCTTCCTCTTCCGAGTCAGTCGACCGAGCACGTCGCGCCCTTGATTTGTCAATCTTGCGCTGTGTGAGGTCGTCGCGCGCATCATAGTCGCGGTCGTGTCGCCGTGAGCAGCGGCATCGAGATAGGTCGTGACTGTCATCGCTGGATGAGGGCGAGGAGTAGCGCTTTGCTAGCGCTTTGCCCTTTTTTCGGCTCTGGTGTGGGCTCCTTGTCGAGGGCAGCTTCGATTAATCCCAAGCCTGCGATCATAGATCGGTGCATGGCGGCTCCGGGGTCTCCAGCTGGCGGCTGGTTGTTAAGGAGGTACATGGTGGCCACCGTCACCGCAGCCTGCGGCTTCTTGGGGACCACATTGCCCCATGTGTTGACTGTCATAGAGCATAAGTCGAGGCCTTTTGCAGCTTCTATGCGTTCTTGCTCGGTAAGATGGGCCATCCGGGATTGCCTCTTTTTGGCGAGGTACTCGTTCCCCTTTGAGGAGGATCCTCCATGAGAGGAGAGCCCAGCACGACGAAGGCTCAACTCGTCTGCTGCTTTTTTGCGCGCCTCGAGTTGCGCGATTGTTTGCACTTGGCGCTTGAATTCTTCCTTCAGGAGCCAGTGGTAGCCCATCAGTAGTTCTTGCGGCGATCCGAAGGGTAGAGGAGTGCCTCACAAGGCATCGCGGCAGCGAGGCCATTCTTGCTCGTTGAGCCTGATCATGACGCGTTCGCTAGTTTGCTCGTTTATTATGGTTGGAGGTTCGACTGTCCCTCCATTGTCGACGGGGACGCGATTGCCACCGTTGCCGCTGTTGGGCGTTGGTCCACCATTGGGTATGCCGCTGTTAGGCGGGTCGGTTTCGTTGCCACGATTGCCCGTGTTGCCACGGTTGGTGGACGTGTCACCTGCGTGGATGACGGCGCACATGAAGTGATTGGGGAAGCTGCTCTCCCACAACTTTCAGATTCGGAGCCGTAGGCCCCATCTTCAGTGGCCAGATCGCTCAGATCGGAGTCGCGACTGCTGTCGCTGACCATGTTTTTGACTGTTGTCGGGGCATTGATCTCACTGAGGGTGCCGATCGATGGAGGGAACCACGATGCTGGGGCAATCGTCGGCATCGTCGGCTAGTCAGGCATGCAAAGCGTGCCCATCTGACCAACTTGGAAGCGGAAGCTCTCGATCGCCAGGCTGATTCCATTGCCCACGGACTCGAAGGCCGGGCGAGTAGCCGGCGTGTGGACAGTGAAGTCGAATGCACCGAAGAGCGAACGAATATCCGCTATTGTGGAGTTGTAGATCGCGGTTGATGGGGCCGAAGAAGCCGCAACATCAGCACTCCCAATTCCCATCGATGGCGCCAATTGACGAGGGTTTAACTCATTAATGCCCATTGTTATGGACTTGGGTTTTGGAGAAGGAGGGAGCGCTGGAGACGTCTATCGGCTAGCAAACAAGCACACAGGGGACTCAAAGATTTACCTAGGTTCAGGCCTCGTAGAGGTCCCTACTCCTGCTTGTCTGCTCGTGGAATTATTGAAGGAATCGAAGATTACAATGGTGCGTGTGTCCTTCTCGCCACCCCCTCCTAGCCTTTATATAGATAGGCTAGATCTCGGGTAGCAGGTCGAGTCAGTTATAGGTTAGGGTTCTCCCCTTTAAACTTTCTATCTTTAGCTTCTTCTTGTTCTTCAAGCATTCGAGAGTCTGTAGGTCACTCGAGTTATCTCTTGGGCCTTGGAGACACCGTGGGCTTCCACTGTATTCAGGCCGTATATACCAAGCTCGAGTACCTGTAGGGTATACCCATGTCAGCATCATTCCAAAAACATCTTTCTGTCAGAAAATCATTCATCTATACCTGAAAATTACTCAAAAATAAAGTGTCTCAAAAAATTCCAGAAAATTCATATTAAATTTTTACGTGAAAAAGGGGCAGAGAAGTGCCTGGAGTGACCCAAGGGGGGCCACCAGGCAGGCACAGCACCTGGTGACGCGGCCACCAAGGGGCGCGCCTGGCCATGGTGTGGGCCACCCCTGGCCCTCCACTCACTCTCTCACTTGCCACTGCTTCCTCTCTCCCGAGAAAACATCAGTTCATTGCTTGAAATCGCATTCTTGCTGTTCTTGTCCATGATTTCTCGATCTCCTTGCTCATCCCATCTTTGCTGCTAAAATTTGGAGCATTTGTTCTCCGGTATGTGACTCCTCCGCTTGTCCAAGTAGTTTGTGTTTAGTGGTTTATATGTTGAGTATTTTGCTACTGTGGTGACAGGTTATGAGAGCTTGTAAGCTTGTTCAATTCTTAGAGATATTATTTTGATGCATGTTTAGGCATCTTACAAGTCCCTATGAGTAGTTCCCTTCATTATGTATTCACTTTGCAATCACTTGTATAATGGGTGTCCTAAATTTCAAAAATAAGATGAATGAACACCAACTCAACCAGCATGAACTAAGGGTGCGTGAGGTTATGAAGGTGTAGGGGTTCCACGCATGAAAACAATAAAATTTTACCCTACGCCCCTAAACCCCTAAAGCTGCCAGGACCTATCTATTAGTAATACAGTAACGCGAGGGGCTTTTCGCGAACTTACCCTTGAAGACCGAAAAGCGTTGTCAACGCTCAGGAGAGCATGGTTGATGTAGACGAGGCGAAGCCGACCTCAAGGTCGTGATGAAATCCTTGCGCTCCTTCTGGCTCCAACGACTTGAGTGCCTCAAGTGTGACACCTCGTGGGAGTTACACACGTCCGGTGCCTGACGATGACTCCCGCTTCCCCAATCCAGCAGCAGTTGCGGAAGTAGAGCTCCCGGATCTGAATCCCGCAGCGCGATGGCGCTCTGCGGTGAAGATGTCTCTCGCTCGCGCAGTCCAGACTTGGGACCACGGTCACGAGAGAGAGGGGGAGAGAGAAAATATCAATTGGAGGTCCTCCCAAAAGTGGGGAGACCTTTATTGATTATTGGTGTGTATTTTCTAGGCCAAATACCCCACTATATATAGGGGAGGGGAGGTACTACTTCCTTCAAAGTCCTAGGGTGGGACTAAAGGAGAGGAGGGGGTGGGGAGGCCGCCGGCCAGCCCCTAGTGGGCCCCGCGGGGGGGAGGGGGGCAAGGCCCAGCCGGCCAGCCCCCTTGGTCCCTCTCCCTCTCTCCTTTCCCTAATGGGCCCTCTCCCTCCGGAAATTGGCCCATTAAGCCTTTTGACCTTTTAATTGATTTTATCTTTATTAAATAATTATGAATAAATGATTAAATCAATATTTAACATTCATTCACACATTATCTAATCTCCGTGGACATGGAACACCTTCCACCTCCACTCCAGACATCCTCCAGACTTACCAAAACCCTTCCAGTTTTCTCCCTTCTCTTCTTCGGCGATTCTACCGATCCCATAAACACTCTCTAATCATCATCAAGCCCTTAAGCGTGATACCCTACGGTTCGGGAACACTCCAGACATGGTCGGGACACTCCCGCACCAATGATCGACAGAGGGACCTGGATGGCCATGTGACCCCTGTGCGTTCCACGAAGATCTTTTGTCGTTTTCAACCGGGACAGTCGTGTCTTATTCCCTTTGTCATTCGATATTGCATTGCCCGAGATCTGATCAATGACATCACCATGTCGGGTTCAATCTCGTTACTGAACAATGCTACTTTACTCGTCATGACAAGTGATATCACTGTGATCCAATCACACGCTGCGCAGCTATTGGATATAACTTCTCCGAGTGGGCCCTAGAGTATCTTCCCGTCACATGGACGGACAAATCCCGCTCTTGACATATATTCCCTCTACGGTTTCCTCCGAATACCTGAACACACCTTTATAACCACTGTTTTACCAGATGGCGTTTGATGCTATCTAAGCACTCTCGGGAGACAGTGATTGATATAGCCTCACGGTCTAAGGAATAGTCTACGAGGATCCATTTCTAATCATCGTAACTTGAACTTCGTGACATGATTGGGTCATGATGTTTAGGTTGGGTATTGGTTCATCATCTCATTCTCTGAATGAGATGACCTCATTTCCAACTGGCATAAATGCCACATGATCAGGAAACATGATCATCTGTTGACCAATGAACCTGTGACTAGAGTTTCACTAGGAACCCCTGGTTGTTTGTATATCACACCTGTATTGATGTTTCCACTCAATACAGTTATAGCATGATATAAAACTTAATCATAAACTATATGAAATATGATAATAGTCCTTACTACTATTTGTCTCTAGGGCATATTTCCAACAGTCTCCCACTTGCACTAGAGTACAAATACACTAGCTGCATTTGTTCTCAATCATTGGCACCATATACCCGGTACCCTCAACATGATTGCTCATGGAAGAGGTTGAGTCTTGGGTCTATACTTTACAGTCCCAAATCCTTTGGAACTTACTAATGTCACCTTTATTGACATTAATACTCTATCATCACATGATAGCATCTGTGTGTAAGCATCGTCGCCATGGCAGTAGAACGAGGCTTGATTCCAGTAGCCTACAGTGACGTTAGATCAACCTCGAGGGCTTTCTCATGGGCACTGTGCCATGGGACACATCATTCTACGTTAAAAGCAAACTAGCCCCGCCATAGCATTATACAACACTTTAGATGGTACCCTTATCTATTATTATAAATGTATTCATCGAAACTCCCGTGCACTCTATGCAACTTTCGATGTTTTGTTCACCTCGCTTCCTACTTGACTTTAATTGGTATCTATAGGAGTTTCCAACATATTCCCTTATAACATAACTCTTTATGTTTTAAGATATGTTATCCTTTATGGATTTGGAAAATATGTCCACAGTTCTCTACTAGACACTGCAGACTAACTTAGCTCAACGTTCTGTGATTCGAACTCAATCACTTTCAAACGTTCCTTAATCGGATTACATATTATGCTAAGTTACCATCATGGTTTCTAAGATAGAACCTATGTCTCAACATAGTGGATGACGATCATCCTTTTCTTTCTTTCAACCATTGATGTTAAACTTAATACTATTCCTAATTTGAGTTATTAAGGACCAGTTCCTTAATTAACTTCTATTCCAAAACCCCTTTCAGATTCCCTTAAGGAATACTACATAATATTATAATACACCTATTATCAACTTCTACATCGTATGAATCATTATTCATAAGTATTAGTGACTTTCATTCTTAACATACTTAAGAATTACTCCTATAAGATCCCACTCAAAATATGTTCCTACATATTTGAATTTGAGCCTTACATTGCTCCCATTTAAAAATATGTCAATCACATATTGTTTTAGGAAGGCTTTCATAGCTCCCACTCAATTTTATGCAAATTGCATATCTCCTTTACTATTTTGAATAACTTCAAAATCCTTTGATCAACTATCAAACTTGGAGATTTACTATGAGATACTAGTACTTTACTAGTTTTAAATCCACTAGAAATTTAGCATATAAGAATCAAATTCTTTTAAATTCATCCAATACTTGACAAATTGTGCTTTTGTCATTCACCCCCTTTTCCTACTATGGCTTTGCAATCATTTGGGAAAATTCAAGTAACTCATTTTACTTGTGAGATTCAGCAATGAATTGCTTTCTAATCTCAAGGGAATTCTAATTCTAGGATTTCTCATAATTTAGTTTACCATTATTTCCTTTGTAGTTCGTAGGTATGTCATATTCCAAAAATCATGACAAGTGATTCACAAATGTCTCCATACAAGATATGGATTTACATTTTGAATCCTACTTCATGTAGTGAAAAACAATAGTGGAGGGAAAAACATAATGATCGAAATAATTGATTCTTTCCTTCTTGTGAAGAGAATCATTCAGGAACGCTGTCCGTTGCGCTTCTCAACACTCTGATGCAGGGTTTTGAATCCTCATCATGTTTTACACTAATTTCAATTTGCTTCATAATTGAGAAACATCACTAGAGGTGAGATTTCTCAAGAATGCACCAAAATCCAAGCAATATAAGTTTTGCTTTCCTTTTGGTTTAGCTATGGATATCGTATTCAAAGTTTCCAATGAATACGCTACAAGGACTTATTCGCTATTGTTTTGGTTATATCGAATAACCCCAAAACTTTCACGAATTCAAATGGTTTACTAATTCTAATTGAGTGCTAACTATTTCTAACTAATGGTCAGTACATATACTCTACAACGATTTATTTGGTGCCTTCTATTTAACCCCTTTTGATATCTAATATCACATTGTGATGCTTTGTATTTTGACGTTTCAAAACACTTTGCATTCCACAATTTCTTTCATGCCATTCTTATAAAGTTGAATTTCATTACTATTGATCAAATCATCGTAATTAGATTCTATTTTATACTTATACCCTTTATTGATGAAACACTTTGATCAAATCAAATAGTTTCATATTCATGTTTCCTTTGGTAAACTACTTTACACATTTAAACAATCATTTAATGATAATTACCATTTTTTGTTAAAACCCAATACATCGGATATGTATTGACTTTTAATAATTCATCAAACATTTTGTATTCAAGTAATACACGGTGTTCAAGTTATTTTGCCGAACTTAGGCATGATTTATATGTGAAAAGAAATCAAATGACTTTCACATATTATCATTATAGCTTTGAATTTAAACAATGGTTTCATTCACCAATGAACATATCATTAAATTGGGTATTTTAAACAAGCCATTTTAATATTTTACAAATGTTTATACATTATCAATTAGTTTCAGACAATAAGGATAATTCACCAGTAATCAAACAAGATATGAACACGAATAGAAATCATTCATAAAAGCAGAACAACTGTTTGTTACAAACTCATATGAATAACCGTCTCACGAAGTGTGAGACACACTAAAGAAGTTCACAATCTCTTGATTACATTAATCATCCTAAAACACAAACTAAATGATAAATGTTGAGGGAGAGTGTCATAGGCCGTCATCATCATGCTCGCCATCAACACGCAACGTCACCTCCTCTCCAGCAAGAACCTCTATGTAGAAGGACCTGTTTTCAATAAAACAGGACAAGTATCAGATATACTTAACACTGCAATGTGTTTGCAAGATTATAACATTTATAGAACTGTATATCAAATATATACCTTTGTCATCAATGACCTGAGCGACATCTGGTTCAACCAACACATTCCTGAGATGTGTCATGAACCGGTGGAACTCCATTTCCGTGTCGCCCCTCATTACGCAACTCCTGACTTGTGCTTGGTAGCTTGGTGGCAGCGACCGTAGCACAACAGCATTTGCAAAAGAGCCTGAAATCCAGACGTCTAGGAAGTATGCTGGCCTGATGTACACATCATGCATGTGCTGCAAGTGGCTGTCCAATGACGAGTTCTCCTCCATCTTAATGGAGAGGAAGTCTCCCATCAACTCATGCTCCCAAATGCGTGTCTGATCCACGAAATGTGTCCTAAGCTGTAGCATCACCGAACGAGGGTTGACATTACCCAAGAAAGGCCACAACTCATCCACTATTCTGAAACGCATCACAACTGAAATATAGGAGGCCATCTCACGACGGAGATAGCGGTCTTTCCACTCCTCTGGGGTCTCAAGGTCCGTGGATGGATCCAAATCCATCCCGTCGAGTATGTAGTCAACCATGTCGTTCTCACTAAGGAGAACATGGAGACTAGCAACCCAAATGGAGAAGTTTGATCCATCTAATCTGAGCTTCTCTCCTTCTAACCATTCAATTGTCAACACGAAAGGTCCCATCTACATTTATAATTGCAAAAGGAATTTAGACTAAGTTTATAATTAAATGAGTCAATAATAACTCCACTCAGAGACACCTATCCCCAATGAGGGTTCCTAGTGATAACACGAGCGCTATCAACCACATCTCCCCCGATCATCACGGCCATCAATGTGGGTTCAAGGGTGGACGCTAAACATCGGTCACATCATTCATGCGACTCGTGCTTGATCTTTCGACCATCCGCGTTCCGAGGCCATGTCTGTACATGCTAGGCTCGCCAACTCAACCTTAGTGTTTTCGCTGTGCAACATGGCTTGCACCCACTATATGCGAACATAGATATGTCTGACACCCGGTCATCATGGCCTGCCTCATACCGAAGAACTTTCTTGGTGGTGCACACTAAGGGGGAACAAAATCGTTGGTTATTTTAACAGGGATCATCTTATTAGGCTACCGTCGAGTATCTAATACTAGTAGACAATAAGACATACAAACAATAACATTGGATGTAAATGCTATGTGATATGGTCCTTCACGTCGTGATCTCCATCCGCCGTCACCGGGTTCCGGTGCAAGGGTTCCGGCGCCGTAGACACCAGGGTACCGGTGTCATTTCGGCGTGGTAGTTCGTCATTACCGTGACCATCTACTACTAAGTAACAAAAGGTAATTACTTTACCTTTGCCACAACCATATCACAAGGCAACGCCCCCCTGCAAAACAAAGTTAGACGCCTCTACTTTATCTTTGCATGTTTTACATGGCTGAATGGGCTTTCGCACAAGAACGTTTCTTACCTACAAACATTCAACACAACGCTGATCAAGTAGTTGTCTATACTACACCCCTTTCTAGGCTCTCCGTTGCAAATGGTATACCAACTAATGCGAGAGAGACAGACACCCCCTAAGCCACTTTATACAGGACAAGCCGTATGTCAAGCGTGGACCTGTCTCGCGAATGAACGCGTAAAGTCGGTTGGGGGCCGCTTCATCAAGCATTACTGTGGTATACACAAGTACACGTGGGAGGGTAACAACTAAAAGATCAACGCCCACACGCTACATCTCGTGTGTTCTACCCGTACTAGCATTACTACGCATAGATCTAGCTCTGATACCACTGTAGGGGTTCCGCGCATGAAAACAATAAAATTTTACCCTACGCCCCTGAACCCCTGAAGCTACCAGGACCTATCTATTAGTAATACAGTAACGGGAGGGGCTTTTCGTGAACTTACCCTTGAAGACCGAAAAGTGTTGTCAACGCTCAGGAGAGCGTGGTTGATGTAGAAGAGCCAAAGCCGACCTCAAGGTCGTGATGAAGTCCTTGCGCTCTTTCTGGCTCCAACGACTTGAGTGCCTCAAGTGTGAAACCTCGTGGGAGTTACACACGTCCGGTGCCTGACAATGACTCCCGCTTCCCCGATCTAGCAGCAGTTGCGGAAGTAGAGCTCCCGGATCCGAATCCCGCAACGCGACGGCGCTCCGCGGTGAAGATGTCTCTCGCTCGCACAGTCCAGACTTAGGACCACGGTCTCGAGAGAGAGGGGGAGAGATAAAATATCAATTGGAGGTCCTCCCAAAAGTGGGGAGACCTTTATTGATTATTTGTGTGTATTTTCTAGGACAAATACCCCAGTATATATAGGGGGAGGGGAGGTACTACTTCCCTCAAAGTCCCGGGGTGGGACTAAAGGAGAGGAGGGGGTGGGGAGGCCGCCGGCCAGCCCCTAGTGGGCCCCGCCGGGGGGGGGGGGGCAAGGCCCAGCCGGCCAGCCCCCTTGGTCCCTCTCCCTCTCTCCTTTCCCTAATGGGCCCTCTCCCTCCGGAAATTGGCCCATTAAGCCTTTTGACCTTTTAATTGATTTTCTTTTTATTAAATAATTATGAATAAATGATTAAATCAATATTTAACATTGATTCACACATTATCTAATATCTGTGGCCATGGAACACCTTCCACCTCCACTCCGGACATCCTCCGGACTTACCGAAACCCTTCCGGTTTTCTTCCTTCTCTTCTTTGGCGATTCTACCGATCCCATAAACACTCTCTAAGCATCATCATGCCCTTAAGCGTGATACACTACGGTTCGGGAACACTCCAGACATGGTCGGGACACTCCTGCACCAATGATCGACATAGGGACCTAGATGGCCATGTGACCCATGTGTGTTCCACGAAGATCTTTCGTCGTTTTGAACCGGGACAGTCGTGTCTTATTCCCTTTGTCATTCAATACTTGCATTGCCCGAGATCTGATCAATGACATCACCATGTCGGGTTCAATATCATTACTAAACAATGCTACTTAACTTGTCCCGACAAGTGATATCCCTGTGATCCAATCACACGCTACGCAGCTATTGGATATAACTTCTCCAAGTGGGCCCTAGAGTATCTTCCCGTCACATGGACGGACAAATCCCGCTCTTGACATATATTGCCTCTACGGTTTCCTCCGAATACCTGAACACACCTTTATAACCACCGTTTTACCAGATGGCGTTTGATGCTATCTAAGCACTCTCGGGAGACAGTGGTTGATATAGCCTCACGGTCGAAGGAATAGTCTACGAGGATCCACTTCTAACCATCGTAACTTGAACTTCATGACATGATCGGGTCACGATGTTTAGGTTGGGTATTGGTTCATCATCTCATTCTCCGAATGAGATGACCTCATTTCCAACTGGCATAAATGCCACATGATCAGGAATCATGATCATCTGTTGACCAATGAACTAGTGACTAGAGTTTCACTGGGAACCCCTGGTTGTTTGTATATCACACGTGTACTGATGTTTCCACTCAATACAATTATAGCATGATATAAAACATAATCATAAACTATATGAAATATGATAATAGTCCTTACTACTATTTATCTCTAGGGCATATTTCCAACAGAAGGTTCACCGAGAGGAGGAAGTTTTTCCTTCCATCTATCCATGCCCCGAATTCATGAGGGCTGCAGGGATTTCTCAGGATTTACATACTTTAATTGCTATTGCAGGGTTGGAGCATTTTGTGGAAGATGAACCTTACCAATTTCTGAAACTAACTATGTTTGTGGTACATGACTTTCGATTTAGTTGCTCTTTGCCTAACCCCATGGTTCACTACAAAATTTACAATATAGCTGTCAACCTTCCTTTTGATGACTTTTGTGCATCTATTAAAGTGCCCTAGTGGGGATCGAGTGAAAGGATTAAAGACAGACCTGCACCACTGATGGACTTGTATGTGGAGATTTTCCAAGGGAGCAGCTTCTCAAAGGAGAGTGGGAAAATTCGTAACATTCACCTGCCGTCTATTCGCTACTTTGCTTTATTGCCAAGTGTGTTCTCGCTAGGAAAACTGCTAGTAAGTTATCCTCATATGATCTAGCATTCATCTCAGCTGCCTTAAAACGAGATAGAACTTATAACTTGGGTGCCTCGATAGCTTTCCGTCTTGCCGCTAACCGCGAGAAAGGTGGAATTTGGGGAGGCCTCATTGCCTCTCGTTTATTAGCTTTGCATGGTGTAGCGCCTCATCATCTAGACCTACAGTTTCCCATAGAGAGGTTTGACCTTAATTCCATCATACAGCATAAATTTGTTTCTTCTTGGGCTAATTTGAGTGATTTGTCTTATGAAATAACTTTTCTCAAGGCTGGTTGGAGAAGCAGTAAGTCTGAGCGACTTGTTCTTTTGCATGCACATGTTTTGCTTAACCTTGATACCAGGGTAGGATGGTCACTCACCGAGGAAGAACTCGATGCTTACCTGGGGGAGCTCTCCCAACAGGAGCAGGATACTAGAAGGGAGGTTACAGATGATTCGGTCTAGCCCTCGAATGAGGGGGAGTCTTCATATCAGCAGCCTACCTATGATTGGGGAGCTTCTTCTTCCCAAGGGCCTAACCACGATCATTCTTACAATGACCCGCCTACTTGGAACCCTTACCCGCATTGGGGTTGATACCCACTTAGGCCAAATGCCTAAGCTTGGGAGGGGGGGGGGGGTACACCGACATCACACTCATCTACATATCATGTTTAGTCGGTACTTTGTATATCCATGCTTCGTTCTCTTTTTAGTTTTTGTTCTTTCTTTACTTTTGCTTTCTAAAACACAAAAAGACCAAAAATATTTTCTTTGTTTCTTTTTGCCTTGGCTTTATTTTTTCCTTTTTGCTTTTTTTGAACTATTCAAAAAACCCAAAAAGATTTTGCTTTGCTTGTTTTTCCTTTTTGTTCTTGCCTTTAAAAATCAAAAGCACCAAAAATATTTGTTGTTCTTCTTTGGTTTTGTGAAGTTCGTTGCAGGGTTCAGCAGTCCTTAGTGGAGTTTGGTTTCATGTTATTATTCAAGCCACACAAGTGAAGGGCAATAATGAGGATTAATGACAACTTGAGGTGTGGTAAGAGGCTAGTAATGAACTCTATTTGTTTTAATTTTTGTACATATACTCATCATTGTGGGCATGCTTAGTCTGTTCATGTAGGGTGTATGTTATTTATGGATGCTTAGTAGTTCCTGCTTTCTTATGATTAGCTCTAGCTTGCTAATGGTTTGTAGCATGACATATGAATGTTTGCTTGCATTGTTCTATTCATAACGTGGTATGACACTGTGGTAACCTCCTCTGAATATTTCATTTGAATTGACTTGGCACATGCTCACGCATGCATATGATTGAAACAATAATCAGTTAAGCCACGATTAATTATTTTTGCCTCAGGGGTCTTGAATCACTTTCATGCCATAATTAGTCCTGTTTTGTTACAAGCATGATTATGACAGTTATTGCTCTCTCATTTGTCGCTCCCTTACTATTGCTAGCCTTAACTTGCACTGAGTATGAGCTCTACTCATGTTTCCAAATCCCCAAAACCAATATTGCCAAAAGTGTCCACCATACCTACCTATTAGCATCATTTGCTAGTCCGTGCATATTTAGTATGCCTTGTTTTCTTCTGAATAAAATGTTTCCTTGTTATGAGAAAGTTAGTTAGTAAAGCTCTCATGAACTTGATGGCACACTTTACTTTCTTGCACTTAATAATCTTGAACCATTGTGTCCATCTTTGTTGTGTATATTCTTGCGCTTTATAAGTTGAAGTTAGCAGAACCATGTATCATGGGGAACGCTTTCAACATTGCACTTATTATTCCATTGATATCATGATTCTTTTGCTTATGGATCCCGATGGTGTGAAATAAAAGGGGAGCTTGTAAGATCATGGAGTTTGTATGTGTGTTAGAGAAACGCCTGGGCCGCTAGCCTAAGCCATGCCTAATCATGGTGGAAACTTGTATCATAACCATAATGAGCATTCTAAGAAGCACCCTCAATAAAAACCTATGCAAATAGCAAATAAAAAGATCACTAAGATGCTCATTGTCTGCTTGCCTTGTCATTTTGATTATGGGATAGCTCCTGTATCATGTGCAAGGGGTACCCCGTTGGCGGTTCTCTATGATACATATGTACTTACAATGACAAGAGCTTACTTGTGACTGAAGTTGAGTACCATGAGGTTTGGTACTCGTAAGTAAGGGGCATGATATTTCAACTTATAACTTGTCAAGCATATCCTCTTAGATGTGTCACTTTAATCTTAACCATTTAAAGCTAATGAGTACCATACTTTCAGCATTTGGAAGCCTTCAAACTATTCAAAACCTTTTCACTTCCTTGTTGAGTCACCACTTATTCTATGAGAACTTTCTTGAGAGCATAGTTGTCATTCTTAGTGTAATATGCTTGTCCCAAAATTTGGATTAATTGTGCCATGACTTTGATGCTTGTATCCTTCATATCTTTACTTCTAGTCTTCACTTGAACTTCAAAGGTTCCTTGGCATTTATGTTTGCTCTACAATCAAAGGTAAGTGAGATACCACTCTATCATACCTTTTTATGAGCATTGCAATGTTGCTTATGTTTATGTTTCATGCTACTTACTATTTTTGAGTTAGAATCTCTTCATAGCTTGCATTGACTTTTGAGTAACCTTATCTGCATACTCCTTATTATGAATTAACCAAGTACTTGATCATATGCTGAGAATATATACATCTTATGAAGCAAATGTGTTCGTGAAAGTTTCTTTTATCGCACTCAGTTTTCAACTGAATTGCTTGAGGACAAGCAATAAGCTAAGCTTGGGAGGAGTTTATACGTCCAAAACGTATCTACTTTCCCGAACACTTTTTCTGTTGTTTTTCCTCTAAACTTGTGTGATTTGGATACAACTAACATGGACTGACGCTGTTTTTAGCAGAATTACCTTGGTGTCTAGTTTTTGTGCAGAAAATCAACTATCAGGAAAATCCTGGAAAATATGCCGAAAATCCTATTTCACTAGAAGACTCACGGATCCAGAAGATGAGACGGAGGAGGGCCACAAGGGGCCCACACCACCTGGCCGTGCGGGCCAGGCCAGGCCACGCCTAGGGGTGGTGTGGCCGCCTCGGTCACCCCCTCGGCATCCCTCTTCGCCTATAAGTTGCCTCTTGACTTAAAAACCAAGGGGGGTTCGACGTTTTTCCAGAAAGAGTTCCGCTACGCCGCCACCACCAGATTCCGCGATTTGGAACCAGAAACTCCGTTCTGGCACCCTGTCGGGACGGGAATTGGAGGAGATCATCGCCATCATCATCACCATCGCTTCTCCATCGACCATCCATGTTTCCCCCATCCATGAGTGTGTAATCCCCCTCTGTAGGCTATGGGGATGGTAGGGATTGGATGAGATCGTTCATGTAATGGCATCAGATTGTTAGGGCATGGTGCCTAGTATCTATTATTAGTGCTTTTTGACTTTGTTGCAACTTGTTATGCTTAATGCTTATCACTAGGGCCCGAGTGCCATGTTTTCAGATCTAAACATGTTATTGATTCATTATGATAGTATTGTTTATGGTCTTACCTGCAAGTTGTATACACATCTTGTTGTCCAGAACCAAAGTCCCCAAAGTGACAGCAATCAGGATAACCGGAGGGGATGGCTTTGATGTGAGGATCACATGTGTTCACGGAGTGTTAACGCTTTGCTCTGGTGCTCTATTAAAAGGAGCACCTTAATTGCCAGTAGTTCCCTTGAGGCCCCGCTGCAAACGGGCTAGCAGGACAAAAGATGTTGTGCAAGTTCTCATTGCGAGCACGTATGACTATATATAGAACACATGCCTATGATTATTTAGTACTTGGATGCTTTATCTTATTTATCTGCAAATGCCCTATGTCTTGATTGCCATATGAATTGTC
Source organism: Avena eriantha (assembly GCA_910589775.1). Classification (NCBI taxonomy): domain Eukaryota; kingdom Viridiplantae; phylum Streptophyta; class Magnoliopsida; order Poales; family Poaceae; genus Avena; species Avena eriantha. The sequence continues at coordinate 495,405,552 of OU342743.1, forward strand.
TTGTCCATGCAACGCCCATCCATCCATCCCTATGCCTACCGCGCTTTAATCCTACTGTTTACTGCAATTGTTACCATTGTCTTTACTTTTACTAATGTTATTACTTGACTATTGCTACTACAAAACTATTGCTACTGATAAACTGCCGTGAGCAAGATTGTTTCTAGGTGCAGCTAAATTGACAACTCATTGGTTAAGGCTTATAAATATTCTTTGGCTCCCCTTGTGTCAAATCAATAAATTGGGTTTCACTTGTGGGTCATCAAGCAATCATATTGTTTACTTTACACACTTTGCTTAATGAAATTATCTATTGCTTGCAACTTAATACTGGAGGGGGTTCAGATGATAACCTGAAGCTAGATTATTAGTCATAGATGCAATTGGATTATGGTCTATGTATAATGTTGTAATGCCCAATCAAATCTTGTAGGAGACAAGATGATTAGTATATGCATGTATGCTTTCTCAGTGTCTGTCAATTGCCCCACTATAATTTGTTCACCCAACATGTCATCTATCTTAAGGAGAATCACCTCTAGTGAACTATGGACCCCAGTCCATTCTTTTACCATCAATCTACAATCTGTTTACTGTTTTATGTTTAGTTTCTGCAAGCAATAACTATCTTCCACACAATACGTTTAATCCTTTGTTTTCGGAAAAAACCGGTGAGATTGACAACCTCACTGTAAGTTGGGGGCAAAGTTCTGTAGTTGTGTTGTGCAGGAGTACAAGTTGGAAACAACACCTTGGAGGTGTTTCCTTACTCCTACTGGTTCGATAACCGTGGTTTCATAACTGAGGGAAAACTTGCTACTGTGCTCATCATACCTTCCTCTTGGGGTTCCCCAACGAGCTCGATACATTTTGAGCCATCAAGCACTTTTTATGGCGCCGTTGCCGGGGAGTCAAGGACATCTTAACAAGGGGAGTCCCTCATAACCAATCTCTTTACTTTGTTTTTTGTTTTTCTTAGTTTATTTCTGCTTTGTTTGCTTGTTTCTTTTATCATAAACACACAAAAATTAGTTATACTAGTTTGCTCTTTATATTAAAAACACACAAAAATGAATACTCTTGAAAACACTAAGTCGTGTGACTTCACTAGCACCAAAAACAATGATTTCATGTGCACAACTATTGCTCCACCTGTTCCTGAAGCTACTTTCTTTGAATTTAATCATGCTTTTCTCAATCTTGTTATGAAAGAACAATTTTATGGTGTTGGTAATGAAGATGTTGCTGCTCACCTTAATAACTTTGTTGAACTTTGTGAGATGCAAAAACATAGGGATATTCATGGAGATACTATTAAGCTTAAATTGTTTCCTTTCTCTTTGAGAGGAAAAGGTAAAGAATGGTTGTTATCCCTAACTAGAAATAGTATTGATTCTTGGACTAAATGCAAAGATGCTTTTATTGGAAAATACTATCCTCCTACTGAGATTATATCTATGAGAAGTGAAATAATGAAATTTAAACAATCAGATACTGAACATGTTGCTCAAGCTTGGGAAAGAATGAAATCTTTGGTAGAAAATTGTCCCACTCATGGACTGACTGTTTGGATGATTATCCAAACCTTTTATGCAGGATTGAATTATTTTTCAAGAAATCAACTGCATTCTGCTGTTGGAGGTACCTTTATGACCATTACTTTGGGTGATGCAACAAAGCTTCTGGATAATATGATGGTTAACTATTCTGAATGGCACACTAAGAGGGCTCCACAAGGTAAGAAGGTAAACTATGTTGAAGAAACCTCCTCCTTGAGTGATAAAATTGATGTTATTATGTCTATGCTTGTTAATGGGAAAGCTCATATTGATCCAAACCATGTTCCCTTAGCCTCTTTGGTTGCTCAAGAAGAGCAAGTTGATGTGAACTTTATTAGCAACAATGCCTACAGGAATAATTTTGGTAATAATAATTATAGGCCATATCCTCCCAATAATGGTAATGCTTATGGAAATTCCTACAACAATAATAGAAGTGCACCCTCTAAACTTGAAGTCATGCTTAAAGATTTTATTAGTAAACAAGCTGGTTTTAATAAAACAATTGAGGAAAAACTCTCTAATGCAGAAAGAAATATATCATCATTGTCTGAAGCACAATCTTCTTTGAATAAAATGGATGCTAAACCTGAAACTATTGAAAATCCCTTTGCTACTACTAATGCCATACAAGTTAGAATTGATGAAATATTAGACTGTTAGCTGAATTGCATGCTAAGTGGGAAAGAGAAGATGAAATTGCTAGAAATATTAGTATTTCTACTATCACCACCATTAATGTTGATGCCAGCAAACCCCATGAAGTCTCCATTCCTTCTGCAACAATGCCTAAAACCAATGGAACCTTTTCTAATAAAAATGCTGAAATTCTTCGAAATATGGGAAACAATAGCTATACTACCTTAGATGGTAATTATGATTTTGATCTTGATGGTTGCAATATGTCTGAAGTAATTATGTTCTACAAAAGCTTGCTAAAAGTCCTAATGCTAGTGCTATGAATATGGCCTTTACAAAACACATTATTGATGCTCTCATAAAAATTAAAGAAGAAAAGATGAAACATAAAGCTTCTATTCCTATGAAATTAGAAGATGGTTGGGAACCCATAATTAATATGAAAGTGAATGATTTTGATCTCAAAGCTTTATGTGATCTTGATAGTAGTGTTTCTATTATGCCTAGAAGGATTTATGAAATGCTTGATTTGCCACCATTAGAAGATTGTTATTTAAATGTCCAACTTTATGATTATGCTAAAAAGAAACTCATGGGGAGTATTAATGATGTTCTTATTATGGTTAACAATTCCTATCTCCCCATTGATTTGTATGTTTTGGATGTTAAATGCAATGCTTCTTGTCCTATTATTTTGGGAAGACCTTTTCTTAGAACTGTTGGTGCCATTATTGATATGAAAGAAGGCACCATTAAATATCAATTTTCACATAAGAAAGATACAGAACATTTCCCTAAGAATAGAGAGAAGATTTCTTTTACCTCTCATATTAAAACAAAATGTTCTCTTAATGCTTCTTCATTTGAGAATACTTGATTCTTGCTTCTTATGCCTAGCTCAAAGGCGTTAAAGAAAAGCACTTATTAGGAGATAACCCAAATTTCTTTAGGAATCTTTTATTGAGTATTGGAAGTTATTGCTTCAGTAATAACCTCTCCTTATCATTTTTGTGTGGTTTTTGTGCCAAGAGTAACCTCTAATGAGAGAGAAGTAAGACTTGGGAAAGTTGCTGTCCCGAAACAGATTTTTGTGCTTCGCTATAAAAATTCGTGAAAAATCTCTGTACGTCGGTTTGAGCTGTAATTGTTTGTGCTTCTGCCCAGTTTGTTATCTAAGTTTCGTTAGTTGAACACTTTTCGATTTGAGATACAGAAGGTTTTCGAAAAAAGGGTTTTTACCTGCTGGTCTGTTTTGACAGATTTATGCCATTATTTGCATTTGCCTCTTAATCTTTATCTCTTTGAGTTCTCTCTGATCATTTGAACTTTTTAAAGGAAGTTCTACAGTAGCTTGTGTTTTAATGGAAGTTTTACTTGTGTTGAAACTGGACCTAAAGACTTGTTATCTTGAGTACACTAATGTTGCTAATGAAGATTTTGTGAAGTTTTGTATGAAGCTAAAGTGCAGAGAATAGTAATGTGATAAGATGAAGTATGGACAAAAGCTCAAGCTTGGGGATTCCACCCGTGTCACCCAAGATATATTCAATAGGTACAAGCGTCAAAGCTTGGGGATGCCCAAGGCATCCCCTTCTTCATCAATAAAAATCTCAGGTTTTCTTCAAAACACTTCATTTTGATTGTTTCATGCACAATTGTGTTGTTCTTGGAGCGTCTTCATTTTTTTAGTTTTTGTTTGCTTAGTTTTCTTGAATAAATTGGTTGGACCCCCGCATTCATACATAGTTTCAAATAAGTTGATTTGGATTGGAAAAGAGTAGGAAAGTTCATGCTTAAGTGGTATAAAAGGAGTTTGTTTTTGACTGTGGCCTAGGCTTTGTCATGTCATGCTTGATATTGTTTTGACTTTATGCTTAGTGATTAATGCTGTAGCATGACTTGTTACAAACAATTGAGATTGCTTAATGTGCCTTGAAAGAATCATGCGTTGTTTTAGCATATAAAAGCATAATATTGTGGTATTCTCCTTTAATGCTTTATTTGGGTTGACTTGGCGCATGCTCACACTATGTTAAGACTATACCAAGTCACCATAGCCTCTATGATCATTTAGTTTTCGACTTGTAATATCACTTTATGCTTTAATTAATAATATTTTGTCGCTTTGCATGATTACGACCATTATTGCTCTCTTAGTTGGTCACTCCCAGTCTTTTGCTAGCCTCCATGCCAAGTATGAGTTCACTCATGCATCCAACTCCAAATAAAACCAAGTTATTACAAAGAGTCCACCATACCTACCTATTAGCATTTGCTGTTCCAAGTATATTCATGTTTTTATCTACCTTCCGAATTAAACTTGTTATGTGAAAATTAGTGATTAAAGCTCTCAAGAACTTGATGGCACTTTCAACATTGCACTTTATTTAGTTGATATCATGTTCTTTTGCTTAAGGATCCCGGTAGTGTGAAATGAAAGGGGAGCTTGTAAGGCTCATGGAGTTCATATATGTGTTAGAGAAACACCTGGGAGGCTACTATAAGCCATGCCTAATCATGGTGGAAACCTGTAGCATAACCATAGTGAGCAATCTATGAAGCATCCTCTATAAAAAAACCTATGCAAATAGGAAAGAAAAAAAGAGAAAGAAAAAAAGAAAAAAAGAGGCCTATGCAAATAGGAAATAAAAGGATTGCTGAGATGCTCATTGTTTGCTTGCCTTGTCATTTTGATATGGGGAATCTTCCGTATCATCAGGCAAGGGGTACCCGTTGGCGGTTCTCTATGATACACATGTAGTTACAATGACAAGAACTTACCTATGACTAAACTTAACTAACATGAGGAACGGTACTCGTAAGTAAGGGGCATGAGATTTTCAGCTTATAACTTGTCAAGCATATCGTCATATTTGTTCACTTTAACCTTAATCCCCTAAAGATGCTTATGATAGGGGCAATGAGAGCTGAAAGCTAATAAGTACCATAATATTTGGAAGCTCTTTATGAGACTTGAATCCCTGTTTCCTTCTATGAAGGGCCTTTCTTTTACTTTTTATGTTGAGTCTCCATCTTCTATCTTTGTGCACCTATTGAGAGAGCATAGTGGCCATTCTTAGTTTAATGTGCATTGTCCCAAAACTTGTTGATTGATTCATAACTTTGATATTGCTTGTTCTTAAACTATTTGTATCTAGTCACCCTTATGAACTTTGAAGATGTCCTATGCATTTATGTTTTGCTACACTATGTGGGACAAGTTGAATACCATCCTCATTATGTTTTCTATATGTGAAACAAACAAACGTCTTTCAAAGCATTGTTATTCATGAACCTTTTGTTTGTACCTTTTCAAGTTATAACATAGTTGCTATGTCTTATTGTGAGAACTATATCTTTCATGTCTATGTTAAAGTACTATGATCCCAGCTATCAATGTTTTACAAATACTTGATCAAGATTATGATGGTGCATGTCACCTAAAAAATTATTCTTTTTTATCACTTACCTACTCGAGGGAGAGCAGGAGTTAAGCTTGGGGATGTTGATACGTTGTAAACGTATCTATAATTTTTTATGTTCCATTCTTGTTTTATATCTACTTTCTTATGTTTTGTCCACACTTTGGAGTATTTTTACACATTTTCTAGAACTAACCTATTAACAAGATGCCATAGTGCTAGTTGCCTGTTTTCTGCTGTTTTTGATTTCAGAAAAGCTAGTAAGGAAATATTCTCGGAATTGGACCAGACAAAAGCCAAAGTAAATATTTTACTCGTAGAAATGCAGAGTCCAGAAGGGAGACGAAGAGGGGAACCAGGGCGGCCACACCCTAGGCACGCCGCCACCTGGTGTGGTCCCCCTAGTACTCCATCGACCTTGCCCCTTCGCCTCTAAAAGTCTCCCAGGACGAAAACCCTAAGTACCCGATCAAAATTCCACGAAAGAGTCTATAGGCGCCGCCATCTCCATCCGTAGATCGGGAGGGATCTGCTAGCAACTCCAAGAGGGAGTATTTATGCTCAATAGTGGGTTCATGCCTCAAGTAATCTGGGGAAGTGACAGAAATCTTTAAGGTACTAGATGTGCTGTTGCTACTAGGCAGAAAACAACAATCATTTGTTCATAGAGCAATCATATTGTTTACTTTACACACTTTGCTTAATGCAATTATCTGTTGCTTGCAACTTAATACTGGAGGGTGTTGGGATAATAACCTGAAGGTGGATTATTAATCATAGATGCAGTTGGATTACGGTCTATGTATAATGTTGTAATGCCCAATCAAATCTCGTAGGAGTCAAGATGATTAGTATATGCATGTATGCTTTCTCGGTGTCTGTCCATTGCCCCGCTGTAATTCGTTCACCCAACATGTCATCTATCTTAAGGAGAATCATCTCTAGTGAACTATGGACCTCGGTCCATTCTTTTACCATCAATCTACAACCTGTTTACTGTTTTCTGTTTACTTTCTGCAAGCAATTACTATCTTCCACAAAATACGTTAATCCTTTGTTTTCAGCAAAACCGGTGAGATTGACATCCTCACTGTAAGTTGGGGCCAAAGTTCTGTGGTTGTGTTGTGCAGGATTCCCAGTTTGGAAACAACACCTTGGAGGTGTTTCCTTGCTCTTACCGGTTCGATAACCTTGGTTTCATAACTGAGGGAAAACTTGCTACTGTGATCATCATACCTTCCTCTTAGGGTTCCCCAACGAGCTCGATACATTTTGAGCCATCAAACCCCCTCCCCCCAAAACAAATCAGAGCACCGTAGGATGTATTCTCAATGTGTGTAGATAGTTATTATTAATAGAATTAATGTATGCCTTTTTCTCTAACAGGACTATTGGTTAATAATAACAACTTAGTGTTTGCTAAATCACATTTCATTTAGCATATACATGTGCGGCTCATGTCTTTTACTAGTAGACTTAATGTATGGCTTGTTTCCCTAACAAGACTATTGGTTAATAATAAAACTTCATGTTTGCTAAATCACATTTCATACAGTATATACGTGTGTGGCTCATGCCTTTTACTATTAGACTTAATGTATGCCCTTTTTTCTCTAACAAGACTATTCCTTAATAATAACAACTTAATGTTTGCTAAATCACATTTCATACAATATATACGTGTGTGGAACGTGCCTTTAACTAGCCCATTCTAGCTAGCATCTAAATAGAAGATACACTATGGCTAGTATTACCCACTATAGTGTACGAATAACTTAGAATTTTGAACGTTGGATCAAGACTCGCGAGTCCCAACATTGCCAACCGGTTGGATCTTCTTTTCCATTCTTATCGTATCTTACCACTATATTTTTTGCGAATAACTTTTAATATTGATCGGTTGGATCAAAACTCGCGAATCCCAACATTGCCAGCCGTTGGATCTACTGTTCCATTGTAGCATCATCTCTAGAAAATAATATTGTTTATGTTATCTTATCTTACCACTATACAGTGTACGAATAACTTCGAATATATTGATCGTTGGATCAAGACTCGTGAATCCCAACATTGCTAGTCGTTGGATCTTCCTTTCCATTCTACTAGCTAGCATCTCTACTAGAATATATTATGGATAATACGTCTTTAGCACAATGAATGCTATGCACAAACCTCAAAAAACACTACTCCATCATTCTACTCCCTTCGATCCAAATTATTGTTCTTAGATTTGTCTAGATTCGGATATATCTAACACTAAAACATGACTAGATACAACCGGATCTAGACAAATCTGAGAACAATAATTTGGATTGGAGGGAGTAGAATAATCTTCTAAGGTGTATATTTTGTTCTTGTACTTTTCATATCATGTAGAAGTCAACAATTATTAGCTATCTAAACTTTAAAATTTTGGTAACATGGTCTAGAGAAACGAGGGATAAGATTCTAGAATGATGGAGAAGTGTGTTTTGAGTTTTGTGCATAGCATTCATTGTGATGAAGACTATCAATAGAATCTTCTAGATGCTAGAATGTAAAAGAAGATCCAACGTCTGGAAATGTTGGGATTTGCTAGTCTTTATCCAATGGTCAATATTCAAAGTTGTCCGTACACTATATAGTGGTAAGATCATGTAGAAGTCAATAATTATTAGCTATCTACAAAAACATGAAATTTTCGGTAACACATGGTCTACAGAAACAAGCTAGGGAGAAGACTCTAGAATGATGGAGAAGTGTGTTTTGAGTTTTGTGCATAGCATTAATTGTGATGAAGACTATCAATAGAATATTCTAGACCATTCAAAAAAATAGAATCTTCTAGATGCTAGAATGGAAAAGAAGATCCAACGGCTAGAAATGTTGGGATTCGCAAGTCTTGATCCAACGGTCAATGTTCAAAGTTATTCGTACACTATATAGTGGTAAGATAAGATAAAATAAAATAAGATAAGAATATAGCAGTTTTAAATTGGATCCATAGCACCAATCCTGACCATTGGGCTGTTAGATCTAATGGTTCAAAGCAGATGGATTCGTGTTGAATAGTACCTAGAGAAACTCCGGCATGTTCTAGAACCATCATGTCACCACTCCCAAAATTTCATAGCATAGTAGGTTGTATTCTCTCTACTACTACTAGTAAGTTGCACGTGAGGCTTAGATAATAGATGTCTTACATATCATCACTATATAAAATTATAATAGCTAAAGTAGAAAAAATATAAATTTGATCAACATCTATAAAGTATGGGTGTATATTTGGTTCTTCTACTTTGTATCCTCATGTGTAGAAGTCAAATATTATTAGCTACCTAACACTTGAAAATTTTGGTAACATGGTCTAGAGAAACGAGGGAGAGGATTCTAGTATGATGGAGAAGTGTGTTTTGAGAGGTTTATGCATAGTGCATTCATTGTGTTCAAGACTATCAATAGAATCTTCTAGATGCTAAAATGAAAAAGAAGATCCAATAATGGATGGAAATGTTCGGATTCGTGAGTCTCGATCCAACGGTCAATATTCAAAGTTACTCGTACACCAAATAGTGGTAAGATAAGATAAGATAGTGGAGCAGTTTTGAATGAATTGGATCCATAGCACCAATCCTGACCATTGTGCTGTTAGATCCAATGGTTCAGAGTAGCTTGATTCCTGTTGAATAGTACCGGCCTAGAGAAAACTCTACCATGTTCTAGAACCATCATGTCACCACCCCCAAAATTTCATATAATAGTAGGTTGTATTCTCATTATGTGTAGATAGTTACTATTAATAGACTTAAAGTATGCATTTTCTCTAACAAAACTATTGGTTAGTAACAACTTAATGTTTGTTAAATCACATTTCATATAGAACGTTCGGTTGTTAGATCCAATGGTTCAGAGCAGCTAGATTCATGTTGAATAGTACCTATAGAGCAAACTCCACCATGTTCTAGAAACATCAGCATGTCACCACCCCCAAAATTTCATAGCATAGTAGGATGTATTCTCAATATGTGTAGATAGTTATTATTAATATACTTAATGTATGAATTTTTTCTCTAACAAGACTATTGGTTAGCAACAACTTAATGTTTGTTAAATCACATTTCGTACATTAGAGAAAAATGCATAAATTAATTCTATTAATAATAACTATATACACATATTGAGAATACAACCTACTATGCTATGAAATTTTGGGGATGATGACATGATGGTTTTAGAGGACATGGTGGAGTTTGCTCTAGGTACTATTCAACATGAATCTGGCTGCTCTGAATCATTGGATCTAACAGCCCAATAGTCAGGATTGGTACTATGGATCCGATCAAAATTGCTCCATTATAGTAGTGGAGATCTAAAACATGAAATTTTTGGTAGCATGGTCTAGAGAAACGAGAGAGTAGATTCTAGAATGATGGAGAAGTGTATTTTGAGGTTTGTGCATAGCATTCATTGTGATGAAGACTATCGATAGAATCTTCTTGACTGTTCAAAAAACTAGAATCTTCTAGATGCTAGAATGGAAAAGAACATCCAACAGCTAGAAATGTTGGCATTCGTCAGTCTTGATCGAACTGTCAATATTCAAAGTTATTCGAACACTATATAGTGGTAAGATCCAACATTTCTAGCTGTTGGATCTTCTTTTCCATTCCAGCATCTATAAGATTCTATTGATAGTGTTTAGCATAATGACATGCAAAGTACAAGGACCAAATATACACCCATACTTTATAGACATTGATCAAATTTATAATTTAGTTTTCTTTAGAAATTATAATTTTATATAGTGATGATATGTCAGACTATCAATTTTATATAGTAATTTTATTATTTATTGTGATGAAGACTATCAATCGAATCTTCTAGATGCCAGAATGGAAATGAAGATAGTTATTATTAATAGACTTAATGTATGCATTTTTCTCTAAGAGGACTTGAAGTATGATGGTCCTAGAACATGGTGGCATTTTCTCTAGGTACTGTTCAACATGAATCCAGCTGCTCTGAACCATTGGATCTTATAGCCCAACGATCAGGATTGGTGCCATGTATCCAATTCAAAACATGCTAGAGACTCTTGTCAAGAAAAAAAGGAAAAAACAGGCCACACACACATAGCGCAGCCGTACAAAGGCACACGTGTGCGGCGCGACAAGAGGGTGGAGAGAGGATGGATGGTGAGAGACAATGAAGCAGAGAGAAAACATAGTAGTACTACTAGTAGTATTTTGCTACGAGTAGTAGGTACCTGTACCTCGTGTCAAAAACCCGTCAAACTAGCTTTACTCTGACATCGCACCACCTTCAACTCCTTCGCTGCTCTCGCACTGCCTCCCATTAATAATCTATTCTTGCTCTTCGTTTTTTCTTCCTTTTTATCTTTGGAAGCTTTGGGGTTAATTTTTTGGTGTCCCTAGTTCAGTAGAAGTACGGACTATTCAAATTTTGCACAATAGTCCTTTTTCTGAAAATTGGGTCTAGGGCATTCAGATCCAAAATATCCATGCACAAAATAATTCCGGTCACTGGGAACTTTTTCTTTTTCTTTCTAACGAGGAATCTGCCCCGAAGTACCAAGAACGTGCGTGTTAAAATCCAATGGTGGGCATGAAAATTACATAGTGGTCCAAAAAGAAAACCAAAATACATCTAGGACCTATACTTTTACACGGACCCTAAAGATACAACTCGGAAATGTGAACATGTTTTTCCTAATACTAGTTCGAAACTACCACCCCAGCATTATTGTATACCATGGCAAGACACACCCATCTACCTAATATGGGAATATTATCATGAACTATGATGTAGATATGGCCATGACCTAATCGGTCGTTCCTCTTGAGAAACCCTCGAGTGTTCAGGCCATATCTAATGTGACTACAACTTTTTCGAATGTTTGAAATCTCATGTTTACCATTTTTTCATGGCTAGTACTGCAAACGAGAGGATGTCATGCAGACCCTTTTCGTTTATTCATTTCCCTTGATATCCTTTTGTTTTTTTAATCCGTGTAAGAGCTGCCAGCATGCAAATTCATATATATCAAGATATTGAGTCATTCAGAAATCTTGGCGATTTTCAAGATATTGACACATAGTGTACACCTTCAAAACACTTTCATAGTATAACTTCAAGAGCAAAGCTGCGAATGGTTCTTGACACACGGTACAAAATACGGGGAGTAGTAAAATGCAATGAGATGGGGGGAGTAATTTATAGAGCCCTTGTCATGGTGGTGGACGGCAGATTCCATGGATAGGCTTAAGATGTGGCCAATGTGGCTAGGGGAATCCAGGGAGGGAAAACATGGTGATTCCACGCACATATGTTCTTGTATTCTCTCAATCAATGGTTGTTAAAAGTCCTCCTTGGGATGTTCGCGAGAAGGAGACGACGTCTCTTACTCCCCACAATCTAGCCCTTGAGTTCTAACTTAGACAGAGAAAATGATCGATCCCTCTCTATGGAGGCCTCGGTGCTCCTTATATAGGGGAGCCTGGGTTACAAAGTTAGGGCACACGTAGCAGCATATTCTCCTAATATGCCCCTTGGTTAAAGTTAGATGGTTCTTTATTCTCTTTAACGGCTCGTCCAGGCTTTGGACGTAACCCACAACATAATCCTTCTCTTTAAGCGTCACCAGACACGGGCTACGTCAGGCGACATTGCCCGCATCACCTTGGTCGCCCTTGACCCGCTGGTCCTCCTCTCTGCTTTTCTTTGCTCATGCTACAGCTAATAAAGCCGCCTTTTGACCAGAGGGAGATTCCTTCCTTCTCTTGGAAGCCATATGATAGTCTGGTTAGCACGTGACTAACACGGCTATGAGGGTACCTGCATAGTAGACAGACAAACATGCCCGGCATATATTTTATGGCGGCCAGGCTACGGCTAAGGAGATGCTCCACGGGCCAGGTTACTCCGTGGTTCGGCCTGCCTTGAGGTGACCCGGCCGGCACTTGCTTCGACCGCGCCGTACCTCGGCTAACTCAGCCTTTATACCCCGACGCTACCCTACCCGGGGTATCCCCGCAACATTAGTCCCCGAAGCTGGTGCGGGCTTATCAACTTTAGTTGTTAAGGCCACAACAGGTTCTCATATCCGGTTTCCTGTCTCTTTGGCCGAGTTACCCCGTGACCCGGAGTTTTTACTTTGGCGGTCCCTTAGCTCATTCTGAGTTATTCCTCGCTGGCCGGGTCTGTTGCTCGCTTATCCGGGTTATCTTTTCCTTCTCTCATACGCTTCCCCACATCCTACGTGGAGGGTAATCATCATTTTGCCTTATTTTAAGGGCCACACGCATTTAATGCGCCAGTTACTGTTGCAATGTCAGGAATAACTGCTACGTGCGTCCCTTCACTGAAGCACCTCGTTAACTGTAACATTAAATCGCATCATGGGATCTTCTGCTCCCTGTGGCCCTTGCTGTGGCCTTGCTCTGATTGGCTGCCTCGGCTTCATACACGCCCGTTGCGTGTGGTGTAGCAACCGAAGAGGATCCCACGACGCGCCCTCTCGTGTGGTTAAGTAGGAGGCCTGGGGCAATCTTTGGGGAAGTTCCCCATTTCTCTCGCGCTTCCCAGCCTCCTTTCTGTCTCACTGCAACTCCACCACCACCGCTACTTCTTTGCCATTGTTGCGCTGCCATATCCGTTTCAGGTCTCCACCACGGGGCCCTGCGCTTCCAGGTTTCCCGCCCCCGGTTACCTCTACTCTGATTTTCTCCTCAAGGACCTTGATTTCGCCATGGCGGAGGAAGAAGTTGTCATTGTCGCTCAACTAGAGGAGGAAGGAGAAGGTCGCGAGCACGGCGGCTGGGACGACGCGTTTGTCTGCGAGGATGATCTGGACTGGCTCCGTGCCACGCGCCGCATCCCCACTGGCGTTGCCTGCCGCCGACGAGATTTCCTCCTCTCCCAATCCAGGGGAGTACGTTGTTTTTCTTTCTCATTTTTAGGGCGGCTTCGGCCTTCCTACCTCTGATTTCTTCTTCGGTTTCATCTCCACATATCAATTGCAACCACATCATCTCCCTGCCAATGCCATCACTACTTTATCCTCTTTTGCCTCCGGCATAGAGGGATACCTCGGCCTCTGGCCATTTAAGGAGTTGTGGATCAAGTTCTTCGGGCTCCGGAAGAATGTTGTTCCAGATCCGAAGCTTGGCCCGAAAGACAAGCACCTGACCCAATGCGGTGTAGCCTCCATATCTCCCCGCAAGAACTCCATATTTCCCCAGGTCACCGGGCTCGAGTCTTGCAAAGGCTGGGCCTAAACTTTCTTCTATGTCTGGAATACAACTTCCGAGAATTTGATTCGGCTCCTCCCCTTCAAACTCAGACATCCAGACACTTCTCTTTGGGAGAGCATCCCCAAACGACCCATAGCCCTGGCGAACCAGGTGGAGCACTGGATCAAGGAGCTACTCAAGGAAAAACTTCAGGGGGAGGATATCATGATCACGTTCATCAGCAGCCGGGTCTCCCCCCTCCAGAACCATGCTCACAAGATCTGCTAGTTGAGCGACCCCCTCAACCCTCACCGGACCTCCTCCTTCGAACTTGATAACTCGGCAGTTTACCGCCGGGTTAATGCCATTTTCAATGTGGAGAAGGAGTTCTCCGAAGATTGGGAATGGGGGCTCGAGCCCTTCACCCGGTAAAACGCTCCTCCAAAGGTAAACTTGCTTCTTACTAGTTTCCAGATCTTCTCTGTATGTCGGATTATTTTCATAACTTAGCAATCGTTGTCTTATTCTCAGTAATTCCTCCAGCAGCCACTAGAAGATGGCGGGCTGCTGACGAGCAAGTGGGTACCGGACCGTGCCGAGGAAGACGAGGTGGAGCCTGATTTAGAGACCTTCCTGCCCACTCCGGACATCATCAAACACAGTTCTGGTAAGGCCTCTTCTTTAAGGGATTGGCCGGATGACGATGACTCGGACGTTGAGATCTTGGAGGTACTTGACCCGGTTCTCATCTCTTACGCATATCTGGTTATGTTCGAATCTTCAGCTAACCCGGCCGGTCAGGTCCACGAGGTTCCTGTTGGGGATCGCAGCAGAAAACAAAATTTTTCCTACGATGGAACCCCAAAACTTGCCTAGGATCTATCTATGTAGTAATGCGGTAACCACCGATGCGTAGAGAATACATACCCTTGTAGACAGTACGCGGTTAACATTCCGCGAGGAACGTGGTTGAAGTAGTCGTACTCGTAGCCGACCTCAAGGTCGTGAAGCTCCTCGCAGGTCACCCCTTGCTCCTTCTTGATCTTCATCGTGCAACAGCTCCGGCTCATGATATTTAAGTGCCCCAAGTGTGGCGCCTCGTTTCTTCGTACACATCCGGTGCACGATGAGACCTCCGGCTCCCCGATCCCACCGGGAGTGCGGGTGTTGATATCCGGCTAGGAATCCCTGCAGCGCAACGGCGTGCTACAGGTGTGCCTTGATCACATAGCCCATACTTGGGGCCATGGTCACAAGGTATAGAGAGAGGGAGGGAGAAAGTCAACCAAATGAGTTCTCAAATTGTTGGTTTAATCCCACCCATGGGCACCCCTTTATATAGGCGGAGGGGGTGTGCTCTCCCCATTAGGTTAGCCATATGGGACTAATAGTAAAAGAAAAATGACATGTATTTTCGTCCTGGCCGGATGGGCCAAAAACCAGCCCAATAGCCAAAACAGAAAATAACAAATAAAAAGAAAAAGGGGCAGCAGCTAGCAGCAGCCAGCCGGGTGGCCCTGGCGCCACACTGGCGGCCCAGCTCGCCCCGAGGCAGAGCCATCCCCGGGTGGGCCTTGATGTCCCGGCGGCTTAACTTGCGGTGGCGGCTGGCGCCCGGGTGGTCCGGTTGCTCCCCCCGCGGCCCATCTCGCCGGCGCCTGCGTGGGCCAGGTCGAGCAGGCCCCGGTGGCGGCTGGTAGCTGTGGTCCGCCCCCGTGCGGTGGTTAATAAAAACCGCCCACGTGGGATGTTTTTTTTCCCTTTTCCATTTATTTTTCTGCATCTTTTATTCTAGGTCTTTTCCCTCTAGGATTTGGCCTAATATAAAAGTTGCCTTTATAAATCTTAATCTAAATATTATTTAGAATATATTAATTCATAATTAACATATAATAAATATATATATTTAAATTCCCATTTATCCAAAAACACTTTTCGGGCTTTTTCCTTTATTCTTTCTTCGAACAACTTCGGATCTCTCCGTGGAACGATTTCGGCTTTCTCTCTTTCTCTACTATGATTCCGTCTTACGAATGATCGCTCTCATCGTACCATTAAGTGTATCCTCTCACGGCTCAGGAATGCTCTAGACATGATCTGTATCAATGATCAACAGAGGGACCAGGGATGTCCATGTGACCCCTATGCATTCCTGATGACAATGTCGTTCGAACCGCTAAATGTAGCATCTTCTTCCTTTTGTTTCTCGATAAAACTTGTCCGAGATCCGATCATTGGTATCGCATACCTTGTTCAATCTCATTCACAATAAGTTCTGTTTTCTTGTTACCGTGATATTACATCCCCGTGACCGAGTCACATGTTGCAACATTTATAGATGTAATCTCACCAAGCCGGCCGTATGTATCTTTACCCATCATGTGGGTGAACAAATCCTGGTCTTGTAGTCACACGTCATCTAATATTCCTTCGGAATACCCAACGTACACCTTTATGGCCACCGTATTACCAGATGACGGTTGATGCAGTCTAAGCAGCCGAGGGAAATAATGAGTAATATGGGCTCACGGTCTAAGGAGAAGGAGTCTAGGTATAGTTGTTGCAACAATGAACTATATGACTTGATCGTGTTGCAATCCTTCGAGGAATGTCCAATCACATCATTCTCCAATGATATGATCTTGTTGTCAGTCGACATAAATGCCCATGATCTTGAAACCCAGATCATCTTCGTGACCAACGAACTAGTATGAATAGAGGCTACTAGGGACTTTGTTGTTTCATACCACACCTGTACCAATGTTTCTACTTGGGACAGTTCTAGCACAATATGAAACTATTATAAACTAATTGAGATATGACAATAAGAACCTATTTATTATTTGCCTCTAGGGCATATCTCCTTTAGTCTGTCACTTGCACTAGAGTACAAATAACCTAGCTTGCATTTTACTCACATAAACCATATACCATATGCGTTTACAGATCATGCATGCTCAGGGGAAACATCATGTCGATGTTCTATTTTACCAGATCATTATGTCTTTTGCAAATCGTTGATTTCTTCCTAATTTTGACATTCATTCCATTATCTTATAATGGGTCAAAGTATTTGTTTGGTAACAAAGCGAGACTTTGTTTCTAGTGTTTATGATGACAGTCGTTTTCACTGTTTTCATCCAAACTTCGAAACACACTTTGCTATCCTTTGTGTATATAAAATAGTCATGGCAGCAGAATGAGGCCAGATTCCAGGAGCTTACAGTGACGTTAGATCAACCTCGAGGGCTTTCTCATGGGAACTGGGCCCTGGGACACACCATTCTACGTTAAAAGAGTACTAGCCCCGCCATAACATTATACATCACATCAGATAGAACTTTTATACTTCTATATCTATGTAGATCCTAGTGCATGAAATGCAACTATGGCACTTACATTGCTTCTTGCTATTTATGCACAAACTTAATTCTGGTTCTGTGATCAACTCAGGAATCACTCAAAGACATGTTCTTATAGTTAAGACTTTGTCCTCTCAACCAGAACTTTGGGTCACTTTATGTCGAGTATACAACATGGTTTTATGCAAGAACCTATGACTGAGGCATAGGAGATGCAACACATCTCTTTCTTTCAACCATAGTTGGAATACTCAATGCTTCATATAGTAAGAACTACTTTCTTACCTTGTTCCATTTTGAGCGTCTTCAGAATCTTGCTTAGGACATTCTGAACATCTTTCAGAATCTAGTCCAAGAAGCATTCAACATTCAATGTTTATTAAACTTACTAATCTATCTCGATAGATCTTATTGTTTAATAACTTCAACGTCAACATTATTAACACCAATCACATCATTCACATATGTCGTCCACATATCCTAGAATGATTTCATGCTCCCACTCAAATATGACATTCATGTTTGAGATCCAGGGATTTCACTTAACTCCCACTCAAAATATGTCAGCTACATATTATGAATTAGCCAAGCTGATTTGCTCCCACTCAAATCTAGGTCCTCTCAATAATCTTGGACATTCCAAAATTCCTTGATCACTATCAAATCGAGAATTCCACTAACGATATTTCAATGACTATTCATTTCTCGTACTTAGGTCCATCATGCTTCTTTGTATTTCGTAGGTATGTCTTGTTCAAAACATGACAAGTGGATCAACAATATAATTCCACGAACTTGTAGAATATATATTTGAATCCTACTTTCTTTAGTAAAAGTATTCCTTGAAACTTTGTGATCATTATCAACGGTTTCTCTTCTATTTGTAGAGTTTGGATTCACGAAACAAATTCCGCTGCGCCACTCAACAATTCGGAGGTAAGGTCAAATACCTTGTTTTGATATTTTACTTTCTTCCACCTATATCTTCATCAAGACATGTTGACTTTGGACAACAATAATTTTTCCCCTTGTGGAAGATGCATTCATAGCTTCCTAAGAATGCTCTACAAAGACTTGTTTATTCGCCACGACTTTGACTTGTCGAAATCTCCAGAAACTCGAACTTGCCATAACACTTATGGTGTTGTTTCCACGAATCTTTTAGATGTTCCTTTGTATATCAAATGAGTGTTTGCTTATTTTGATTTCTAACTCTAAACGATAACTATAACCCCTATAAGAGATAATATTATACCATATGTATCTAATACAGAATGATTATGATGTTTAGACATTTCAACATAGTTTGAATTCGTCCAATTATCATAATTTGTGAAACATCTCTCACAAGTTCCTTTTATGCTAAACTTAACTTGAATACCTTGGTTTAGGTCGATCAAATCAAAGAGACTTGTTAATTCAATATCCTCTTTGTTGTTGAACTCATTTGCACAATTCAAATCGTTTGAAACTTCATGTTTCATTAAGTAAATACACTTATTCACTTAAGTCCACAATTAACTAACGATTTCCACTATTTGTTGAAAATACGATACGTCACTATGTATAAGATTCAACATTTCTTCGCATGTCACCGTTTTACCAGAATGCGGAGTTTTAGTCATTCTACCTGAGAGGCATGGTTTTGCAAAGTCTCTAGATTAAGCATCTAGGACCCCGATCTTTCATAAAAAACATGCAATAACCAAAATGACTTAAACTATAGTGTCGTTTCATTATTAAACTTTGGATATCTTTTAGCATTCTAATCCTTTATAAATGTTTAAACCATTATCATTAACATAGTCATGAGAATAACTTATTTATAATCATAATCTGACAATAAGGTATTGTTCATAAGAATAGTACAAACTGGTTTGTAACTTGTTCATATGAATAATCGTCTCGCCAAAAACAAGACACACAAACAGGGATTACAAACATATTCAAGTCCACTAATCCAAATGACAAACTTTGAGGAAAGAGGTGATGTGGGCCATCAACTATTTTGGTTGCCGTCATCAAGTCACGTTGCCTTAAAACCAGCAATTCTCAAGCAGATCCTCCTATTTTCACAAAAAGGGACAAGTATCAAATACTTTGCAAACTGCAATGAGTTTTGCAAGAACCACATTTATAATTTTGTATATCTAACATATACCTTTTTCATCCATGACCTCCTTTTGCGATCAAGCCCTCCAAGAGTTCTCAACTCTAATGCAAGATTGCTAAGTGTTTCTCCAAACATTCCGGAGTCATCAAATTATCCCCTAATGGTTATTGTATCAACAAGAGAAGATCACCTTTTACGAGGATATCCCTCAAGAGTGGGTATTAATCTATGAAGTTGGACCATTTTGCTAAGTTCCAAAATAAGCAATATATTCCCATGGTCGCAAAGGACCTCAATGGGATAGGCCAAGTTCTACTAAGATATTTGCAAATAGACATTTATACTATGTTTATAATAAGAGATCAATTTATAATTGGTCTCCACTAAAACGGTCATCCCCTGGACGATTTTAGTAATCGCATGATCCCTATCCTCTGCACCTCCCCCGATCGTCACGGCCATCAGTGCATTATCAAAGGTAGGCATTCACTAATGCCAATCACATCATCCATGTGACTCATGCTCGATCTTTCGATCTCTTGTGTTCTGAGGCCATGTCTGCACATGCTAGGCTCGGAAAATCTAACTTGTGTGTATTCGTTGTGTAACATGGCTTACACTCACTATATGCGAACGTAGATATGTCTGACACCCAGGCCTGTAGCCTGCATCGCCTCATACCGAAGAACTTTCTTGGTGCTGCACACACAAGGGGAACACGAAACATTGGAAGTAAATAGGGATTATCTTATTTGCTATCGTTGAGTATCTAAATACTAGCACACAATAAGATGTAAAAACTGGTATCAACATCATATGTATAATGTGATATGATATGGTCTTTCTTGCGCCTTGATCTCCATCGAGTGCTCCAGCATGATCTCCATCTTGCCCTTGGTTTAACGCCAAGTCCACGACGCCTCCACCAGGTTGTCCATCGGAACGACTATTACTATACTACTTAGTAACAGAAAAGTAAACTACTTTACCTTCGCAACGACCAATGCCATATCATAATGACATGCCCCATTAAAAATAAAGTTAGACGCCTCTACTTTATCTATTGCAAGTTTTACGTGGTTGTTAGGGCTTTCGCACTAGAACCGTTTCTAAACTACGAACTTTCCAACCACAACATGAATTCGACAGTTTTCTCTATTACACCCCTTTCGGGGCCCTCCATTGTAAATGCTATATCAACTATTGAATGAGAGATAGACACCCGCTAGCCACTTATACGGTACAAGCCATATGCTGAGCGTGGAACCAGTCTCGCGTACGAATACGCATAAGGTCGGTCCGCGCCGCTTCATCAAACAATACTGCGATATAAATAAGTACACGTTAGAGGGTAACAACTATAGGGATCAATGCCCGCACAATACATGTGCGTACTGGCCGTACATCACTCCTATGCATAGATCGGATCTGATACCACTATTGGGCATCGCAATAGAAAACAAAAAATTTCCTACGATGGAACCCCAAAACTTGCCTAGGATCTATCTATGTAGTAATGCGGTAACAACCGATGCGTAGAGAATACATACCCTTGTACACGGTTAACGTTCCGCGGGGAACGTGGTTGAAGTAGTCGTACTCGTAGCCGACCTCAAGGTCGCGAAGCTCCTCGCAGGTCACCCCTTGCTCCTTCTTGATCTTCATCGTGCAACAGCTCCGGCTCATGATATTTAAGTGCCCCAAGTGTGGCGCCTCGTTTCTTCGTACACATCCGGTGCACGATGAGACCTCCGGCTCCCCGATCCTGCCGGGAGTGCGGATGTTGATATCCGGCTAGGAATCCCTGCAGCGCAACGGCGTGCTACAGGTGTGCCTTGATCACATAGCCCATACTTGGGGCCATGGTCACAAGGTATAGAGAGAGGGAGGGAGAAAGTCAACCAAAGGAGTTCTCAAATTGTTGGTTTAATCCCACCCATGGGCACCCCTTTATATAGGCGGAGGGGGTGTGCTCTCCCCATTAGGTTAGCCATATGGGACTAATAGTAAAAGAAAAATGACATGTATTTTCGTCCTGGCTGGATGGGCCAAAAACCAGCCCAATAGCCAAAACAGAAAATAACAAATAAAAAGAAAAAGGGGCAGCAGCTAGCAGCAGCCAGCCGGGTGGGCCTGGCGCCACACTGGCGGCCCAGCTCGCCGCGAGGCAGAGCCATCCCCGGGTGGGCCTTGATGTCCCGGTGGCTTAACTTGCGGTGGCGGCTGGCGTCCGGGTGGGCCGGTTGCTCCCCCCGCGGCCCATCTCGCCGGCGCCCGCGTGGGCCAGGTCGAGCAAGCCCAGGTGGCGGCTAGTAGCTGTGCCCCCCCCCCCCCCCCCGCCCCGTGCGGCGGTTAATAAAAACCGCCCACGTGGGCTGTTTCTTTTTCCTTTCCATTTATTTTTCTACAGCTTTTATTCTAGGTCTTTTCCCTTTGGGATTTGGCCTAATATAAAAGTCGCCTTTATAAATCTTAATCTAAATATTATTTAGAATATATTAATTCGTAATTAACATATAATAAATATATATTTAAATTCCCATTTATCCGAAAACACTTTTCGGGCCTTTTCCTTTATTCTTTCTCCGATCAACTTGGGATCTCTCCGCGGAACGATTCTGGCTTTCTATCTTTCTCTATTGTGATTCCGTCTTACGAATGATCGCTCTCATCGTACCCTTAAGTGTATCCTCTCACGGCTCGGGAATCCTCTAGACATGATCTGAATCAATGATCAATAGAGGGACCAGGGATGTCCATGTGACCCCTATGCATTCCTGATGACAATGTCGTTTGAACCGCTAAATGTAGCATCTTCTTCCTTTTGTTTCTCGATACAACTTGTTCGAGATCCGATCATTGGTATCCCATAGCTTGTTCAATCTCGTTCACAAGATGTTCTCTTTTCTTGTTACCGTGATATTACATCCCCTTAACCGAGTCACATGTTGCAACATTTATAGATGTAATCTCACCAAGCCGGCCGTATGTATCTTTACCCGCCATGTGGGTGAACAAATCCCGGTCTTGCAGTCACATGTCATCTACTATTCGTTCGGAATACCCAAGGTACACCTTTATGGCCATTGTATTACCAGATGACGGTTGATGCAGTCTAAGCATCCTAGAGAAATAGTGAGTAATATGAGCTCACGGTTTAAGAAGAAGGAGTCTAGGTATAGCTGTTGCAACAATGAACTATATGACTTGATCGTGGTACAATCCTTCGAGGAATGTCCAATCACATCATTATCCAATGATATGATCTCGTTGTGAGTCGGCATAAATGCCCATGATCTTGAAACCTAGATCATCTTCGTGACCAATGAACTAGTATGAATAGAGGCTACTAGGGACTTTGTTGCTTCATACCACACCTGTAACAATGTTTCTAGTTGGCACAGTTCTAGCACAATATGAAACTATTATAAACTAATTGAGATATGACAATAAAAACCTATTTATTATTTGCCTCTAGGGCATATCTCCTTTAGTTCCCCCCTCGCCACGGGTGGTCCGGTCCCTGCTCCCTCCTAGAAGCGCGCGGCAACCTCGGCCGCAGCTTCGGAGGTGCCGCCGCCCAAGAAGAGGGAGAAAAAGTCCAGGGTGAAAGCCTCGACTAAGCCCGCCGCCAAGAGCACGGTCCAGAGGGTGCCCAAACCTCGGGCACCCCCAACCTCGGACGAGTAAGTCTCTTTGCATTTGCACTTGGGGTTTTTTCCTTTCTGTTTTACCTTTGCTTCTTATTTGTCTTATTTTTCTCTTCTTGACTTGGTGTTCTCATTTCCAGAGCTCCTAGGGTTATTCCCCAGAGCGGCTCCTGCATTGCCTCTCCAATCCGGAGCAGTCCTTCTCCCCCCTCCCCCGTGATTACGATACTTGCCCACTCAGCCCTATTGAAGAGGGCTCCGCGGCTGCGCCTGACCAGAGCCCACCTCGTCATGAGGAGGGCAATGTCGGCGCAGGGGGTAGTGGGGCGGCTCAGGATATGGCCATTCTGGATCTTCCCAGTTCCTCTTCGGCCCCAGCGCCAAGTGTTGAGGTGCCAGTTTTATCGGCACCGCCCCAATCAAGTTCTCCTTCAGCTCCATCAGCAGCACCACCACCAACATCAGTGGCACCAGCACGACCAACATCAGCAGCATCACCACCATCACTAGCACCAACACCAGCACCTGCATCCGCAGCAGCACCACCAGCACCGGCACCAGTAGCAGCAGCAACAGCGTCAGCAGCAACAGCCTCAGCTGCTTCCACTAAGCCTCCCAAGAGAAAAGCCCCGTCAACTCCCTTCGGATATGTCGATCGCAGATATCTTCCAGGCAGCTCCTCAGGCTTCATCCGATCAGCAGCCTCGGATCTTCCATTGTGTCCTCCGTCATCCGACAAGCTCAAGAAAGCTGCCGGATCCGCCAAGGGCATCACCTTTGGGTCTCCCGCTGCCGGATCAGAGGGTAGTCGGCAACTGGTCCTGCATACTAGCCCTGTTGTAGCTCAATCTGCCAGGCGAGAAGCCCACGTCAAAGGCTTGGTGGCGAACTACTCTCCCAGCAGCGAAAGTTACAGTCCACTGCTCCTGAAGTATGTGAATAACTAGAACAATGTTGAATTCATCGATCCAAAGGATGTTCTGCCGGAGAAGTTTGGCCTAGCCGAGTTTAGCGCGTAGATAAACTCCGCCACCAAGGCCATCTCTTTGGCTGGCCGGATGATGGAGGTAACTCTTTTCCTCTATTGTGGTACTTTGTATGCATGAGCACTTGTAGATATATCCCCTAGTCCCCGAGCCTCCGAGGAAGTAACTTGTTACTCGGTCGGATGCTCCTAGAGAATTTAGCTCTCGTCCTTAGCAATTTTAATTATTGACAAAGTTACCGGATCTTGGACATTTCAAATATCCACACTCCTAGAGCCAGGTTAAGTTCCACTTGGCCTGGAACTTGTAGACCTCGAATATCCACACACCTAGAGCCGGGTTAAGTTCCACTTGGCCCGGATCTTTTAGACTTCAAATATCCAAACACCTAGACCGGGTTAAGTTCCACTTGGCCCGGATCTTGTAGACTTCGAATATCCACACACCTAGAGCCGGGGTAAGTTCCACTTGGCCCGGATCTTGTAGACTTCGAATATCCACACACCTAGAGCCAGGTTAAGTTCCACTTGGCCCGGATCTTGTAGACTTCAAATATCCACACACCTAGAGCCGGGTTAAGTTCCACTTGGCCCGGATCTTGTAGACTTCGAATATCCACGCACCTAGAGCCAGGTTAAGTTCCACTTGGCCCGGATCTTGTAGACTTCGAATATCTACACACCTAGACCCGGGTTAAGTTCCACTTGGCCCGGATCTTATATACTTCGAATATCCACACACCTAGAGCCGGGTTAAGTTCCACTTGGCCCGGATCTTGTAGACATCGAATTATTTTTACTTTGCCTTTGAACTGGACATTGCCTTGCTTTTTTTAGATTACCACTAATCGCCGATTTGCTGAGTTCCAGCGTCTGCTGGACTCCTATAAAGACGTTCGCGTGCATTATGGCAAACTCCTGTAGGAGCACCCGAAGAAGGGTAATGTTTCTTACTTAGAATTTTCCTTCTTCCATTTTCGTTCATTCGAGTTATCTGTGATCCGTATTAATTTGTTATCCGAACCATGCAGCCGAGATTGAAGCTGAGAATATCATCATGCGGAAGAATGTGGCTTAGATCAAAGGTATCTTATCTCGTTCACCCCATCATTCTGCGTTCTTTTCTTCACCCGGTGGATATTTATACTCCGGCTCTGCCGGATTAATCCACTTCTGTAGTTGCTCTTGAAGACAGCGTCCCTATGCCTGATATGATGACCCATTTCCTCGAACAAACAGGGAAACATGAGGCTAAACTGAAGAAAAAGGATGATGAGATAGCTCGGTTGCAGCTCCAGGACTCGGAAATTACTCGGCTGAATGCTGAAATTCAGAGGCTTAAGGACCTCCATAAGTCCGAACTGGAGAAAGCTGACCAGGAGTTTGCCGAGGAAAAAGAGCATCTAACCACGCAAATTTCCAAGGACCAAACCTTATTGCAGGAAGCCGACGTCAAACTTACGTCAGTGACCTTTAAATACGAGAAACTCTAGGCCCACAGCGCCAATGTCAATGCCGAGCTTCAGCGACTTCTCTTCTAGATTACCCGTGAGTTCTTTGCCCTTGCTTAACTTTCATTCCTCCGAGTTTGGTGCTTTTGTTCACTATTTCCTCTGCTCTGATCTCAGGCAAATTTCTAGAAGGTGATACTCTTGCTGTTGTTGCCATAACCCGGTCCCGTGAACAACGTGGTATCCCCACAAGTCCTGATGCCGAGCCAATCCCGTATGATACAGAGGATATGCT
This sequence comes from Avena eriantha, assembly GCA_910589775.1. Lineage (NCBI taxonomy): Eukaryota > Viridiplantae > Streptophyta > Magnoliopsida > Poales > Poaceae > Avena > Avena eriantha. The sequence continues at coordinate 495,431,259 of OU342743.1, forward strand.
GGCGAGCTTCTCCACTCGCCTTGAGCTAGTGAAGAACTACGACGGAGACATTATACCAGCGGCAACGTGAATGTTCAGCTCCTTCTGGCCCATTGAGCCCATTCCCAAAAGAAATACGGCTTTCATAGCCAAACTGATGGAGTGCGAGCATCAGCTGAATCTGTGGTGTGAGTCGGCTGAGCGAGCCAGGGCTGACATTGCCTTGCAGTTTGTCCTCTCGTGCTACGAAGGAATAGATCTGGTGTTGCTTACCCGCATGCACACCGGATCCAAGTGGATCGAAGATCCGGTGTGGGTTGCACGTCGCAAAGCCAGTGCTAAGAAACTTATCCAGTATTCCTTCTGCCATGCTTGGAACGAAGGGTCGAGCTACCTTGACATTTTCGATGATGAAGTTTCCTCTGAAGGTGAAGAAGATGAGGGGAGTGAGGGTGAGGCCTCCGAGCTTGGCGACGAGGCCGAAGACCAGGAGGATCGCAAGGCCAACCCCGAGGATGAGGCCGAGGCAAGCGCCCCGCCCCCAAATTCCGAACTACCTCCTCCTTCGGCCGGTGATTCGGTTGCTTCCCCTGCTCCTTAAAAAACATGACCCTATTTGTCAGATCCCCAGAATGCGGGGTGAAAAATGTATCTAAGTACCTTGGTTTGGTTCTGCTACAATTTTTACTGGCTGGAACTAAGTTATTAATGTTGGATCATCGTTGGCGAAGTCCCTGAGTTTCATTTTCTTGTTCCCCAAACTTTTGATTCGATTTTCTGACTTACGAGTCCTAGGTTCAAAAAATTGACTTAACAATACTTGAAACTTTGAGACTAGCTCAAAATAATCCGGCA